>OZ010582.1:137500-312500 GCA_963932145.1 Acanthosepion lycidas
CATATATGTGAACAAATATAGTTTTAAGGTGTGCTATATTTATGAAATAAAGTGCTCAATATCAGAGATAAAGCGTATGTAATATAAAAGTGAAGATTGCAGTCAACACTCAGATGCGTCAGGTTGTTTTATGCTATACGTAATCGTCAGGCCGTTCCATTGGTGTTGCAGTGCTTAGATCCCATTGGTGAAGTAGCTTTCATTCACCAGCAGCAGATATGACGTCGTCATCACTACAATGCATGTTCCCAGTCAAGTATTTTTCATGTTGGGAATCAGATGATAGTCAGATGGAGTCAAATCCGGACAATAGGCGTATAATCAACTATTTCAAAGACATAGTCACGCACAGCAACCATTGAAACCAAAGAATTTGGAACTGGAGCCTTGTCCTAATGAAGCAATACGCCTTTCGCCATTTTTCTGAGCGTTTGGTCTTGATAGCCATTCGTAACTGTTTCAGTAATTTGACTTAAAACTCTCCATTGATGATTTGGCCATATTGAAGATAGGCAATAACCACAATGCCTTTTGCATCACAAAAACTCCATCATATTCCCTGTAGATGAAACGAACTTAGCATTCTTTGAAGTAAGTGGGGAAGGTTTGTTTCCACTGCATGTATTGTCTCTTTGTCTTTGGCTCAAAGTGATGAACTCAACACTCACACTGGGTTAAGAAACGTTCAAGAAAACCGACTGGATTTACATCAAACAATGTCAGATTTTCCCTTGATGTGCTCAGCCTGCTGTGCTTTTGATCAGGTGTCAGAAGACTTGGCATCCACCGATCAGAAATCTTTGTCATGCCAAATTTATTGTGCAGAAAAGCCTCTACTTTTTATAGAATATGTTAATAGCGCTTACTATTTTATTTATAGTCAATTGCCTGTCATCCATCACCATGTGGTAAATACGATCAATGTTTTCGTCATTGGGGAGAACGTTCGGAACTTAAGACATCTTCCCTTCCTAAATTCAGCTACTCTTTTGTTATGTGTCCTGCTTACCTCACTTGTATATCTCTTTGATCCATGTGATCAAAATTAAACTAACATTTGTTTCTGGCTTTCAAATTATTGATCGACTTCGTATACATGCACAAATATATATGAAGCTATTGAAAAAAAGAATGATATGCACATACGTAATAAAATGCACATACATAGACACACATAGAAATAGAAAACGTTATTGAAGAGAGGACAATATAATAGCAGAATTCAGTGAGGCAATAGAAAATGACGATTGACGTTTAATTTTAATTTTCGAAGATTGTAGTTGATATGAAAGCAAGAATCCGGAAGAGTGTTCCATAAGCGAGAAATGCGAGAGAAGAAATTATCAGTATATGAAAATTCATCTCTAAATTCAACACTAAAATGATGACACTTAACTGCCAATTTAGTAATATGCTTAAATTCGTGAAATCGAGGTACTAAAGAGGAAAGCTGTTGAAACTTGACTAATGCATGGAATAATAATGCAACACAAAATGTACTTAGAACAAAATGTATTGAAACAAGAAAGTGTACACAATATTTACATATAGTCTTTTGTATATTCCTGGGAAGACCGTTCCTGGAGAATGTGTTGACTGAGTCGCAGTCGGGCAGAGTCTCTGGTTGAATCTTCTCGATTCCTCCTCTCTCTTCCGGGTACCAACCATATTTATATGTTCGGTACTCCACTATGCAAATTAGGTGGATCCTACCACAACAAAAGCTCATCAGAAAAATTACAATGAAAATATTTATAGACAAGACACATTTACGCTACGTTACGGAAAAAGTGACTGAAGCCGTAATGCCAGGTCACTACCGATAATATTGTAGATTCTTCTTTGAATTTTATCAAGAATATCTTGATATATAGCTGAAGCACCAGAGCATAATATTCAATACACGCATGAATGGTGAACATATAAAGGTGCAAGATAGATTCTGACAAGAAAATTATCTAGCACGACAATAAATTAACTTTGCTACCGACAGATCTAGCAATTTTCAATATACTCATTCCACTTTATGTCAGCGGAAAAAGTTACCCCGAGAAGGTGTAATAAGTTACTTGCCTAAAAGTTGGAATTAGCCATGCTGATGGAAACCTAAAAGGGTTCTCTCATGTGACTAAAAGAGAAAAGATTTGTTTTGGAGGTGTTAAAAACACAAGCCTTTTTATACCCCAGATAACAACAGAGTGAAGGTAATTTTCGAGAAGTTTGAAACGGTGCTTTCTAAAAAGATTGGTTTAAAGATTTTTTTTATTAATATTATAGTACCAAACTTCCTTCCTATATAAGGTGTGTCATAGTACAAAAATATTAAATAAAGTTTCAATTTAAAAATCAGATCAGCAAAATGTGATAAAATTAAAGACCTGTCTGTCGATGTATTTCTTTAGACACCGTTCTTCATCCTTTCATATGCTTTTCTTTTTGTTTTTCTGGCCTTTTTACATTGTATACTTTTTCTTCTTACCTACTCCTGTCCTGTATGAAAATTTTAACGCTTCCAAAATAAAACTGCTTTCGTTTAATCACCACATAGAACATTTTATGTCTGCTTCTGATGCTAAATACCAGAAGAGAAGAACTTTGCGCTATTTTTAACTCATGTCATTTTAATCTTTCGAAATTCTATAATATTTTCCACATTTCTTTGGGTGAAAATTTCCTTTAGTCACCTAAATATTCTTTAGAAACGTTCTGTTATGAACTTCAGACTTCAAGATATGGTGTATCTTAGATCCCAAGACTATCAAGCCAAAACCGTAGGTGAAATTTTTCATATTATAATTACTTTATTATTAAAAAATAAAAATAACGATAATTATTTACATTATTTCATAAAAATCAATTAAAATTTTATAACCAAGAGGCTGAGGTTCAGCTGGATGCTATGAAGTGCATTGCTCGACAAGCTCATTTCACAAACTAGTTGGTTAATGCAGTAAGTTCTATCATCAATTTGTGGCCAACTTTCAGACCAAGATGAGCCTCGTATATAATTATGAACAGTCCAAAAACTCACATATTTTCATCATTAGTCAGCTATTGGAGTAACCAGTTTCTTTCCACGCAGTTATCTACTTCTTAAAAGTGGATATTACGGTTAGGTTAACAAGAGTGCATTGAACAGAATTGGACTAATTTTGATCACAGGCTTAAATTTAAATTGATCGAACTTTTCGTGCACTTGATGAAAATCCAAGAACAGTGTCTAAATTAGATCCATTTGATTTCAATGAACGATGGTCAAAGTACTTGGACTTAACAAAATAGATTAAAACCTCCGTTTTTGCCCCAAAATTCGGCAAGGATCTCAAATACTTTCAGGTAAACTACTTTTTTTAATTCATTTTCTATAAAAGAAATCAATCCCATGAAACTTAAGATTGACTTGACCTAGTGCATATTTAAGATTTAATAACAATTTAGAAAATCATGACAACAACTTTGTTAACAAAAATAATTTTTGAAGATACTTGCCAGGAAGTACAAAGTCGGTAACACTAATTACAACAAGAAGTGAAGATAGTAATTTCAAACACTTCAAAGCACTTTTCCCTGAATTCAATTCTAGCCTTATAAAATTTACAACACGATTATGTTCAAACTATAATGCTGACTCAAAGTTTTAGGTCTTTCTGTTATCATTTGATAACACTAACCAAGTATCACTGATAGTTATTTTATTTTATTTTAATGGTCAGTGAATTGAATTACCGAGAGGTTCAAGTACAGAAAAATTTGAAACAAGTCAATCAAGTAAACATACTTGTTGTTGACTTATGATACCGTTTGCATTATACACATATATATATTGGTGTGTGTGTGTGCGTATGTGTGTGTGTGTATCAGGAGTAGTCGAGGATAAACTTATCTATGTGCATTATAGGTTAGAAATGAAACGAAATTGTTTACCAAGAGCTAAATGTGATAAAATATAGTTTTAAGGTATTCTTTTTGTCAATTTCAGCCATATTAGACATGGTTGCAGAACGAATAAGTTAGTACGTGGGACTCATATATTGTCTTCTTCATAACATTTTAGAATATTATAGAATCAGGTCAATAATATTTCATATTCAAGGGGTGTTTGTACTAAATATCAAATTAAGATAAAATATTACAAATCCCATAGGGCAATATTATTGCATAATTTCCATAATGTCGGTAGGGGCTCGAATCGTTTTGAAGTACACTAACTTTTAGAAAAAAAAATCTATAACCATGAATATAATAGATCGAAACTTCTAAAGATTTTACGAATTATTCAAAACAAAATACGGAATGTTTGTGCAAAATATATATAGACATATAAATATATGTATATACATTCATATAAACTATATATGTACACATAAAAGCAAGCAAAGACATATATAAATATTTTTAACTACTGTGCCTCACTAAATATTCATTTTTTTATGGTTGAGAATATGTACATTTATGTGTTGGTTGTTCTCCTCAGAAATTAGAAATAATTGATTTCAAATTTAAAACTAACAAAATTCTTTTAACCTGATAAATAATTGAATAAATCAGACTATGCAATGAAATGTGGAGTGTTGCAGTAGCAGATTTCTTTATCAAATTTCGCAGAAAAATTATTTTATTTAATCGTCACTCATTGTTGTAAGATACGTCTTTATTTCTTAATTTGCTTAACTAGAATTGATCGTTTTACTCAATTACAGGATAAATGATGTTTGTCATACATTCTGTCCGAGGAGAGTCACAGTTCATAGCTTCATCACTTGATATTAGTAGAAAGTCTTGCACCAAAGGGAAGTGCCTTGAAAACCTGTGATATTCATGAACCATAAACAACTTTTATTCTTCATATATCTTTATGAACAGTTCAATGCTTTGACAGTAAATTATTGAGAGAGGAACCATATGTACAGAAATCAACGCAAATAATCTAAAGTTTCATTTCATTGGTCAAAGTTCAGGTATTTTTATAGCTGGGTGAAACTGATTTTGGTCTCTGGAATTTCATTCGGTTTATCTTAATTGCTTTATAAGATTTCAAATTGAATAAAAGCCTATTTTGATCAAAGCGATCAATGGAAAGAATTCTACAAATGATCTCTACAAATAAATATATAGTGAGAGATAGAGATAGAGAGAAAGAGGGCAAAAGAAAAAGAGAGGAGAAATAGGGAGATAGTAGCTATAAAAATCAACACGTTCGTGTGCTTGTGTTTCTCGTCTTAAACAATCATTACATCTGCAAAATAATCATATAGATAGATATGTAAATTGTTTTCTGATATAATATATCTGTAAAGGAACAAAATGAATAAAATGTGACAAGAGGAAAAACTATTCTTATCCGACGCGTTTTGAACTCTGAGGAACTTTATCATGGTAATGTAGGATTTTTTGTGGTACGTTTTTATATACAAACAGCTAGCATGTCATTAGTTTAAAAGACTTTTAAACTTGAGGAAGCTCACGAATGTTCATTAGGTGGTTGAAAGGTCAGTCAAAAAATATGGAGGACGCAGAGTGTCATAATTCAAAGTCTGGCAAAAAGAAGCAAGTAATATTCGAAAATTAAAAAAAAAAATGACTAAGCTTTAAATTGTGATTAGATTGTTAATGTATAAGATTGATATATGGGCTGTGCATCATGTTCCTCTATGTTATGAAAGAAGTCTGGAATTAGAAATGCACCAATAAAAACTTGAGTTTATCATTCTATCTACCAGCAAAATACAACGATCCTACTTTCTCTCTCGAGGTCAATTTTCTGATGATGAGTTGGGTTATACTGATGACATCGGTGTTCATTGTTGAGATTATGTGGAGTTAGTAAATACTAAACACTCCAGATACATTGGCGTATAGATCAGCTATAACAATTTAAGTATAGGAGAGAGAAAGGAAACACAGAATGGGCTGTACCAGAGGTAGTTTCGTTCTGACACGGATAATTGCTATGAAACCAAAACATCAACCCGAAAACTCGAGTTCTTAAATAACCTGGTCAGATCGAGATTTTCATATGGATTCCATGCATGGCGCCAAACACGTTTAGAAATATCTATCTAACCTGTCAGATGTATACAACCATTTCCTATAATCAGTGGTGAAAAAAGGCTTTGAGTCTGATAAACTTAGCTAAAGATCATTCTTCTTGAAAATTGTGTACAGAATCACAACCAAAAACTGCACTGAGTAAAATAAACAGTATCACTTGAGGACTAACAACAGCAGCAACAACTAAAATAGATAGCACATGTAACTCGAAGAGAAAATAATGACGTAAGATGTTAAAATTACACACCACTTCAAATATAAAGTTCGATAAAAAATCCCATCAATACAGGGAAGAGTAATAAAAGCTACTCGTAATTGCTTTCCTTAAAAAAGGTGTTTTAAATGAGAGATTTTATAAATTTCAACCACAACAGTACTAGCTGCTCGGTCAATTAATGCTAATTGTTTCTTTGTAGGGAAACGGTTAATATTACCATATATATATATATATATATATATATATATATATATATATATATATATATATATACCTAAGTATAGGATTGGTGTATACGGAATAAATTCCAATAACCAACAATTACTATTCGTAAAAGAGTGCTCAATACAGAGTAGAGCAGATATAATTATATATTTAAAAATCATAACATAAATATGTTATAAAATCACTACAAAAATAGCCATTTTGTTTCAACACCTCCGGTGTTTTATCAACTGATGATGTTGAATGTAGAATAAAGGGTTTTAAAAGTTTCAAATTAATTAACGATCCTTCGCAAGGGAAAAACGCTGTTACATAAGCTAGAATGACCAATCAAAACACAAGTATAGGAGAATTCAAAAAGCTCGACAACGAAGTATGGTTATAATAGTTATTAAAAGCTTTAAAGTTGGGGTTATACTGAAATAGAATTTATTCTAACGAATAAATATTAAATTATATGATAAAATTTGATATTAAAATTAAAAGTAAAAAATTATCTATTTTAAAATCTAAATTTAATTTCTATTAAGTTTAAAATTATAAAATTACTGAGGAGAAAAGAAAAATACATATGTTATTCAATTTATTTTTTCATTGAAATTACGTTAGAATAGACGCTAATATCGGCTGGTATTCACTTTAATTCCAAGTGTGTGAGTGGGGTGCTAACCTCTCGCGTAAAACAATACAAACACACTCAGATTATAATACATAAGCACCCAGACATATTTAGATATATACACACACGAAAAGGTGACGAGGCAGGAAACATCTCCACGGCCCTTTATAAAAAAAAACCGAAGACATACATACATACATACATACACAATTAAATGTGCATGCATTTTCTATACACATAAACACCGATAAATACATGTACGCGCATCCATATACACTGACCTAGACACTCTGATACAACAACTAAGAAATATTCAAGACTGAAAGTGTTATTAAACGAATGCTAACTACTTATTAAAATATAACCTATACGGGCAAATATACATAGATAAAAATGGTCAAATAGAACAGAGAAACAAAGAATAGGGAAAGAAAGGACATTAGAACAGATATATATGTTTAAAAAATAACATTATCTAATATATAAAAATCGGAAATTCCAAACAGCGACGTAAAAAATTAATAAACCAAATATAAATATATATACATACATGCACATATATACAAATACACATATTCATGCATATACACATACACATTCATATACACACATACATATACATACATAAACATATGCATGTATACATATGCGCATATAAACTAAACACACAAACATACATACATATATACCAACATATATACAAACACACACATATGCATAAATAACATACAAACGTAAATTCACCTATCTAAACATATATACACACAAACACATCCATACATATATATATACATATATACATATATATATATATATATATATATATATATATATATATATATGCATATATATATATATATATATATATATATATATATATATATATATGCATATATATATATATATATATATATATATATATATATATATATATATATATATATAATGAAAGACAGACCACTTAAAGGATTTTGTTGAAATAAATTATTGTAATGGTACTTTAAAGTGGTCTGTTTTTCATTAAATATTAGCTCTGTTTCCACATTGAGCTCTCAGGATTTCATCCTCCTTGGATTTACCATTTCGGTTTACCAATTTCTTCATAACTTATATATATATATATATATATATATATATATATATATATATATATATATATTCCTATTTTTATGTGTGTGTGTCTATATATATATATATAGACACACACACATAAAAATAGGAATATATATAGAGAGACCTACATCTATTCTAACAACATTATCTTATTGACGATAAAATATAATAAAAGTTCATAATGATTTTTTAAAAAGTAACCACACACAGTCTATACGCGAGTAAAAAATCGCTATCAAACAAAAAACTCCCTATGAAACAAAAAATTCCTATCAAAAGGATCGTTAAATTATTTGAAACTTTTAAAACCCTTTATTCTACAATCAACATCATCACTTGATAAGACACAGGAGGTGTTGAAACAAAATGGCTATTTTTGTAGTGATTTTTAACATATTTATGTTATAATTTTTAAATATATATATATATATATATATATATATAAAATACCAAATATAAGACATAACCACCACTGTAGATAACCAATTGACCGGCAACAGGTCATCATTAATGATTTTAAGCACAGAAGTCTTGTTAGAATTATTATGGGGTACCCTGGTAGTCCACATATCCAATAGGTTACTCCAACGTTTTTAGCTTCCATGGAATAGAAAGAAGATGAACTGTCTGGGTACCCCTATTAACAGCACGATACTGGACACAGCACCTCACCTAGTATCGTGACATTGTTGATAGGACTGTGGAGAGAATCCACGTGTGGTGTGGTCCAATGAGTCATATTACCATTTGTTTCATGCTGATGGTAGATTATCACAGACTTCATAATGCGATGGACCTAAGTTGTTAAACAGACATGTACAATATGCTGGTGTTTCCATAATGGTGTGGGATATGTTCACCTGGCATAGGCTATATCTGCTGCATCGCCTAAACACATCGTTGACCAATGACCGTGATGTTAACTTGCTTCGTGAATTTTGGCGAATCAGTAAAAAACCAAATATAAAAGAACTAATTTTTAATTATTAAAAAATCAGAATGCATAAAAGGGACAACCCAAGGTGTGAGTAAAATACTAGGAACGGAAAAATCATATTGATAGTATAATAACAAACGATGAAATTGTGTTGCATAAATCCGAAAGCCTGCAGAAAAAGCAAAGGATACTTAGGGGAAGAGACAGCTGATATTTTGGGAACGCATAAGAAAAGATCACTTTCAGAATTAAAAACTCACACTGCATATCGAAAGCAAAATATGTGGAAGAATATGCATAAGGGGAAAAGTACCCCCAAAAAAGTGGTTTTGTAAAAGTACAAGTATTGCTCAACGTAACAAAAACTGATAGCTGTTGAAATCCATGGCCGTGTATGTCCCAAATGTGTATGTATGTGTATGTCTCAGAAAAGGTTTATAAATGTGTGCACATGTATATATATATATATGTGTGTGTGTGTGTGCGTGAGTGTATTTGTGTATGTATGTCTGTGTTCGTGATGATCATTTGCAGGTCTTTACATAATATATGTATATAGGAATCGATATATGTATAACACGCATTTACAATACTGCATATATGCATGTGATATATCTGTAAACCAATCTTATGGCGATTTTGTCATTGCCACTTATGTAGATAAAATATTTATCACACGCGTTACTAAATCTAGAATGTGTTTTTACAGTGATAGTTTATGTCGTCACGAGATAGAGTTCTGGAATCTGGAAAATTTTACATGTGCTTGATGCTCGAATAAAAACTATAAGAAATCAATCTGGATTAAATAAAAATAAAGGAATGTGTACAAGTGGATTCGTGTGAATCAAATGCATTATTTTCTCGATACGAACGTGGCAGAAAACATGAAAAAGAAGAAAACAAAAACTGAAAGATTTTTAGACACAGAATAACTAAAATATAAGAAAACACGGAATAGTTTCAACAAAAAGTGGGTAAGAAGAAAAAGGAACCTTGAAAGTAAATTTCAAAAAAGCAAGGAACGTCATTTTTTTAAATGAAATCTCGAATGAACATGACATGTGAATTGTTAAAATTGTACAATTGAATTAAAAGTTAAGTGTAATCGAATTTATTGATATATAATTATAAAAGACAATAACTGTATCTCAATGAAACTTGATTATATTTTAATTCAATCATTAATATTTCTTTCTAGCTAGCTAGACATTTGTCTATAGAAAAAATCAAGAATGGAAATTCAGAGCGAGAATGAAGAAAAGAGGCATAAAAAGCATTGTTCATCGAAATTTGTGTGAATCAAGAGTACTGAATCTTTCCTTTTTACAAGATTATTTTCTGCATTTTTTTCGTAATGCAATTTAGCAAGAATTTTTTTCTATTATTCTTTGTGTTTGCGTCATATATATATGTGTGTGTGTGTGTGTGTTTTGAACAATAAAAATATTGAGAAATTAAAAAATTAAATTTTCAGACACACTGGGTTCTTAATATTTTTTTGTTTTATTAATTCGATTAGTTTCCGCGATTAGTTTTGACCAGCATGGCCATCATCAGGGGAAAATTGCTGCTTGTTAATAGTCAACTACAAGAATGAATGACTTTCTGATGAAAATAAATTTTATCTGTAGTTTTTATTTGTTTTTTATCGTTAATTTTGGTCTATCCTTGTGTTGGTCAAACGGCCTCTTTCAAGTTGGTTATTAAGATAAAGGGTAGATAGATTCAAGTTATACTGAATTCCCTTGGTCATTTTGACAGTTTTATTGGTTCCTGGGAAGGGGATGTGTTTGTGTTAAGGATATGTAAGGATATAAAAAGGATTGTGCATGATGTGTGTAAGTGTATATATTAGTATGGGTGTGTGTATAAGTGTGATATCTCAACACCTCCGCAAGCATATGTCTTGTTTGGATGAGAAATGTAGGTAGGGCTTAATTTTTGGGGTTATATATTAATTCTATATATTGGTAAATTTGTGATTAAGCCCGTCTGGATGGAGTGCTTTGAGGCGCAAAATTCATTTGTCTTCATTGTCTTCTAAAAAAATTTCTAATGTTACCTTTTCTAATTGTAATTTTTCAATTATAGTGAATTTGACATAGCTTTTAAAATCATATTTTTGTAGGTGGAAATATTGTTCTACAGGTAATAATCTCTTGTGGGGAGCCGACATAATTTGATTACGATAATTATTACTTCTGTAGTGAAAGGGCCATTCAGATTTTCCCACGTGATGTTGCTGGCATAGAGTGCATTCTAGGAGGTAAATTATGTTATGACTACTACAGGTAGAGTAGTGGTAGACTTTGAAAATAGATTTAGTGTCTAAGCTAGTGAACGAACTGGTGTGTCTAATGGGGTTACAGCATAAGCTTCTTTTCTTGTTACATGGTTAAGAAAATCCTGTTGTTTTTATTTTTGGTTTATTACGGATTAACTTATCCTCTGAAATGTGGTTACTAACTATAAATTCCTTAAGGTTCTTAGGTCTACGATGTGCTAGAAAGCCCGGTTCGTCAAACAAAATGTTTAGGTCTGGTTTGAGATGGATTATTTCCCAGTGAGATTGAAAGTGGTTTATGGAAGCATGCGTCTGGATTTATTTTTAATCTTGTACATTAGTGTGTCTTCTCTAGGTGTGTAAATTGCTTTATTTATTTTTACCCTGATTAGGTGTTGTTTATAGCCACGTGTTGTGAATTGGTGCTCGAGATTTTGAGTGTATTTATTTAGTTCTTCATTGATGGAAAATATCCTACTAAGGGCTTGTGAATAGAAAAGGTTCTTCTTGAGATGTTTAGGGTGGGAAAACTGAAAGTGTAGATAGTTGTGGGTGTCGGTGATTTTAGTGTGCAGTGTTGTTTGTAGTTTTCTGCTTTTATCTATGTAAATGCGGATGTCTAAAAATGTTACCGATCTTGTGGAATTTTAGTAGTCGAACTTAATTGAGTCGTGTACCATGTTTAGAGTCACGAGAAAAAGAGTGAGTTTATCCTCACTGCCCGTGTATATAAAGAAGATATCATCGATATATCTTGCATAGAATACGCAGTCGCTACCAATGAAGGAATAGATATGGGTCCCCTCAAATTTTCCCATGAAGATTGTAGCATATGATGGAGCTGCAATGGTGCCCATGGCACAGCCTCGTATTGCAGGTAGTGTGCTCCATTTAAGTTGAAAGTATTCAATGTAAAAATATGCTCCATGAGTTTTATGTTAACTTCTGTGATGGGGGGGGTCTTGTTTTCTTCTTTTAGTAAGTGCTTACTTAAGGGCGGTTAGTCCTTCGATGTGTTTAATGTTTGAATAAATTGATCTGACGTCCATAGTCACTAGAATAGCAATTTCTGACACTGTTTCTATGTGATTAATTTTGTATAGTAGTTATTGTGCCTCTGATGTAGGATTTTACTTCCTTAGCTAGGGGCGGAATGTAATGGTCTACGTATTTGAAAATTTTGGTCGTGTGGCGATTAAATGATGAAATGACCGACCTTCCTGAGTTGTTGTTTTTGTGTATTTTGGGAAGCAGATAGAATCTGTCAAGTGTGATGTTTGTGAGTGTAAGTGTTGTCCATGTTTCCTTTTAGATGACTATTTTTCGGCTGTTGTATCCAACAATTTACTTCATCCGTCGTCTGTTGTTGTACTCAGTAAGCGTTTCGAAATTTTTAACCAATATCTTTATTCAGCTCACGGAGATAAATTGTCCCCATTCACCTTTTAATGCTTCAGTGATATTTCGTAACAGTTAATACTCATAAGTTTTATTCACTTTTGTGTTACTTGTCTTTTTTTGAATTGAAACAGAGTGTCTGCTTTTTAATATAATGTGAGTCAGAGATTGAAGCCAAATCTGCCAGGGAACCAGATATATTTTACAGAATTTAATCAAATAGGCCATAGGTCTCTTGGCCTAATTGATTAAAATATTGGTCCAACGACTGGGCTAATCAGTATTGAAAGATCACTGATCAGAGGGTACAAAGAAAGAAATATTATGAGTATAACAAACAAAATGAACATACTGTATTGAATAATTAGGCATCTAATAATGATAATTAATCTAAAAAATACCAGTAAAATTGAATGTCGTGAACTCAGATAGAGGATATAAATGTCTATGTATATTTGTATTCATGACGGTGTATATATATATGTATTGTGAGACCGGAAACTACCTACACAATAGACTCTTCAAGGTCTATATTAAGTAGGCGACATAGCACTCTATAGGAGAGTGAGAGAGAGTGGAAGAGAGTGACAGAGAGTGACACAGAGAGACAGTGAGAGTCTAGTACGACTACCAGTGTTGGACACTAACTTATAGTAAACTCTGCTTACACTATCTCTGTAACTTGTTGTTAATATATCTTTCTTACATCTAATCCGTGTTCCGTGTTTTACTTCTGTGGGCCCAACTTTGGCACCCACATCAATATGCCATAGAGAAATTGTACGTGGGGCTAGATGATTAAGTATCTCATAAGATGGTAACTTTATCATACCATTCCTATCAATCGCTGTATCATTTTTACTGTACAAATGTAAATGAACTACTCAGGTGATCAGAAAGCTAAATATGATATAAGCTATTAGACAAGAAAACTGTTTAATTTTCAATAGTTCTTTTGTACACGCATAGACACACACAGAGTTTAGTTTTGTCTTGTTCTTACTATGTCGATATTCAAGATAAGACTGACAGAACAAGTGCAATAGATTATCTGTTATCTTTCAGTGTGTTTTGCCACGTTGAATAACATCGTTGATTCTACTTCAGTATTTCTTTGGAATGATAGCAGAAGTTCCACTGAAATTTAACATTAATTTTAAATTTCCGCCATTTCTTTTCCTCGCAGACATTATATACGAGCATAATTTTTAAGAATTAAATATTTCGCCAAATAACCTATCTGATGAATAGAAGAAAAAATACAATGGAAGAACGCTTTTAAGAGCGATAAAATTCAAACGTGTCATGTTTTAGGCAGAAAGCAAGTAGTGTTAATTATTAGATATTATTCATGAGGTTTTTCTATCTTGGGAGATTCGTTTGCATGAAGAATTACTACTCTTTGGCCGTAACTAAATATTATGTCTCAAGAGAAGTAATGATTTTCTGCTGATATGACCATATTCAAAGGTAGACACGATTGAATAACATTTGTAGTAAGGTATTTTTTGTTTAACTATACGGCAGGCTTCGAAAACTGGTTTTGGTGAGGGCATAAGTAACTTAATGCACGTATTTAATAATAATCAAAAGTGTAAAGTGCATTTGACTCATAAGACATTCTTCAATTTTGGTTTATCTCTTTATCACAATTGGTTGACATACTGCTACTACCGCGACAAAACACATGGTGCGAGAGCAGTGTGGTATTAAAATTAATCACTTCCGACACGTTTATCCTATGGTGATGGTAATATTAACCATTTAATGATGAGCAAATATTCGACATTAAGGGCTACTGTCAGTTGAAATTTATAAAATCTTTCAATTAAAACAATTTAGTTGTTATTGGTCTTTCCAGTATTAATGGAAGCTTCCGTTCCACCCTTTTGTTCGAAGTAGTGTGGAACGTCAACATCTTGATTATATTCTCTTCGAGTTGCACATACTATCCATTTTATCTGTTTCTGTTTTTGAAATTTCTCATGTAGTATGTTTTCTGTTATTTCACAAAGTTCTTTGTTTCTGAATCTATAATACTAGTTCACAACGTTCGAAGAAGGATAGTTCTAGCTAAGCGCTACTGGGTTCATTTGCTTGGAGTTATTTTTAACCACTGACTTAAGAAAGCGGTTGTATACAGCTGACATTTTATATATTTTGAACCAATTTAAGACATGCATGATATCCTAATATTATTAACTCCAGCAAGAATTAATATTTGATAATAATAAATTTAAATATATAAAACTTTAGAACTTTGAAAAAAACAAAAAAGTAAAAATAAACAGAAACACCCTAGATGCAACAATATATAATTCATAAGTACTTTAATCATTCACCAACACTAAAAAAAGATTTTCGATAAAAAATAATGTTCAAATCAGCTATACCTGCGTTAGTAACATCAATAAATCTATATCCCAACATAACAATATTATATTCAACAGATACATACATGTCCAATGTAGACAACAGATATTTTTTTTTAAATAAATGCAACTGCCAAAAAAATATTATCTTTCCCTTAAACGGTCAATGTATGACTGACAATACTATATAGCGAGTTACCATACATTCCGGTAACGATGACAAATTTTATTTTGGTTCCACTGAGAATCCTTAAAAATTTCGTTTCTACCATCATCGAGTGACTTTGGAGGTAATACACCCATTATTATGTAGGATAAGGCTAAAGCCAATTCTTACAATGGGAATAGGCAATAGATGTAATTTATGCCTTATTGAAAACTTAGTTATTTTAAAACACTTAAAAAACTCTAGCTTATCAAACAAGATAAATGAATTGATGGTAACACGTGGGTATAAAAACGATATCTGATCAAATACGTTGATCCAGGTTAATTTTTAATGTAAACTATGTAATCTCCTTTTATGCTTAATATAAGATTAATATTCACAACCCTAAAATATTTTTACACACAGACACAGACATATATATATATATATATATATATATATATATATATATATATATCACTGCAATGAACAGACAAAAATTACTTTTATTATTACCACTCATGATAATAAAAAGTAAAAATGATAAACGGGCCAGCTAACCGGTTTCGTACCTCGCTCAATAGAACTAAATCGAGTAAATTACATAATAAAAAATTGGTCAAAGTTTATTGGTGGGAAGGAAAAAAAAGTACAGTATGAGTAGGGCTCTCATGATCTGTTCGGACCTCAAGTTCGATGATGAACTCAGGTTTATTACTTCTACACTCTGCAAGAATGCCTACCTATTAGGCATTGTTCAAGCAATTATTAAGAACAAAATTGCTGAATTAACAGAGTGAAACCTGCTATAGTAAAAAGATGTCCTGTGTACCTAAGCCTTCCTTGGCTAGGTAGTATCAGTGATAGGTTTGCAAGCAGGTTTCTACCGCAGTTCGACATTGTTACTTTGCCGCTAACACTCGTGTTGTTTTCTCTGCCAAGCCTGTCCTTCCGTCTATGCGTAAGGATGTTCTCCCACCACATCATAACAGTTCATTAATTTATTCCTTTAAATGTAGTTGCGATTCGCACTGCATAGGGAGAACGACGCAAAGGCGAGATGTTAGAATAAAACAACACGTTCCAGCGAAAATCCGAAATAGGAAGTACCCTCCCTCGGATATTTTGACTAATACGTACGGGTCTTCCATCGCAGAACACTTTATAAATAGTCATAATTGTGCTGTTAGTTTTCGTGCGGACGCTTTTACCATCCTTAGCAAGTCTCACTCAAATTACCACCTAAAAGTGTTGGAGGCCATATATATTCTATCATTAAGGCCTTCTCTTTGTAAACAGAAGGACTTTATATTACGCCTCCAACTAATTACCATTTAAATATTTTTTCATCTTCCCACCAATAGACTTTGTCCATTTTTTTAAATTATGTAATTTACTCTATTTACCTCGATTTAGCTCTGTTGAACGAGGTTCGAAACCGGTTAGCTGGCCCGTTTTTCATTTTAACTTTTTATTATCATGAGTGGCAATAATAAAACTAATTTTTGTCTGTTCATGGCAGTGATAAAAGTTGCTACCACCAAACATATATATATATATATATATATATATAACCCCTTTCTTTTGGACACTAAATATGTTTTTAAAAATAAAAACTGTAATCCTCGTATAATTTATGAGTGCGCCAAAATTGCGGTAAACAGACATTTTTATTATAATTTTAATTACGTCACGTTCAGTCTAAACTCAGCGCCTGAAGACTGCGTTGTGCATGAAACTTTGAGTTGTGCGGGATAATATATATATATATATATATATATATATATATATATATATATATATATATAAGAATAAAAATATAGTTGTAAGGTATGCTATAATTATGACTAAAAGTGTTCAATATCAAGTCTAGGGTTAACAGTTATCTTCCCCCACATATCCGCATAAATTGTGTTTGTTACTCTATAATCTTCTAATTCGAATGGTTCCTGGCCGTTGTAAAGGGTGAACATCATCGTAAAAATAAAATTCAAAAATGACTTTCAGAAACCATGCTATGGTAGATATTAACATATTTGCTATACAAAACAATTTCATAACATTCAGTACATATTTTTTAAATACATTCGACTACATGGATATAGCAGTTGTACAATGCTTCCATACAAACATTAATAATGGATAGATTATTATTCAATCTCAGTCAGTAACTTATTATGCATGCCTCATAACATTCGAATGACCCTGGATGATATCAAGATGATGCAAAGCATGATAGTTCTTTTTTCAGTTTTCTTTGAATCAAATTTCTTTATCTATCCTTATCCTTATACTCTATTTACTTATCTTTTCCTGTTCGTTTTCTCCATGTTTCTAAATGTATTCGCATAACAGACAGTGTTCCAGTTCATACCTTGCTCGGCATCCATAGAGTAACTAATATTTAAATATAAAACAATGGCAGAGGATCCAAATGTTGATCGCAGTTCGCAGTAGGGTTAGGGTACTCTTCTACTACTAAGCCGGAAATAAGTGAACTTTAAATTTTCCTGATTACGAGCAATATTTAAAATTCGCGATAGCAATAGAGTAAGCACAAAGTAATATCGCGAAAAAATAAATCTCTTGAGCTACTTTCAGAAAGTATCCATAAATTAGGTTAATAAACAAATATGTATGTATGTATGTATGTATGTATGTATGTATGTAATTACAAAATATTTCCGACTTCGAAATATAAATATGATTAATAACAATTCGTTGTTGATAAAGAATCAATTGTTAATTATGAGAAGTTTTTCAGAGATATACACTTACGTTAAGTTTGTAAATTGATGTTTACGTCGTATAGATAATCGTGATAATTATAGATGCTAAGCGTGTTTGGAGCGGCGACTTGATTACTTCAATGGTGGTTTAGACAATTAAATAATAAAAAAAACATGCAAACGAATGTCGATAAATAGCTTGATCTGTAACTTTATTAGATAAATATTCCTTCAGTTTGTTTCCCGTGCTGTGATAGAGTACATGAGAAGCTTTTATACAGTTCATCAACTTTGATGACCTAAATGACGACCAATCGATGAATTACTTGAGAATTAGCAGCAATTATGAAAAAAGTCTTCATTGAAGTGACTATCGATTGGTGTTAATTGATGTTGATTTTAAACTTGTAACCTTGTTAATTGCTGAGAAATCCCTGAACGACTTCTCCATTATCTTATTTTTTTGTTTCATGCTTAAGGGTTTTGGAATTTTTTTTTAATCACTAAAGCATCTCAGCATCGATGTGAACGAAAACCATTTTGTCTTGTAAAATCTAAGATATCGTAGAAATTTGGATATGAAATTGACAATATCTTTAGGGAAAACTCATGAAAGTAAAAAGAATTCACTGGCGTGCAAAATGTTGGGTCACCTTGGTAAATTAATTATGTTTATTAATTTTACTCCCAAATTGAGAGTGATTAACAGTATGCTTTTCCCGGATAAATTTTTCCGAATTTGTTAATACAGTATCATGGATGATAAGGCATCATAAGCATCATGATACTGGAAAAGCTATGCAAAAATAAAAAATAGAAATTTTACCTTTCAGCTTTTAAGTTAAAAATGATACTATCTTTGCAAAAAGTTATGTTGATTGTTTTAAGAAGTACAAAACGTCAAAATATGGAGTTAATAATTAGCGTTGCTACCTTTGATTCAAGTAATTGACTCAATTTTACGTGGCATTGAATAAAACAAGATTAATATTTTCTCATTGGGAATTTTCCCATTCTTCTTGGCAATAATCTTAAAGCACTTGTTTCTTGTCATTGTAAATAATTCTAATCAAATGATTAAATATTACATTGTATTTTTTTAATCGGTCCTTGGCTGAGATGAGAACTTTTCAGCATTTCCTTGTATTAAAAAATTTAATTAAAAAGCTAGCTTTCTCTATTCCTTCAATTTGCATCACAATATTTCAATTACACTGAATTTGTCAAAAAGTTAAAATCTTCTTCCACATGAAACTTTTTGTTGCACGTGATATATGGCAAGGAGTACAGTCGTGCTGAAGAATGTCTCCAACTTTGTAGTGTGACACAAGATTAGACCGCAGTAAACTAATATAGTTTTCGCTGTCTAGGTTTCCATCAACTTTTACCAATGTTCGTCTGCCATCGCTTTTGATGCAAGCTCACTGTTAAGATTACAATTACTCCTAACTTGTCTGACTGTTAATTTTGACTTGACTACCGAAACTCTCGCAATCTTTCAACTCTCTTGACTAACTTTTGTGATCTTCCGGTTTTCTTTGCATTTAAAACACTTCCAGATGTAGCAATCACTGTTTGGATGATTTGAACAATGTTTATGAAAATTCTCAAACCCTTGGCTATTTCTCATTGAGACATCTGCCTCTTCAAAGTTACAATCTTCATTTTTATTTCTGCAAAAACTTTACCCATGATTCTTCTGTAAAACAAAAGCAAGCTAATATTGCCAAACCTCCTAAATCTTACGCTTATGTTAATAAAATGGAACAATCACTACTTAAAAATTTTCATATTATCTTGACTTTATAATCTTGGACTTTTCATTGAACAAATAGTTTTGCATAAATGCTTAAAGCGGTGTATGTTCTGTTACATGGCATCTACGAAGACGTTACAATTTATTTTCCAATTGACGAGGTTCAAAGAAACTATTGATAAAACATACTGCTAAACAATCTTAACTTAAAATAAAAGGTGTATAATAATTTTATGTAGTTGGCCCAAAACCTTTGCATGTCATTGTAAATAATTCTATCAAATGATCAAACATTACATTGTATTTCTTAATCGGTCTTTGGTTGAGTTGAGAACTTTTCAGCATTTCCTCGTATTAAAAGATTTTTATGAAGTAAGCTACTTTTTCCACCTTTTCATTAAAAAGCTAGCTTTCTCTGTTCCTTTGTGAATATTTTTCATAAAATATTACGTGGCTTTTAACTTTAATCATGTCATTTGTGAAAAATTTGTGTTAGTCGTTCTCTGTTTATTTGGGATAATTATTAGATTCTTTTTGAAAAATGAAGCGATTTGATTGGCATGAACTCTGTCGCAAATCGATCCAATGAGGTTTAACTATTAACTTTTGCTCACAGCACTGAAAAAAAACTAATTATCGGATTCTCAGAAACCTTATTTTGCAAACAATCATAAGGCCATAACAGGAATAATCTATATATTGTAATAAAACAGAATATATCTACTTAACAACTTGAAGAATGACAACGTTTGTACATTTGACATGTAAAAACATTATTCTTCATTTACATAAATCGGTAAAAGAAAATCTTATTAAAATTACTTCCGTTATGTTTTACGTCTTGTTCGTTCTCCACTGATTTTAAATGGCTCATTTCGGAAATAAATATTTATCAGGAGCTAACTTGTGAAAATTTAAACTTTAAGCTTTAATTGTCATTGAATAGAATAGCGTTTTGGGGTGTTTTTTTTATCTCAATAGAATGATTTATGAGTCTTGTTATGAGTTTTGTTAACTTGGACTAGATAGCCCAGTCAACCATGCTAAGTAAACTGATGTGGGTGCGAAAGTTGGGCCCACAGAAGTAAAACACGGAACACGGATTAGATGTAAGAAAGATATATTAACAACAGGTTACAAAGATAGTGTAAGCAGAGCTTACTCTAAGTTAGTGTCCAACACTGGTAGTCGTACTAGACTTTCTGTCACTCTCTATCACTCTCTATCACTCAATATTTATTTGTATGAATAAATACAAAATGCGGCACAAGGCCTAAAAGGGGGATGGGGAAGGACGGTCTTCATCTGTCTTAATTCTAAACTTAGCTAGTCGCAGACACTGACCCAAACAAGCCAACAATATTCCAATCACCAAAACAACACATTCACTCCTACCTTTCTTACTACGTCCACCATAATACCTCAAATTCTCGATGATGTCCTAACTAGACCCCTTATGTACAATTATTGTTCGTGGGGGGAGGGTAAAATATTAACAACTTTTAAAATGATCCCCAAATAAATATATACAATATGCTATAAATATTTACACTAAACTAAACAAAACTGTGTTAGTAATAAAACCCCCCACAAACCATAAATGTGGCAGAAACATCAGTTAACTGGACGAAATCAATGCGGGACTAAGAAAATAATTAAAAACATTCATTTCTCCAAGCATTCACACAGACACACATACATTCATACACAACAACAAATACGAAAAACCACACACACGAAAACGAAAGGCGCCCCGCATCGACCAGAGAACTGATATCACTGACCACCTAACGAGGGAGGGGATGGGGAATTAAACAAAAGAAAAAATAGGGACAGAAATAAAAGGGACCAATGCGCATGCATACCCTAGCTAAGTTTACTAGAAAAAAAGGGAAAACTAAAAATTCAAAATACAAAAACCTAGTCTAACCTAAAATCAGGGTGGGTTGCCTATGTTCAACCCTGTTAGGACAAAATTCTGTACCTAACCGACATCCAAATGCCACTCTAGGTCAGCCCCTTTCACTCTACACATTCGCGCAAGATTCACCCACCTTTTGCCAAATTCCGATGAGGTGAGCCGCCGCCTTTCCGTCCTAATCTTGATTTTAAGCTGATGCTTAAAGAACAAGATCAGTTGGGAAGAGGTGAACTTCTCGCCCTCATGGAATCCCTTCTGACGCGTCGTCCAAATCACGACTCGCATAATCCCTAGTAAGCAACAGAACACATAGTGTTCAGCCTTCGTCAATTGCGGCACCACATTGCTACAAACAGAACTGGCTTCCAGGACAAAGAACTTTCCCTGCAGCATGCGAATCATGAGGCCTTCAACAAACTTGCACAACGGCACTACCGTCTTGCACTGAAAAAAGGCGTGACCAATGGTCTCGACTTCCCCAGTACAGCGACGACAGTTTGGATATTTCTCCAAGCCTGCTGAACAAAGTCTCTTGCCGACCCAGAGGGCCCCACGAATCATCAGCCAGGTGAGTGATGCCTCATCATTATTGAGACATTTCAACCCAGGCGCCCAAGGCCATATCGAGCGAGCCTCCTGCTTCGTAAGACCGAGCTCGTCGATCAGATCATCTTGAACGGACCCCCTAACTAACAATTGATACAATGCCTTACGAGACAACGCCTGGGCGTCGGAGAGGCCATCCGTCGTCCGTAAGAGGAGCTTCAAAGTACTTCGCGGTAGAAGGAGCACTTGGCACGAGGTCTACGGCCGGCCTCCCCCTCGCACGAGTGCACATTTCTCAAGGATGGGAAATCTTTTCGGACATCTTCTTTCCAAAAGGTGCCCACCTCATCCAATCCGCGACACATTCGGTCTAGAAAGGTAAACGAATCTCAATGCTAGGCATACCCAGACCGCCCTCAGAGGGATGAAGGCAACAGATCTCGCGACATACCATATGGGCCTTGTCTCTCCACAAGAAAGAGAACAAGGTCCGGACTAATGACATTAGTCTGGCATACGGGAGTGGAAGCAGAGAGAGTCGGTAAAGGAGGATCGGATATATGTGTGAAACACATACCTCCGCCCTTCCCTTCAGGGAAAGTCTCCTCCGAGACCACAGATTAACCGCGATCTCGGCCTTCCCTTGCACCTCCGACCAATTCATTTCCAACTGGAGATCAGGACCGAACCAGACGCCGAGTATCTTGATCGGCCCATCCGTCCAGAGGAAAGGTACGGGAAGAGAAACTCCCTTCCACGCACCCAACCGCAAGCCCACAGACTTATCGCGGTTGATCTTGGCCCCTGTCACCATCTCATACCCACTGATCTCTTTGCTGACTTCGTCAATCTCGGCTCTGCTCGACACAAGAACCGAAACGTCGTCAGCATAGGCAGAATACCTGGCTGAGGTGGAAGCCCCAGGCAGGGAAATTCCGCGCAGGACCGGATTCGCCTTTAACTTGCGAAGGAATGGTTCCAACGCAAGAACGTAAAGCAGAGGCGAGAGCGGACAACCTTGACGAATGGAGCGAGACAATACGAAAGGCTTCGATCTTACCCCATTCACTTCCACCAGCGCACCGGGGGTCGCATACAAAAGTCGGATCCAGGAGCGAAAGTCGGCTCTGAAACCGGCCGCCGAAAGGACAGCCTCCAAAAATCGATGGTCAACCCTATCGAAGGTCTTGGACTGATCTAAATTGATCAGCGCGGCTTCACTGTCGACTTGTTCTAAGATCAAGCGTACCATATGAAGGTTATCCTGAATAGTCCTACCCTTCACAGCACAAGTCTGTTCAGGGCCAATCAGACTAGACAGGACAAGCTGCAAACGGTTGGCTAAGATCTTCGCCAAAATCTTTAAGTCCGTATTTAACATCGTTAAAGGGCGAAAGTTCCATAACCCATCCACACCGTTCTTGTCCTTACGCAGCAACTTGAACACACCCCTGGTGAAGCGTTGGGGTAAAGACCCCTGCCTCATCCAGTGGTTGTAAATCAGTCCCAGCAAAGGAACAAAAACGTGCGACAACCTCAAGTAAACATCGTAGGGAAGACCATCTAGTCCCGGAGACTTATCCAGGCCAACCTGCTTCAGCGCTTCCCAGATCTCCGACTCTGTTATGGGACCCTCGCACCTAGCCGCTTCAGCTGCCGAGAGGCAAGGAAAGTTAGCTAAATAGGCATCGAACTGAGCAGAGCTCAGACCGGGCCCCCTGGTGAAAAGATCCTGAAAGTAGTACCGAAAAATCTCACATATGCCCGCGTTTGTAGTCACGGTCCGCTTATCCGGCAACGTGACGCACGCTATATGTCGCCTAGACGCGTTTCGATTTTCCTCTGCACGCAGTTCAGCGGCCATATTCGTTGCCTCAGAAGACATTCTTTTTAACCTAGCCCTAACTACCAGAGCTTGATCCTTCTTGATAAGCAAGGAGGACAACTCTGCCTTAGCTAAAGCTATGTCCCCACTAACACGGGCTTTCACAGCCCGATCGACTTTATCTTCTAAAGCAGTTTGCGCCGCTAATCTATCTAGATTGAGTCGACGACTAAAATCGGCAGCAAACGTTCGAATATTAGATTTTAAATTGCCCCACCAGGCATTTCCCACAATCGCTCCCGTCAATTCCCTTTGGATGGTTAGTAACAGCTGGTCCCGGAAACCCTGATCACCAAAAAGGGAACAGTTCAATTTCCAGTAACCAGCCAATCTAACCTTAGGCTTATCTAAGTTTACACGGACCCGGACAAGCCTATGATCCGTATAAACTATATAATGGAAACTTGGACACCCTAAGAGCCCTACATCGACTCTCCTAACTAAGACTCGGTCCAGGTAGCTCGCAAGCGTCCCAGGAGCCGAGTTGCCACTAGTTGTCCAAGTCCATGCTACCTCCCGAGGGTGTTCATTCCGGAACTTATCGACAAGATCAAACCCATCGATAAAGTCCCGAAATGGTTTCACATCCGGGTTGTTAGTACCTTGTTTATGCCCTATACGATCTATATCGGGGTCAAGGACGGCATTCCAATCCCCCGCTAAAACTACCCGACGAGACGTCGTCAAGAACGGCGTGATCTGCCGAAACAAAGCAGGCCGCTCAGAATGGGTATTGGGCGCATAAACCCCAATGAGACGTAGAACCTTATCCTTTATGGTAACATCCAACACGCAAAGTCTGCGAAGACAAGGGTACAAGCAGCCTTCAAAGACCTGCTCACTAGCCAAGAGACACCCCTCGAACGACCATCAAAACAGGCTGAATAAAGGACGAACCCCTTAGACAGTATGTCCTCACGATCATGAGAAGAAACCCGGGTCTCTTGTATACAACATACATTCACCCCGAAGCGCTGAAGGTCACGAGTGAGCCTCGCCCTGTGAGACTCGGACCTCAGGCCCCGGACATTTAAACTGGCTAACCAGAGAGCCATCGTGAAGCCGATTAGGGTTGTCCTTCAGGATAGAACATGGCTGGGGTGAGGACACCGACAGCTCGTCCCATAGATCCGGACGCCATCTCATTCTCGACGGTTTCATCTTGAGACAGGCCGCCGATGTCCGAAGGGTAGGTAAGTTTAAGAGCTCTATAAAGGGATGGGTGAACGAAAACAGGGACCCTCCCTTTGAGTTTTTGATTCTGTTCATCAGTTTCAGGGTCGAGGAGATAGGCAGCTGGGGGCACCATTTTGAGCGACGACTGGGCCTCCTCTATCATGCCCCAAATCTCCCGCGTTCCCGGGCCAGTTCTAATAACAGTTAAGACTCTAACTGCGGAAGGGAAATTATCAGGTTTCTCCACCTCCAAGTCATTTATTTTTTGGAAATTCCATAAGACTTTTAAATCTTTTGGATTTCTGGTCTGTCCAAAGACCCTTTCCGCCTGGTCCCGGGAAACGCGGCAGACGTCTTCCCCTGGGAGTTACGGTGGTTTAATGATTTTTTTCTTATTTTTTTCTGTGATTGTCTGAGAATCCGGGCTTCTGAACCTTTTTTTGTTTTGTGGTGAATGAATGGGTGTCGACATGAGTGAGATATTGGGGGTAGTCGAAGGAGTCCACCCGGAAGGAGTCCTCACCGGAGAGGGTTTGGACGAATGAATAGGTTTATTTGGAGAGTGTGGTACAGATTTGGGCGGAGGTGGTTTTGAGAAGGTCTTTTTGCGATCAGAAGGGAAAGACGGGTGCCCCCAGAGATTTTTGACTTTTACTCCGCTTAATCTCCAGCTTCTCTTTAAGTTTCTTTATGTCCAGTATTTTTTCCCAGCCGGGCTCATTTAATTTTTGGGCTGCAGTAGCTGTCTTTGCATAAGACGCCGAGGCGTCGCCCTCAGAGCTGGTAGAGGGAATGGGGCTGTAGGTGACTTTATCCCCGGGGGTCATGTTGGGACTGAGGAACCGCTGTTTGGGTCTTCCCCTTGCCCCTAACCACGAGGCGCCATTCCCCCTCATCCTTCTCCTTAACCACACTTGTGGCAGGCGTTGGTTTCGGGTGTAATGTGGGTCTGGACCCAACCGAGGGATTTTCCCCAACGGTCCGCCCCGCAGCTAGGCCCACTACAGGCGCCGCGGATTTTACTTTGTCGGCCAAGGGGGTATTTTGGTCGCCTGTGACCGGAACTCCAGGGGCCTTCTTCCTTGGGCAGGAGGAGGAAAGGTGACCAGTCTCTCCACACCTCCAGGAAGTTGGTCTCCTACCGGTCACTATGACCGGCATTTTCCGGTCTCCAAACACCAAACAGTTGGGGACGGACTTGAAGGCCTCTTGATCCAGCATAATATCAAAAGTCCATCCCCCGTTCAAATTGTCGGAGAGAGCCCCTAAAATTTGGCCGTACTGCATAAAAAATGCAGCCAAGAGCTCTCCCGAAATTTGAGGAGGAACCTCGAACACGGCCACCCTGGTCCGCCTTCGGCCTTCGTATTCAGTTCTTAGTATTAGATCTTTCGTGATCAACTCTTTCTTTGCCATGGCCAGGCAATCTTCTGGTGTGGGCAGCAGAATGTCCCACATGAAGAACCCTGTACCCTTAATTACTCTTTGGGGTTTTATCCCGAGGGACAAAAGTGATTTAATCACTGTGTCTTTAGTGGAGCGACAAATCTTTTTGTTTTTTTTGTCCACCACAAAAACGGTCACCATTCTTTTTTTGAACACATCGAGCTCCTGGACAACATCGACGAACCCAACTTTATTTACAAGATGGGCGTAACCTTTCGCCTTATCCAGGAAATCCGCCATGTTCAGAATACAACTTGGTGGGGACTTTCAGCAAGAGGTCAATTCCTCGGCTGTCTTACTTTGTGCCTCCTTTGGCACCTCGACATTAGCTTCTCCTTTTTTGGAGCTAGAAACTCTGTCAGATTTTAGGCTACCATCAGCCCGCTTCTTGGCAGCATTGTCAGGGGGGTTGGCTTTAGCCGCCGACCCAAAAAGGTCCTTTTTAATATTGGCCCGACTGGCACCGTCGGACATATTGAGAAACGTGGAGACTACCACCTGCGGGTCTTTTAAAAATTATCGCCAGAAAAGGTGTTTGGTGGGGGGGGGGAAGAAATTATACAAATAAAAAACAAGCCTGGATGTATCAGTAAATTAAAAAAAAGAGAAACAAAGACAATAAACTTTTTAAAAGATAAATAAACTGGGAAAAAAGACAAACAAAAATTAAACAGGAAAAAAAATCTAAATGGCGCCCAAAGGCAGCCGAAAACAAAAAAAAAACAAAAACAGAAATTCCTTTTTTTAAAAATTCACGACAATGTCCAAAAAGAAAAAGAAAAAAAATAAAGGTTTGCGGCCGAAGCCGCTAAAGAAAATAAAAAAGCAAAAGAAAAAACAAACTAGTTAAACCAAAAAAGACGAGAGAATGCGACCGAAGTCGCTAATAAAATAGGAAAAATAAAGTTTTCTTTTTCTTTTTTCAAAAACTGTGCTGACTTTCTTTTTTTTTTACAGAAATAACTAGAAAAAAATAAACAATAAAAAAGAAATCGTCCGGTAAGACTTTGTCAAACCGGACTAAAATAAAAAAAATTATGAGGGCCGAAGCCCAAAAAATAAAACAAACAAAAAGAAATAGAAGAATAAAATCAAAAAAATAAAACTTAAAGAATAACTTATCAGAAAAATCCTCAGAAATTCGTCAAAAAGGTCCGTGAAGCACTGAAAATAAACAAATCGTTTAGAGAAAAAAAGGTTCGTCGTTAGTCCAAAAATTCCAAATATTTCAGACAAACAGGTCAAAAAGACACTCTCTGTCACTCTCCCATAGAGTGCTATGTCGCCTACTTAATATAAGCCTGGAAGAGTCTATTGTGTAGGTAGTTTCCGGTCTCACAATACCCCCCTTCCAAAGAGTTTTCCTTTTTCAAAAGGAGAGAAAAAAATAAAACTGTTACTACTTTTTCCTATTGGGATTTATTGTTTCCCAGCTGGAAGTAGAGATCTTGATGCGTGAGACACAGCTTTTCGCGCACCGTCTGGCAATTTATGTAATATGCAAGCGCCTATGCCGTACGAGCTTGCATCACTTGCGACTATGATTTCGAGACTAGGGTCGAAAATGTGTGAGGGAGAGGTCTTAAGTAAGAGTTTTCTTGATCTTCTCGAATGCGTCTTGGTATTCCGGGGTCCATGACCATGGTTTGTCCTTTTTTAAAAGTTGGTTTAGAGGCCCTCTCAAATTTTGCATGTTCTTAATGAACCCTTGGCAAAAGTTAGCTAGGCCGAGGAAGCTTTGTAACGCTTGAACGTTATCTGGGGCTGGCATGTTTCTGATCGCGTTGGCTCTTTCTGGATCCGGCCGACGACCATCTTTATTTATGATGTGTCCTAAGTATTTAATCTCTGGTAAGAAAAAGTCACACTTTTCCTCCTTAACCTTAAATCCGTATTCTTGTATCTTTTCGAATACGTTTATTATATGGTTCCGGTGCTCTGCCGCAGTTTTACTAGTAACTAGTATATCATCCAAATAGGCTGTTGCGTAGTCAAGATCGCCCAGCATGCTTGAAAATTGCAGGCGCAACCTTTACTCCAAAAGCCAGCCTGTTGCATTTGTACAACCCTCTATGGGTGTTTATGCAGAGCAATTTGGAACTTTGTTCTTCCACCTCTATCTGAAGGTATGCGTCCGAGAGGTCAATTTAAGAAAAAAAAATTTTCACCATTGAGTTTATTGAAAATTTCTTCTGGGCTTGGGAGAGGATAGGGGTGATCTTGCAAGGCATCGTTTAACCCTGTGTAAAAATCTGCGCATACTCGTATTTGATTGGACTTCTTTTTTACGTAGACCGTAGGTGCTGCCCACTCGCTGAAATCTGTTTTTGACAGAATACCTGCTTGTTCGAGTCTATCTAACTCTTTATTGATTTACTCTAGAGCAGCGAAAGGAACATTCCGTTTCTTTTTGAATACCTGTTGTGCATCGTCCTTC
Source organism: Acanthosepion lycidas (assembly GCA_963932145.1). NCBI lineage: Eukaryota > Metazoa > Mollusca > Cephalopoda > Sepiida > Sepiidae > Acanthosepion > Acanthosepion lycidas. Next base: position 166,764 of record OZ010582.1, read on the forward strand.
ACCTTGAACTTAGCTTTCATTTTAGTACATTTCCCAAGACCGCCAGAAAAAACATGGGGAAATTGTTGTTTGAGTTCCTTTTTTAGATTTACCAAATTGGATGTTGTACTTTGTATCTTGCGACAAAATGTACTCATTGGGCAATCCCAAAGATTGAATTTTTCTATCCAATCAGTTCCAAATAAGCTTTTTGGTAACTCCATTTAGTGTTACTGTAAGTATTACCTCGCCTAAAATATTAATATTTTCGCCAGTTACGGATTTTGCTGTTTTATCCGTTTTTAATAAGGTCGGCTTGTTCAATTTTCGCCAAGTACGCCAGTTAATAGTTGAAATATCAGAACCCGAGTCAAGCTGGAATTTAATGGACTTATTGAAAATATCCACTGTTACATATTTTCTTAAATTCCTATCGACAATATTGTCAGATTGAGCTTGCCTAATTTTATTTTTGGGTTTTCTCGTTCTGTTGGCGTACCAGCACGAAGTTAACGTATGACCACTTTTATTGCAATTTTTGCAATATGTTTTGTTCTTAACTGGACAGAATTTCATCCAATGCCATTTACCACAATGGTAACATGGTCCGGGCGGTTTCTTTAACCTATTTGGGGTTTGGTTACTGCGTAATTTAGGACATGAGATTTGCCTTTTGTCTTTTTGAGGGGAATAGGAGGTAGACTTACTTCTGATTTTATTAATCTGAGTCACACCTGATTCCTCGATAGTGTTTGAGTCACGCTTTACAGATATTACTCTTTGACAGTCCTCTGCCAGTTTTTGGAGAGACAATCCTTGTTCGTTCTCAAGCTTAGTCAGTACCCGTCGTCTGACTTCAGTGTCTTCTGCAGATACTAGACCTGGTGCGAAAATTAAGCACTTAAAATCATCGGCAGTCAGTTCGGTTAGTTTAAAATCATTACATAGCTTGTTCACCGATGCTGCAAACGTTAGAAAATCTTGCTAGTTGTCTTTGACTGTGTTCAAGCATTTCCAATGTTTGTGAAACAAGGTTGTGTTAGGCCCTATTAGTTCCGAAAGGAGCTTAATCGTCTCTGAAAAATCCAAGTCAGTCGTTTTCTTGGGTAGCATGAAGTCTACGAACCTACTATGTTCTGTAGTTCCCAGTCTTCTCAATAGTAGATGTACCTTTTTTTTACTGGGCCATTGTTCACAGTCTACGTTGAAAATATCTTCGTTGCGCCTGTAAAAAGCCTGGAACGTTTTGTCTTCCTCTGGTGCGTATTCAAAGGTTTCCATTGAATTGTAGATTATACTCTGGGAGAATATTGTATCTTTTTCAGAGTTTGAGCCTTTTAATGCATTTACGAGTAATTCTTTAAGTTGTTTCTGTTGTAGTTAAGCATTCTGAAGCGTAATTTTTTGGAATTCCATTTGCTGTTTATGTAAATTCTAAAATAGTTGTTGTCTTTCTTCTGATTTTTGTTGCTGGTCCAAATTTAGTTTTAACATTTGGGCAACTACTTTTTGCAAATCTTCCATATTTAAAAAATGACAACGCTTTTTTGTTGCTTTGAAACACGTGTACTAAGAGGAGGTACACAAAAAAATCTTGATAGATTTTTGTTCCTTTTTTTCTTTTACAGAAGAAAAATATATGGTCAGACAATAGTTAAACTAACTAATTATGTGTGTTTAGATTTTTTTTCCGTGGTTCCGTTAATATTAACGTAATTGAATTATTTTTCACCACACTTATGTATATATATATTTTTTTATAGAGGTACAAAAAGAGAAAACTCACCTCAGTGAATTTGAGGGGAGAATAATTTTCTGCCCGAGTTCAACTCAGTTACATAAAAAAAAAATTTTCGATAGTTTTTTTTCGAAAACTTGAGTGCAATGGTAGTACTTGATCTTGTGTTGTCAGTTTTTTTACGAACAACTGTTTTTTTTTCTATGTGTGTGTGTGTGTAGAAATCGTTCTCGTATTGGACAGACTTTAATATTCCGTAGATGTCGAATCGCTAGTTTGCCAATGGTGTTTGGTATTGGAATATATATGGACGCTGGATGTTTCGCTTTTAAATCGTTAATGTATTAATACCAGCTTAATTTCACGTTCAACACTGCTGTGGGAACGCGTGGAGCTTGTGTATTTTTCGAGTACTGTCGCTATTGATAGGGTGAGAACGAAATTCTCGAATCTTTTCTGTCGCCACTGTTGTGGGACAGGCAAGTTATTTTTCGACGTGAATGCGTTTCTAGAATTCTCCGTCGACCCAGATGTGGGATTGGTAAGGTATTTAGGTTTCGCCGTGAGTTCGTTTCTAGAATCCTCGTCGCCACTGATGTGGGTTTCTAGAATCCTCGTCGCCACTGATGTGGGTTTCTAGAATCCTCGTCGCCACTCATATGAGTGCCAAAGTTGGGCCCACAGAAGTAAAACACGGAACACGGATTAGATGTAAGAAATATATATTAACGACAGGTTACAAAGATAGTGTAAGCAGAGCTTACTATAAGTTAGTGTCCAGCACTGGTAGTCGTACTAGACTCTCTGTCACTCTCTATCACTCTCTATCACTCTCCTATAGAGTGCTATGTCGCCTACTTAATATAGGCCTTGAAGAGTCTATTGTGTAGGTAGTTTCCGGTCTCACAATATAAACATTAACTGAAGAAGAGATGGAGTTATAGATTTTTCAAAGAAATTTATGCAAAATTGAATGCAGTAAACTCGGCTGGAATTTCAATTTAATTTGCCATACCGGTGGCAAATGGTGTAGATGTGCTGACCGCACATCTACACCCTTAAAAATAGTGCAATTCAAAAGCAGAACACTCACTGATGAAGAAAATAAAATGCTAAATATAAAACATTATTAATTACATTTACTGTGTATTAATTGAATAACGAATAACTGATGCAATGCAGCTTCAGCGATTTTTATCTAACTACAGGCATGGCATATTGAACAAAAACTGTCGTTATAGCTTGTTGCTTTACAGGAGAACATCGAGTGAGATTTATTCAGGAAGAAAACTGATGAGAAACACTTTATAAAAATAGGCTCACTTTTAGTTTTAATTTATTTTTTTTATATTCATAGATCATAAATATCTAAATATCAAAGATTGGAATGTGTAGAAGTGTTATCGAAATGAGATGTAGACATTTAGCATTTAATGTTTAGGCTTTGGTCCCGATCAATTTCTTTCACCTGCAAGAAATGACCAGATTCCATGTAAAATCAAATGAGATCTCATAAACATAAATTCTTCTCACCAGCTGAGATATGTTTTAACGTAAGTGAATATTTCTTTCCAGTATGCACAAGAAATATAGGATAAAGAGATAGCAGCGATAATGGGTGTCCTTGCCATTGGAGACGGAACGAAACCAGGTTGAATCATTATTTTCTTTGAAATATGTTATCCATTATTGAAGATTGGAAATTATATCCTTTCAAAGTTTAAACTCGTACAAAAAAAATAAATGTACCGGGAAATGTTTTCTTTTGTTTTTAGCTTTGTTATTCTCATTTCTACAGCCCATTTTGCGAAGATAACAAGGGTGTCTGTATTTGACAACTCACTCCACCTAACACATTATTCTCTCTTTGCCCACACTGACAATATGAAAAATAAAATCTTGGCTGATCTTCTCTACACACTAAGTACCCGTTGCCTTTCAATATCGACGGTAAACAGCAAACAGTGAGTTCAGTGTTTGGAAAACATATAGTCTTGCTTGGACAAAACTTTTCAGTCAACATGACGACGCATACATTTATCTCTAATTTCGTTTATGCAACAAGAAGGACAAATATGCATAGAGTGATGCTCATATCAAATTAGAAGGCATATAATTCTTTCTCGTTTATATTCTCCCTGTATATTCATATTCATACATCTTTATTTATAGAAAGCGAAATGTTATACTCATGCATTTTACAAGTTTATTCATATACCTTTATTTCTAAAGTCTACTCAAACAGACTAATATATTTAATATATTTCTCAGTATATATTTCGTCAGCGGATCTTAAGTGATGATGATGGTCATTCAGATGATACCGAATCGCAACCATTCAATTTCATGAAATATTATTTCAAACAGGAAAATCTTTGTTGTGTAAATTTAAATATGCCCAATGACTCCTTCTTTGATTAACTATTTTTCTATGCTGGATATATCCTAGAATATTTGTCTATCGTCTACTTGGAAATTTTACAAAACTAATAATTCCATTTCTCTGACATTTTCTTATCCTCTATCAAAAGAAACCTTTTACTGCTAAACAAATTACTATACTATACTAAATTCAATATATCAAATTTAATCATTCGTAATGACTCCTCCCCACCAATTAAAGTGTTGCAGAAAACCAAAATTATATATATAGATTTAAATGTCCCTTTGGAGATTGTATCTCCAACAGAAAAAATAATATATATGTTGGTCACACCACAACAACCTTGTCTAGAATTTTGAGATTTCATTTGAATAATGCATCTAACATCTCTCAACATTTAAAACAGAATGCCTGGCCACATTCGCAATTTAGAAAAATTCTTGCCGAAAATACATTATACTTTTTCATAAAAATAATAAACATAAACTAAAAATTCTTGAAGTTAACTATATTAAAAAAATGAAACGAATCCTTAATAAAATTAATTAGAAATACTGCATAAATGTTTAAAATGTTTACAATAGATAGTTTAAAATATCTAGGTTATAACTAATGGTGTTAGTTTTAAAAAATATACATCTCAATAACGTAGTTTGCTCTCTAGGCATTACTGCACGTGTATGTTTACATAATAAGATTTAAAAATTGTACAGTACATAAGTTTAACGTTTTTCACTTCACAAGTAAAAAAATTAATTTTCAGATGAACACAGCAATTTTGTCTTAGCAAAAACAAGGCTCTGAAGATGACAATGTGCTAATGTCAAATGTACTTGGGAATAAAATGGATATACATCAATATGGTAATTTTCTTGCTTCATTAATAAGGATACTAAGAAACTAGTATGTAAATATGAGTAGATCCTATTAAGAATAAGAAGAAAAAACTTGTCTAAATTATTTAATGAGACATGTCTTTATATATATATATATATATATATATATATATATATATATATATATATATATATATATATGGACATTGAAGTCAACACTCAGAGGCGACAGCTCGTTTATTTAGTACTTTGTTTTGGTCTTGGAAGGTAATCATATCTATTTTTTCTCCAAGCAGAATTTGCAGTTTTTGCATTGATCGTTGTAGGCTGATGTTATTTTCCTTATTATCTATAACATTTTTGTTGTGATTTCCTTTTTGTTTTTAATTTAGCAGATATACTTGGAAACATTGAGCTGTTAGCGTATTTTCTATTTGTGAAAGATGTTTTGTTTGCATGGTTTCTTTGCTTCCAGGATTCTTCAGTTACCCCTATGAATATTTTTTTCTTCGTTATCTGATGATTTTACCGTGGCTTGGTATATTTCATTGTTTTGTAAGTAATAGCTATTTAATGGACACTCGTTTATTATTCTGAAGTTACACGTGGGTTTAATTTGTTCCGGTGGTTTGTTTATAGTTTTCCTGTTTTGCTTTTTTTTATTATTTGTGTCATGTTCTCGGTATAATTGTAGCTGATTTTTACCGTATTTAGTACTATTTCGTGGTGAGTGCTTCATTCGTGGAGGTATTTGCATAAAAGTATGATGAATAATTTTCGAACGTTTGTTTTTACGTTTTTGTTAACGGTGGGTTTGACTATTCGGTGCTTCTCTTCCTGTTGACTTTTTTGTCTTCTGTGGTGTGTATGTGAGTGTTGCGGCAATTCACTATCTTTTAGTTCATATAAATTTCTAGTTTCGTCCTCTGCGATAAATACGTTTGTTGAATTGTTTATTTTAGTTATATCTTCTTTTATTTATTTATTTATTTATTTGGAAGGTATCTTGTTTATGGAAATGTATGTTAGAATAGACTACCTACAATACAATGTACTACTCACAATGCATCACTGAAACGTATATATAAATAGTTGAAAAAAACTTGTCTTGCCACGTGATAGTGTTCATTGCGAAATAAAAGGTTTTTAAAGAGTTAAAAAAGAAACACTACCCACATAAGAAGAAATTACTTTACGTAAGATGTAATGGCCAATCAAATTACAAATATGTGATAATTCAAATAACGCGACAATGCAACCTAGATACAATTTATTAATGCTTTAAAATTAATATTAGATTATATAGGAAATCAGTATAATTAATTAATCTTCAATTTATTATGTAATTAAAAAATAAAAGTTACGAATACTAAACTCTAAATATAACCATGCATCAAATTTAGAAACTTACAAAATTATTCAAAGAAAAAACGGAGAAAGTATGTCTAAATTTTCATATATTGTTCTTAGTAATATGTTAAGTTTTCCGTCCTAATCTAAGCGGAATTAAGAGGTGAAATATATGGCTACAAAATTAGCTACATTGACAGGTTTGTGATTAGAGATTTAGTGGACGAGGGAGAAAGATTTATTGGTGACAAGACGTCATAATACACAGACACGTAAATATGATTGAATAGTGATTTTCCAAGCATAGCTTAGATGTGGCACAAGGCCGAAATTAGGGGTCACCCAGTGAGAATCGAACTCACTGCTCAGCCGTAATTGTTCTAGCGAGTCAAGCTTGCTAAACATTACACCACCTCGAGGTGCCCATAAACATGATTGAATATATGAGCACGCAAATACACGAACGACAAATGAACAGACTCATCAGGATAAAATCATCCAAATAACTACAGTGTCGTAGGGAAGGTTACTGAATAGAAACCCTAACCCTACTGATTAGAATAATCAAAGGTTGGTAATGAACGATAATACTTACGACAAGAACAACGCATATAAGATTCGCGTAGAAGTAGTCAACTGCTTGGAGTCAAATGAATTCCACAATGAAACTCCAACTGCAGACCAACATACAGTGTTTACTACTGTATTTATGTGAATGGAGACATACCCATTTTCGTCCGTAGGTAGGCTACAACACCCCCTTTTTTGGATTTACTCTGTACAGAGTCAATATTTTTTTCTTTTGGGGTTGACTTCGATCCTTTCCGTATCCCTTCTTTTTCTTTTACTCCATCTCTTTCGGACTTCTATCTCCGGAGCCTTCTGAGGGATGGGTACATCGAAAGTATCAAAAAGAACCTCCATTGGTTCAACTTCGTCTCTTCAATTTAATACCTACTTTTAAAATGATTATTGTGCTTCTTGTGAACCAATTCAGGACCTTTTACTAGAAACACCATCCTGCCAATTCTTCGGACGACAGTTTCGACTTCCCAATAATTTTTATTTGACTGGTACATACGATAAAAAAACCTTTTGACTAATTTTATAAAAAAAAATTCAGGTTTTTGTACCGCATGATCATGTCTTTTCTTATTGGGTATAAATTTGTCAAAAACTGATCGTATTTTTAGTGAAACTTAATTTCTGCCATAGTCATGGCCGAAGGCGTATTTATATTAGCTGTAGGCCTATACACCTGTAAAAATTACCGTAATGAAGCATCTGCGGATCTACCGTTGTCTTTGTTTAGAGCCCTTTTGAAGATATCCACAAAACGCTCTGCCTGGTCTTTGCTTCTAGGATGGTAAAGGGCAATTGTTATGTTCTCTGCCATAAACATTTTGCAAAATTCCTTAAATTCTTTCAATGTAAATTGAGTGCCGTTATCCGACACAATCGAATCTCGCGAACAGTTCATGTAGAAGCTGAATTACAGTTTGCGTAGTTGGTTTGTTACATCTGAATATCTCTGGCTACTTTGAAAAACTGTCTACGACAATGAGATAATATGTCCTATTAAGTGGACCAGCAAAGTCAACATGCAGATGTGAACATGGGCGGTCAGATTCTGGCCATAGCTTGAATTTAACTGTTGATGCTTTAGCCGCCAAAACACAGCCTTTGTATGACTTCACCAGACATTCAATGTCTCTATCCATGCTACGCCAGTATACGTAATTCTCATCAAGCTTTTCATTCTGGATATACCAGGGTGTCCTGTATGAAATTCTTTCAGGATTCTCTTTTGTAGTGCGAAAGGTTGCACTACTCTTTCGCTGTACATGAGAACGTCATCGCACATTGAGTATACTCCTGAATCTCCTTTAGTTCTGACTTTAATTTTTTTTCTTTATTTCAGTAATAATTTATCCACCAACGCTTTACTCTTTATATATTCCAACGTCACATGTAGTTCCCGCATAGTATTGCATAGTACGTTTTTTTATCTCTACTTCCGATTGTAGAAAAGCAATGGCCGTGTCTTTTAAAGGTTCATTATTCCTTAGAATAAGTCCGGACAACCCGTCCGCATGACTTAATTTACACAATGATAAGAATTAATTTTAAAGTCGTGTTTCAATAAAATGGTTCCCCATCATTGTAACCTATTAGTCGTATGAGTCCGTAATCCTTTTTTGAACCCATAAATAGCTATCAACATTTTGTGGTCTGCTTGTAGAGTAAACGATCTCCCGTAATTGAATCTATGAATTTTTTCCGAACAAAGACAATCCCTAAACTTTCTTTTTCAATCACGGAATATTTTTCTCAGCTGGAAGAAGCGTCCTGAATGCGTGTGCAATCGGTTTAATTGAGCCGTCTTCTAGTTTATGCATAATGCAGGCTTCTATACTGTAGGCACTAGCGTCACTTGCTATGATTATTTCTTTTTTGGATCGTAGTGTGTCAAGAATAAGTCCGACGTTAGTATTTTTTTTATTTTCTCAAATGCTTCCTGGCATACCGTCGTCCAAGACTATTTAGTGTCTTTCTTCAAAAGCTCACTCAATGGAGCTCACAAGCAATGCCTATTTCGTACAAATACATTATAGTAACTTGCTAACCCCAAGAAACTTTGTAGGGTACTGACATCTACAGGAGCAGACATGTCCTTTATAGCACTGACACGTGCTAGATCTGGTCTCCTGCCCTTCTTGCCAATTATCTGACTTAAATATTTAATTTTGTCAATAAAGAATTCACACTTTTCGTCCTTCAGTCTAACCCATAGTCATGAATTCTTCTGAAAACTTCGAAAATATTTTTCTTGTTTTCTTCAGGGTTTTCACTTTTCAGCAATATATCGTCAAGATACGCAACTGCAAAGTCCAGTGCACTCAGCATCGTGTCCATTACTTACTGAAAAATTGCTGGAGAGACCTTTATGCCGAAAGGCAAACAATTAAATTTGTACATCCCAAGATGTGTATTTATGATCAGTAATCTTGGACATTTGTCGTCTACTGGGATCTGAAGATGCGCATCACTTAGGTCGATTTTGTAAAATATCCGATACCCACTAAGCTACGGAAGTAGGTAATGATAAGTTTTGAGGACATCATTTAATCCCGTGGAAAAATCTGCGCACATGCGTATCTCTTTCGACATTTTTTTTTTTTATATATAAACGGTTGGCGAAGCCAACACGCTATATTCCACCTTCGATAAAACACCCATGTTTTCGAGTCTATCAAGCTCGTCATCAATTTATTTTAGCGAAGCAAATGGTACATTTTTTTTCTTTTTGAAAGCCAGTTGTACATTTTCTTTTAGCTCGAATTTAGCTTTCATTTACTTGCACCTGCCTAACCCACCAGAAATTACGTCTGGGAATTTAGCTTTTAATTTTTTTTTAAGCTTTCTGCTTCGTTAGTAAAACCTTTCACTTTTTAGCAGAACGAATTGATCGGACTGTTCCATAAAATGAATTATTCCATCCAATCTGTTCCAAACAGGTTATTCGTGTTTTCCACAAAAAGTCTTAACTTTAAGGTTTTATCTTTAACAATACATTTTATTTTCTGTTCTGTAACATTACGGGTGACTTTTTGGTAGCCATTAACGTTGATTTACCCAATTTTCTCTATGTATAAATATTTATTACACTTAAATCAGAACCACTGTCGACTTGCAGTTTAATGTTTTTGTTCAGGATTTTTACCTGCACAGATTTTCTTATAGGAGATTTATCCTCATTATAATTTCAATGTAACTACTCCCTCGTTTTTTTTTAATTTTGCCTTACAGTGGGTTTTCATATCCTTTTTTCCACACCGGAAACATTGTTTCTTTTTGTAAGAAAAATCCTTATACCAATGTAATTCTCAACAAGCGTAACAGGGGTTAGGAGTGATATTTTTTCCTTCTTCACTTTGTTTTTTACGCACTTTTTAAATGTGCGAAACGTCGCTTATCTCAATATCTTTGGCATCTCGACGAACATTTATAAATTTCTGACAATCTTCTGCTAAGTTTTGTAACGGTAAATTGGGTTTGTTTTCCAATTTATTTAAAATCCTTCTTCGGATTTCAGCGTCTTTTGTTGATGCTAACTCTTGCACAAATATCAAGCATTTAAAATTATCAGGTCTTAATTCCGCCAATTTTTGTTCACAAAGGTTGCAAACGTTGTGAAGTCGTCATCTTCGTTTTTCACTAAATTAATACATTTCCATCTTTGATGAAACAAAGACGTTTTCGGACTGAAAACTTCCAAAAGAAAGTAACCGTTTGTTTAAATTTGAGGCCACCAGTCTTCTTTAGTAAGATATAGTTTACGAAATTAGTGTGTTAGTAATTGTTAGAATAGGCGAAGTAAATCTGCTTCTTCTGTGTGTCGTGTCCCTTCGAGATGTTAGTGATCATGACTTTCCACAATCCATTGAAATCCATTGTAATTCTCAGTAATTTAAGTAACTTATGTCTTTTTGCTATCAACCTCCCTGTTCTACCATATATTTACACAAGCTCGTTATGTAGCTTACTTGCTGTTTCTCTCTGTCACGCTTGCCTTCAGTATTGTGACACTATTTAGCTATAGTAATTAAGGCGAGAAAAAGCTATAACGAAAGACATACTGAGCGATGTTATTTTTTTAACAAAAGAAAAATGGGTAAAGATTTTATTTTCATTTGCCAAGAAAGGTATCTTTTTTTTTCGCAGAAGATAGAAAATTCGTAAGCTATCAGGATCCTGTCAGAATTAATTTATGCCATGATGCGACAAGGAAAAACTGAATACGGGTAAAGATAACAATCCGCCCATGGCAATAATGAAAATTTCAATTTAGTCAAGAGGCTTACAAAGCAGAATGCTAGAAGATAATCGAAAATTAGGTCTAGCATGCGACCGAGAAAGAATTAGGTGAGACCACCCGAAAAGAAAAAGGAAGGAAAAGGGGAAAGAGAAAAAGAAAAAGAATAAGCCATTAACTATCTTTCGGAGATATCATTTGGTTTTGGAAGGAGAACGATCTGTTGTATGTCCAGATCTTGTCATGATAAAAGTTTGTTACCTGGACAAGCTGCTGGCGACAGAATGCGATGATGTTGAGAAGTACAAAGAGATTTAGTTGACCACCCAGTTGGTGGGTCGGCGAAAATCTCATTAATGAATCCCAGATGACATCAAGTTAAGATAAAAAATTTAATGTCCACAGTACGATTCATAAGAATTCTGACCGATGGAAAAGAAAGAAAAGAAAAGGGAAGATAATTTTTTTTATTTGAGCGATAATTGTAAACTGAGGCCAGTCTAGCCACACCCACACTGCCGAGCGTTCATTGGCGGAGTGATGGCGTGAGTGATGGGCGAAGGTAAACATATGAGAAAGAAGGGAAACTTGTTGACGGCCTCTGAGGGGATTTGTGTGAGATACCAATATGAGAAAGGGAAAATTTAGGAGGACAATTCGCTTACGAACCCCAACCACAGAGAGGGGGAGAACCCCTCTAAAACATGTTTTGACTTCCAAAAATGGGAAGTGATAAATTTTCCTGTCCGAAAACAAAGAAAATCCTTATTGCGGATTTGGAATTATCGAGGAACCCAAACCACTACAGGCCCCACCCGATTTGGGTCTGCGTCCATATAAACGAACGTCACCAGAGTTTCAGACAGTTGAGTACAGTTAGAGTTGGAGTCACAGAGTTGAGTTGCAGTTGAGCTGTGAGCTCGGAGACCAGCCTCGCAGGAGCTGAATGAAAGATTTCCACGCATTCTGACTTAGACTTCTAACCAAAAACAATTTTTTTTTAAGAACGACTTAGACTCACACCACCAAAACAACGAATATCGCCAGAAGATACCAAAAAAGCAGTTTATTGAAAAACAACTTAAGATATTAAGACTCGCCTAAGGAACGCAAAGTGTCACGAATCCATAGAAGCGGTTTGGGAGAAAGACGCAGTCCTGTATTCAGCAAACAGATATAAAGATACTTGTTATTTTTTTCAGCACATTTGAATCTTTTGAGTTGTTACATTATTTTCTTTTACATACACTTGTGCGGTATCAACTTTGCCCCGGATTCGGCTTGCACTACGGCCCGATGCCTGATTGATTTCGTCTACCTAAGATCAAATCACAACGTGGGTAGGTTAGACTAGAAATCAAAGCAGTTACTTCGGTAACCAGACGTTGGAAGCGAGCTGGGAACGACAAAGCTGATATCGAATCTAACCAGACATCGACCGTCCCCAAGACAACCAGAGGGGTTAGTGTCACACATGGTTCCGTGGTAAACCAGATTTCCATCCGAACCAGCCAAGGGTTAGATCATCACAGAATAGCACAGGAGCAGAGACCAGGGTGACGTCACAGTATGTCCTGCGAGTGTCAAATTTTACAAATTTTCTTTCCTCGTTATGTGTTTCAGAAATTTTAACTGCTTCTTTCTAATTGTTAGTATAAGCATCTATTTTGTTTCCATTTTCCTTAAAACTTCCTTGTCCACATGTTCAGTTCATGGTATTGTCAGTAGCATTCTTCTGCAGAAACCAAATTTCTGTTGTCTCAAGTTTCTTCTTCAGAAATTGTTCAGCATTCAGTGCCATAAAGGAAAGCCAGAAATTAAATTTAAGAAGATAAACCTAATAAATCAAAGGAAGGAGCCCATTGTTAATTATAGACATAAATTATCTTTTAATTTGAAATGGTATTGTAAATCTGTAATTTTTTGTCCTTATATTTTTAATTATTATTTACTTTTGCTAAGAATTTTATATAAAGTTGATTATTTAGGTAGTATTGAATAGTTGTAACTTTTACGGAATTAATCTTACATAGACTCTGAATTTAATATGGCTACTGTGTTTGTACGAGAGTATATTTGTTTCTACTCCTGTTCTATATTGACGTACTTTTCTATGTGCTTGTTTTTATGTTTGTGTTAATATGTGCTTGTTTTCTATATCCATTTAGATCTGTTTGTATATGGGTGTTGGTGTTCGTATATTTATATATATATTTTCTTTATTCATATTTTTATTGTTGTGCACTTGGGTATATATATATTGTTTGTATATGCTTTTACATACATTAGTGTGCATAACATATGTTACATTCATTGATACTCTCTCACCAGCGTCAATTTTAACTGATAAATTGATACTTGTATATGAATAGTAATAATGGTATAATATTATTATTATAATAATAAAATAATATATATTTATATGCATATTTATCTTTATGATTTTTATAGCTTAACATACGTCTTTCTATTTCATATTTCTTAATTTACGTGATAAAAAGAATTTATTTATATATCTATATGCATGTTTTATGTTTTGTATATTTATATATATATATATATATATATCTGTATGTAGGTATGGCTTTATATATATATATATTTGTGTGTGTGCGTATGTTAATATATTTGTATATTGATTTTTCATATTTGTGCAATTTTGCGTTGTCTCTGTATGTTTTAGCATACATACGGACGATAATGGGCATGTCCCCATTCACATAACTACAGTAGTAAACACTGTATGTTGGTCTGCAGTTGGAGATTCATTTTTGTTTACTTTGTGTTGAGTTTTAATTTTATTATTGGGTTCATCTCCCTCCTCTCTCATTCTTCATTATTATAATTATATATATATATATATATATATATATATATATATATATATATATATATATATATATATATTATAAAATTGTTAAGGCATGGGGGGCGCGTTTTGGAGGTTTTCCCTTGAGAGGATGCGGTATTATGGAGGATGGAGGATTGATTAGTGATGGACGAATTCTTATGGTGAATGTGGAAACTGTAATCTGTGAATGGATCGTGAATCAGACTAACTAGGTATAAGATAGTTAGTGATGACCAGCCTCAACACTCCCCATTTTGGCCTTGTGCCACAATTGTATTTTATATGCAATAAATATCTTGCAGTTGTAGATTCATTGTGGAATTCACTTAACTTACTTCTAGCAATTGACTATTTCTTCTACGCGCCGCTGGCGAATCTTATATGTCTTGTTCATGTACTAACTAGTATCGTTATATATATATATATATATATATATATATATATATATATATATATATGTGTGTGTGTGTGTGTGTGTGTGTGTGTGTATGAGATAACGATATATATTTTTATATCAAGAGCAATAATGGGGAAAAAGGACTTCAGCGGAATAATTTAATACCAACATAACAAAATTAGTCCGATGAAGTCCTAAAGGACGAAACGCGTTACAAGTAAACTTTTTACACTTTGTCATAAAATTTCCCTATATATATATGCGTGTATGTGCGTGTGTTTGTGTGTGTGAATTTGTGTATGTTTAAGCGCACAAATATAGTGAAAATTTCATTAACAGAATATTTAGAGCAATCAATAATCATTAACAATAATGTCAATTTTGCTTTAATGCAATGTTGCGAAGGAACAAACATCTGACATTTTACTGTTTCATTTTTAAAATTGTTTCCCGAAGTACACCATTTCTTAAAAAAGAAATTAAAATTGCTTATAGATTTATTCTACATATTTAATACAATTATTCTTATTTCAGTAATTTTTCTTCTGAAGGAATGTGGACGATAAAGTAAATGAATGCTATTAATCCATAATAATCATTATTCTGATTCAACTGGCTTATGACTTTAGATAAATAGTCCTAATATAAATTATCAATGATCAAATATTGAAATATGGTTAAATGAAAACCCCTTAACCAAATATATACGTACAAACACACATCTACACGCAGATATATTTTCTTAGAGTAAATTAAATTTCAGTTCAGTGATTTCTGCGAGTCTCAACAAACAAACGTGATATTCACTCTCATGATTTGGTTCTATGTAACCCATCTCGAATGAATAATACTCACGATGGGTTGAACTAGATCATGTTTCTTTTCCTGATAGCTTTTTTTTTTTTTTGTACTATGTACATTTTTTGCATGTGTGGGGGTTGCTGAAAATCCCCTACCCATATAGAAAAGTAAAAACAAATTACACCGAAAATATCATGGAAAATAACGTATCAGTATCAGCTTACAACAATAAATTAAAAGTCGATTAACTTTGTCTGGGTGAGAAAATAGCTTTAATTACCTTCCTAGACCACTAGGAATTACTAAATAAGCGATCAGAACTAATCTGGTCAACATATTCTAATATCTAATACCTAGGTGAAGAAGAGAAATACATTGATAAAACATTTAGACTTCCCTACCCATATCATATTATCCTCAAAGCTAGAAAATGAGCATACAAAGTTCACGAATCAAAAAAAAACTAGATGCCACCAATAGCACTTCTAACAACACAAAATTCATAATCTAATACTATCTAATACTCATTCTAAAAAATTAGTTATCCTTAGTACTAGTATCTAAACTACCACATTCAAGACAATCGGTGATATAATTAAGAATCTAAAAGCCTGTCTCTACGCACATAAAATGGATTTACGTTAGGTAACCATTTTAAACTGGCCCGTAATACACAGGAACAAAACTGACCATAATTTTGATTTTATAAATGTCACCCTAATTAAAAGATAACATAATTCTTTACGCCGAAAGTATTTCGAGGGGTTACTTACAAATATTTTACCAATTATAGACACACGTCAAAAACATTATGTTACATCACCAACCTTGATTGTATGCATTCTCAAAGAATCTAACTTATGTTTATCTAAAACAAATGGTGTGTATGTAAAAACGTTTACAGATCAACATGCGAATAACCACCAAACATAATCTCTAATAGACATAGACACACTTAGGAATATACATTATTATCTGAATCCCACATAGATAAACTCGAATTATTATATACTTACATACTAGAGCAATATTTACGGTTTTTCAGTTAGGCTTGGAATCCGTTAATTTCTTGGAACTTCGAAAGGACGCGTTATCTCTCCTTAAATTCGGAACGCCATAAACGATACTAACGTTTGTTTAACAAGCAATATGAATGTGAAACATGATTAACCACTCAAAATCAAATAAAACAAAATAAAAATACCAGAATTTCTTTCTTCTTTTTCTCCATATATCATTCTTTGGTGAAGCTTCAATAAAAGTGAAACATTAGACTGACAAAAGCTTCTCATTGGTTCTTTATCGCTTAATTCTGTTGGATCCCTATTTAATTTCTGTTAGATCTCAATTTAACGCAGATAATGTAATATACTTTATACAAAGTCAATACTTTAAATTGGACAAATGATAACCAACCCTTGAAAAGAAATCTAAATAAATAGACAAATTAAGTAAATAATAAACACGAATGAACATATAAACACAAATGTAATAATGATAATATTAAGCAACAAATTAAGTAATAAGTATATATTAAGTAATTAAATAATAGGTGAAAAGTTAACAAATAACCGCATTTAGATTCACAATTATTTCTACTCAATGGCCTCTAGAATAATTTGTACATAACCAACATAACCTTTATCGCCCACCAATAACAGTCAAGATAACACAATAGACATTACTACCCATAATGCACCACTGGCCAGAATATATTAATAATCAAAACAAAAAAATTATATTTATTTTTAAGAAAATCTTCTTTTCCCGACTTCGCTCTGTTACTGTATTATTAACATTTATCAAAATTCTTGTCCACCAAAATCAAAATGTGTCTCTAATCCAACTTTACCGCAAGTATTTTTCTACATAGACAAAGGTTTTGAATTAACTTATTTTTTGTCCTGGAATAATTTTTTTTTCCCCTTTACCAATTAGTAGATCTGTAACTAAGTTACTTGTGACACGATATAATTTTCTCCCACTATAAATATATAAGTAGTTCCGAACTATTAACAGCTCATGTTGTCCATAAACTTGGTGCATTTTGAGGCAATGTCTGAATACCGAAAATATTACCTACATCACAGATACACAAGTAAGTGTAAATATTTGTTAAAATATAAAAATTATAAAGATGTTTATTGCTGTAAGAACAAAAAATTATTTAATTTATTCTGTTAAAATAAGCCTTGAAAAATATAAAAGTAAGGAAAGAATATTTGAATTTCAAAAGCAAAGTTGATAGAAGGGTCATCATGGAATGTTAACAAGCTCAATACGGTTCAGCGACAACGAAGACCATTTTCAAAAATTGTTAATGATGAAAACAGGCCTTATTTTTCGTAACAAGTATTTAGATTTTATCAACGGCAAAAATGGTAACAAATATAACTAGAAGACAAAAAATAATACAATCAAGCTAATAATTTTCCAGAAAATAAAACATTTGGGAGTAAACTCCCATTAATATTAAAAATAGCTATAATATTAAGAGGAATTGAGAAATTTTCTTGAAAAAAAAAGTTTTAATAAAAAGATTTACTAAATTTAAACCGACAATAACATTTGCTGTTTGTTCAATGAATGTCAAATGTTTCCTTTATGGATTACCATTTAATTTTAGTAAATTTTCGTAAAAAATAAATATACTTCGTTTTATTTCATTTTCATTATCTTTATCTAATTTTATCATTTCTGCTAAGAAGTGGTATTTTCGGAATTCTTCCAAATTTCACTCTCTCTTTTAATTATTGCTTTTGGTCTGTTAAAGTTGAGCATTACATTTTTTTTATTTTGATTTGTGAATCTACATTAAGTTTTTACCTGTTCAGATTATTTAGTATGTCTTATAATCCATCCGATGATTGTCATATTACTATTTATATCATCGACGTAAATGTTCAAATACTTTGAGTTTGAGAACTCCCAATACTTCCTTGTTAATTTTCCGGAAAATATTTTCAATGCATAATGTCGTTAAAATCGTATTCTCTTCACACATTAACTTTTTTATCGTATAGTGTCTTTGTATATTTTAATTATTGCAGTACTGTTATAGTGAATATTTTCAATTATTTTTGCAAAACACTTTCACTAGCCTTAGCAAAATATTTGTCAGTAAAATGTTTTTGTAATGAGTTGAAAACTGCCGTGTATTCTACTGAGTCAAATACCTTTTCACTATCAACAAAAGCCAGTGAAGATTATTTATTACATTCTATTGTTCTTTCAGTCAACTGATTTGTCGACGGTCACTTTTTGAGTAACAACATCAGAAACCTAACAGTTTATGTGGCTAATTTATCTCTAGAGTTTTTGTTCACCAGTTTGTAAGTACTAGGTATGCTGAAAAGTCCTCTCTCCAACCAACAATCAAATAAAAAGAATCATATGTTTGATCATCTGGCCGACTAATACCATTTTTATGGAATTATATTATAAAGCATGGAGCACTGTTTATTTGTATCTACATAAAACTCCTAAGATAGTAAATTTGCTAAAGATAATACCTTCATCTAATTTCAGTTTTCATTTTTTGATAATGACTGAAGCTCTCAACCTTAACAAAAAATAACATGAAATGTAGTAAGTTTCTTTACAGCTTCCACACGAATATAAGGAAATTTATCAACGAATAAGTGTGTATTATTGAAAAATATAATAAATGTAACTTTTATATTGTTTTTAACAATTTGTCTGAATGAACAATTTCTGCCTAAATATACCTCATATATATATATATATATATATATATATATATATATATATATATATATATATATTATAATTTTATTATAGGGACAAAAACATTTTACTCACTACAAAGATGCAACTTCGTTTAGGTGCATTTCAATTGCATCTCGACTGGTGAGAACCAAAAATGGTTATCTATTTATAATGGGTAACCATTTTTGTTCTCACCAGTCGAGTTGCAATTGAAATGCACCGAAAGGAGGTTGCATCTTTGTAGTGAGTAAACTGTTTTTGTCTATATGATAAAATTATAATAAATAACTACCGCTCTACTATTGGTATCGATGCCCCTTTTGAATTAATCCTGTGAACGTTAGAATTTATAAATTACTTTCGTTCTCATTGCATCGGAATGTTATTCTCAACGGATTCTTCTCCAGCTCCTATCCCACGAACTCAGGTGTTCCCCAAGGCTCTATCCTAGGCCCTACTCTGTTCCTTGTCTTTATTAACGATCTTCCTGACGTCATAGGTTCAAAGTAGGTATCTATGTGGACGACACTACTATTTACTCCTGCCTCAAAAACAAATCTAGTGTCGCTGACAAAACTAACCTGGCCGTTTGTCTCGAAAAGGACATCCAATCGGTTGTGGACTGCGACAGGAATTGGCTGGTTAACTTTAATGCCTCAAAAACAAAACTGTTCTCTATTACTCACCAGAGAGAAATATCCCATTAGAATGTCTGACGATCAACTTAATGAGAGCACCTCTTTGCGACTGCTCGGTCTCACATTATCTGCTGACCTGAGATGGAACAAATACATTGAGTCAATAGCTTCGTCAACCGCAAGGAAAGTTGGCTCCCTGTGCCGCGCCAGGAAATTTTTCTCGCCAGAGTCGATATTTCAAATCTACAAGGAATTTGATAAAATCCAGAGACGGATATGCAATGTAATTGGCCCTGCTCTGGCATCTCGTCTGCAGTCGCTCTCTCATAGACGTGCCGTCGACTCCCTCTATCTTTTTTACAAATACTTCCACGGTAACTGCTCCGATGAACTACTTTCGCTGGTTCCCATACTTCATGAATTTAAGCGTTCAACTAGGCTGGCATCTAGCTCTCACCCTTTCACTGTCGAAACTCTTAAATGTAGCCGTCTCTTCTACTCCAATAGCTTCATGTCTCGCACTTCTCGCTTGTGGAACTCCCTCCCATTTTCTTGTTTCACTGATAGCTATAATCTCCAACTATTCAAATGTAATGTCAATAGACGTCTCCAGATGCCTTGATCAATCCCTATCCTTCTCTTCATCCTTTCCTCTATCACTCCTTTTTCCTCTCGCTCCAACTCTCTGTAACCACTTGCGTGCTAGTGGCTTCCCACCTTGCTTTCGGTGAAACGCTTAATATATATATATATATATATATATATATATATATATATATATATATATATATATATATATATATATATTTTTCTTGTATTCGTGCAAGTGTTTTCTTTTCTGTGAAAAACTCTCAAAATGTTCTGTGCTTTCGGCTATAATTTTAGCCATTATCAAAGTTGAATTTATTTTTTTAACTCTATGTATGGGTTGTGTGTATGTATCTAAAGTTATAGGGATGTTTTATTTTCCAAACACGGTCAGCACAATGTGCCCGTGTTCGTAGTTGAGTGTTGCCTTTTTCGTTTTTATTATTGTGCTTCCATTAACACCGTTAGTTTGGGGGTTAGTATAGAAAATTCGCTTGACACGTGATTCTCCAATTACTACACGCACACACACACACATATATAACAACTTTGAAAGGAATTTGCAATAAGGAACTACTGCAACTAGTTTGGTATTATATGACTGAAATAATACCTCGATGTCAGGGAGAGAAAACAGGACAATAAAACAATTACTTTGCCCGTAGAATAGAAACGTACCTAAATATTTTTCACCTAATTTCTACAGAAATTGTTATTTAAAGAGATATAGCTCATACATATGATCAGAAAAAACAGAAAAATAAATTTCAACAAAGACAGATTGATTCAGTAGAAAGTTCATTGTTAATTTGGGCAAGTAACTAAGAAGATATTAACAGAAAGTTGCTTATCGAAATATAACCTTGTAGATTCACGGAGAATTAACTAAAATGAAATATTTTCTGTTGGTAGTACAAGCATTTGAAACCTTCAGAGCATTGAGGCCCAAAGAGAAAAGTTTGTGAAGAAATACAAGCTTTTTGTAACGAAAAAAGGGAGAAAGGATACTAGCATTCCTGAACACTATTACTCCAACGCAATTGAGATCAAAGTAGCTTTTAATTATAAACTTTACAGTCCATGTCTTTTGAATTATTTGCGAAGAATTACTTCAATAGGTGTTATCCGGAAGCAAGATTTCAGATTGATCAATAACCGTTAGCATGGCAACAGGAAAATGTCATTGTCCTCATCTGATCCATATCCTCATTTACGTAACCATGGTTGTTGTTTTCGTCGTACAGGGTGAAATTAATAACACCTCATTATGTTCATTCATATTATTAAATTTGTTGACGATGACAGTAACCATAGCATGATTCAAGTATAATAACATTGCGGTGTAACATATTTTTTAGTTATTTGTAATAATCTGTAATATATTATTGATCATTCAGACGCAAATGTAGATAGAGACAGAACACAATAGAAAGATATCACGTGTGTGTGTGTGTGTGTGTGCGTGCGCACGCACGCGCACTCGCGTGCGTATGTGTGATGCATAGATAGGTGAAGGAGAAAAATGCGAACATTAGGATTTGGTAACTTGCAAAGCGTTTACTTGTCAAACACAATTCCTCGTTTGTGGTGTACCGTGCTTCTGTAACTTTAACAAATGATATTAACAAACATATAAATAAACTGGGATGTAAGAGAGTAGGATTTTAATGTGATTTAAAAATCAAAAGTAAGAATGATAGCCAGAAAGTGAAAGGAAAAATTCAACTGTCTGTTCAGCTATCAATAATTTCTGGAGATAACGACAGGTCGGCTAGTGATAATCTCGGATTATGAATTCGGTATATAAATTCTACGTATTCCTCATAATATTACACATAATTTTTGTTCAAGAATAATCTCTTCTGTTATTTCTATGATAAGAATAGATTATATACTAAAATTGCGATTTATCAAAGATAAAATCCTAAATCTAATTTATGGTTTAAAAATTTGGAAAAGTGGAAATCTGTTTAGGAATGCGAATTCAGCCAACGAATAAGAAAAAAATTAAGAAAAGCATTTTCTTCAAATAACAATACTTAGAAAAATAATCCTTTTATGTAAAATTCTGAAATGATAATATGAATTCTGTTGTAAAATATGAAAAAAGTGATAAGTGAAAGCGAATGATAATCGAATGAAATATTTTTACTTGGTTGAAATCAGTGAAACCACTGACTAAGAATAAAAAACATGTCTCTCCAACCCTGCAGGACAGTAATGACACCAACGTACTAAATTACATCCCACTTTTTAATCCTGTAAACCGTTAAATTTACAGGATTCCACAAACGATAATATTGATAGCTTCCTAAAAAAGTTTCGTTCATCGTGAATTACAATTTATTACATCGTTATGAAGTTGCACTAATTACTTCGTACGCTCTTTTTTTAATGGATATTACTTCAGGCTTTATCTTAAGGTCAAACACTGATCGTATGGACAAAAAATTATAGAAACTTCTTTCATTTATTGCCTGACTTTGTATTACAACTCTGTTTTCTGTAAGAAATAAGAATGATCGGAAAAAGAAATGCAGTCATTCATCCTTATTCTCATCCCATATTTTGCAAAACCATTGACATGATCATGTCAACATGACTGTTATTTAGATACGAGAGAACGGTGGTTCGTATCTTTTCCAAAAACTGTTGCATGAGATGAGACCTGTAATCAGCAACTAGTGATTCGAAAATATAACAAAATAAAGTGATAAAGAAAATGAAAGTTTCTATCAAGCTGAATGAATATAAAAGAAAGATTTTAAAGAAAAGATAACAATTGCATGTGCATTGTAAGCACAAAAATGGAAATATTGCTTGGTTCATAAGATTGAAACCTATTATCTAAAACTGGCAAAGCTACATCAATTCTTGCCATTTCAGACTAATAAAATTTTATTGTTGCTAAAAATAAGTAACCTATTTATGTTTCAACTAATCTTGCGGGATTTCTGTCAACATACTTATAACAAATTAACAAAAGATTTGGAATAAATTTGTTTACATTCTATGGTGTTTAAGCCATATTTTAAACGACCTAACTTTTTACATTTTTTCCTCAGTCACAATGGTCCTTCTGAAAAGTTTAGGCTTAATTTAAAATTTGTGGAATCTAAATTTGATGTTATTATTTATCATCTTACTCGTATTCGGTTTCACCTATTCGTACCCGCCTTACACGAGCTTAAATTATGAGGCATTTAATACATAATATTTATTCATAGTATTTTCATGACTTGACCAGAAGAAAAAGAAACGAAAATGTTTGGTTAGTAAAGTTTTGAGTTTTTCAAACGATTTTCCCCACGCCCAATATCCTGCGAGTTAGTCATCTACTAACATCTATAGATATATATAAACTTTGATGCGTTAGGGAAATAAAATAAATTAAAAAAAAATATTTTTCTTTTAAATTCAAAGGCAATAAATGAAACTTTAAGTTGACCTTCATGTAGTTTGTGCCTATGCACACACTTTAAACCATATATGTCATTTAGTTTTTAGTGATTCGATATGGTAGATTATACAGATAAACAAAGAAGAGTTACATCTCTTAGTTGAACAAATCACCCAACTTGACATTAAGAGAAATGCTTTTTGACTTAAGAGTAGTCCAAACAGGATTTTACAGAAGTTCTGTGAATTATCTCTTGATTCAATTTGATATTTTCTTCAACTTAGCAAGTCTTAAAATCTTGTCATTACAAATATAAATGTATATCAAATAGGAATCTTATTTTCACTCTAAAATCAATGAATCAATCGTTCTTATTGATAGTAAGGATATTGATGAACAGAATTATGGAAGGATTTTTAATAATGATGATGATGTTGTAATGATAATTTAACCAACGTTCTTTCATTACAAAACTCTGGACTAGATTTTTGTAATTGGAAAACTGATATTGATAATAAGTCTATATAATTAATAAAGAACAAAAAGATGAATGCGATGACTCAAGTGTTATAACGACAGATTTTATATGAAGAGTTTCTTATATAAAGAGTTTTTCATTCTTTAAAATTATCTTCTGAAAACTCACAGATACAACTGACAATGAAGATTAGGATGAAGACATTTAATCTCTATAAAAACAAATCTACATGCTGCTCAGTTATGATTCAGTTAGTTTAATTTTCATTTTTTGTCTATATTAAATACTTTTCATTTCTCACCATCACTTCAACAAAATGCTTTCTTTCTATCTATCTATCTATCTATCTATCTATATGAGTGTGTGTGTAGCTAGCTAAAAAGATATGTTTCTTTGTGTGTGTGCGTGCGTGTGTGTGGGCACGAAGTAACTTAAATAATCTTTATTCTTATGCAAAATTCAGAAATGGAATGATTATTGTTGTCAACGGAGCCCCGAAGGAAGAAAAACATTTAAATAGATTGAAACAATTAATAATGAATAATAAGGAGAAAGTTTGGTGAAAGAATATCATATCATCAAATAAAATCTATCGGTCAAAATCAAAATCTTTTTCATCTGAATAGAAATGAAGCCGAAATAAATCGCTTTTTCTTTTTTCTTTATTGAATCCAGAATACCAACTTAAAGTGATTTTTTTTTCTTATTTTTCCCTACTTTTATAGCATTCATTCAGACAGTTTGAAATTTATTGATTTAATTCAAATTTGGGTTAGGGTTAGTTTTTTAATCATTTACTGTAGTGCAGCTGTTAGCGTAATTTCCTTGCCAACTTTTGATATTATTTAATGAAAGAATTCAGCAAAGTTACAAATATGCATACAATGGAGAAGAAAAGCTATTATGAAAGAGAAAAATATACGTAGAAACAATAGTAAAATACAAAGAAAAAAGTATAAATAGTAACTAAAAAAATAAAAAGAAGTACAATCTAGAAGATTAACCAAAAGAAATTGGCCAAGGAAAGCAAACTCAAGAGATACCGTCAAACGTTCTAGTAATACAAAAAAAAATTATAAGCTCTAAAATGATGAAAGCAGAATTTTGCCTAGTAAATGGGAAATTGAGAGAAAATAGAACAAGAAGATGCTATGGAAACATATATTTCTTTTAATAGAGAACCCGAATGACTGACCAACATTGTCGTAAATTGAAGAGCGGAAACTTTAAAAAGCAGTTCCTGACTATTCATAATCGTAAAGAAGCCACAGTCCCTGTATCGTGACGAGAGACAAAACTTAACTTATTCAAAACAAATACAGACCGATAATTTGCTTGCCAATAATGTGTTAAATTCTTGCAGAAAAAAAGGGGAAAATTTTAGTTCTTACTTGAAAACCTAGAACTACCACTGAAAAACAGGAAGTATGCCAAAAGAGAACGAGAAGGACGTGATCCGCTGCCCATTAGTTAAAATATACTGAGATATTTTAAAACAAGATAGAAGAATGTGGAAGGGATTGACTACTAAATGCCAAAATCATGGATTATAGAATCTCAAACGTAGTGCAATTTATAATGAAAATAATGGAAAACAAAAAAGTAGAACTACAAGAGGACAATACCTAGCGGGGATTAAAGCGATTCATTATCCCCACTACTAGTCGTGATAGCAATGATACCACTAAACCATATATTGTTGATAGTGTACATGGTTGATCTTGAACATTTTGCCAATGATAAAAAGGAATTGGAAACATTCAGACAAATATCCGAAATGTCCAGGTATGAAACAGGAATAGAATTTTGCATTGAGACATATGCAATAAACAATTTTAAAATAGAAACAATAAAAAGAACCAACCAGAAAAATATTAGCACATCAGGAAGGAAAAGCTACGATTACTAAATATTTTGGAAGCAGAATTAAGGAACCAACCTTAAACCTAAAGCTATATCTAAACCCTAACCATAACCCTAATTCTGCTTCCAAAATATCTAGGTAAAGTGTTAGGAACAGTCCTGAAAAGCCTAAAAACAAAGCTAGTGGAAATAAAAATCAGAGAAACGGTCAGAACCATCGAGGCGACAGCATTTCCGTGGATATCTCGAGTACGAAGGGGCGTGCCAAAAGTTTGAGGAAAATTCATCATTTTTATTTTTTGTTTGATAATTGGCGTATTTTTTCTTTATTGACTGTAATATTGAAGATGAATAAAATAAAAAAATTCAAAATATTACGCCTTTATTTTGTAAAAGAAGAAAGTGATGATTCACCCGCCAAAAATATGGGATATGGAGAAAACATTTTAAATGATTGAATGCATCAAAAGCGGCTTGCAAAATTTATTGATGGAGAGTTTTCACTGAAATATGTTCGGTATACCAAGTTTGATAGCCGTCAAATTGTTCCATTGATGAGAATATCTTTATATGCTCTAGGCTACCTCTTAGCATATAAGCGTTGAAAATTATACGTACCATTTTGGTAATATTTTGCTGTATGGTTTCTAATTTAAACGAATTTACTGACCTGACTTGATTGAAATACTATTTACATTGTTCGGACTATCATCCTCATCTTTGTTGCCATATTTATCACAATGTTTCGGCCGTTGTACGCTCCGGCTTTCTTTGGGTGGTGTTGAAATGAACACCTTATTTCGCTCGCTGGAGTAGACTGTTCTATTTCCATGTCTAATGAATGTCAGTTATCAGTTATCTCCTGTTAATTAACCTCTCCAAGTTCTCCACCGCTTTAACCAGGTATTGAACTCACACTCTTTGAGTCCTGTTACTGGATCTAACTAACGCCTTTATCCACTATGCCATGAGTCCTTGTGGAGATCTGTGTATGAATTTCTTGGTGTTATAAACGTAATGTATTCACCATCTTTTTTTACCAGTGCTCATATTGCAATCTTTACTGTTATCATTTCATGTTTTTTATCAGCGCTCATACTGCAATTTTCGTTATTAATATTGCTTTTCTCTTTGGCACTACTTATTACTGGTTCTATATTGTATTCATTTCTATGCTTGGTCGGCTCAGAAGATTTTTGTGGCCTAGAATATGTGCTGATTCCTTAATTTTACGAATTTTCCAATGATGTTCTTTGTCTATGATTTCAACCTGATCCCACAGAGGGCGGTGATTTCCCATTTCTCTCCATATGTGGTCAGCCACGCCTGATTTTTCCACTTCCCCTCGTGTTACAGCTTTTTGGTGTTCTTGAAGCCTTATCTTAAGCCTTTCTCCCCTTTACATGTCTTTCCGCAGCTGCACGGAATGGTGTACACACAGTCTTTAGTCAGGTTCTCTATGAGGGGGGGGGCTTATCTGCAAAGTGTATAAAAGTGGTTATAATCAAACAATAAGAAAAGCAAGAGTTCGAAATGAAATCGAAACGAGCAACTACCAGCTGTAGCAAAGGCTGTTTTCATTCACAAAAAGGTGTGGCTGTGTGGTTTAGAAATACTTATTAGCTCATTTCAAAGAAACAAATGAATGTTTCGAACAAGTAAAATTAAACCACTTCGTGGCAGTCAGGATAATTTTAGACTGTCTCTTTCTTCGTCACAACTTTTCTGAAACATTTTCACCAATAGATATTGTAACCTGGTTAACATTTATTTCAGTCGATACAGAATTCTTTTAATGAAAGGTTTCCTAGAAGACTACAAAGGTAATTAGAACAGTTCATTGTTAAGAAACATAAATTATTCTAGGAATATGTAATTATGTTTGAAAGATATCAGAAGTTAGTAGAACAAAGTGAAAAAGTTTATGTTATCAAGAAAAACTTCTTATTTAAAAATCCGAACAGAGTTTTTCGATAAGTTTATATTTAAAAGAAGGTAAGTCTTTCGTAAAATCATAGATTGAACACACCATCGATTACTATATCACAGAATAGACTTTGCTTGGTGATTGGATTTCTAACCACTTTTCTAGTGTGGGTGTTCAAAGGACATGGCGGAGTGCATTACTATTTGATTGAAGCGTCAAAGTAAGAAACAGATAAATATATACTTCAACGATTAGAAATTCTCCAGAAAATTAAGAAATAACAAATAGTATAAACGATCGAGATGATTTCGAAATCTTAATATAGTAATTGCAACCCATAAAATCAAATTATTGTAATAGCAATACACCATAGAAAAAAATGACAACTTTTCACCTCAATAATCAAAATTGACCATATTCGTTTCTGATACACCTGTTTAGTTTAAGTCTTTCAGAATTCTTGTGAAACGTGTCCTTTAAGACGTTCAAAATCAATATGAAATTTAAAATTCAGATCGTTCTTTCGAAATAGCAACAAGGCATTACGTATACCCAACTGAAGTCATGAAAATAAAGGATCTATTTATTATATTTACTTTTTTTATTATATTTATTTTTTTATCTTTGCTTTTTTTATTGTTCCCATTTAAAAACTCACAATTTGAAACTTTAAATCTACTACTTTAAATCTACTTTTCTTCATTTATTCTTTTTTTATTATTTTTTGGTTATCTTTCAGATTATATCACTTTAAAATTTTGTCTCGTATTTATTTCATCAGCGAGGCACTTTACTTTAGTGAATTTGAAAATCTCTATAAAAAGTTAATCGATTTTTTAATGATCGATTACTTTTAACTGTCAAGGAAAAAATATATATATAAAAAGATGGAAGGTAAATCAACATGAATCGCAGTATGTGAAGAAATTGGCTCCAGGTTCGAATCCTACTAATTCTATTTGAAGTTTTTCACATTTCTTTCTGTATTTTCTTCTTTTTTATAAATGACTCTGAAAACTCAATAAAAATAAAAATATTTGAGAATATTTTTCAATAAAATACTCAAAATTTAACGATTTTATTATATAAGTAGCAGGAGTGAATGCAGGGTGCACAGGAAGTGCCTTCTATGAAATAATCTTTGTTAAGGAAAATGAAGAATTATTTAGAAAAATTTGTTATCTAATACAATTTATTCTAGGATCCTCGAAAATCTTTCTTTATTCTCTTATTTCCTTTTTAACACACACATTCTCTCTCTCTCTTTCTCTCTCTCTCTCTATCTATCTATCTATCTATCTATCTCTCTCTCCAGATTCAAGAACGCATACACATACGCACCACACTAAAAAGCCCAAAACATCCAATACTTCATTGCATACGCTCGCAGTCAACACAGAATTTTGGCAATATAATTGCAAAACACACCCGCACTTACTAACAATCAAACTTACAAAGAAAATTGCTTGAATATATAAATATATGCACTCAGACACCACACACGCAATTGGATATAGGAATAATGAAATGATGAAAACAATCACCTACTGAAAGCAAGCCAAACTGTATTTATCAATATATAGGGACTTGGTCTGTATTGAGCTAAAAATATAAATGAGTTTTGACAGCTACAAAAGCATACGTTTGTGATTTACTCTCAAGCAGTTAACTTTAGTTTGTAAACATTTGACAAATGAAGGACGTATATAATAATTCATATATTAAAGATATCTTTACGAAATTTTAAAGGTTTTCTTTTCATTCTTGGACATTTATCTTGACTATTATCATCATCATCCTCATCATCATTATTATTATTATTATTCGTGCCTTCAAAACGTGTACAATCATAGTTCTCTACAAATTACTTCTAGCTCTTAGCCTGTTTGCGTATTTCTATCTCTCATAATCTCTGTCCTGCTAACAAGCTGGTAAAGTAGTTTGTTCGCTGTTTTCCTCTGCCTCAGTCGCCTTTGGCATATTCTGCCTTTTTCAAATTTTCTAAACCCACTTTTCGCATTATGCACCCTAGAAATTTTTTTTCTTTCTGATTGTAAATGTGTCGTTTTTGTTTACATTTTCTTCGAAACTTCATTGTTACTAACATATTAAGTCCATGGTATTCTCAGCATCCTTCTATAGAATTACATTTCTTAAAATTTAAGTCTCTTCTTCATATGTGAGGAAATCATCGAGAATTCTCTGACATAAATCAGGACCGGCGTAACATAAGACCTTTTTTGGGATTTTTTTTTTTTTTTTTTTTTTGTTTCTAATAGAAATTTCCTCTTTCTTAATACTTTGCTTAACTTTTGAAAGGCATCTTTCACTATTCCGGTCGCATATTTCTTACTCCTTTTTTGTACTTGCTTTATTTTGGCATATCCAATTCACGATTCCTATCTGCCGACAACTATATACTCTGTCGTCTTACAAATGCACATTAGTAAAATATATACCCAAAGATCTAATTAAATAAAACAGGAAAAACCGAAGAAACGTTTTACTTTGCTTTCCTGTCTCTTTCTTTTCTTTCTCTCTCACTTTATATATATATATATATATATGTGTGTGTGTGTGTGTGTGTGTGTGTGTGCGTGTGTGTGTGTGTGTGTGATTCATTCCCTTCTTCCTTGAGACGGTAACTCTAAAAAATAGATTTTCAAAATTACTTTTTTCTTGTTCGGGACGTTAATTAGAGGTTTAGGTTTTTGTTTCCTTGTAAAATAAACATAGACTACTTTTAATGCAAAACTTGTCGCAAATTCCACAAAAAATCATCATGTTTTGTGCATGTGTGTGTATGTGCATATGTGTGCGTGAGTTTGCGTCTGTGGGTGCGTATGTGTGTGTGTGTGTGTGCGCACCTGCACACGCGTGCATTCACCAGCATATGGATTTTCGTTGATTCCTTTCTGCTTCCCATCGTAATAAACCGTTACGTCAGAGTCCATTGTTACATTTTTATTATCCCGGAAAAAGAATAAAAATGCAACATATTTAGTTTGGGCGCAAATAGATTTTATACGCTCGATCGATGTCTTGGCATGTCTTGAAAATGATAAAATAGCGGGCCCTAGATGTTAAACTCAATCTGCTTGAACTTGCTGTTAGTGTTTAATGCTTTGTGAAATTTTCTGCTTGTAGCAGAGCTTCTCAATAACATCCTTAATAAATTCATATATACGGATATTCCAATAAAGAACAGAACGTAAAATGATTGATACATTTTAGCAATCTACAAAAAATAATAATTTTTTTTAAATTCAAAAACGATTTATATGTTTACTGTTTTTAAAGCAAAACTGCCATTATAATTATTTGTAAAAAGTCATAGGGAACCAGATAATTTGTAAAAATATTCATGTTCTGAATTGCCCTTCGAGTTTATCCCATTAATACTGAGAACCGATTGTGATGTGCTGTTTAGCAGATGAAAAACAGTGATGAGCCTCTTGAATATAGAGCAGATAAAATAAATAAAAATTATTTTAATTGAAATATCTATTTCTTTTTGTAATGTTTTAATTAAAAATCCATAATCAAAATCAGTTCTGCATTTATACGTCTATAAATGCCAATAATCTACAAGGATGATCTCAAACACTTTACCAAAGACGACAATGAGTTGAAGCGACTCCACAATACTGTAAAATGTTTCAGTAATGATATCAGTATGGATTTCGGATATGATAAATAGGCAAAAGTAACACTCAAGAGAGGGAGAATTGCAGAAATACATTCAATATATCTAGATTTTGTTACAAAGATTAATGAACTAGTACAAAAAGAAGCCTATAGATACTTAGGAAGGAAGATGAAATACAGCACACCAAAATGAAGGAAAAAGTAATAAAAGAATACTACAGGAATTTGCGTCTGGTGTTAAATCCCTGGTTGAATTTACAAATTAGGATATCAGCCTAAAATAGAATATATATATATATATATATATATATATATATATATATATATATATATATATATATATATATATATAACACCTTAGTTATATCCGTAGTGCAATAAAGTTTCAATATCCTTAATTGGACCATAGCTGACATTAAGCGAATGGATGCCAAAACGAGAAAGCTTCTCACTTTTCATAGTATGCATCATCCAAAGACTGATGTTGATTGTCTCTGTGTTTTCAGATCCGAAGGAGGTAGAGCATTAGTTCCACTAGAACTGTCTAACAAAACTACAACAATCGTTCTTCAAAGATAACTGGAAACTACAGAAGAGTGGATGATTATCCGTGTCAAAGAACATGAAATAAATAAGAAACTGTATTCAGTAATAAAGGAAGCCACAAAATTCAAGTAAAACATACTACACCTACAACAGTGGCAAAGAGCTTCAAAAAGAAAGCAAATTCAATGGACCAAATACAGAAACGATGATAACATAATCCTCTTCATGGTCAATATTCTACCCGTACCAAAAAAGCTGAATTGACAAACATATACACATCAGTGGCTACGTAGTGCAGGGTTAAAAGCTGAAAGTAAAAGTCTTATTCTTGCTGCAAAAGACTAATACTTGCTAATTATAAATTACCAAGTACACATATGGAAAAATTGTGATAGCCGAAAATGCAGGGTTTGTAAGTAAATATCCAAAAACAATTGACAACCTTGTATCAGTTTGCATGGTATTGGCACCCACTGAATATAAAACTTGGCATAACAGAATGTGCCAATATATGTACTGGAAAAGCTGCAACTTTTACGGAAAGGAAACTGCAAAAAAATTGTATGTGCACCACGCAGACCTGGTTACAGAGATAGGACCTGTAACAATTTTATGACACTTTACAATACACAAAAACAGAGCAATCAAAGCTCAGACATCGTAATCAGAGATGCACAAAAACTGTGCTTTCTTATTAACATAGCAATCTCTGCAGACTGTAATATACTTTTGAAGAATTTTAACTTTAAAAAACCACCAAAATACAAAGATCTTGGATTGGAAATCTCAAAAATGTGCAACATGATAAGTTTTAAGATTCGTCGTGGTATACATGGATTGTTTTAAGTAAGTTTAATTTATTGAGAAGAATGTCTCACTAAGAATTATTATATTAAGAACATTTAATATATTGTATTTTGTTAAAGTACTTATACATTGACACGAATAATTCTATTCCTTTTATATTTAAGCATAACATTACTTTTTTTATGAAAGAGGGCGTAATTTTCGAAATTGTAGGACAAGCATTGCTAGTTGTAATGCTTGTTTTGTTTTGTTTATTTGAATATTTTCGATTTCTTTCTCTATCATTTATCATTCAAACATCGACAGAACAATCAAAACTAATCGCTCAATGCGTGAGGACACCAACAATTCCATTTGTAACTAGAGCCCTCGGATTGACTAGAAAAGGTTCTGATAGACTCATTGAAAGGATTCCTGGTAGCCCACGCCAGAAACATAAAAAAAATTATATTCAAGAACAAAGATTACGAAGAGCTTTATCTATGTAAGATGTGTTTTGTCTTAGTGTTTTTGTTGTGGTTGGGTTTTTATTTTTTTTTGTGGGGGGTGGTTACAAAAATGATCAATGTAAAATGTCTTGAAGCCATTTCTGACCGTAGGGTTTTTGTTGGTACCCAGAATGGCATGCGTATACAACTGAAATCCAAGGAAATAAGAAAAAGAAGAAGAGTACAGCCCACACTTACTTTATCTGTATAAAATATACGTGTCTATGTATGTTTCTTTCTTTTTTAATTGGTCAGTAGAAAATGTGATAATGCCATTTCTGACCTTTAGTCTCTGGGCGGGACACGGAGAGAAATGTGTACACACCAGAAATCAAAGAAAATAAAACAATAATCATAACAAAAATAATAACTTAATAATGTCTTTTTTGACGTTAAAAATACGTCAAAAAACGACATTATTACGTCATTATTTTTGCACCAACCTAATAAAAGAACGGTTAGAAACCGAATAAAAAATCTATGAACGTATAATTACCTATAAAGTTACGAGTGGGACAGAGGTAACTAAAGCTTCAGAATAGAGAAAATAAGAAGATATCAATCTTCTTATTTTCTCTATTCTCGGGCAGAAGAGCTCGAGAGGTGGACTGGACTGTGGTTATCGGTAATGATGGGTGTGTGGTAGGGCACCCATTGCATGCGTGACACCGCTGGCTGTGGACTGGATTGCTTCCTCGGATGCTTATGCAAATCAAACATTAGAAGCTCTGGCTCGGTACAAGGTGGAAGCAGACTTTTTTAGCCTTGAATTTGGCCAGAACAAAATTTATGTTGCTAACAAGTGAAGAAGCGAAGACATGTAAAATTGATGCTTTAAGCTTGTATCCGCAAGCCCGATTTATGTGAATGGTCATGATCTGTGCGTACTCGAATTATTTAGGAAAATAAAAGGGGAATTAAGGAGAATTGTCAAATAGAAGTATTACCCAGCGACAGCATTTGGGCGGTAGTCACCTAAAGGGGACTAAAATTATCTAAGGTCTGTGAAGAAGAAGCCACTAGAACTATAAGGATGAAACCACCGTTGTTCATTGTAGAGTTATCAATGGGTTGTGGAGCTCATGGACCCTCACTGACACTTCACCCTTTTTCCAGACCGAAGAAAAATTCGAAGCAAAAGAATCTTGACCCATAGTAAGGGGGTATCCTATGGTCTCTTTAGAGAAAATGCCGGACTTATTGAAGCTCCTTGATAAAATTAACTTGGAAGAATTAAAATCTAAATTAGACCTAGTGGAAGGAAATAGTCCGAGTTGGGAAGAGAATAGGCGGGCTATAATAGTTTGGTCAACCGTTGTGAGATTATTATTGGTCATATTACTGATAGTAATAATCTGGTGGTGGCTGAAGAGGCGAGTGAATTATCACGGGGACTTAGTGAACTCGTTGGTAAGTACCCGAGCTAAAAAGGGATTCCAGTGAGCTTCGTAAAAGCATATCCAATGTGAATGCGATTGAACCTACCGTGGTATTACCGTGGAGTCGATCACTGTAAAACAATACAATGACCGATTAAATAATGCGAAAAAACCAATCACCCATATATATAAGTACCCACTCCAATCACCCGAAATCAATAATTAAACAAATTCCAAATACAGTAAATGCAAGAATAAATAAACTCTCCTCCAGTAAAACCATTTTTAACCAGAATAAATCGGAATACAATAAAGCCCTATTAAAAAGTAAGTTTAAACAGACACTAAATTACATAGATAAGTCAGTAAATAAAAACCCCACTAAAACCAAAAATAGGAAAATGAAAATTATATGGTTCAACCCACCTTTTTGTAACCTCTCCAATATTAATATAGGTAAATACTTCATAAAACTGATAGAAAAACACTTTAGCAAAAATGCATCTCTAAAAAAGATATTCAACAAGATGAATCTAAAGATTAGCTATTCTTGCATGGATAATATGGAAAGAATTATTAGCTCACACAATAGTAAAATCTTGAGAGACCTTCATGATAATCTAAGAGAAAATCAGGATGCAATCCGAATGGAAAAACCAACATGCAACTGCAGGACAGGATCAGAGTGCCCAGTTGAAGAAATATGCATGGCAGAGAACACAATATATGAAGCAACAATTTTCCCCAAAGAAAAGGTTGAGAAGAAAAAGATATACTTAGGAATATTGACGGGAAATTGGAAAAACCGACTATACAACCATCGCCAGTCCTTCAAAAATAAGTGTAAGAAGAACTAAACGGCACTATCAAAACATTACTGGGATTTGTTGGAGAGTGGCCTAACCCCACAAATAAAGTGGAAAATAATATCAAGAGCCAGAACTCCAAAAGACTTCAGAGACAGATGCAACTTATGCATAAAGGAGAAAATCTTCATAATCAAACATAAAGATCCAGACATATTACTAAATAGACACAATGAACTAGTCTTTAAATGCCGGCACAAAAACAACCTAAACCTAAGCAAATACATTGAGAAATAACTATATAGAAAGAACAATATTGAGTGATTTTTGTTCCCTTCTTTAGAAATATTACTATGCACGCATGAGCGCCAACACATGACTATATGTATACAACTATGGTAATGTACTTGAACACTGATGCACCTGTTGATATGTACATGTATATGTTTTTATATGGAAAAAGAGGCACACCAGGTTTTTTTTTTGGGGGGGGGTTGTGAGTGTGGAGGTGTACAATTAGATGGGTACCTATATGTTTTACCATAGATATGAGAGAGAGGATGATATATGTGTAAAAATATGGATAATTATACGATTTGGGTATCCAAAATGTAATTAAATACTGATATAGTCTTCGAATGCAGGCATAAGTGGGTGTATGGGTGGACATGAGGATAGAGACATGTACGTTTGTATATATGTGTACGTTCAGATTAACGCATATGTGTATGTAGATATGCTGCATATTATGTATGTATATGCATGTATGTGTGTGTAGGTATATGTATGTATGTATGTACACATAAGTATATGTGTGTGTGTGTATGTGTATACACATATATATGTGTGTAAATGTATATGTGCGTATATACATGGATGTATATGGATATGCAGGTGAATTTATGTGTATATATGTTTATTCGTAAGTATAAGTGCATGCGGAGATATGTATGTAGATGTGTGGGTATGTGTTTCTCTACAGGTGTATATGTGTAAATACGGGAATATACATATAGTTTTGGTGTGGATGTGTGTGCAGGTGTATATAAGAACTCATAGGTATATAGTCAGATATAGGTATGTGGATATAGATAGGGGTTTAGGACATGTGTAGAAGTGTATATGAGTATGGATATATAAAAGATTATAAAAGAAGGACCTGATTTTCTCCTAGTGACATTTTATACAAATCTCTCTAATATTCTCCAATTGGAAGTGAGTTTTGGATAGCACGGAGGTAAAGTTTAAATTGGTAATTTAATTCAAATTGAAATATACTACCCCATTGTTGATGATAAAATTATTTAAATTAGAATAACAGTTGATAATTGGGTACCTAAAAACAACCACGAGTTTATTTAATGAACAAAAATCAAACGAATAGATGTCAACTTAACAACCAATAAGACAAAAGTTTTTTAAAAAAAGATTACTAAATATAAAATGGATTACTCTTTCAATGTACTGTCTATAAGTTTCTCTAATCGACTGTTTCATAGAAAATATCCAAAACTCCAACGAACTTCAAATTAAATTCTTCGTAGATTGTTTAGACATTTAGATTTACATCAAACCTTAACCTCCCAAATATGCCCGTTAAAGTAACGCGAATTAACAGCGTCTAAGAATTTGAATGAAATCTGTCCTCGTGGAATGTAATTTATTAGGGTTGCTGTAGCTTCTTCCTTTAATGTCGGTCTCACCCCTTACCCATCGATATCTAGAGACAAGACGCGTTGGGCTTAAACAACGTCTAGCCGACAGACAGGGGGGTTAAGAATAAGGAATTGAAATGGTACACCTAACCCACTCATATCTTATCTTCTCTCCCACCTTACTTCCCCACTTCGTTAATTTTACATATGCTTGATGAGGTCCATCAAAAACGTGTGAATTTCTTTCATTTTAACCTTTGGAAGTAAAGTCTGATGATCCATAGCCCTGTTAAAGGGGTTGTGGTGAAATAACTTATTACATGGAACCTTAAAGTGGTCTGTTTTTTATTCAAACAATATATATATATATATATATATATATATATATATATATATATATATATATATATATATATATATATATATATATAACATAATATATAACATAATATATAATATGATATAAACTGTTAAACATTCAACTGGAGTAAAATTCTGCCAGAAGTAGGTTAAGAGCAGATTTCTATCAAATATTTTATTCTTCGTGTTGTTATTAAAACATTACAACGAGAATCTTCAGTTATCCAGAACTGCTTTAGTTACAAATATTATTGAACACTAACCTGTACATCAGGTGATATTATCAACCATTGTTCAAGTACAATAAAATAGTTATTAAAACTCTGAAAAATTAAACAAGTAGCAACTCACGCAATACTTTGCAAACGAGGAAATGGGGTCCGTGCAGTTATACAATTGCAGTGTGTTGTCCCATAAATTATTTATTAGCCATGCGTGACTTTAGTGATGATTAAAAAATAAAAGAAAAATCCAAAGTCTTCAAAATGGTTTCCTCCACCAACCAATTCTTCAGGAAAAGATAATGTAGCGTTGAAAGATATGCTTTATCTTTAAATTGTTTTATGAAAAATAAAGTCTACATCAAATGATAGATAAGTATATAAGTAGTTCTGTGTTCATAAATATATCATGTATCGCCCACCTATCTATCATGTATTGTGCAGTGTAGGCCTATGTATATATACAATAAAATATATACAATAAATGTATATACACTGAGTTAATACCGACACATATAGATATATTAAAAATTCATAAATAGAGATATCTACCTCATAGTGTGACTCCTCCGTTCGTTTAAGTCACAGAAACTATTTACTATGACATACTAGTTTACGAAGTGTTACGCGTGTGTATTCATTTAGGTGTAGTTCTATAGAATTTACTGTAATATGTACCATACATGCTTTGTGAGCATGTGATCCAACTGACTAAAAATCAACCGAATGTTAGGAACTAATTTCATCAAGTGGTTACCATTAATGTCAGCCGCCAGTGGTCTCATTCAATCACCTGCTGGAGTCCTCAGTTTTCTGGTGTCACTAATATCTGCCAGCAATTCATCTACCCCGATGTACTCTTGTTTCTGTTGCCCGAGGAAAACAAAGAGCAATTGCCATCTCAGAAACATCTGCCTTAGAGCTTTTAGAATATTATTAATTCCTATCCCAGTAAGATAAATACATTGAAAATACTTTCAAACCCATCCAATACCGAACTTATTTCCTTTACAATGCTAAACGCAAAGCCTCCAAAATTAACAGAAGAGAAATCGACAGTGAAATCGACAGTGCTGGAAAGGATTATTTTAAAAATAGATATGTATATATTACTCAATGAAACATATATATACAGATCAGTGATGCATTGTGGGTAGTCTATTGTATTATTCTGAGGGTTTTTACGGGCAATAACGGTTTCGAATTATTATAAGAGTTAAGTGGGAATAATTGTGGCTATTTATAGTGTTGTTTATTAACTTTTTTATTTATTATTTTTTATTGTTGCTTGTATTTATTACGTTTTCTTGTCCTTATCTTTGCGTTCGTGGTTTGTTAATTTGTTTATTATTAGTTAATTGAATTATTTATTGGTTTAGATTACTTTATTTTACTTATTTTTGTTTATTTAATTTTTATTTTTGTTTATTCTTGTTTGTTTTCAGTTTGCGATTTTTTAGTAACGTAGTAAAAAACTTTTTTCGTGTTTGCATTGTGAGATGAGTCCTGAGCATTTATTAAGCAGTTTGAGTAATGTAATTATAGCTATTTTCTCAGTGTGGGTATTTATTAGACTGGTTCTGCTTTCCTTATTTTTCATGATATGCTTGGTGTGAATCTCCCAGATTAACAAAAACCAAACCACACCAAATGTTGAAATCATATTTAAGCCACGTGACAGCCCTCAAATCACACCTTACTTCATCTAAATTACAAAAATCACCTACTTACCAAGCCAACATAACGTGTAATAATTATATAATGACACAAATAATAAAAATACACAACAGAAAAATAACCAACGAATCATCCATACAAGCCAAACTCACCTGTAACTGCAGAGGAAAGCATGAATGTTCCTTAAATGACAATTGCCTGTAAAAGAATATAATATACCAAACCACTGTACAAACAGTAGATAAAAAAAGAAAATAATATACATCAGAGTAACTGGAGCACCCTGGAAACAGAGAAACTATGCATACAAACATTATTTACCAATATCAAATAGGCAAACACCACAAATATGTCTAAACATATATGGGGCTTAATATACAAAATACGCCAAACATATGTTTGAAAATAAGGAAAACAGTACCAGCCTACAACAATAAATCTATAACATGTAAACTTTGTCTAGGGGAGAAAATAACTATAATCACCTACTCAGACGAACAAAAGAATATTTAACAAACGACCAGAACTTATTTCAAATTGCAGGCACGAAAACATTTTTATTGCATTACTTAAAATCGAAAACTAAAAACGAATACTAATAATATATACAATATCAAGAAAAATGCATATATATATATATTGTTGTGTTTCAACTCAGACCAGACACCATGTTCGGTGACATGGTGAAGTTTAGTTAGGCCACTCTCTTTGCTAATATGTCGTGCATCGTGCGATGAAGCCTCTCCACTCTACCATTGCTTTCAGTATGGTTAAATGAGGTAGTAACGTGATCGATCCTCAGCTTTTCCAGCACTTCTTTCATAATAGGATTTACGTTTTCACTGCCGTCATCTGAAACTAACTACAATGGAGCACCGACACGAGGAAAAATTTCATCTATCAACAAATGAGCGATGAGTTCATCTTTTTTTTTTTTATTAGGAACGGCATATTGATCAGGCCAACCGCTGTATAAATCAAACTATGCATTGATTGCCTGATCATGAGCAAGGGTAATCAACTGAAATCTTAGCAAAAGGGTATGGAGGCAGGTCAGTTTCTCCTGTATTTTAGGATTTATCTTTTGGAGATTTCTATTTTGAGATGGGACACGTACTAATGTGATGGTGATGTCCTTATACATACCAGGTCAAAAGCATCTCATACCTCTCGCTCTCTTTTATATTCCTACGTGTCCATATTTATCATGATACTATTGTATAATATTTATAGGAAGATGATTTGAGACATATAATCGTACCGTAGGTTCGTTGTCTGGATTTGATAAATAGTAAAGTACATCCTCCAACAGAACATACTTATTCCCTCCCTTAACATTCACGTTACCTGTTTTAATGCAGTGTTTCAGTTCCTTAATGTCCTTATCTGCATCTTGCTCTGAACTAATATTTACATCCTGTATTTGTGTTTTCACTTCATTTGTAACTGGATTTTCTTCCAGGGTGTATGATGCGAAATCTTGCGGTTCGGACTCATTGGAATTAATTACTGCTACCTCAAATGTTCAATCATCTATGTCTAATGGTTTAAAATTCTTATCCACTGGTAGGTTGGTTGATCTTGATAGGAGATCTGCACACACATTATTTCTGCCTGCTAAATATTCTACTCTACAATTGATACTAAACGCCCACAGTTTAATCTTTTTATTTTGTATTGGCCATTTCAAAATGTACTGAAGAGGCTTGTGGTCCGTAAATATTATAATTTTCCCATTATGAAGGCAGTGATCTAATTTTGGTAATGCGTAAACAATAGCAAACGCTTAATTTTCTATAGTCGACCAGCGGATTTGCGTATCTCTTAATCGGTGAGATAGTAAATAAAGGGGTTTTACTATCTCCTTCCCTGTTATTTCTTCAAACTGAGTTTATGTCACACATGGGCCAATAGCTGAATTTGAAGCGTCTGTATAGAGGTTATATAGCTTATTCAGATCCAGGTAAGCGAACATAGATACTGAACTAAGTTTATCTTTTAAAAGATAACTATCCGACCACTTGAACCTACCATTCTTTCTTGTCTGTTGAATTAACGGGTCTGTCAGTTCCGAAAAATTCCTAACAAAGCGCCTGTAATATGAACACTAACCCTGCCGAGAATAAACCCACGAACCTGTTTAATTATCTTGGAAATAGGTAATGTCTATTGCCGTCACTTTATCCTTATCAGGCTTAATGCCGTCACTATTTACAGTAAAGCGTAAGTAACGTATCTCTTTCATAAAAATCATATTTCGCTAGCTTTAACTTAGTTTATGTCTAGGTATAACGCTGCATAACATCTTGGTCCCTGCGCTAATGACAAAGCCGTCCTGCCTCGGTCAACGTTGTGTTTGTGATTGAATATTGCGGCTAACCGTCGAGTTGGTCACTTCAATCCAAGCCTCTCACTATCTCACTTTGTTTTTGTTTTGCTCACAAGGCAGGCAAGGATCGAATCGACATCAAATATCGCTAGATTGGTGTTGTTCAAGCTGGGCGATGCTGTAAGACAAAAAAAAAAGAAAGTTGTGTAGATCAACAAGGTTTATATAACTGAGGTTTATACAGGAATACTTCTTCCTATAAGAACCTACAAGCAAGAAGGCTAACGAGCATTCCCTCGTAGTCTAATTTCGTGTCACTTTGTTTTTCGTTTCCAATTTGAAATCGGGGATTCAAGGTTTAAGTCAGAAACTTGTTCAAATTATAGAATGCTGACGAAGCACTTGTCTCCCTCTCTCTCTCTCTCTCGCGCGCGCACGCGCGTCGTTATATTGAGACTTCCAATTCTTCCACTTTGCAATTATGGCACTCTGTTTAATTTATCTAATAGTCTGGAACAAGGCTTGAGTCGGGAGTTCTCCGTGGCAGCAAGTCACATGGGGATTAGCGAAGCGAACGTCTCCTGGTGTAATGGAAGCGCGTCTCTGCTTCAGCTGCTACTCTTCTATTCCCTTCCGATCTGATCTTTTTATTGACTCTCGCTCAACGTCGCGTTGGGGTTCGACGTGATCTGGGTTCCAGGATTTTCCAAATATCCAATCAGAACTCTCTGCTGACAGTGTCCTAGAAAGCAATTTGCATGTCAAAATGTGGGAAATCCCTGCTCAGGAGGGTAGTAGCAGCAGGGTGTCGACTTTCCCCACTTACTCTTTCTTTCTCTTAATTTGTACCTTATACCAACACCCCTCAATGGGCGTAGTCTGTTTTCCTCCACTCTCTTTCGTTCACCAATCGTGGTTCTTTGACTGAGTGGCATGACTAGCACGTGTTTTTTAATTAAAATTCATTGGCAATGTCCTTTGTTATCTTGAAAAAATATAATTTCTTTCCTTGTCTTTGAAGGATGCTTGAGCAAACTGTTTTCTCACCAAGTGACCGAATTCTTCGTCAGTCGAATTCTGCTTTGTATTCAACAAGATCTTATTTCTTTAGCGATACGCATAGCCTCCACCCCAATCCACAAGTCTCTGCTCATGTATCTATCAGCGCACTATAACTTATGCTATCAATTCCAACGGTAATTGTACTAAGATTTCCCATAGCATTTATTTTTAGCATCGGTAATCCACCTGACTGTTCTGCGAAATTCTTGTTTTCCTGACTGCTGGAAGTCCTCTTCGATCGTTCCTGTCTTCAAGAACTCCGGCGACCCCTCTGACCCTTCCAACTACCGTCCTATCAGTCTCCTTCCCCTCTTCGGCAAAGTCTTCGAAGCCCTAATCAATACCGGGGTGGTTAACCACCTCACATCCCATAATCTGCTCTCAGTCAAGTAATATGGTTTCCGCTTTGCCCGATCTACAGCCGATGTGCTTACGGCCATCACTGAAACAGTCTACCGAGCTCTTCAAAATAACGGGGAAGGCCGAGCCGTGGCACTAGACATCTCCAAAGCATTTGATAGGGTTTGGCATGCCGGCCTTCTTCGCAAGCTCCAGGGTTATGGCATTACGGGTCGATTATATAACCTAATACGATCATTCCTGTCAAACCGTAAATTGAAGATCGTTCTTAATGGATTCTCCTCCAGTTCCTATCCCACGAACGCAGGTGTTCCTCAAGGCTCCATCCTAGGCCCCACTCTATTCCTTATCTACATAAATGACCTTCCTGACTCAATAACTTCCCAAGTTGGCATCTACGCGGATGACACCACAATTTATTCCTGCCTCAAAAACAAATCTAGTCTCGCTGACAAAACTCGCCTGGCCGTGCATCTCGAAAAGGACCTCCAATCGATTGTGAACTGGGGCATGAATTGGCTGGTCAACTTCAACGCTTCTAAGACAAAACTGCTCTCTATTAATCACCACAGAGATCCTTCCCTTCCCTCCATTAGAATGTCTGACGCTCAACTTCTCGAGAGGAACTCTCTGCGGCTTCTAGGTTTCACGTTGACTGCTGACCTGAGATGGAATAAATACATTGAGTCAATTGCCTCGTCCACTGCAAGGAAAGTTGGCTCCCTGAGCTGCGCCAGGAAGTTTTTCTCCCCGGAGTCGATCCTCCAGATCTACAAATCAACAATTCGACCATGCATGGAGTATTGCTGCCATATATGGTCTGGTGCCACTTCTGTTTGCCTCGGGGTTCTTGATAGGCTCCAGAGGCGGATATGCAATGTAGTTGGCCCTGCCCTGGCGTCTCGTCTACAGTCACTTTCTCACAGACGCACCGTCGCCTCCCTCTGTCTGTTCTACAAATACTTTCATGGAAATTGCTCCGAGGAGCTGCATTCGCTGGTTCCCAGACGTCATGAGTTCCAGCGCCTTACGAGGCTGGAATCCCGCTCTCACCCCTTCACTGTCGAAACTCCTAAATGTAGCCGTCTCTTCTACTCTAATAGCTTCATGTCTCGCACCTCTCGCCTGTGGAACTCCTTTCCCTATTCCTGTTTCCCTGTGAGCTATAATCTCCAGCTATTCAAGTGTAATGTCAATCGACATCTCCAGTTGCCTTGATCTATCCACTACCCTCATCCTTTCTTCTAATCACTCCTATCTGATCTTGCTCTAAATTTTCTGTAACCCCTTGCGTCCTAGTGGCTTCCCGCCTTGCTTGGAGTGAAATGCTTAAAAAAAGAAAAAGATGGATCGAATATTACCCTAAACCATTCAGTGTCACTGCAAGTACCCTTTACGATAACAATTCCAACAGATAATTGGTGCGCGTTCCGAAACTATTCTTTTGGGTGAACGGTCCGAAACTAATCGACTTGGCGGATTATTTTTCCTATTGCTATCTGTTTACAATGGCGTTTGACTGATAATTCCTTATATTCTGCCTCTTAACCTGATCTCTATGTATATTTATTGCCTGTATATTAATCTTCTGCCTATGGTGATAGACTTACATCGCTTTGTTGAAGCTTTCACACCAAACCTGGGATATGATCGATGTTTCCGACATCGCTTCTAGGGTTACCAGTTCCTGGCTAATTATTTGATTTTGTACCTGCATCCAGGTCTCGGCACCAATATTTCTACC
Source organism: Acanthosepion lycidas (assembly GCA_963932145.1). Classification (NCBI taxonomy): domain Eukaryota; kingdom Metazoa; phylum Mollusca; class Cephalopoda; order Sepiida; family Sepiidae; genus Acanthosepion; species Acanthosepion lycidas. Next base: position 211,620 of record OZ010582.1, read on the forward strand.
TTGTTGCGTTGCATCTCACACCAGACACCAGGCTCGTTGACAGGATGCAGTTCCTTTCAGTCAAACGCTTGTGGCTTGAAAATTATCCTTCGGCCAGATCGTTGTCTACGAGTGCCGAGTGCCTATTTACCCATACTTGGAGGGAAAAGAAGAGGTCTCATACCTTTCCGAAGGGTATTAACACGTAAATAAATGTAATGAATTCGACTGGAATTCGAACTCGGCTCTCCGATTCCTCAAACCAACCCACTATCCACTGCGCCTAAGTAAATTTAACAATAATGATAAACAACGAATAATTAATGAATAAATACTTTAAGTAATCAATAATGAAGATGAGTTGAAGTTTAAAATAAAATTAGAACATCCTGACCCATAAGTATTCTTACCTAATTGACTTCAAATAACTAAAATTTCTTAACTCTTCTTGCCTATCCAATAACCGTTAAAATAACATAATCAACCGGAAATATCTTGTCACCCCTTTTGACTAGCATGTATAAATCGTCGAAAACACATGGCCTGAAGTTTGCGTTTAACTATGAAACAGACTGTCGTCACTCAAAATTGACCTCAGTGCCCAAAACTGTATGTGTATCTCACAATTTTCATCGCTATTTGTCTTCATAGGAAGCTCAGGATTTCCAAAGCCAAGCAAATTGTTTCGCATTCGGTGATTCTTGCCGCACTATGCAATTCATAGCTCTCATATATATATAGATAGATAGATAGATAGATAGATAGATAGATAGATAGATAGATATTTCGTAAAAGACAACTGACAAGGTACTGCGATTAAACTTTTTATTTAAGAAGTAAAAACTTAATTGCAGTACCGTGTCAGTTGTCTTTAACGAAACATGTATAAAAGAGGGATAGCTGCCCATATACACAATTATATATATATATATATATATATATATATATATATATATATATATATATATATATATATATGATGTGTTAAAAATACTTTTACAAACTTTGGGGAGCCGATACCAAAACAAGGTCAAATGTACATATAAACATGTGCCGAAAAGACCATCGTTGTAGCTTAACACAGCAACTCATAGCAAATGTTTTCTGCTTGCTTCTACACACAGCATGCACCCATCGGATCATTGACTGACGGACCCTTTCACACGGTGTTGAATGGTTTCACAGGTTCCTATGACATGTTGATGAAGGGTTTCTGTATTATTAATGTCTGCTGTATAAACCAATAGTTTTAGGTGACCCCGCAGATATAAATTCAAAGGATTAAGGTTAGGGGGACCTGAGGTAATGGAAATGGTCCTCTCCTACTTATTTATGGTAGATGACAGCCTGGGTCTTCGTATTAGCAAGGGACATTCTCTAGCAGGTCTAAAAGTGTGTTCGAAATAAAGTTCCTGTAAGCAGCTCTTGGGAGAACATATGAACCTAGCAGACAGTCATCTACAATTCCAGCCCACACATTAATCGTAAACTGATGCTGGTGTCTACCCTATAATTTACTATGCGGAGTCCAACCCGCCCACAAATATTGGTTGTGTAACTTTGCTATTCAATCTCTCCAAATGTTGCCTCAGCCGTAAACACGAGTGAAGAGACAAGCAACGGATCAGCAGTTGTGTAATAAACCATTGGCAAAAGTTCTCCTGAGGTAAGTGATCAGAGGGCGAAAGACCTTGCACACGTTGCAAGTAATACGGATGTAGAGGCTGCTCTTGAAGTACCATCCATGCGATACTATGAGATGTATGACATGCTAGAGCCACTTGATGCGTGCTGAATCCTGGATCGTATTTGATAGCCTGTAGGATATGTTCTTCGTGGTCAGGCGTAGGAGCGGTTCTCGGTCTTCCTCGATCCATAATTTCTGATGACACGGATCCTGTCTCAGCAACGCGACGATAAACAGCAGCAAAGTTTGGTGATTCGGATGCCTTTGGTCTGGAAACGCAATCTGATACAGCCATGCAGCCTCGCGTCCATTACCATTAGCACGGCCGTATAAAAAAATCATATCTACCTGATCACGATATGACTATCCAGCCATTGTTAAACGAAACACTTTTCAGTTAAACGTTGAAGACAGACTAGCTACAAATATACACGAATGACAAATGTAACCTAATCTATTTGGCAATACAGTCTACTGTAAAGTTTCCTTAAACTTAACAACTCGAAAACGAAGGAGATATATATATATATATATATATATATATATATATATATATATATATATATATATATATATATATACTTGTAAACTCTATAATAACTTCCATAATACAAGTCTTCATTTGATTCTCACTTCTCATTTCCTTTCCACTTTTCTAGGAAAATGACCCCACCATCTCTCTGTATATTTATCTCATTCTCAATTTCACTCTCTCTTTCTTCCTCCCCCTATATATATATATATCTCACACACACACACATATATATACAGACTCACACGATCTCAAAAGCAAACGCATATAATATAACTCTACTATTGATTTTAAGACAGGAATTGTCTTTTTATATATTTCCATTTCAGTGTTTCCATATACAGAAATGTAACAACACATAATTCATTTCAGTTCTGGTTTAAAACTGTGTCCTTTTACAATGCGATAAAACAGAATAAATTCAAATGAACTTCATTCCTTGTCAAACAACTCATATTGTTTATTAAATTCTGCTTTATTCATGCAAACAGAAAAGCCAGTCTCCATGCATCAGACATATATAAACCACATCATAATCGTCCTCTACTGGGAGTTAACTCTTCATTTATTTTGCCAACTTCAATTCTCTGTTAGACTATGGTGATAAATGCCGTTTTACTTCATTTATAATACCTTAGGGATATTGGGATTTGAATCATTCTTTTGGTATGTCTTTCTTATATTGCTGTCATTATTGCTGCCACAGTTTTATTTTATTTTTATTTTATAGAGCAAATTCCCTGCTATGATGATTTTCTCCCTTGAGATGGCTCCATAACATATCTACAAAGTTTCTGATCCATCAAGAAATGCTTTCTCAGCTTTCATCAATTTTTCTATCATTTGATTTCCTTTTCAGCAGAATAAATTGTTATTTGATCCAACACTTTATTTTTCATCCATTGTAATATCTTTGGGCGTCACAATAATAGAAATTTCGTTGCTGGCACTGCAATAAATCTCTACTTAGCTACTGTCGTATCATTTTCTTTTATGGACAAATTGTATAACCATTTTTACTAATGTAACTATTTTTTTCTTACATTTTCTTCCCTACTTTTATTGTTATTTTTAACTGTAATTCTATTTCCTTACTTTTCCCATTAAATAGTAGTCATCTTAACTATATCTTAGAATAATTATCATTTTAGTCCTTCCACTCGTAGTTTTAGGTATTATTTATTGGTTTCTGAAATTCTAGTAGACTTTGTCTACATGATCAAATCCATGGCATTTGCATATTTCACAATCATCATTCATTTGCATTATAATAAATTATATTATACTCCTGACACATTTTCCTCCATTACTTAAAATGACTGGTCCGCTCGTAAAATGTATAGAAAATTACGAATAGGTCCCTACTGATAATTTAATTACAATGTCAACTTGATCTCCTATCTTTTAAATAGTTATATATATGATTTAAAAATGTCGAAACTATGTTCATATTATTGATATCTGCTAAAGAATCGTTAATTTTTTTAAAACTTGTTCTTTTTGCGGGAGAAGAGTGATTTTTTTCCGTGGGAAGAAGTAGGATAATAATATTTTAAATGAAGACCATTTAGTATCTGTCTATATTTCTGAGATGAGGTATTATGTACATTATTTACATTATTCGGACTATTGTTCTCATCTTTGTCGCCGTATTTATTACAGCGTTTCGGCCGTTGTACGCTTCGGCCTTCTTCAGGTGGTTGGAATATCGAACTGAACCCTTTATTTCGCTCACTGGGGTAGACTGTCCTAGTTCCAAAATAACCTGGATAAATCTTTCAGACATGAATTTGATGTAGTCAAGGCTCGCCAAGTACAAAAATTAAATAGATTGAAAGATCAGAAGGTGACTCACAAGGTCCATCACCCACCAGTGAAAGCGGTAGTCAACATCAGCCAACATCAGCTGAGTGCCTCTGAGAAGTCATTATTGAATAAGGGTCTCAACTTCGCCACAACCATCAGGCGAGTGCCATACTTGGACATCATTACCAGAGTCGAGGAGGTGGCCTTGAACATCCCTCAGTCTCAGGCGGATGAACTGAGATGGAAAGTGAGACAGGCCTTGGAGAGAGCCAAGCCGCCCGGGTATAACATAACAAAACTGGAGAGGCTGGCGATTGGATCCCTACAGAGGAACAAAAACATCATCATACTACCGGCTGACAAAGGTAATGCGACTGTAGTGATGGACAAATCAGATTATACAAGAAAATTTGAAGACCTCATTAGCAATGGTAGCCACAGCAAAGTGAAAAAGGATCCTACTATGAAAATGGAACGCAAACTGTCACAGATACTAATCAAGAACAAGGATCACTTCGCACCTAAGACGTTAGTCAGTTATCGCAGCGTGACACCAAGCTACCTCACATATACGGTCTCCCTAAAATTCACAAAGACGGTATTCCGCTCAGACTGATTGTTAGTTGCTAAGGCTCTCTGTGCCACCCTCTAAGTCGCTTCCTTGTAGATATAATTGAGCCATTGATCGGAAAGTCTCCTTCATATGTCCGAAACTCCGCCCACTTCGTGGAAATAATGAAAGATGCTTCCATCCTATCCAACCAGATGGTGAGCTTGGACGTGGTGAGTTTGTTCACCAAGGTACCCACGGAGGAAGCACTAGCAGTAGTCAGAAATAGATTGGCCTCTGACTCATCCCTAGAAGAACGGACCAGTATTCTAATAGGTAATCTGATGGAGATGTTTACTTTCTGTACACAAACAACACACTTCGGAATGGGATCACACATACATCAACAGGATGAGGGCTTAGCAATGGGCTCGCCATTATCACCAGCAATGGCGAATATATACATGGAATACTTTGAGGAAATGGCATTAGAATCTATATCTCTAAAGCGAACGATATGGTTATGGTACGTAGATGACACGTTCATACTCTGGCCACACCAGGAAGATGTTCAGGTTCTACTGGACCATGTGAACTCAATAAAACCTTCGATACAGTTCACAATGGAGAAAGAAAGTAACAACATACTTCCATTCCTGGATGTTCTAATATCTCAAACAGAGCATGGGTTTAAGACATCCCTATACCGTAAACCGACATTCACCGGACAGCACTTCAATTTCAACTCCCACCATCCATACAGCGTAAAGAAAGGGATCGTCCGTTGCTTACAACACCGAGTAAAAGTCATAAGTGGCGACCCAGAGACGTTAGATAAGAAATTGGTCAGTATAAGTAGTACCCTACAACGTAACAACTACCCTGGGTACATGGCAGCAGCCCCAAAAAACTGGTATAGGCGGGTATAGGAGGACAACAACACTCAGAAAACAGTCTGCCTGCCTTATGTGAAGGGGTTATCAAAGAAAATACAAAGGATCTGCGGTCCATATAACATCAGGACAACCTTCAAAAGCTTGACGACACTTCGCAGATATCTCTCCCGAGTAAGCGCCCCCATAGAGGGAAACATGTCTAAAGACTATGTGTACGCTATCCCGTGCAGCTGCGGAAAGAAATATAAAGGAGAGACAGGTCGCACCCTCAAAGTAAGGATTCAAGAACACCAGAAAGCTGTAACACGAGGGGAAGTGGAAAAATCAGGCGTGGCTGAGCACATATGGAGAGAGAAGGGAGATCACTGCCCTCTGTGGGATCATGTTGAGTTCATAGACAAGGAACACCATTGGAAAATTCGTAAACTTAAGGAATCAGCACATGTGCTAGGCCACAAAAATCTCCTGAGCCGACAAAGCATAGAAATAAATACAATATGGTAACCAGTAATAAGGAGTGCCAGAAAAAAGCAATAACAACAAAGTTGCAATATGAGCTCTGGTAAAAAAAACATGTAATGATAACAGCAAAATTGCAATATGTGCACTAGTAAAAATGTTTGCTGAAGACATTAGGTTTATAATACCCAGAAATTCATACCCAGGACAAATCGCACAGTGGATAAAGCCATTGGTTAGATCCAGTGACAGGACCCAAAGAGTGTGAGTTCAATACGCGCTTAAGGCAGTGTAGAACTTTCAGAGGGAAATAACTGATAACAGGAGATAACTGATAACTGACATCCATTAAACATGACACGCGGAACTAGAACAGTCTACCCCAGTGAGCGAAATAAAGGGTTCAGTTCGACATTCCAACCACATGAAGAAGGCCGGAGCGTACAACGGCCGAAACGTTGTAATAATTATGGCGATAAAGATGAGGACAATATTCTGAATAATGCAAATAATGAAGGCCATTTATTTATTGTTTATTTAAGATGTTTCCTTAAAATGCGCCACAGATTTATGTATATATGTGTTTGTTCTTTGATTAAATTTTTTTTTTAAATATTTCTGAAAATAAATCTTATAAATATTCAGATGTCAATGGCGTAAGCACAATTTTAAACTTGTTATACTTTAAAGGGATCAATAAATTAATGAATGTATAAATAGATTTTTTTCTTAATTTAAGGTATTAATTATTATCCAACCATGTTTTTGTGCGTACATTCGAAAAATCCCCACTCGCAAAATAAGTAAAAAACAACTTTAAAAAATTAAAACTTCTTTTTAAAAAATTGTAAATAACATAAATAGCATAGAGATATCATTGACATAAGCACAGTTTCAACTTGACATTTGTAAATAAATACAAAATACAGATAATTCTTGAAAAGGTCAGGTAATTATACTATGAACGGGACCCCTTTCTAAATTGATAAAAAACAATTTTTTTCGATTCTAGAGAAATATATAATGGATGCTAATCTACAAAAATTATTATCCTAAAGTTTTCCTATTTTTTCACAAGCAGGCCAGTCAATTTAAGTAGTTCATAATTTCCTATATTTATTAACTATAAGGATTTTCTTTTTTTTTTTGTATCTTATGTCTGTTATGTATTATATTTGTTCTAATTCTGGGATAATATTCTTAATGATTCTTTTTCACTTTTTCAGTTGATGTTTTTGCAAGTGGGTCCGCATAATTTCTTCTGCAATTTTTTCAATTCTCCATAGAATCGCTTTTATTCTCTCGTTTTCTTCATATTTTGAAGCTTTCTGATCCAATATTTGTTCTTCGCGTAGTCACAGGTTGTAAATGTTATCTATAGTCCTCTTGCCCTTTTAATGAACGAAACCACGTAGTTTTCATTACTGATGAGCCCTCTTTACATAACGATCTGTCGATATCATTACGGCTGAGCAAAGCTTAAAGCATAGTCCTTATTTTTTCCTCATTCTACATCCAAATTTTCTGTCTAGTTTAGCAGTATCATTAATAATGAAAAAAATTGATAATACATAGAAATGTTTCTTTTTACGTTATTCATTCACTCTTTTCTTCTTTTAAAACATCATATTCAATAGAATATGTTTCCAATATTCCTAAATGTTTTAAAATATATTTTCCATTAAAACCGCTGTTTATTTAATTTTTGCAAATCTGAATTCCATCTATTGATTCCTTTCGAAATCACAGAAATTACAAATATCATCTATGCCTTTTCTCAAAATTCTGATTGTTTGGGCGAGGTTTTACTTTTGATTTCTTATTGTCCTTGTATGATCAAAGTGACTGATATTTTTAGGAGTTAATGACCTTCTATGCATCTTGACAATTCTGCAAGAAGAAATTATATCATTACTATTACAAAGAGTATCACGATTATTGAATCGCTTTTTAATGTTAACCTCACCTAATTCAAATTTAAATGCATTTAATCATTCTAATATTGGAGTTTGGTAAATGATGTTAAAACTTTCTTTTAGTAACATAATCTTATCTTATTGTACTTCTTTCAGGATGACTCCTCAATAGCAAATTTATTCTTTTAGTTCCTAATGCGTTCCAGCAGTGAATGTGCTATAAACCACGTTTGGGCTGAAAAAAGATGGAGTACTTAGACTTTTTGTGACAACGTCAGCGTGACTGGAAAAATATTGATATCGAAACTATGCTCTGTCCAACAGCACTATTCTATTCCAAATATATATTCTAGTTTCCTTAAAATAAATTCAAATAATTACTTTTGGATTATTTTTCGTATAAGCTTATGCCTAAATTCGTGATGCACATTACTTTTTACAGTTCTTTTTCCCAACTTTGCCATTATTATTATTATTATTTATTTTCTTTGATTTCTGGCGTTTACACATTTCTTTCCGGGTCCCGCCGAGTGACCTAAGGTTAGAAATGGCATCTTGACACTTTCCACTGACAAAAAAAAAAAAAAATTACATAGATAAAGCCCTTCTTAAAGTGTGGGCTGTACTTGTCAGAACAATTTTTTGTATCTCCTTGAGGCATGGACTTCCAGGAATCCCTTCAATTAGTCTACTGCAATCTTTTCCAACCAGTCCTAGGGCTCCAACTACAACAGGGATTGTTGATGTTCCCATATGCTACATTTTCGAGATTTATATTTCAAGGTCCTTGTATTTTGACAGCTTTTTGAATATGTTCAAAGATACATTGCAGTCAGCAGGGACTGTCATATCAATAAGGAGGCATCGTTTTTGTTTGTGGTCTTTAATAACAATATCTGGGCGGTTGGCCTTGATTGTTCTGTCAGTGTGTATTGTGTAGTCCCATAGAATTGTAACAGGTCCTATCTCCGTAACCGGGTCTGGGTGGTGTTCATACCAGTTTCTTTCAGTTTCCTTCCCGTAGAAGTTGCAGATTTTCCAGTGCAGATATTGGCCTACTCTGTCATGTCGGGTTTTATATTCAGTGGGTGCCAACATCGTGCAACCTGATACAAGATGATCAATCGTTTCTGGATATTTATCACAGAATCTGAATTTTGGGCTGACACAATATTTTAGTATATGTGCTTGATAATTCCTAGTTAGCAAGCATTGGTCCTGTGCAGCAAGGATAAAACCTTCAGTTTCCACTTTCAACCCTGCACTGCGTAGCCACTGATGGGTACGGGTTTTGTCTACATCAGCTTGTTTGGTACGAGCAGAGTATTGGCCATGAAGTGGTTTATCTTGCCATCGCTTCTGTATCTGGTCGGTTGCATTCGTCTTTGCTGTCTTTTTTAAGTATTTTGCAGTTTCAGCCGGTGTATTGTGCTGTAGTTGCATCTCTACGCCCATTTGAAACTCCATTTTGAATTTGTTGGCTTCTTTCATTACGGAGTGAAGACGCTTACTACTTTCATGTTCCTTGACGCATACCATCATCCAGTCTTCTGTAGTTTCCAAGTATCTTTGGAGGCCAATTGTTGTAGTTTTGTAGGACAGTTCTAGTTGAACTAATCCTCTGCCTCCTTCGGATCTGAGCACATACAGACGATCAACATCAGCTTTGGGATTATGCATGCGATAGCTTTCTCGTTTTGGCGTCCATTCGCTTAATTTCAGCTATGGTCTGAATTATTATTATTGTTGTTGTTGTGTTTAGATTTGGTGGTTTTGCGCAGTGAGCGCTGCGCCAAGTTCCAACGAGAAACTTCAAAAGACAATTCTTGTCCGGCAGAAGATTTTTTTACAAGGCCCGAAGGCCATTCAAGGTAGAAGGCTACAGAGTAAGTGGCACACCTTATGTGGAACATAAAGCTTAACCCTAGACTTGAACAAGTTAAGATTGTAGTGATCGGGGAAGCATCCTCTTGAGAGTCAGTTTCACTAATGAAACTAAGGAGTCTAGTTCATGTGAACACTCTCCACAGAAATAGCGATAAAGCTTGCGACGTTTCGTATGGGAGAAAATGGTAGTAGTGTGGAAAATAATTCGTTACCTACAAGGACAAGAAGACGCTTTTGAACTCTATCGAGAGTGGAAAGTGGCCGGACAGCTCTTGCCTATATATTCATATATTGTCCCTTGCAAAGGTAGAGAAAAGCAAGAGAATAGCAATGCATCACATGTACGAGTACTATTTGAAGGCTAAACTGCATTTGTCTCGATAAGCCCTCATGCACGGGGTCTACCTGAGGGAACGTCCATTTATCGCGAGTTTGACCAGTGATGGTGAAAAGTCACTAGTTTGGTTTTTGAGGCATTAAATGTAAACAGTCAGTTTTTCCCAGCTGAGCTGTTCGAGCTAGATCAGAGGAAAGCTCAGTTTTCAAGCTCTGGTCATCGAGATGCAAAAAGATGAGCTGCTATGCTATCAAAAATGTAACTGTGGTCATTGCATAGAAAGAAATCTGCGCAAGATGTGAGAACTATCCATAAGTATTATTTCCTTTTTGTAATTACCATATTTTAGGGCTGCTAGGTGCGTAATCCATATATGTTTACTCCTTTTGATATCATTCCCCTAACGACAATAACTTTTGATGACTTGAAATTACACATTCTAACGATTTCTATCTCGAGGTCCTTGTATTTGCTTAGTTTCGCAAATGTTTCAAAGATGTGTTTGTGTCAGCTAGGGCTGTTTATATCTTTGCGTCTTTCCAAAATTAATTTTCACAATTATATCTGATCAATTTCCCTAGATTTTTGTATCAGTCTGAACGTTGAAATTCCAGAGGATAGTAACTAAATCACTCTGTACAAGTTGTGGTGGTTTATGTTCTTACCAATTCTCGTTGTTATGGAGTTTTATTTACGCGGCATATTGACCACAGTATGTACTAAGTAGCCCTATCATGTTGTTTTAAGAACTCTGTTAGCGATAGTCGACCATATCCAGATATTATGTGGTTAATTTTCTCTGCATGTTCTCCACATACGCGGCAAGATGTGCTGTTGTCAAGCTTTAGAATATTGTATTGATAGTTTCTGATTGGAAGGCATTTATCCTAAATAGTAATTATGAACCTTTCACTTATTGGTTTGAGACCAGACCCTACAAGCCAATAGGTAAATGTTTGATCTACATCTGGATTGGGTATTTTCTGTTTTTATCCCATTTCACCCTAATATTTTTAAGGTGAATAACACAATAAAAAGACAATTCATTAAACTATATTATGTGCAGCACCACTCTTAGATTTTTTCCCATTGAAACTATGTAAGTAAAAATAAAAACAAATTAAATTCATGTAGGAACCTGCATGTGTCCATTCATTATCTGTTATTGTACAATAAATTATTTTTATATTTTACTTTGGAATATAACAACATAGCTGATTTTTTAACTTTCTTTTATCAATTATAATTATAAAATCAAAAAACAACATAGAAAATGACCTAAATATAAATGTCGATTTCTTCTGCCATCGAAAAACTTTTATTGAAAGAGAAGTAAATTTTAAGCAGACGAATAAATGCTTTGAAAATAATTTTTGTGATTGCTTTATGACTTTACAAACAAGAATTCCTCTGTACAAAGTGTTTTGACAATCTAGAAAATTTTCTGACTTTTTTTTTTTCAAATATATATTATTCAAGGATTTCAAATAAAAGTAATATTTCCTGTGCCTTTAAATTAAATGAATAAAATTATGTGTAAAAAAAGGATAGAAATACAAAAAATGGCTATCTTTTAGAATTCAGAGAACTGGAAATTACTTCATTTTATTATTTATAGGCAGTTTTTCTCGAGATGTGCAAAAGAAAAAAAACAACAAAAAATGATTTTGAATGTTCACAGCATTACCTAAAAAGCTGCTATCACGAAATGTGTAGTCAACACCATTCCATAAAACACTGACTGATATCAGATTTTGCAGAGTCAAGTATGCAAAATATCATCAAAGAAAAGAAAATGTATGTAATAGAAAAAACAGTTTTAAGTCCCGGTAATTCAAAATGTTGGGATCATCTTCCTATGCTGCCCTTCGTAAAGGTATGCCATTCTAAATCCGTTTACATACAAAACTTTTCCACTGGAAAAATTATTCAGTCGATTTATAATGCGAGATTCCCTGTTTAATGTAAATAATTTGTACAATTTGACACGCTTTTTTATCTTTAAAAAAAATTATAATATGCCCAGATTGTTGCAATCTTAGATTGAATTAAAAAAAAAAAAAAAAAAAAAATGAACCAATTTTCAAACTTGTATAAAAAAAAAAAAAAAACCTGACAGAACAATCTATTTTAAGATAAATTGATAAAACTCATCCTTGTTAAAAACGTTTGTCGCAGATGATCAAAGTGATCCCGTGGGTGGTTATCTAATTCGGTGAATTTGATCTTTTTGAATGACTGAACTGTGCTTTTGTATGCTTTTGTATCAGAATAGTATTTTGGCTTACTTTTTGGTTGATTTAGTTTCGTATTTCCATTGACAATGCTCGACTTGAGGTAAATGCTAATATTTTGAAAAGTAATTTCCAAAATGGGTCTTTGTCGATATGCAAAGCTTAACACTGAGCAATCAAACCACATAATCAGATAGAAGTATTAGTAGAACTTTGCATGAACATGGACTTTTTTTTATTAACTTATTTTATTTTCATTTATTGATTTATAAAATTATGTTTTTTTTTAATTTATTTTCTTTTTATATTTTGTAAACACTCTCCGGTACTAAATGGCAACCCAGAAAAATATAAGAGGAGATAATCAGAATGAAACATATCCTTCAAAATAACAATTACATAACAAGCATAATATCAACTACTGTTAGCAGATATATAAAGCTAGACAAAGAAATCAGACATGGCTTGTCAGGTATAGATGAAAATGTGTTGTCAGTAACCCATATAGAATGAATTACAAATACAGGTCAGGTTTTAATTGGAAAACACTGAATAATCAGACATCTAAAGGAATTAGCGAATATGCTAATCTATGACGATAGATAGATAGATAGATAGATAGATAGATAGATAGATAGATATCATTAATGGGAAAGAAAAGAAAAGAGAAAAAGAAAAAAGGAGAAAAGAAACGATTGCAGATAAGGCCAATCTTAACAAGAAGGATTCAGTAGCAGTAAATAAAGAAATTAGACTTTTGAAAGAGCCATGCTAACAGCGAGGTTGTATCAGCGGCAGAAGAGGAGGCAATAAAAACATTACGTTTAAGGCTTGAAGTTCTATAGCGTGAGGATTGTTCCGAGGGACAATAACTGAAATAAAACATATTCATAAATTATTACAGATTATATTTTTTGTCATACGGTCTTTCGTTGCGAACGTTTTCAATTTTAAATAAGCCTGATATCTTAAACATTAACCTCAAACTGCATAAGTTGAGAATCTATTTAATCACTATTTCTGAAAGATAATTAAAAAATTTTAACTGTTTTGTTACTCTCGCTAAAACAATAATAGAAAAATACAATTTAGCGATCGGAAGGTCAGAATTAGAAACTGCGGGCAGGTGTTCCCTTAAAAAGAAAGACATTCCAATAGGTTGACATTCAAGAAATTTACGTCAGAACGCAAAAAAAAAAAAAGAAGAATGGATTTTTGAGTTAAGCATAAAAAGTAATTTTTATTGACTGATTGTATATCTGGTGCATTCTTAGGACAGCGATATAAGCATGATATATATATATACACACCTAGTGAGTCAGACAACCTAAACGGATCATCAGTGAAAGTTCGGCTTAACAAGGCAAAGAGAAACGCATATTTATAGGCGATAGCAAAAATTATACCACGTGACCAAAGAACCACAAACACAAACACCTAAGTGGAGGGTGGGGTAAATATTTAAGGCGGGATGACAAATAATCGAGAAAATGTCTAATTTAGTAGCCAAGATTTTTTATGTCTACATACGTTAAGGATTTCAGTTTTGGAGTTTAATAGTTGGTTAGGTTGGTCATATAAAGCTATGGCTAATTTCTCCTCTGCACATAATTTACAAAATTTATGGCCTGCTTTATATTTGGGGCATTTTTGTAATATTTCCCATTTAAGGATGGGGTCTATATTATTTTCTTGTTTGGTTTTTCATACATAGGTAGATAGCGTGTTACTATGCTTAATTTTTTCGTTTTTAAAACTACTCGTGTCCTTATATCTTTTTTTAAATTTATCCTGAGTAGCACCTATGTATGTTTTAGGGTTAGTATCCTCGCTATTTTTGTAAATTTTCACTTGATAAACCACGCATTCTTGCTAACATTTTCCCTGTAATGGACAGATGTTTTTGTTTCTACAATTACAAGTAGGAGGATTACTGCGTGCATTATTCCTAGTTTTTTTCTTATTCAATCCATTTATTATAGTCCCTACGTTCGGCATGCAACAATAACTAAGTTTTACATTGTTTTTGTAAAATATTTTATGGAACAAAGTTTTTTTTTTTGAAATGTTGCTCTAATAAATCAAAAAATATCTTGCCAATTTTTGTTTTTACCGCTAAATTAAAAGGAGGATTGAACCACAAAATCTTTCTTTGCCTATTATTACGTTTATTCTGAGTACTGTTGTGGTTGTTTATATTAATATATTCTAATTTATTTTTATGTCCACTCTTAAACAGGGCTTCCTCATAACTTGTTTTATTGGCCTCAAAAATGTCCCTATTGGAGGAATTAGTAGAAAGTTTATACCCAATATTTTTTGGAATATGCCTTATGATATGGGCTGGGTGGTTAGATTTTATGTTTAAATATTGGGGTTCTTGGTTTTCTTTTTTATACGGGGATATTGTGCCATTTTGTAAATTCAACGTAATATCTAGATAGTTGGTGATTTTCAAATTAGTTTCTATATCGAGATAGAATCCGAATTTTTTAAAAAACCAGTGCAGTTTTTTACGGATAGTGTCACATTTTTGAGGGTTACTATTGTCCACTATGATTAAACCATCGTCACGGTACAACCCATGGTTATTAAAGTCTATATATTCATTAAGCCTATAGAGCAGCAGGCACCCTACTATCTCGCACACCTCTGCTCCATCATACGCTCCCATAGCGTTGTCAAAACAGTTAATATTATCTTTTTTTTATCCATAAAGTATTATCGTGAAATAGCAATGTTTTTCTACAATGTCTAATTAGGTTTAATTTCTCAGCAGAAATTTGGATGTATTCTTTGGCTAAGCTGAGGGCTTCATTTAGGGTTTTCTCTGAAATAGACGGATAATATTCCTTAATATCATATCTAATGAATGACCACTTTTTATTTTTGTTGTAATTTTCAAACCATTTAATGCAATCCTTAGTCGATTGCCATTGGTTAATATTAAGAAAAGTCCTAACGGATTTACATATATCCTGCAGAATTATTTTACTTATTTTACCTAATTCTGTCTTGGTAGGGTTTATAAGTCTATATTTAGGATTATTAATAAAATTACTTTTATGATCTTTTATGGTGATAAAGCAAGTGTTTAGGTTTATTTTCTCAACCCGATTACCTAATCCAAATCTATTAAGATTTGAGCCTCATTGTTAATTTTAGTCTATGTCATTAGGAGCTTTTATATAATGTTTTATTACACGTTATTATTCCTTATCTTTCTATATTTTAATTTTTTAATAATGCCAATTAACTCCGATTCGAAGTTATTGAGTTCCTTAACTTACGGGGGATGGGCATTGGTCTTAAATCCATAGCTCTCGTTGGTTTTACTATTAGGTTTATTATTTAGACAAAAATATGCACGCCACCTAATATTTATTATAAATTTTTCTATTTTACTTAGTAAACATAACTCGTATGAGTGACGGTCAGGTAGAGGTATGTTTTTAAGTGAATAACCTATGTCTACACGTTCCATATTAGTCAATTTAAAAAAGTGCTCGATAGAATAACCTAGAGCTTTATACATACAAATATAGATAACTAGACTCGTTTCGAAAAACCCTCGAATTTTTGATTTGCCAATAATCAAATCAATCTCGAGGGAAAAAAAAAGGTTTTAAAAAAAAAAAAAAAAAAAAAAAAAAAATCGCACAGATGCAGGTCTGAAGCCCAAAGAAAAAACCCCGATACGAGTAAACAACTAACTAACAAAAGAGCTCAATACAACCCTAGAGCATACCTAGATACACCTAGTGAGCCAGACAAACCTACCTAGGGTTCACCTAAACGGATCGTCAGGGAAAGTTCGGCAATATTTATTATTGTAAAAGAAATTACAACAAATATGGCACAAGGCCAAAAAAGGAGGTTGGGGTAAAGTACGGTCATCACTTGTCTTAATATAAAACTTAGCTAGCCACAACCACTGACCCTAACATACAAAACAATATTCCTTTCACCAAAACACATTTATCCATACCTTTCTTACTACATCCACCAAAATACCTCTTTGACTCAATGCAAATCCTAAATACTCCCCTTATGTACAAATATTGTCTGTGGAGGGAGGGGCATAAAAACAACAATTTTTAAAAAGATCCCCAATGAGTATAAACAAAATGACAAAAATATTTACAAGAAACCAAACAAAAATTAGTGTTAGTAATAAAAAACCCACAAACTTTAAATGTGGCAGAAATATCAGTTAACCGGACGAAATCGATACGGGACTATGAAAATAAAGAACACATTCATTCCTCCCAAACATTCACACAGGCAAACACTCATTCATACACAACAACAAATACAAAAAACACACTAGCGAAACGAAAGGCGCCCCGCATCTACCGGAGAACTGACATCACTGACCACCTAAACGAGGGAGGGGATGGGAAGTTAAACTAAAGAAAAAAATGGGACAAATAAAAAGGGACCAATGAGCAAGCACACCCTAGCTAAGTTTACTGAAAAGAGGAAAAACTAAAAATCAAAAAACAAGACCTACACTAACCTAATTTCGGGATGGGTTGCCTATGTTCAACCCAGGAATACAATATCCTAATGCCTAACCGGCATCAAAATGCCACTCAAGGTCAGCCCCTTTTACTCGATACATACGCGCAAGATTCACCCACCTTTTGCCAAATTCTGATGAGGTGAGCCGCCGCCTTTCCGTCCTGATCTTGACTTTAAGCTGATGCTTAAAGAACAAGATCAGTTGGGAAGAAGTGAACTTCTCGCCCTCATAGAATTCCTTCTGACGCGTCGTCCAAATCACGACCCCTAGTAAGCAACAGAACAGTGTTCGGCCTTCGTCATCTGCGGCACCACATTGCTACAAACAGAACTGGCTTCAAGGACAAAAAACTTTCCCTGCAGCATGCGAACCATGAGACCTTCAACAAACCTGCACAACGGCACTACCGTCTTGCACCGAAAGAAGGCGTGACCAATGGTCTCGACTTCCCCCCTACAGCGACGACAGTTTGGATATTTCTCCAAGCCTGCTGAACAAAGTCTCTTGCCGACCCAGAGGGCTTCACGAATCACCAGCCAGGTGAGTGATGCCTCATCGTTATTGAAGCATTTCAACCCAGGCCCCCAAGGCCATATCGAGCGAGCCTCCTGCTTCGTAAGACCGAGCTCGCCAATTACACCATCTTGAACGGCCCCCCTAACTAACACTTCTGCTGCCTCGAGGCAGGGAAAGTCAGCTAAATAGGCGTCGAACTGAGCAGAGCTCAGACCGAGCTCCCTGGTGAAAAGATCCTGGAAGTAATCTCGAAAGGCCTCGCATATGCCCGCGTTTGTAGTCACGGTCCGTTTATCCGGCAATGTGACGCACGCTATATGTCGCCTAGCCGCGTTCCGATTCTCCTCTGCACGCAGTTCAGCGGCCATATTCGTCGCCTCAGAAGACATTCTTTTTAACCTAGCCCTAACTACCAGAGCTTGATCCTTCTTGATAAGCAAGGAGGCCAACTCTGCCTTAGCTAAGGCTATTTCCCCACTAACACGGGATTTCACGGCCCGATCAACTTTTTCCTCTAAAGCCGTTTGCGCCGCTAATCTATCTAGATAGAGCCGACGACTAAAATCGGCAGCAAACGTTCTAATTTTGGATTTTAATTTATCCCACCAGACGTTTCCCACAACCTCCCCCCGTCAATTCCCTCTGAATCATTAGTAGCAGCTGGCCCCGGAAACCCTGCTCACCAAATAATGAACAGTTCAATTTCCAGTAACCAGCCATTCTAACCTTAGGCTTAGCTAAGTTTACACGGACCCGGACAAGCCTATGATCCGTATAAACTATATAGTGGAAGCTTGGACACCCTAAGAGCCCTACGTCGACTCTCCTAACTAGGACTCGGTCGAGGTAGCTCGCAAGCGTCCCAGGAGCCGAGTTGCCACTATTAGTCCAAGTCCATGCTACCTCCCGAGGGTGTTCATTCCGGAACTTATCGACAAGATCAAACTCATCGATAAAGTCCCGAAATGGTTTCACGTCAGGGTTGTTAGTACCCTGTTTTTGCCCTATACGATCTATATCGGGGTCAAGTACGGCATTCCAATCCCCCGCTAAAAATACCCGACGAGATGTCAAGTACGGCGCGATCTGCCGAAACAAAGCAGGCCGCTCGGTATGGATATTGGGCGCATAAACCCCAATGAGACGTAGAACCTTATCCTTTATGGTAACATCTGCCCGCCGGATCCGCGAAGACAAGGGTACTTGCAGCTATCAAAGACCTGCTCACTAACCAAGAAACACCCCTCGAATGACCATCAAAACATGCTGAATAAACGGCGAACCCCTTAGACAGAATGTCCTCACGGTCATGAGAAGAAAACCGGGTCTCTTGCACACAGCACACATTCACCCCGAGGCGCTGAAGGTCACGAAATAGCCTCGCCCTGCGAGACTCGGACCTCAGGCCCAGGACATTTACACTAGCTAACCAGAGCGCCATCATGAAAACAGATTAGGGTTGTACTACTGGTTTAAACATAGTCAGTGATAGGATACCAACAGCCTCTCCCATAGACCCATGGCCCATCTCAGTCTTGATGGTGCCGTCTTGGGAGATACCGCCGATATCCCAGGGAAATGTCAGTTTTAGGGCCCTATACAGGGATGGGTGAACTAAAACGGGGACCCTCCCTGCACAAAATTGTTTTAAATTTTTTAGATGATCATTTTCGATGATCGCGATGGGTAAAGCCATTTTATATGCATTGATGGCCTCGTCCATCATAGCCCAAATCTGCTTTGCACCGGATCCTGACCTTATCACTGTCAAGACCCTCTGTGCATTCGGAAAGTTTTGCAGTACCTCTATGTCCAAATCCGCAAACTGTTTTATAGAAAGCAAATATTTCAGGTCTTTAATCTTGTTCCCATAATCCCGGGCTCTCTCGGCCTGGGCTGGGGAATATGACAAATCTCCTCTCCCGTGTTAAAAATCAGTCTTTTCTTTTTTTTCTTTTTGCTCCTGCGTGGGACTTAGACGCTTGGAAGCGGGAGGTGGCATATCTGATTTTTTTAACGGGTGATTGACTGGGGGTATGCAGAGGAGTAGATTTTTGTTTAACGGGGGAGGGAGTGGGTATATGGAGAGGGGTATAAAAAGACCTATGTCTATAGGGGCTGGGATCTCTACTGACGAGAGAGGATTTGGATGGTGATATCAAGGGGGAAGGTCGTTTTGTCGGTGAATGGGTGGGCCGAGCAGAGGACGTTGAAGGGATAGGGTCTGGATTTTTTGTTTTTGCATCCAATTGCTTTTTCAGCTCTTTAATTTTTTCAGTCTTTTCGAAGCCAGGATCGAATTTCCTTTGTTTTTCTTGGAGAGTAGGGTTGAGAGGCCGGGGCATCGCCCTTAGCGTTGCCAGAGGAAGTGGGGCTGTAAATGCCTTTCTTCCTTGGGGCTTCAGGGGGACTGAGGACCCGCTGTCCGGCGCTTCCCTCTGGCCTTACCAGAAACCAGCCATTCCCCCTCCCCCTTCTCCACAACTGCACTAGCAGCGGGCGAAGGCTCTTTGGGGAATGTGGCCTTTGATGTCACACCAACCGGAGGATTAACCGACCCGGTCCTGGAAGCTGGTACGCCCATTACAGGCGAGGCGGATGGTACAGACGCGGTCAGAGGAGGATCTTGGTCTACTGGAGCTTGACTACCAGAGGCCTTCTTCTCTGTGCAGGAGGAGGAGAGATAACCAGTCACTCCACACCTCCAGCATACCGGTCTTCGGCCCGTTACAATGACCGGTAACTTCAAGCTACCAACATGCAGACAGTTCGGAATGGAGCGGAAGGCTTTCTCGTCCAGCATAATATCAAAGCTCCACCCCCCGCTCAAGCTATCACAGGAAGCTCCCATAATTTCGCCATACTGGGATAAAAACGCAGTACGGCCCACATGAAAAATTTAGCTCCCTTAACTATTCGGATGGGCTTAAACCCCAAGGACTAGTGTTTTCAACACACTGTTTTTCGTCGAGCGACAAATTTTGCGCGTACGCTTGTCGACGACGAAAACTGGCACTATTCTTTTCTCAATTTTCTTCAATTCTTGGGGGTCTAAAAGTCCACCTTCTACAACAAGGTGAGCGAACTCCGCTAAATTGATTATGCATTTTGGTGAGGACGACCAACAAGAGGGCGATTCCCCGGTCTCAGACTTATCTTGAGGGTCATTTCCGGCTTCCTTGTCATTGAGAATTTTGGCCATTATTGGCCTCCGTAGAATTTTCTTTTGTTATTGCCATTATTGGCCTCCATACCAGTATTTCCTAAATTCTCTTTTTTCCCAGCGATGTCATCCTTGCTAGGGGAAGTAGGCTCAAGTACCGGATATTCGTTCATATTTTCTTTATTCGGGGGGGGGGTCTTTTTTTGTGGGGTTAAATAAATGCTTTCGTATTGCCTTTGTATAGTCTGACAAATTTGGCTTTTTTTATGGCTAAAAAAGAAGGTGCTTTTTTTTTTTTTTTTCCTTCCTTTCCATTTTTTAATATTAAGAAGGAAGGGGAGGGGGTATATACGTGTGGGGAACCGCCTTATAGGCAAAAAAAAATTTAAAATAAAATAAAACGCGAAAAACTATAAATTTAGAAAGGAAAGCTTGAAAAAAAAAAAAAAAAAAAAAAAAAAAAACGAAGACGCTAGAAAAAAAAGTCACAAAAAATACAAAGCGAGACAAACAAGCAAATAAAAGCGCAGAAAGAACCAAAAAAATAAAACGTACAATTTAAATGTTTGCCTAAAGGCGAAAAATTATAAATTAAAAAAAAAGGAGTTTTAAAAGAAAAAACGAAAACGCTAGACAAAAAAGAAAAACAAAGAAAATACGAAAATATGAAAAACAGACAAAACTAGTCACAAATACAAGATGGCTGACGCCAAAACAAATAAACAATAGAAAATAAAAACAAACGTTAGAAGCAAATAAATGGACAAACAGACAGAAAAAAAAAGTTTAGAAATTTACCTAGACAAATATACAATACAAATATGGAAACAAACAAAAAAAAAAACACGAAAACTTAAGATATTAAAAGGGCAAGAATTAAAGAATTAACGGTAAAAAAAAAAAAGCGAAAAACAGGTAAGGGTTAAAAAAAAGAAAACGAAGGTTAAATTAAAAGAAAAATTAAAGAAAATGGAAATGAAAAGGGGAAAAACTAGAAAAAGAAAATTTTACGGAGTTAATTAAAAAAAAAGAGTGGGGTGAAAAAGGAAAAGAAAAATCAAAAATCTTTTTTTTTTTTTTCAAAACAGGCTTAGCAAGAAAAATTAAGAAAAACGGTAATAAAATATAAAAACTTAACAATAACTGAAAAAAGTCCAAGCAGTCGGGGGGGGGGAAACACTGAAAAAAAGTCCAAGCAGCCGTTCGGCAAACACCTGTCAAAAGAAAAGCACAGCACAAATTAACGACGTAACAGTCAGGCAAAGAGAAACCCATATTTATAGGCGATAGCTAAAATTATACCACGTGACCATATATAGACTTTAATAACCATGGGTTGTACCGTGACGATGGTTTAATCATAGTGGACAATAGTAACCCTCAAAAATGTGACACTATCCGTAAAAAAAACTGCACTGGTTTTTTAAAAAATTCGGATTCAATCTCGATATAGAAACTAATTTGAAAATCACCAACTATCTAGATATTACGTTGAATTTACAAAATGGCACAATATCCCCGTATAAAAAAGAAAACCAAGAACCCCAATATTTAAACATAAAATCTAACCACCCAGCCCATATCATAAGGCATATTCCAAAAAATATTGGGTATAAACTTTCTACTAATTCCTCCAATAGGGACATTTTTGAGGCCAATAAAACAAGTTATGAGGAAGCCCTATTTAAGAGTGGACATAAAAATAAATTAGAATATATTAATATAAACAACCACAACAGTACTCAGAATAAACGTAATAATAGGTAAAGAAAGATTTTGTGGTTCAATCCTCCTTTTAATTTAGCGGTAAAAACAAAAATTGGCAAGATATTTTTTGATTTATTAGAGCAACATTTCCAAAAAAAACTGAGTTACATAGAATATTTAACAAAAACAATGTAAAACTTAGTTATTGTTGCATGCCGAATGTAGGGACTATAATAAATGGATTGAATAAGAAAAAACTAGGAATAATCCACGCAGTAATCCTCCTACTTGTAATTGTAGAAACAAAAACATCTGTCCATTACAGGGAAAATGTCAGCAAGAATGCGTGGTTTATCAAGTGAAAATTTACAAAAAAAATAGCGAAGATACTAATCCTAAAACATACATAGGTGCTACTCAGGATAAATTAAAAAAAAAAGATATTATAACCACACGAGTAGTTTTAAAAACGAAAAAATTAAGCATCGTACCACGCTATCTACCTATGTATAGAAAACCAAACAAGAAAATAATATAGACCCCATCCTTAAATGGGAAATATTTAAAAAAAAAAAAGCAGGCCATAAATTTTGTAAATTATGTGCAGAGGAGAAATTAGCCATAGCTTTATATGATCAACCTAACCAACTATTAAACTCCAAAAATGAAATCCTTAACGTATGTAGACATAAAAAATCTTGGCTACTAAATTAGACGTTTTCTCGATTATTTGTCATTCCACCTTAATATTTTTTCCCTCCCTCCCCATTTTTGTTGAATAAATATTTACCCCCCCCACTTAGGTGTTTGTGTTTGTGGATCTTTGGTCACGTTGTATAATTTTAGCTATCGCCTATAAATATGCGTTTCTCTTTGCCTCGTTAGCCGAACGTTTCCTGACGATCCGTTTAGGTGAAACCTAGGTAGGTTTGTCTGGCTCACTAGGTGTATCTAGGTCTGCTCTACGGTTGTATTGAGCTCTTTTGTTAGTTAGTTGTTTTCTCGTATCGGGGTTTTTTCTTTGGGTTTCAGACCTGCATCTGTGTGATTTTTTTCGGCAGTAGTTCATGTTTGTAGGTCTTTCTTTTCTTAAAACCTTTTTTTCCCTCGAGATTGATTTTATTATTGCCAAATCAAAAATTCAAGTGTTTTTCGAAACGAGTCTAGTTATTTATAGTTGTATATATATATATATATATATATATATATATATATATATATAATAAAAAAAATGAAAAGGTTTTTTTAATCATCAGTACAAAAGGTAAAATACAATAAATTTAAATTTGCGAATGATTGACGAGAGGGGAAATAAGGTGGGTGAAGTACTATAGGCCAATTATAGCAAGCCGCAGCAAACAATCACGCTGTTTACTTAGAGAAGGTTTGCGAGACTTGATATACATAGACTCTCGTACTTTTAAGTGAAATAAAGGGTAGGCTCGGAGAAAACAGTAAACCAGTCAAAATATTTATTACTGAAAATACAGTAATTATGGCAAAAAGCCAAAGCGGAAGTGGGGAAGGGATTGTCTCTGCTAACTATCCTAGTCCTAGTTAATCACAATCACGACCCATTCATCCAATACAATTTATCCATTTATCACAAGAACACATTCCTCACCACTCAAACCCGCATATACCACAATGCCACACGTTCACAGGGGTCCTACAAAATGCCCCATGATACAAATGTTTCGTGAAAGTCCATAAAAATATAAAAGAAAATTATGAATCATGCAATGAGCGGGAGGGAATGAACCTAGAAAACTAAAAAAGATTGAAACAAAACAAACTAAAACCAAACAGATGTTAGTAGGACCCGTCCACCCCTCAAAATAATAAAAGTAGCCGCTGTATTTCGTCAATCGACAGAATCAAGTAGCACACTCACTAATGGAGTGGGAAGGATAAAATAAATGGACGGCTGGGAAACTCGACATTGATCATAACAAAAGAGGAAACCGGGAACAGGCTAGGAGTAACACTCATTGACACTAATGAGGAAAACAAGTAGCGTCTAACTTAACCAGGGGGAGGGATCACAGGTAACTGCCCAGTTGTGCCGAAGGGGACTTAAAAGAGGAACTCAAGAATAGCCCCTTTCACACAAATCAAGCTCGATGAAATCTGTCGAAACCAAACGCTTTCTATCAGTTCTGATCAGTTCTGATCAGAGCATGACGAAAATAGCATTCATATCGGAAAAAATTCCCTACATTCGCGTCATCCAGATCTCCATTCGAGCCACGGTTATCAGCGTTAGAAACACCATTCGTTTCACCCCAGAATACGGGGATGACACATTATCGCACACTTATGCAAGGTCGAAAAGCACAAGCTAATCGGGAGCAATACCAGCCGTCAACTCGTCGACCTAGTCCTAGAAACGGCGCATCTGAGGACATACCATACGGATCTCCGGAAAGGCAACTTTAGCTTCATGGAGATGCTCCCATACACTGAAATCTTTACCTGATCCAGGTGATTACCCCTGCAGCCTTTGGGAAATTTCGGGGATCTTTAATAGAGTGCCCGTCTACTGACTCAGTCTTGAGTAGCCGTTTTAACAGCGCTCACTTTTGGGTGGAAATGTCTTTTTCTTTATCTATTGAACAACATTGTACCCCACTCCCAGGGAATTTCTTATGAGAAAAACTGTGGTGGGAGCGGCTGTCCGTTGGGGTGTTGGAGGGCGTTGCAGTGGTGGAAACCGGAGTGGAATTGTCGTTGGCTGGAGTGATCTTTGGAGTGGGAGGTTTGGGGTGGGGTTTTAGGGAGAGAGGGAGGACAGCGGTGCTTTTAAAGAATAAGGGAGTCTCCTAAAGGTAACTTCCTCTTGTATTTTAACTGCTGAAGCTGGAACGGATTCAGCCTTGAAATTGCTTGTTTCTTTTCCGGCTAGCTCGCTTGTCCATTTATTTTTATTTTTTTGGTCAGTTTTTTTTTTCTTCTTCCTGTCTCCCTCTTTTCAGTGATGAGGACCGAGGTGGGGACATCTACTGCTTTTAAGGACCCTCCACTCCTCATGTGGCTGCTTCTTCTAGTCCAACTGCTCAAGTTGGGACTTCTGATTTTGCTCCTTTATATAATGCTGCTGCTTTGAAGTGGCAGCCTCTTTCGAGCTCTTCCTAACATGTGTTCACTCTCCTGCTACTTTGACAGTTTTCGTTGTTGTCTGTTCTGTTGTCTGCTTTTTCCACACTTTTCTTTTGGGATTGTGCTTGCGGCTTCGGATTTTTCCGGGGCAAGCCTTGGACAATTGACCCGCGGTCCCACAGGCCACTCTACAATAACATAAATCATTCTACTTCCACTCATTAATGTGTTTGGTATTTCCAAAAACTGTTTTCTATTTAGCGTGATTGCTATTTCCACATCTTCTGCATTACTTTTAATGGTTGAGACTTCCGATACCTCCGCAGATTGCAAAAAGAAAAGGCCCCGATGATCCTCTGATATATATAAAGGAACTCTGTGAAGTGTCACCTTTGATTTCCTTGTTCTTAAGTATTCTGTCTGCAATTTAGCAGTTTGGGTTATCAGGATACAGCCTGCCAATGATTTACCTCTGCCTCATCTGTGGTTAACAAAATGCCCCACATTGCATTGCTCATTTTAGCTAAGATTAAACATAGAAACTTAAGATATATTTCGTACATTTTTAATCGAGACGATACTTTTGATTTCAACTTTTTTATTAATAAAATGTTCCCAGTTTTAAGAATAATACTTAGCTGATGAGGCACTGAAAACGTTTCAAATATATACATATTTGATCCAGCATTTTTATTATTTCATTCATTATTATAGTGTACCATCGTATTTGAAATAGACACCAAATAATAGTTTCTCCTACAAAGGGAGACGCAGGCTGTATCCCTGCTTGAGCTACTTATTTTGGAGATTTGTTAAAATGGTAAGAGGTATTTAGAGTAACAAAAAGTTGTGGAAGCCATAACCGCACATGACCTGAAATGACATACCAAAGTAGAAACAACGTATTGAAATTAAGCCAACATTATAAAATACAGATGATATTTAATAAAATTCTTCTTTTTTTAACTATTCCATTTCATAGTCTTTTCCACAGTTTGTTTTTTCCCAAATTATGACATTTTAGGTTCGTCGTTTAAGAATTTCAAGCATTAATATCATTATTTCAGCGTTTTTACACTGATTTTTATACCAGAAGAACCAGTTCTCAAATAAAAAGTATGTTATTGTCTATAAAAGTCACTGAGAACATTTGCGTTTTCTCCTTTTAAGTGAATTATACCTTCCTCATAGCTTGTATGCGACTTACTAACCATCTTATAGAACCTTTTTTTTTGTTTAATTTCTGCTCATTTCAAATATTTGTAAAATTCTCAGTCAATAATCATTGAACTGATTCTGGCATATGGAGCATTGAGCAAAAAATAATCGAAAGTAGCGAAATAATCAAATATTAGACTTATTGATCACCCAAATCAAAATAACGAAAGAATACTCAATTAGAACGAAAGACAGTCCAGAAATTCTTCTATCTAGGACTCTCTGTAAATATTAAAAAAAACATAACTGAAGAATCGTTTAAATGAAAACATCCAAGGAAACATAAAACTGGTTATGCTTGACCAGATATAAAAGAGGAACATAAAACACATATCGGCACATATATAACTTTAGTTTGATGCTTTGACGAATAAGACAGTAGATTTTTTTTTATTGCAAAATTGATTTTCTTTTATCGTTTCACAACAAACAATAAATGGTTGGTGTGACGCAGAGGAAAGAAAATATACATTACATTGGATCATAGAAAAAGTTGGTGGTAAAACAAGAAGATAAAAATTGATAACAAATGAAAATAAAATAGAACATAATGATTGCTTATCGTAATAATAAAAGAGTACACGATGTAAAATAAGAAAGTTAAAATTTATACGAAAAATATTGGTAAGGTAGTGGAGCAGTTCATTTATATTTGTAAAAATTAAACTGTTAAAAAATAAATTGTCTAAAAAAGTGAATGTAATTCATTTTATTAATCAATTCATTTTTTTAATTAATTCATTTTTTTAATTAATTCATTTTTTACCAATTTATTTTTCCCATGTGTAAATAAACTGAGGCGCTTTCTTGCTATAGAGTGTGGGATGGGTAAATTGTCGCCATAAAATATATGGACAGTGTATGGCTGTCAGTCAATTTCTGCGACTACATCACCCCTTACGTCTGGCCACCTAACTCCCCAGACTGCGACCACCTTGATTATTAAATGTGGGTTGCAGTTGAGCGAGAGACCAACAAATCTCCTTGTAACACCAAAGATGGCCTGAAAGCAAGGATTATTGCAGCATTCACTACGTTAAACAAGGAGACCGTCCAAAAGAATTGCAGGATATTCTGAAGTCGTCTGGAGGCTGTGACTGAAGCCAATGGCTATTTTATTGAATAAATTTACTCTTTCATACAAGATATTTTTGTAATTTTGGTAAATATATCTGTTAAAATGAGATGTCAGTGTTATTTTCATTTTTGCGTAATTTAGACGACAATTTATCAGTTTTCAAGTTCTACCTGAAAATTGCTACGTGCATGAAACGGAGTTGCATCGAATAGTAAAGAACAAATATATATTTTTTTACTTTTTAGGATTTTTTTTAGTTATATATATTAGTTCCCAATACCGAAGAAAGATTTTATACATAAAGTATGAACACAATTCTAGCGTTCTTTGCACTTTTCCATTTGATCAATTTAGTTATCCCGATCAGCTGTTCAATGCGTACTTCTAAATTTTTTCCAACACATTCCAACAGCAATTTTACTTTTTGTAATGTTAACAGACTTGGTTGATGCCAAAAAGTGTGTGAGGCGTAAATAATCTAATCCCTACGCGATTGTGGATTCGACGGGTATACTATACGAAAGCTCAGTAACTATGTGTCTCAATACATGTTTTTGCGCTAATGCAAGTTACATCAACGTCTTTCAACCAATTCTCGAAATAATAGCAATAAATGGATGTCTTCTGTACAAAAAATAAAATCACATCACGAATACTAAAATACTTTAAATAGTAAAATTGACATCGTATCATACACGAAAGCGTGTTTTTATTTTGCGTAAAAAATTCGCACCACACGCCAAGTAAATCAAACAAGAGACGCGATGGAGATTTATGGAGATTTTATGTTTTTAGTACAGCAAGGGTCAAACCATCAAGAAGTCATGATCACAGACTTAAAGATAGATTGGTTTTTAAAATTTGCTGTAAACTTAGTAGCAAGAAATAGACGTGCTTGACACACACATATATATATATATATATATATATATATATATATATAGAGAGAGAGAGAGAGAGAGAGAGAGAGACAGACAGACAGACAGACAGAGTGCGTAAGTTATTTGAGGACAGATTTATGTTTATAGAAAAACAGATATATAACAGATAATAACTTTATTATTGGAAAATGTTATAAGCATAAAAATACATTTTTTTAAATAATTTTATTCAATAAAGCCACCTTCAATTTCAGTAACTACTTCTATGTGAAATCAAAATCGTCTACATGCTGGAATTAAATGGCCCTCGTTCATGTTCGACATTACACTGACTATGGCAGCTTTCAAAAAATCTTTGGTGTTATGGAGATGTTCATTGACTTCAACAACGCTCCATATTTAGAATCCAGTGGATTGCGATCTGGGAAGTTAGGAGGCCAAATATAACATTTCAACTATTCATTCCAGCGTTACTTGAGCCTTCTGTAGTGGTGAAGAATCTTGCTGAAACAAATAAAGCCTTCCGTTGTGTACACTATCAAGGACTTAACAACTACTTCCATGACCTCAATGTAGGCAGTAGAGTTAATGCTAAGGCCTTTTTCCCATTTGGTTAGGGTTAAAAATCGCCCTTGATAATGGCTAAAAGAATGCCCGAAAGCGCACGGATATGCAGAAAGTTTGTACAGTTTTTACACAGAAAAAAACAAATGTACGAACACAAAAAATTAATTAAAAAGCTCAATCACAGTGTGTTTCCAGTCGTCTTTGACGAAACATGTATATGTTTCACTTTTATTAAAACTGCATCAGAGAATAAGATATGGAGAAAAAGAAGAAAGAATTTTGATATTTTTACTTTTGTGTTGTTTGATTTTCATTGGCTCTCGTCACTACAGGCCACTCTGTAATAGTGTTTTAAATAAGAGTAAGTCCTTCTCTCTTCACTTAGTTGGAAGTGTTAATATCTTCTGCTAATAAAGTAGAATATTTGGCTCATAAATTTTCACCTAATTTTATTCTTTACTCACCTGGATTACCTTTGTCCGACTTTCCACTTACGACTGAGTCTCGGTTGAGTGATATGCATATAACTGCTATCATCTCTACAATAGATCCCCACAAAGCATGTGAACCTGATGGTGTCCCTGCAATAATCCTTTAAAAATGTGCTCCTGGACTAGTTCCTATTCTCTCTGAACTCTCCAATGAATGCCTAGCTGCTTCTTGCTTTTCGGCTTGTTGGAAATCCTATTCTGTAGATCCAGTCTTAAAAATTCAGGTAAACGTCTGATCCTTCCAAGTATCGCCCTATTAGCCTTTTACTTCTTTTCTGGCAAAATACTAGAGGCCCTGAATCTCTCGCTTTTCTAGGTCAAATGCTGGTGTATTAACGCTTCTTGGCGAAAAAGTTTATCAAGCTTTAGATAAAAATGGTGAAGCTCGGGCTATTGCCTGTGGTATCTCAAAAGCATTTAACAGGGTTTGGCATAACAGTCTTCTTCACAAGTTGAAAGGCTATTTCTGAACGAATTTTTAACTGATTCGGTCTTTCTTATCAAATCGCGAAATAGAAGTTGTTCTGAACTACCAATCTTCTAGATTTTTCTGCATTAATGCGGGTGCCCTCCATGGCTCTATCCTCGGACATATGCTGTTCTGAATTTTCATCAATGACTTTCCTGATTGCATCACTTCTCAATTCTATACTGATGATGCGTGTATTTACCTTTGTCTTAATAGTAAGTCTGGTTAGTTTGATAAGATTAACTTGTCAGCTGATATCAAAAATGAACTACAGTCTGCTGTTAACTAGGACAAGGACTGGCTTGTTAATTTGAACACCTTCAAAAATGAAAATACTCTCTATCAATCATCTAAGAGATCCATTTCCATGGCCAATGCTAACTTCCAGGAGAGTGACTCGTTGCGTCTCCTCGGGATAAAATTTTCTGCCGATATGAAGTAGAAAAATGATATTGAAGCAATTGCTAGGACTGTCGCTGAGAAATTTGGTTCACTGCATGGTGCTAGACAATATATCTTACATATTTATTAGTCTACCATTCATCATTGCTTTGAATATTGCTGCCACTTATGGTTTGGTGCTCCTGCTATTCGTTTAGAGATTCTTGATAAAATCCAAAGAAGAATCTGCAATGTCACTGACCTAGCATCTCCACTCCAGTCACTTTCCCACCTCTGTAACTTAGCTCACCTTTGCCATTTCTATAAATGCTTTCATGATAATTGTTCTGATGAACTTTCCTCTATAGTCCCTAGACTTTATGAATTTAAGCACAGTACTAGTTTGGTGATAAGATGTTATCATTTTACAGTTGAAATAGCTAGATGAAATCGTAACTTCTATGCTAACAGTTTTTTTTTTCTATCACACATCTCGCTTATGGAACTCTTTCGGCTTCTTGCTTCCCAGTCAAAATTGATCTTCAAAAGTTTAAATGCAATGTCAATCGTTATCTTCTGTCTTCATGATTCTGTACTTTTATTGTTCACTCGCCTTAATAGTATTTTTCTCATCTTATCTAACACTCAGTAATACCTTGAGTCTTAGCGGATTTAATGCCTTGCTTGAGCGAAATGATTAAAAAATATGTCAATATGTTGTTTGATTGTGTGGGGTGTAGGCCTTGTTGGGTTCAGTTCTTTAAATTTCAAAACAATTTCAAGTAATATGAATTTAAATTAAACCATTTAAAATTACTTCCACTTTTGTCTAACTAACGAAATAAAACATACAACATAAAAATCGTTGATCAGTTTCAAAATGCCAGACTATGATTGAAAATCTGGGAATATTCGCATAATACCGTCCTGATAATTCATTAGTAATTATATATATATATATATATATATATATATATATATGTGTGTGTGTGTGTGTGTGTGTATGTATGTATGTATGTATGTATGTATGCGTGTCTGCGTATTAAGGTGTATCTTGATAATTATTAAGCTTCGCTTAATTTTGCACAACACCACAGTAGTACTACACCTAGTTAAGACAGTTTTTATATAAAGCCAATTGACAGTAAATTGTTGACATGCATCTTTACGGATCTGTTCTTATATGCGTGTGGTAGAGAAAGTTGTTATATTATACTCATTATGACAATCATGAATAACTTTAAGAGACAGTTTATTTTCATTCACACCTCGACAAAGCGAAAATAAAATGATAAATATGTTCGAAGCCAAATATAATGCAAATGAGCGACGAAAGAAAATCTCACACTTCAGTAACTTCTGCCAACGGAGAATGTTTGTCATTTAAGATCCAACAACCCCACTTACGCCACGTCTCCATTTTTTGTCTTTTTCCGTGGCGCTGATTGAGAAAATGGCGTCAATACCTTAATCGCGGATCGCATCTCATGCAGAAGCCATTACATGTAATCATAGGGAATGAATGGATTTGATCGATTTAATTTTTCACATAAAAGGAAATCAATACAAAATGTCCACTGTTATTCAGCTGACATTTTTCTCCTTGCATCCTCGAAATCAATTCCCTTTCAGATTTCAAATATTCACTGTTTCATGGCAACCCAAAAATTTGCAATTAATGTCTTGTAAAAAACGTGCATGTTTCACAAATGTTTCTCACGGATCGGCTGAGACTAAACGCAGAAACCAACATCAGGGTGTGATTTTAATCTCAAAATAAGTTTTTCATGGTCTAACGAATAGATTTCTTTATTTCAAAATCACGCAAACAAAATCAGTTTGTTTTCACACCAATTTAATTTTTACACGGACTGCTTTTATCATAATGCACCCGTCATAAATGCTCTTTACACTTTCATCTCTAAGTTTCGTAACAAAAATGAACAAATGAAAGTAGAACGTATTCTTCAATGTTAAATGATTTAAAATAATTCTTTTTTGCAAGAAGACCCAATAAAACCAAATAAACAATTCATGGAAGAAAATTATGCATAGAAATTATGTTGGGCGACTCTTGCATTTACATATTTAATATCGTTAATCGAATAGTGATCTTCCCTGTGCTTAACCACAAAAAAATTGAATTCATACTTCATTTTTATTCTCTCTCTCTCTCCCTCCCTCTCCGTCAGTCACACACACCTAGAAATGAATAGATACAGAACTATGAGTGAATATATATATATATATATATATATATATATATATATATATATATATATATATATATATATATAAAGAGAAAAAAAGAGGGAAAACTGCCAAACATTCTTGGTTATAATTAGGACTTGTTTTATTATATATATTATATTTCATTCGTCATATTTCTACTACATTGGTTCTGCTCTTGAGACCTTCTTCAGGCAAATAAATTTTTAAAAACGAATAAATTGTTTAAAAGGAATAAATTTTCCTTATGTTCATTTAATATCTCATTGTTCGTTTTCTGTATTTGGTATTGAGCCTTGAACTCCTTTCTGGACTGTTGGCAAAAGTGAATTTTTGCCTAAGAGTTAATAAAAACATTAGTTTTTTATTAGAGAGATGGTGATTATAGGTGTGTTGAAAGCTCATCAGAACAATCGCCATGAAAAATATTTATATAATATTTATGTTATAGAAAGCCCCTCTAAAAACAGATATTAAAATCAAAAAATCTCTCTGGAGATAACCAAATATAAGAGTAGTGCCGCTCTTTTAAGATTGATATGATAATAGAGAAAATATGACGACAAGGGTTAATTTGAACATAATCAAAAAGACGATGAGTTATGGAAAAAGGTCGAAATTTTTCAGGTTATATTTGGAGGAAAATTAGCAATAATAACGGACAATGACATCAAAAATTTGTTAAACAAAAGATTAGAAATTATGATTAAATTTAGATATGATAGAAATTTCCCACTCATAAAATGGAAGCCGGGAAGTGAAAATTAAACGAAAAAACTCCCCTCCCCAGTGATAAAAAATTAAATAAGAATCGATGAATTCTTTGTTTGGCAATATGAAGGGGAATAGCGGCAGTATATTTAAATGCGAAGTGGTGTGTGGCATAATGACAGCTGAAACAGCTTGAAGATCCGAGAGGCGAAAGAACATTCCAATCCCGAGCAAACAATACTTCCTCATTTTCTTGAATAAAATTGAAGATTTCCTGTCAAGAGTACAGTAGAGAGCACTACTATATTACAAGGATGAAAAAGAGGGAAACAAAAATGATTTCTATAAAATAAAAAGAAAAATGACCCACACCAGTGGAAGAGTTGGCAAACTTTGAAGTGGGCTTGATAAATATGGTAAAAAAAAATAAATTTAAAATATATAGAATAAATTTCAAGGTAAGTTGAATACAGTTAAATGAATTAAAAATGTCATAGAAGGTTTAAGTTAAACATATATATCCAAATACATACGAAAATCATTTAAGTAACAAAAAACAGATAATTGAATTTTATTCTTAAAAAGTCCATAAAATTATAAGAGATCAACACATCAATACAGAAGTAAGATACATATGTCATGAATTAAATATCGATTACATGGTGAAAGTTCTGTGTAAAAAGAGGTCTTTTTAAAGATTAAGGACCGTAAATATGATTTTAAAAATAAATTCCCGTACTTATTTATGAACCCATCTAAAAGTGCAGTGAAATAGATCAGTAAGATAATGTTACAAGAAATATATGATCTACTGAGAATAGCAATAATAGTAAATGAATGCTGTAATAAAAGTTATTATATAAAATGGTTCAAATGGTGTACATTCCTATAATATAATATTGTTGATTTCTGCCCATCTATTACAAAATGCATACTAAGGAACCCAATAAATCTAGCAAAAGTGTTCCTTGATATCTAACGAAAAATATTAAATTAATTAAAAATCGCAGAAAATTAGTTTTATGCTGTAATGGAGAAATCTGGAAAAACACAGGTTTATTCGACGCCCGAATAGGTTCGTTTACAGAAGGGATTCAAGATAGAAACAGAAACAAAAAGAAGATAGAATACGTAGACGCAGAATTAGATCTATGAACTGGATTAATGAGGTCCTACAGAAAACTGAACAGTAAATTATGCTATGTTAACAATGAATTAAACCGTCTAGGAATGTGATCCAACAAATTCATAGAGGAATAGAATATAGAAAGTCGATAAATTCATCAAATGCAGAGATCTTTGATGGAATTAAAAAAGACTATGAAACAGCATAAAGAAAGGAAGAAAATATAATGTTTGATGATGTGGAATTTCCAGATTATAATGAAGTGATCATCGATATTTTGTACATAAGAGCAAAGAACGAGAGAGAACAAACGACATCAAATATTATGACCTATACGGCCGCTTTTGTATGTCATTGACATTGGGTGACAACAGATGATTATAATGTGGGATAATCAATGAACACTATTCTGGGAGATTCAATTATTGTGAAAGCGTATCTATGAAGATGTGTTGTCCGGAAACATTTATTGAAATGTGACGGTAGAAAAACAGAAAGAAGTATTTCTCGATTGATTGGAAGTGAATGGCAAAACAAATTAAAGCTAATTGATCATCCGTTTGGTTAAAATCAAATCAAGTTTTTATGCTGTTTTCATAATTTGGGAAATCGATTAAACTTGAAGTAGCTTAATCTTAAATTAAGTTCAAATTTAGGGATAAATACCCCTATGTGACAGGTGATGGACAGCTAAAGTGCAGGAAGCAATAGATGAATTGGTTAAATATTAATATTTTAGGTGTATGCGAAACTAGGTAAGCAAACAATAGGAATTTTTGTTAGTGGCAAACAGAGTTATATATGCAGGCGGAGTAAAAAATGAGAAGGAAGTAGCACTTATATTAGAGCAAGACACGAAGTAATATGTTCTGGGATAAAATCAAATATCTGATAGAATTCTTGCAGGATTAGGGTTAGGCATACTTTAAGCTAGCTCCTGCGGACGGCTATTGATTGGAACTTTATCAAAATAGATAGGGAGTAGATGTGATAGGCAACAATAAACTACAGAATAACTCAAAATTGATCGCTGCATTTAATTATTGCATTAATATTTTTAAGCTTACCTTTTAAAAGGTCAACGACAATTCTTCTGTCGCCACTTAATTTAAAGACAATTTAATGTACGCAGGTCCTTACTTTTCGCATAATTATTTTTATTTAATGGGTGATTTTCGTTGGATTTCGCAATTAATTTCGATTATTCTCAAATTTATTTCCAAGTTATAAAAATTATTATCGTAAAAAAATTTTGTCGCAAAAAGAAACACGTAAAAAATCGTCGAAAACGATCGCAGTAATGAAAAATTGGGAATCCAAAATTTTAGGAATGCTAGTCCGGATCCGGTCCGGAATGTTTTTAATTTTCTCATGGAGTTAGCCTGATTCCAAAATAGTACGATATGTTGGTCTACGGTCTCTTGGAGTTAAATTGAAAATGTGTGACAAAGAGACACACCGATATTTTCACTTATTATATAGAATTGTGTGCACGCACGCGCGTGTGTGCATGCAAAAGGTTTGAATATATGTTTTCGAAAACTTTTTATTTATTTTGAAACATCTGTTACAAAAATCATTAGTCCAGTCCGATCTAAAGATTATTCTAAAGTTCTCAACGACTTTCATGGAAATGGTTTTATCATCATATGCCAAATAGAAGAAACTTAAGTCAGAAAATAATTATATTCTGATTCGCTTGATTAATAAACCGGATAAAAATTTTAAAGAATTGAAAACAAATGTTGCTTTTGCATGGAGGGTCATTATTTGTTGCCACTTAAATTTATTTATCCTAGTGATGGGTGTATATGCCGGTCTTCGGTTATATATTTTAAAGAGTAAAAGTTTTAAAAGTGATTAAAACCAAATTAGAGCTAGTATTTTTTTTCTAGTAAACGATAAGCATAATGCTATGACTAAGTTCATGGTAATCTGTAAATATCGCAGACACTAAATAAACTAAACTTAAAAGTTATCTGCCTATCATTTGGGAATTTTAATATATAGCTTCTATTTAAAATAAGTACAGATTCAATCCGCTTAAGGAATAAAGTATTTTTTAGAAGAATACCTTTTTCTTTTTACAGGATTTTCTTAGATGTTACTTTAATATTATAATACAAACTTGCTCCATTAATTTAAGCAACATTTTAAGACGTCAATATCAGAGTATTGCTGATTTAAGAATAATGATTGTCAGGAAAGTGAAATTCTTTCTGATGTCCACATATTTTACAACGAAGGAAATTTATTTTAACTTTTCTTAATATATTAACGTCTGTTATTTTTCATGAGTTCTGAGTATTCAGTTTCTAATTAGCCAACTATTTTATATTGTATTGTAAAAAAATAATTTCTTTCATAATTTCATATGATAAAATGCATATGATTGCGTATTCACGGTCTCAGAAATATTCAGTTTTGTCGGAAAGAGCCGACCATGATAACAAAATATGGATTTAGAGAGAATTTTTGGAAAACTTAAATCAGAAGCTTGAATTATTAAAATACGTTAATAATGGTAGTTTGAATTTATAAGTTCCGTTAACATTCTCTCATTTGATATTGTCTCTTACTAAATTAATCAACAATGTGATTTTTCATTCATAAAACCCTTTTGTGATTAAGCTACCAGCATTTTAATCCCGACTATATTTATAAAATTCTGCTAGTTTTTTTTTTTGTTTGTCTTCTTTTTTTTTTTTTCAAACAAACAAAATA
This sequence comes from Acanthosepion lycidas, assembly GCA_963932145.1. Classification (NCBI taxonomy): domain Eukaryota; kingdom Metazoa; phylum Mollusca; class Cephalopoda; order Sepiida; family Sepiidae; genus Acanthosepion; species Acanthosepion lycidas. Next base: position 248,788 of record OZ010582.1, read on the forward strand.
AATGAAAAATATTGTTGTTACAGTGCTACACAGTTTTCCGCCTTTGAAAAAGTAGTTGTTTAATAATTGTTTTTATAGATATGAAACTAATTTAAAAACTACCTTTTGGCATATATCGTTGGGCTGCCATCAAGTGGAAAGGAAGCCATCTCACTTCAGATATATGTGACGAATAACAATTCAAACGTAAAAGAAATGAACCTGATTTGTGCGCGCGCGCGTGTGTGTGTGTGTGCGCGTGCGCGCACGCGCTCTTAACATTCTGATAGAAATTAAAGTCAAAACAATGTGGTTTCAGCGAATAAGGAGGTACTTGCATTTGTATACACAAATTAACAGTCATATACAAATGCACATAAGTCCACATATGTGTGTGTGAGTGCGATTATGAAAGTCACATTCGAACGAAAATAAATAAATCTTACTTAACATATACGTTCTTGTCTACAAATAAGAATGTGTCTTCTCACCAGACATATACTGATAGATAGATAGATAGATAGATAGATAGATAGATAGATAGATAGATAGATAGATGCGTATATATTTTGGCAGCATATTTTCATTAACGCAGGTTTCGTCAAATAATTTAGACATGTTCTGTCTACTTATTCTCGATAGGATCCTTTCATACTCACGAATCAACTTTTTTGTGTGGTTATTGAAAGAGGAGAGGAAAAGGCCGTGTTGGTTCATATTGTATTTATTTCTGAGTACTTTCGACATGGCATAATGACATCATTAGGTTATTGTTAATTGTAGCATAATTATTCTATTGTTCTTGGTTGTGGAAGACAAAATTTGATGTGTCATGCTGCTATCATTACAATTTTTTGCCAGAACTCATATTGCAATTTTTGTTGTTATCGCTTTTCTCTGGCACTCCTTATTACTGGTTCCCATATTGTATTCATTTCTATGCTTGGTCGGCACAGGAGATTTTTGTGGCCTAGCATATGTGCTGATTCCTTAAGTTTACGAATTCTCCGGGTTCAGTTCGACATTCCAACCACCTGAAGAAGGCCGAAGCGTACAACGGCCGAAACATTGTAATGAATAGTCCGTGTAGTGGTACATTCAGTAGTAATGAATTGGTCGTGTAGTGGTACATTCTGTTCAGGATGGCTTCCTTCTCGTGCAGTACCACTTTCCACGGCTCGCTGTTGCTGCTCGAGATGCACGGCGTCCGCCTAAGCAGCCTCTTATTTTAGTGTTTGACGTTGACGTACGTCTCCGTCCCTTCGAGGATGCATTTGGCCTCTTCTACGTTCTGTGGTGTGAACCACATTTCGTCTGTGTAGACTAGCGTTTTGTCTACGCAAGTGCCGAACGTGAAGTTGTCGGACGCTTGGCATCTCATTCTGCCGCAGTTCATCAGTCCGTTTCTGATAGACCTCAGCACGTACGACTTTCCGGAGTTGCTGACTCCGGTTATGTGCAGCGAGTTTATTTTGGGAATGATTTTGTGACATACCTCGAACGTGTCCTTCGCGATCTTCTCTATGTCGAAGCCGTGATGCGTGCACCATTCTTCCAGTATGTTCAGGCTCTGCACGATGCTCCAATACCGGTTTTTGTCTCGGGTGAAGAAGTCACGCTTGTCGGCTATCTGCTCCCATATGGGAGTTACTTTGCATTCGATGTTCACGTCGGTAGCCGCCGCTGCTATGATGGTGTTTACGTTGGCAGTATTTTTGTAAAACTCGTCCCACTGCTCCGCGTATTGCATTTTATGCTGTTCTTGAAGTAGACGATTACGTCTCCGAGGTCTGTGCTGTTGCATTTTTTCATAATTTTTTTGACGAATTCGTACTTCTTCCCCCTGACAGTCGTTTTTCTCTCTATGAATCCGTTGTCGCTGCTCCCGCTTTCGTAATCGGTTGGCTGTTTCACCGTCAGCTGTCTCAGCATCGTCTTTTGCCCTTCAGTTGTGAGGTTTCCGCAAGCCACGACTTTGCGCACTTCGGCGTCGCTGGTGAGGTATTTTGCCAGTCCGTACGGGTTGTACACACGTTGGCATTTCATCGCGTATTCTCGATCGGGTTGCGTCGCCATCAGCTTCTTGAGCACGATGAAGCTGTGAGTAGAGGTTGGATGTTCAGCGCGCCACGTTATCATATGGAAATGGTCGATGTCGTTGCACGCTTTGATTTTGCTCGGCCCGGCCTTGTGGTGCACTACGATGTACGGGTGCTTGTTGGCTATGTATGCGAGGTATTTCTTCTTTTCGTCGGGTTTGTACACCAGCGTTTTTTTCTTTCTTTCTTTCTTTCTTCTTCTGTATACAGTTCAGCTTGCAACAGAGATATATACTTTCTTCCACTCTGGTTTTCTTTTTTATTTCTTCAAACGCAGCCTGTATTCTCATCGTACAAATTTCCTTGCGTCTTCTATGATAAATAACTCGATTATCGTCTTCAGCTTTGGGTTAACGAACAGAAATACATATTCTTATATTTCTTGTCCGGAGTTGCCTGGGATGAATCGGACAAGTTCCATCATTATCAAATGAGTCTCATCTTTCCGTTCATAAGTTATCAGCGCTTCGATTTCGAGTCTTGCTCCTTCAAAGACAAGACAGCAACTGACTTCCAAGTAATTTTCTAATTCCCACGTGTCCTGCATTTTGGCGCGAACTCCAGCTCCTGCTGCTTGATAACCTTACGCCAGTCCCCTGTCTATCTTCTGTCTAGACATCTTTTGCCACGCGTAATTGGGTCAGTCAACCTCTTGTCTTGCTTTCCCAAAATGTCTGGAGACTCCCACGTGACCTCTTCTGTTGTCAGGCGGAGATTAACCTTAATATATGTGTGTATGCGTGTTTGGGCTATCTTCATCCGTCACAATGGGGAGATAGTGAACTTATTGTTATTAGTGTTTATCAGTATATCAAGGAAGGAAATTTTGTTACTATTATTAAGTTTAAATGTAAACTTAATGACAGAGTTGTCTTTGAATTGTTTTTGAGTTAATCCGTATTCTTGACTAATAAGAAGATATCGTCAACGTATCTTAGGTAGATGGAGGTTTTTTTCCTTTAAATTGTTAAAGATTGTTTTCAAGATTGGACATATAGAAGTTGTTATAAAAGTTAAACCGAGAACTGAACCCATGGAGACACAATCGCGTTATATATATATATATATATATATATATATATATATATATATATATATATATATATATATATATATATATATATGTTATTTTTGTGATCATAGAATGGGACTTCAACAGTGCAGGTTAGCAGTAGTTTTCATAATATATTAGGCCTAATTTTAAGTGGGGATATAGATGGATTATTATATATGTTATAATAATGGTTTCATTGTTGGGTTTTTCATTTTTAGAATTTGGATTGCCTCGAGAGTTGATTTTCTGCTGTATTTGATAGAAAGATATGGTGTAATAAGTTGATTGATGGTTTTCGTTAATTGATATACGGGGTGGGAATTTGTGATATGATAGGGCGGAAAGGATAGGGTTTTTTGTATGTGTGTGTATGTGGTGTTTTAAAGTCCCATATATATAGCCAGATCTATATTCGCAGAAAATTCCATATCTATATATATATATGTGTGTGTGTGAGTGAGTGTGAGTGTGTGTGTTTATGGGTGTAACTCTGTGTGCGTCTGTCTGTATGTGTGTGTGGCTATAGTTTCTCGTCTCAATGCGATCTTCAGAACAAGTTATTAATAGAGTGTTGATTCCTACGTTCACGCTGTCTATATCTTTAAACGGTTTATGACCGATAGTGAACACTGCTCCCTATAAATTTTGGAATTTCTAAAAATCTCTCTTTTTCTATCGCTCTCTCTCTTTCTCTCTCTCTCTCTCTCTATATATATATATATATATATATATAGAGAGAGAGAGAGAGAGAGAAAGCGATAGAGAGAATGTGTGAACATAGATAAATAAAGTTAAATAAAAAATAAAAAAATTAAATAAAAATAAGCATACATAAGAAAATTAATAATAATAATAATTCATTTATTTAGTTAAAGGCATTGTAGAGTTTAATAGTTTTGAGGTTCTGCTTTGTTGGTTTTAATTTTGGGAGGTGTTCTCGTTCTCCCATTTCAATATTTTGTGTTTGACGTCTCATCATTTTTCCTTGGCTTCTTGTATACTATTCTTGTTTTCCGTAAATTAATTCAGTTCAATGTGTTTTGGACTCGTTTTATTGCGGGGTTGTGAGCGACTACGATCATGCCTTTTCATCTTTTCTAATCGTTCCGTATTACCTTCACAGTCATTGTTGTGTACCTCAGTTTCTTCATTATGATCTGTAGTTTGTGTAATGTTAGTACTTTGTATGTCCATTTCTAGTTCCCTTTCATGTTCTAAGGAATCACCTATTCTGGTTGCAGTTCTTTTTATTTCTTTAATTTCAGCATCTATCAATCGGGTATTTCTCATGATTTACATTCTTACATTGGCTAGTTTCTTTACGTCAATGTACTTTTTAATTGCTGGTCCAAGTTTTTCTTGCCAAATGTCATATGTTTGCCGAGTGATACTTTTCTGAGGTTTATGAAACGCTTCATAGAATGCAGTCATAACGAGTAGGTACTCCTCACGAAACCATTTTACCTTTTCTTTCTTTAAATGAATGATTGTGAGTATAGTTAGAGAATTTTCAGGGCCATAATTGGAATTATCCCGGTTGTGGGGACCTGAAGATTCATTATATGTGTAGGAGTTTGTTCCTGTAGAAGATTTTTCGATTTCAACTAGGTTCCCTCCTGACTTTATCCATACTAGAATTTTTAGTTCTCATATTGTTCCCACGAGTGAAGCGCGGGTCCAAAAGTTCACCTAAAGTCGCCCGGCATATTGGGTAACGTTCTTTTACAAACATGGTTCCGAAGCCTGTAAGGGATCGTTCGCGACCTCATAACGCAGCAACTGTTCACTCCTCGGCACGATTAATACCTTGAGTTGCGGGTTATTGATCTGATTTTTCCTTTTCTTTAAAAATATTGCCCATATTAAGTTTTAACTTAGCATGAGTTGCTATGACCACTACCAGATGAAAGGTCAGGTGGAAATACATTGGGGGTTATCACGAGAAGAAAAGAAAAAAATAGGTAATCAGCCAATACAATCCTTACCCATGTGTATACACGCACGCAGAGACACACGCACGCACAAACACACACATATAAATTAAATATAGATAAAAAATATAAATAAAAAATAAAAGTAAAATAAGAATAAGAATTTATTATTATTACTATTATTAAATCCTCTTAATTTAATTAACACACAAAAAGAAATACTGGTCTAAATATAGAGAAATCGTAAGTCGGTAAATTAATAAATTCTGTAACCAAGTCATTTATTTTGCACAACCAATATTTATTTGTCATTATTATCTTCTTCGTTGTCAAAGCAATTGAGTTAAGACGGTAACTAAAATCGTAAACAAGTCTAGCTTTCAAATGGAGACACTGTTCTATTAATCTTATGGATCGAATACTATACAAACACACAAACACGCACGCGCGCATATAATATATAAATAATGATATATATATATTTATATTTATATACACACACTTTTCACACACACACAAACACACGCATATATATATATATATATATATATATATATATATATATATATATATATATATATATATATATATATTTGTGTATCTAGGCAGTAAATTTTCTTTTAGGCATGTCTGATTGAATAAATTACAAACATCATGTCTGATTATTTTTATCATTATCCTTTTAAATTCACGAATATTTTTCCGTATATTACAATTAACTAAGGCATGAAATGCACTGTAACAATGAGAATCACTTATTTATCAAATACTTTTCATCTCTTTCTGAGATCATCTGGCGTGCAACTGGTAAGGCAAAAACTATGTGTAGCTATCCATTACTGATTTTTTCTTTTCGTTTGTGTTTAAACGCTATGGATGACAGTTATGCTTTAGCGTTGATGAGAACGTGAATAGTTATCCATTATGGAATTTTTCTTTTATGTTTGAATGTCATGATCAAGCATGCAGTAAAGCGTGAAAACTGTTTTTATAGGCATTTTAGAACATTATTACAGTATTCGTAGTTGATTCCATTCCGTGTCGGCTTCAATTTTTTTAATGAAAATTGCTTCAAGCAACTGTGGTTTTAATTTGTTATTTTCTTGGTGTAGGATAGTTGTTATCAATCACTATTTTTCTATACGATGAATGTGGACAGAAATGTTGGTGTAAATGTCTTGCCATGGATGAATGGTGAGACATGTGTAGAGTAAGACGTCTTGATAATGTAGTTGTCGTATATGCAACATATATATTTGTTTTTATGTCAGAGATACATTCTCTCAAGGAACATTTGAATTAATATATAATATTAGTTTTACGTAATACATCATTTGGTAAGGATGTGTTATTACGAATAATTAAATTGTCTGTATTGTATTTGTTATAATATATGATTAATTTTATTTTTTTATTGGGATCCGTGGGAGATATATTGGTACTAATGAGTTTTTTTTATGATATTCTCATCCTGTTTGTAGTTGGCATTCATCTGGTTACACTATAAGAGTTTGATATATTTAGGGTTCTTTGAAAAAGTACCATTTTCTATATGACACGTGTTGAGGTTTTTGATAAATCGTCTTATTTGTTCATCTAAAACGTGGTTTGGGGAGTCATTATGAATGAGTGTCTGCTTAATATTTTTTAGTTCAGTTTAGAAACTCTTTTTTGAAGAGAAATTAATTTGTTCTCAGTTAATTAAATTCTGCATGAGAACTATTGTGTAGTAATTAGGACATTCACTCTTATAGTTGAGAATGCAAGTGTTTTCGCTGGTTGTTTTTTTTATATGCGAAGGTAGTAAATGTGTTATTATTTGTGTCTATTAAATTTCAAGTATTTTACATTCTTTTACACAAATGTGAAAACTATGAGTGTCATTTGCAGTAGTTGTTACATTAATATTTTGGTGAAATAAAATTGTATACATACGTAAAAATATATAAAACTGTATTTCATCGTATTTTCATGATGCAAACAGTTCCATGTTAATAGCTGAAGTTCACTTAATTGTCACCAGTCAAGAAGTAAGCAACACGTAATGAATTGTTGCTGTTAAAGAACTACATGGAAACTTGTTTCCATATCAACTGAACACGTCATTGCCATGTTCACAGGTTGGCAAGTTTGGAAATTGAAATTCTAAATAACAAACGAACGACAATTAAAATCGATATGGAAATGTCACAGCAAAACTGAAAAAGTATTAAAAAAATTAAAAGAACATTCTCTATATTGAAAATAAACTTTCATTTTCCATGAATATTCGCATTGGTGCATTTGAAACATTAATGAGGAAATAATTAGACAAGATACAAAGCACAAAATGAATATTATCCTAATTAAAGGTGAAATAAATTAGTTACATATATTTTGCTTACCTGGTGAATTATTTGTGCGCAAGTGTGTACGTGCCTGTGTGTGTGATTAAGTCTTATAATACATGACTAACTTGATGAATGCGATGGATGTTCATATTGTATATCAACGTTGAGAGAAATGACCGCCCATAAATTGAGCAAATATTTCGATCATGATTTTGAATAATGATGGAAGCATTATTTTTCCTATACTATTTTAATTGCACTGACTTTTATGTCATACTAAGCTAATTGAATACCACGTTGAACAATACTGACTTGCAAAGAAAATTCAGATGCATACGTTGAATTTTAAAAGTGAAGCACAGAATTATGAGGTTAGCGCAATACAGTCTTCTTTATATAACTTTTCCTTCTGTAGAACCAGATTTCTGTTGCTTAGTTTCTTCATCTTTGTCCAGTATTCAATGCCATATAAGAGTACGGGTATTACATAACAGTTCAGTGCTCCTTTCTTTGTTACTAACAATATTTGTCCATGTGACACGCCCATGTGTGTGGAGAGAGAAAATATGAAAATAACCACATTTTAAAGATGTCAGAAATGAGGTAAAAGTATAACAATATGACACTAACGGGACTAAACTTTCGTAACAAAGGACGGATTTTCACAAAATCGAAAACTAGAACGAAGTAAATTCGGTGTTATTTATTTTGCCTTTTTGATTCCTCGTTTCTTTGATTTCCTTGTTTTCTACTTTTTTTTAAATTTATGAACACTTGCTGCTAGCCACCACCAAAAACACAAGGATTCATTTTCTAAAAAGCATTTGCAATTACACATGATGGCTTTTTCCAATTACCATTACTGTCCGTTTTGAATGAGGATCACGTAATAATCAGATGATGTGACATGAACTGAACCTTAAAACATAATTCCAAATAATTTCTCCACCAGTGAAAATTCAACGGAGGATCATAATCTGGAAATATCATCAGCCATAGTGATGGAAGACAAAAAGAGTTTTCTCAAACTATTAAAAAATAGCAGTTTCATTTTGGAGACGCTAAAATTAGCAGGTCATTCCTTACCTCATTTAACAACAGAGTGTAGATTAATTTTCAGATCATCTGTCAATTTGACCTTATCGAATCGATTAGACGTACTATTAAGACGAGAGTAAATAAATGTGTCATCAGCATAGGTACCAAGTTGAGAACTGATGACATCGGAAAGGTCTTTGATGAAAAATAAGAACAACATAGAGCCAAGAATATAGCCCTGAGGAACACATGCATTAGTGTAAAATGATCTAGATAAGTGGTCAATAAAGAAAACATTCATTTCTCGATTTGATAAGGAAAAAATTAGTCCGGAAATACCATAACCTTTCAACTTGTGAAAATACCAGTATTCCAAATCCCGTTAAATGCCTTCGAGATATCCAAAGCAACAACCCGAGCTTCAACATTCTTATCTAAAGCTTGATAGACCCTTTCAACAATAATCGGTGGAAAATTGCCTGCAAGATGCTAGGTTAAAATATGGCTTTCGCTTCTATGGGTCAACCGCTGATGTATTATCCGCTGTTCATCCTTCCGTTTCTGCCTAGTGAAGTTGGTGTCATGATTTCAGACTGGTTTTATTCTGAAGGATGCTCTGATGCTGATCATCTCCTGTTTGTATATGCATGGGACGCCAATTATAATTTTTGTTCGGGGTTATAGGCCTCGGGTGACTCCTTTCTTTATGCTTTATGGATAGCGGAAATTGAATTTAAGGTATTTTCCAGTGAAGCTTGGCTTCTGACATACGTATGCTTTGAACACATTTTCTTGGCAATTTATTTGTATATCCAAAACGTTTAGCTGACGTTTTGTTTCCTCTTCCATTGTGAACTGAATCAAAGTTTTATTGGGTTCTCGTAGTTTGACAGTATTTACACATCTACCTGGTGTGGCCATATGTAAGTATCATCAACGTATATCAGACAGGTAGTACAGACTCAACTGAAATAAAGATTGCAATAAAGCAACAGTACTAAAAATGTCACAGGATATCCCTAAACAGCAATCTACAGAGTTAGATTGTTCACATTCCATGTCCAGGGAAGTCGATTAAAGTATTCAAGGAAGCATGTGAGAAACGGTTCCAAAAATTAACGGCTGTCTGAATGGAACTTTCTTCTTACATTTAGAACAGGAAGGAAATCAGTGATGCGATTCCTAGCTGTAAAGGTCTGAATTAAAGAATCGAAAGCATTTGAAGATTTGGTTAACCCTTGTCACCAGAAAAGAGAAAAGTGTACAGGGTGGCCCGAAAGTCTTGTCAGCCCTACATAATATAATTTTCTATTTCAACGCTCTGTGGGGTATTATCAAGGAGAGAGTTTCGCATGAACGATAGCAGAATACCCATCAATTGAAGGACGCTGTTCGGAGAGCCTTTGCAACAATCAACATAGCACAGCTTCGTAAAATATCAGAGGACATGGCGCCGCATCATTTTGTGCCACGAAAATAAATATGTTCATACAGACTTTCTCGATATGTAACAGCGTCAATGAAAGTGAATGTACTTTGTATTCTAATGTTCTTATTACATTTTGGTAAGGGTGACACGACTTACGGACCACGCTTTACATAAAAGAAATGGCTTGAGGCAATGCAGCACTAAGAAAGAGGAGTGCGATAGTGATCTATTTTCTTATAGGGGATGATTCTAAGAAATTTAGAGGTCTTACAAGATTTATTGCCAGCGGGCGTAAAACTAACAAAATATGCTACGCATATAGCACCATGATGATGGAAAATTCAAAAAGAACGGTGAAAGATCTTTTAGATAAGGTACAAGATAAAATTGAGAATAAAGAATCTATTAAATGTAAGAATACAGAAGACGGAAAGCATTTTAGTAAGCAAAAGATGCAGGTCAAGAAGTGAATAATGAATTGAGAATATCAAATTGAAACAGATTCGACAATTCAACTATAATTATTAAAATCCCTCTCTCTTTCATTTTCAAGTTTTTAATATTTTCACTGTTCTTTCTTTCCTATCTGAATACTTAACTTTCTTTCCCTCCCCTTCCCCAATTTTAAATCTGCATATTTAACATAATTTTTGTTTTTTAAGCCTGGTTGAATTTTAACCATTTATGTTTTTGTGTAAGGAGTCGGTCTGATCAGTTGGGATCGAACTCTCGATCTTAACGAAATAAATATCACCGTGGTCTTTTAAGAGTTCATTTTCTTTATAAAAAAAATTATATGTGTGTGTGTTTGTGTAATAGGCCGATTAATTAAATTTGAAAAATAAAACGCCAACAAAATTATACCAAAATTGTCAATAAAAATGATATTTATTATATATTAAACTTTTGAGTAAACTGTTAGATTTTAAAGTCGGAATTTTCGAACCTGCATGTATTCTTTTCCAACGTTGCTAGGAATAAACAAAGAAGTGGGCCTTACTCTTCCGAGAAATGTTGTTGGTTGTGGGTCACCCTGTGGAAATTATACTCCGTGAGTAAACCCAAATCCCTGTTTAATCCCTCAATGTTTGAATTTATTTTCAAAATAAATTTCAAATTCGATATGCCCTTTTCTAATCGGCTGTTGAATGAAGACGCTAAAATCATGCATCTGATGTCATCGCACTATGAAATGGTTGGTTAAAGTAAGCAGCGACGAGAAAAATTGTTGTTGTCCCTGATGGTGTTTATGGTTATTTAACCGAAGTCGGAATTCCGTTACCGTTTCTCCAACATAATTCCCTTGTTTGCATTTGTGGCAGAAAAGCATATATATATAAGATTTGAACTATCACAATTCAGAGCAGGTGGTTTGAATACTACATGAGTGTCAGGACGTGTGAAATTGCTATCAGTGTTAATATGTCTATCGGAGTTTATTGCAGGTGACATACGCTTCGTGAGGTGGAGAATGATGTGTACCAGATGTTGTTATGAGTGTGAATTATTCTTTTTGTTTCGTAGGTTAGAAGAGTATTTATATTTTGTTTGGAAGTCTTAATAATTGATTTTTTTTTTTATAGTTTTAAGTGGGTAATTCCTATTAAGAAAGTAACTGTGTTTTTGTAATCCACATTCTGTGAAAATATGTTTTATGCGTAGACATTGGCTGCATATTATTGATTCTTTTAGTTTGGTAGGATGGCAGCTATTGAAATTGAGGTAGCAATGAACATCTGTGGGTTTGGTGTATAGCGTAGTGGAGATGTGGTTGCTATTTAGACGTACCAGTACATCCAGAAATGGAATAGACGTAGTGGAATATTCGATTGTGAATTTGATGGTGTTGTGGAAACTCTTGAAGTGTTAAGGTCTCTGAGACTGTTTTCTCCGTGTCCATATAAAGAATATATCAACTGTCTCTGTGGTAATGTAGTGATGTTAGGGGGTAACTACTCAACATATTTCGTTCCAGGTTATCTATGAATATGTTTGCATAGCTGGGAGCCATTTTCGTTCCCATCGTTTGATTCTTACTTGAAGAAAATGGTAACCATTGAATTCAAAATTGTTGTGCGTAAGTATGAAATGTATAATGTTGGTGAAGTCTTGTGTATTGTGTTCCTGAACACCTCTGTTACGTAAAAAATTCTTACAGGCTAGTATTTACTCTTCGTGTGAGATGTTAGAATATAGGAATGTCACATCCAAGGTCACTATAAGTGAACCGTTTGGTAATCTATCTATATTTTTCAGAATTCTTAAGTAATGGATAGTGTCTCGAAATTGTGGGTAGTAGAGATTTGAGGATTTGGTCAATGTAACCTAAAATTTGTTGTGTCAGGGTTCCGATTCTCAAAACTATCGGTCGGCCGGGCGGATGTACCTTGAGAGATTCTATCAGATCGCACATCTTGCATGGGTTTCTGTTAACGTTCTCTATCGAAAGGTTGGTGAGTTCTGTGATTACATTTGGAAGTTTATGTAGTTTAGGGATAATGTAGGATATATCTGGTTTAGATTTTTTTCGGGGACTAAAGCCATAACTTCTGTTTGTATACTTTGCTCTAAATGGCTAATTAGTGCGTGCAGTTCTAATGTAAAATGATAGGTTGGATCGTGTGTGAGTTTTTCATAAAAATCTTGATCTTTGAACTGATTTCCTGCTTTTTACTAAAATCAGCTCAAAGATCAAACTTTTTGTTGTGGATTCCGAGATGAAATCCGGTCTTAAATGAATGACAAACGCAGGAATGAAATATAGCAAATAAATGTATTGACGTAATAATACAATTGGTAATACGGTTAGTAGATCCAGAAATGCGGTTAGTAGCAATAATAATATATATACAGTCTGGAAAATTCAGTATCGAAGTATGACTTCCTTCTGAGTCTACGTGCTCGCAACTGTGACTCCTACAAAGCGGTTACCTCTATCTCACTGTATCAGTGTATCTGCACCGGGTATTCACCGGCAGCAGTACAAGTACACACTGGTCGAGTCCATTTGTATGAAAAAGGGGTGGATCCCATAACAATCCACCTCCTTAGATCATTTGGGGTGGGGGAGTTAGTATTTTTCTCTTATGGTCGATAACCAGAGGTTCGGTAAATTTTCTCTTCCTGTTTTAAATGATCTCTTGTGGACTATAGGTGTATACTGGTTTTTGTTCTTGTTTGGTAATAATTTGTCAAACACAGACTGTATTTTTACCTTTCGTCCTCTGCATAAATTTATCCTTTTCCGCTTCTCTTCTTTTCTCTCGCAAAGTCACAGTTAGATCTTTTACTGCCTTGTATAACTCTTTACTGTTTTCTTCTATGTTAACAAATGGCATGTTTCGCTTCTTTTTACATACTGGTTGGACGTTTTCTTTTAATTTAATTCTAGCTGCACCCTTACAAAACGAACTGATAGGTAGATCCCAAACGTTGAACTTTTGTATCCAGTCGATACCTACTAGATTTTCAGTATCTTTCATGACGTATATCTTAAGTTTTTTGTTTTTCCGTGAAATTTAACATTCACGATTATTTCTCCTTCGAATTTTATTCGTTTGCCTGTAACCGACTTTGCAATTTTTTGTGTATGTAACATGGTTGGTCTGTCAAGTTTTCTCCATGTCTGTAGGTTGATTATCGTGAGGTCGGAACCCGAATCCAGTTTCAATTTTATCTTTTTATTTAAAATTTCCAGTTCCACATATTTCCTTATGTTGTTGTTGTCTTCGTTATGCATCCTAGTAGCTCTTATTCTACTAGTATCTTTTCTATTCCTGCATTGGGATGCCTTGTGGCCCATTTTCCCACACTCAAGGCAGTTTTTATATCTAAAACGGCAATCCTTGTTCCAATGTAGTCCTCCACATCGATAACATGCTGATGGGTAGGGGTTATATTTCCTTCGATTTTCGTCATAATTTGTCCTGTATGTTGTACTTTTTCTCTTATTATAAAATTTTTGTTTTCTTTCCGGGGAGCGTGGGAATCTTTTTTCATTATAGTAGAATTTTTGTTTTCTTTCCGGGGAGGGTGAAGAACGTAAACTTTTGTTTAACTTACGTATATGAGATACAGCTGACTACCTCAATGTCCTTCGCGTCTTTCTTTATATTTAGAGATCTATGACAATCTTCCAATAATTGTTGTAGTGTTAGACCCGGTTCATTTTGTAATGTTGAAAGCATTCTTCTGCGCATTTCGCTATCTTTTGTTGAAACTAACCCTTGAACAAAGATGAGACATTTGAAATTGTGCGGAGTTAATTGTTGTGGATTCCAAGATGAAATCCGGTCTCAAATGAATGACAAATGCAGGAATGAAATATAGCAAATAAATGCATTGACGTAATAATACAATTGGTAATACGGTTAGTAGATCCAGAAATGTGGTTAGTAGCAATAATAACATATATACAGTCTGGGAAATTCAGTATTGAAGTATGACTTCCTTCTGAGTCTACGTGCTCGCAACTGTGACTCCTACAAAGCGGTTACCTCACTCTCTCACTGTATCAGTGTATCTGCTCCGGGTATTCACCGGCAGCAGTACAAGTACACACTGGTCGAGTCCATTTGTATGAAAAAGGGCTGGACCCCATAACACTTTTCACGAAAACCTCACACATGCTCCCACAATGCAAACAAGGAAATTATGTTGGAGAAACGAGAACGGAATTCCAAGTGCGGGTGGTTCAATACCCATAAAAAAACTATCAGGGATAACAACAACAATTTTTACAATACATACATATATATATATATATATATATATATATATATATATATATATATATATAAATAAATTTTATTTGGGCGATAATACCTCTTTTATATCAATTTCATTAAAGACAATTGAGAAGGTACTGCGTTTTTATTTTTGTTTGTTTTCATATAAAGGGGATACAAATTGTGCAAATGTTCTGTATATCGGAGCGCTTTCGGCTATTGTATTAGCTTTTATCAAGGTTTTTTTTTTTGTAAAACTGAATGAGTAGATTTTCTCATATGTTTCTACAGTGATGGGAATGTTAAATTATTTTTCAAAAAAGCTCAGTACATTGTGGCTGTGTTCATAATGGATGTTATTTTGAGTTGGCTTTTTTCCTTTTTATTACTAAAGCTCCCATTATTTTTAGTCTTTTTTACATATGGATGAGGTTATTATACTTTCTATAAGTATGTTGCAGATGGAGTTTGGTATGTTTATTTGTGTGCTTAAATGAGTCCTAATTGAGCTATAGTCAGAGAGGTGTCACGAGAGTTTTCTTAATAGGCATGCAGTAATGAATTTCGTTTTATTAGAAAAGCAGTTCCTTAAAGGGCATGTGAATTCATAAATAATATTCGTTCTCTGTTATTTAGATCTTGCAGGTGAGTTGTTATTGTTGATGATAAGGTTAGTTTTAAATTTTTCATAGTAGATAATTTAATTTTCTTGTTCTGGTCGACTGCAGTTGTTTTTTTCTTTATATATATATATATATATATATATATATATATATATATATATATATATATATATATATATATATTACATGCATATATATGTGTGTGCCTGAATTTTAGAAACGGATGGTTTATAAACGGCTGATTTATAGTCATATATCTCATTTCGTGATAGTTGAATACGCCCTTTCAACTTATCAGCGGAGTTTTTGTGTAAACAGCAAATGTAATTTTATATTTGTGATATTTCAGAAAATGTAGGTGTTGTTTTTTGGCTTGACTTAAGTTCCACTGCACTGTATAATAAATCCTTGTTGGGAGGCCACTGTTTATAGCGAGCGACAGATGGATTGCTTGAATTGCTTCTGGTTTTGCTTAAGGTTCATTATTTTGGGGCAATGTGTTCTTGTCTTTCAGTAGGTGGAAGAAGGATATTGAAAGAAAAAATGTGAGTATCATTTGTTTAATCCCATTCAGGCTTAGTTAAAACAATGAGAGTCTCTTTCGCTAAGTTACATTCACTTAATATATACAATGATTCATATAAAATAGATTTCAGTCTTTTTAGGAAGCACAATGTATAAATATCAATTTATTCATTTTATGCTAGATTCGGGTTTCTATGCAAAGTGTGAAAAATGACATTGTGAAACATGGAATCAAACCTCAAGTGTTTAAATCGTTTCAGTTTCCATGAAAACGTATGTTTATCTTTAAGCTTAGTTTTCGTATCTAGTAAAATTACTCATCTATTAAATATTGCTATAAGGTTAAACAGAGAGAAGTAAAAATTGTTGAAGAACAGGCTAATCGTTTCGGTATAAGTTCTAAGGTCAGACTGGTCAATATTTGTTTTGTTTAAGAGCCAGCCATGTTGGAATTAAATATTTCGTGTAAATCATGACATCCCAAGATGACTTAAGATTTTGAAAGCATCGGAATAATATAGTAACACAATATATATAAAGACTAAAGTGTAATAAATTTCGAAAAAAAAGTTATAGAAAGAAATAGAATAAATGAACGAAAATATGAAAGGACAAAAAGAAAGTTTGATAAGGATAAAAAGTGTTGTTTGAGAAAAAAAGATGTAAATAAAAGAAAAAGATATTAAGAGAGATGAATAGAGTTGAAATAAAAATGAAAGCCTGAATTGATTAATGAGAAATAAAGAAACTATACAGTTGTAAAATAATGTGAAACACATCTGATAAAAATCCGAAAATATTAAATTAAGAAAATTCAAGAAAGAAAAATAGAGAGAGAAGGAAAGTGTCTCAAGACAAAAGAACACGAAAAGAGACTCTGGGAAATTGATAATTAGGTTATAGGAAAAAAGGATAATTCTAAATAGAAAGTACGAGGAATACACTAAACTAGAGATAGATAAAAAAAAATAGATAAATAGATGTTTTAAAAAAAATCTCTTACTGATTGTTTTGCTATCCTAACAATGCGATGTTTTCAGGTTCGGAGCAAATTAAAAACATGCCTCTAATTTATAATTAAAAATTTGGGAATAAATGCAAAACAATGGAAACTACAAAATGAAAAAATAAACAAATCGGTGAAAATAGAATTATAAATTAATTCAACTATACATGTACATGACCACTCGAAAAATAAATTCATCAGTTTTTGAAAGACAAAATTATCTCATTTGTTAATGAAATCAGTATTTTTTTAGACGAGTTAAATGCTGGCGGAAAATTAAGCAAATTTGATCAATTTTTTTTTTAATTTTAGAACCTATATTTCAAGTCATTTGATATTTTATGATTAAATAATCTTTTATAATGGGTGTATATTTTGGTTAGGAATATACGCAGGTGCTTTACATTACAAAGTTGTAAATTATTATAGTGTCTACAGCATAAATGCTTATGACGCAAATTCAAACAAACAAGACTGAATTGTTTGAAATGGGTTTTCAGTAAATATAAGCGTTCTATTACTATAATTTTTCTTCTAAAATCAAGAGCTTGTTAATTGTGAAATGTCTACACTGCTTCACAACGCAAAAAAGAAGCTATACCAGCTATACCAAGAAAATAATGAACCTTCCAAAATACGTAACCAATCACATCTTGATGGCTTCTTGCAAGCAACAGAAATGCGAGACTTTTCCCAACGTCACAGACTACATTAGTCTTCTTGCTTCTACGATTATAATGATTTGGTATTTTAACAACTAATTATTTTGGTAAATTAAATAAAACTGCTTGCATCCTCTTACTTGCCTTGTCAATGTTGACATAGTTCAACACACTCACACATTAGAGCTTATGTTTTTTTATGTTTTCCTAAAGTAATTCTTTTAGCTAAAATTTCAAAGCTTAACAAGAAGGAACCGTTAATTTATTTCTGGATCTGTCTAAAAATCATTGAATTTCAGTTCGTTATATTTTAGCTAAATCACCACAGTCATAGAGCCAATTTTCAGACTCAATTTTCACTTGAAAGTGTTTAAAAGATTACAATATAAAGTAAGATAAAAAAGACCTCATTCCAGTTCTGCTAAGTGTCAATTTTAAAGCAAATTCAAATCCCAAAATTGTAAAGCATTACTTTCGTATCTTTGTCTATAAATTTTCAGTGTCATATTGTAAATTGTATTCTTTCAATACGTATAAAAATAAAACGTGACCCAAAGATTGACATTATTCAATTATTTATTGCACGATCAGAAATTGATTTTATCAGTAACCGTGAATGCTGAATGATAAAGATTAGTTATTAAGGGTTTCTTGAAGGTAAACAATAAAAAAGCAAATATTTTTGTACTGGCTTCGTAACTCAGCAAAACAAGAAAATCGACTGCAAAAATCAGGAAATACTGTTAAAATTTCGAGGCACAAATTAACCAAATAATAGGTATCACTTGAATCGACAGAAAATATCAAACAGTAGTCAAAATGGCAATAAAGACCTACAGAATGTATCTACCAAAAAGTTTTTGAAAATAAAAGAATTTCGCCTGAGAGAATAGGCATATAAGAGTAACGACTATGCCTATTGTTAGCAAAGATTGGGAAACATAAATCTGTATTGAAAAGACTAAACGGAATTAATACTATTTCTTCATGCATTTTCAAGTTCAAAGCAGGATTCAAATGATTGCCTTCAGATACTGATTGAAAGCAAATTTCATTAAATTTACTGCATTTTTATCAGTATCCATTCTAATGCAAGAACGACTAAGGTTCGCACAATCTTTATCTTTTTGTATTTCATCCAATTAATTCTGGTTTATTGGCACGATTCCAAATGTATCAACTATTATGAATACAACCCAAAGCAGTTCCTGAAGCAGAGACCTGTTATTTTTTACCTTTATATCTATGATCTGGGAAATCTTGCTAACAACTACAAGATTCGATCTTATTGTCTGGGTGCTATTATCAGACTGAATCGAAATGAAGATTCTTTCTTGATAGCAAGAATCTGTTGCTTTACTATGTGGAGAAGTAGGTAATTCCAGATATAGCCGAATGGTAGATCTATAAATGTGCAGGATGGGTTCTGAAAAATTGTCTGGCACGACAAAGTGAACCAAATTTCCAGGCAGCAAACCTAGCAATTGATTTTGTATAATCACTCCATTTAATGTCAGTGGAAATCGTGAGCCCAAGAAGGTACAATGAGGTGATCTTCTGATGATCAGCATCAGCGATGCTGATGGAAAGTAAAAATAGTTCTCCATAATGATTAAAAGATAGCAATTTTGTTTTAGATGCGTTAAAATTTAAAAACTCTCTCTTGCCCCAGTTAACTGACTGGAGGTAATTTCCGAGAGTGGCTGAACATGCAGGAGTGAACCAAGAAGTTTACAAGTTCATTTGATATTTCTGTGATGGCACAAAAGCTTCGATGTCGGCTTTCACCCAGGAAGAAACCTAAGTAGCGCAATTTTCAACTAGATGAAAAATTTAATTTCAAGGGGTGTCGCTAAGAAAATCACGAAATGAGTCCCAATCAGTGAGTTGATAACAGAAATATGTCCTGTTAACAGGAGATTCTTGCCTAACAGACGAGCGAAAAGAAATATTTACAGCAACTACCGTGTTGTCAGATTTGTCAAGAGGACAGTTTTGTAAAACACGATATGCGTCCGGAGAGGAGGTATGATTTTGATAATGGTAAGTGTAAAAAAATTCTTGTTAAACTGAACTTTCAACATATTAATCATGGTTGTTCATGCCCCGACGGCACAAACTACAGAAGAATAAATTTAATATTTTTACTCTTCGCTAGATAAAACCATGGCTGGATGCAAATCACAGGAATTTCCATCGTCACAGGAAACCTGAATGCCAAAGCAGGTAAATTGGAACTAGGAACATGTGATGAACGCGGAGAAAAATGAGTCCAATGGTGAATGGCGGATGACCAGGTAGTAGCCAATACGTGATTTCAAGAACAACCAAGACGGATATAGAAAAGAGAAACCTAGGAAGAGAAAAGAAAAACCAAATTGACTATATAACTATAAACAAGGAATTCAGGAATGCAGCTTTACACTGCAAAATAGATCCAAGTGCCGACTGTCGAGCGCTCAGCTTTTATTGATATATAAACGTGAAGAAATTGAAGAGGACCAAGGAAGCACACAAATTGCAACACGATAGACACCTGATTGACCCACATGTGAAGGAGAAAGATATGGACAGTGTTAAAATCAGATACGAGGGACAAAAGGAAACTGGAACACTATAAGAGAAGCTTTAGTAATATCAACAATCGAAATCATCGCAAAGAAAAATCGACAAAAAAAATGGATGAATTGCTTGACATTAAGAAAAGGAGACAAAAACAATTCCAAGGTATGACACAGAATATAGGGCATTGCACAAAGAAATTAAGAACAAATGCGAGTAGGCTAAAAGAAAAACGTGCAGAAATAGGTAGTGTATCAGAGATAAAGCAGATATGCATAAAAATAAGAGGACAAAAGACATGCTCATCTACAGTATGCATAAAATCCATGGATGGTACATTGATATTAGGGAAATAAAAATACTTCAGAGATGAAACGAATACACCATAGGATTCTTCTATGACGAAAGAGAATACACGGTAGTAGACAGAAATATGTAAGGTCGTGAAATATTAAAGAACTGGCCAAACTGAACAGAAAACAAAGCAACGGGACCAGAAGGAATCAATAGAGATGCTGACAGCCTTAAGATGATTTAGACATTGACAAAATCACAGACATAATAAATGAAATAATCACAGACATAATAAATGAAATAATCACAGACATAATAATCAACAGTGGTGATATAGCGGAAGACCTCAGAGGGTTTATTTTCATAGCACGCCTAAGAAGTCAAGTGAAAACGAATGCAAACTCCACCGGACAATCAGACTAATGAGCCATATAACAAAATATATCATTCGAATTTTGATGAATAGAGCGCGTAGCAAATCAAACTGGAAGTAAGACAAGAACAGTGCGGAATCGTTATAAATACTAAAACAAAGAATGCTATATTTATGCTCAGACTGATTTCAGAAAAAGCAATAGAAAACAGAAGGAGGTCTACTTGTGTTTTATAAATTATACAAAGGTTTCTGATAAAGTACGTCACAATGAACAGATGGAAATTCTAGGTAACCTTGACATATTTGGGAAGGATATTACGATAATTCCGAATCTATACTAGCAGTAAACAGCTTGCATAAGGATAAAAAATGGGTTCCGTAAATATGCAAAAATAAAAGTGTAACACAAGGATGTGTCTTCGCACCAGATCTTTTCAACTTATAAGATCCTCAGAGAATTAGAAGTGCTACCAGGATATTATTGGTGGCAACAATCTTAACCTATGTAGACGATACAGTGTCGATAGCAGATGCGAAAAAGACTCTACAATAACTGCTACAAAAGGAAGTGAAGAAAAGTAGATGGGACTAAACATCAATTGCAATAAGGCTGCATGTATGATTGCAACTTAAATATCTGAGAAGGGTTTTAATAGAAGGCGGAAAGTCCGACACGGAAATCCGAAGATACTAAAATGACAAAATTTATTAAAAGCTACAAAGGACCGGAAATTGTGGAGAGCCATGATCGCCAACATCGCATAGAATAAGAAGGAGAGCCTTCTTGGGGTTATTTTTGCAACCGTTTTCATGCGTCATTGTAGAACTGCTAATTCAGTTTGCCATTTTAAGATTTGTTCTTTTAGCTGTTGTTATCAGATTACTGAATGAAGCTAGTAAAAGTAGAAGAGCAGCCGGAAATCCTCTTGTCAGATCCCGTTTCTGATGTTGACTTCTCTTAATGTTAACGACTATTTGCATAATAGAGATTCAGGGTAGTTTTCCAAGCCTTCTTGTACTTCGTGATTAATTTGCTAGTTGTTGAGTAGACTGTAGTTCTTACGGCTATTTTCTTATCAAACCGTTCTGCACGCTATCAAATACCTTCCTGTAGTTGATCTCCGCTGTTGCAGTTTTATTTTCTTTGATTTGACCTCGTTCAATACGATTTTATTGATGAATAAACAGATCTTTGCATCGGTAGCTTCCTTTCTTGCATACCTTTTGTTTTGCTGGTAACAAGTTGTTTTTGTAAGGGAAGCTATACGTTCTCTCAGCAATAATGGAACTGTGAGTCTTGTATATTATTAGTAAAGAAGAGATGGGCTTGTAGTGTTTGTATTTTCTTTACCTTTAGGACAATAAATAGACGGGGAGGTATTAGGCGATTGGTTGGTAAACCGAGAGATAGGATATATTGATATAACACCGTGTTTATCAGAAAGGTAAATGGATATATTCTCATAAATTGCTGACTAAGGTGGAGAGTCATAACCATATGCGAGAGAAAAAAGCGCGAGTGGGAATCCGTAGGCTCGATTATCAATGCATGTTTTAAATTTTTACCTGTTTTCATCTTCAATTAAATAGCTTTCTTTCTATGTAACTATTTATTTGATCATCATGCAATTTGCCCTAATTTTCAAATGTGCAATATCAAATGTTTCTTTATGTTTGTTCGTTTTTGCAATTTTTCAAATATCCGAACTTTTTTTTCATTAAATGTTTCATACCTTTATGCATTGAAACGTTTTCTTTTCTTTCTTTTTTAAATGTATTAATTATCCGTATTTAATACCGATTCCATCAAATGGAGAGAATAATTAGAGACAATTAAGTGTGGAAATTTTTCTATGGGGAAACAATCACAAATTAAAAAAGATGAGATTAATTTTTTTCTAAATATTCTATTTTCTAAAATCTGTGAATCAATACGTAAAAAATGCCATATATTTTTCAAAAGGAAACATTTTCGTAACCAGCACAACACACACACACACACACACATATATATATATATATATATATATATATATATATATTTAAATTATATATATTTAAATTATATATATTTAAATTATCTGGCACGTTTCTTGTCTTTTCATTAATATATGGATATCTGTGAAATTTATAAATACATATACACATTCTCACATACACTAATACATAGAAGCAAAGTATTAGACAAATCCGCATGAGTTTTGTTCGTGTTTGCTTTTTGTTACCACTGAAAAATAAAATTTATGAAAATATGTAGTCTTAAAGAAAATTTCCTTCTGGCAAAAGAGTATTCAGAAAGATTCTAAAATCATTTCTACGCACGCGCGCATGCACACACGCAAACACACACACACACACACACATATATATATATATATATATATATATATATATATATATATATATATATATATATATATATATATATATATATATTACACCTGACCAAACGCAAATAATTTTATTCCATAATAGAGCAACTAATAGAGCAACCAGGATTAAATAATAAAAAGACAGATTTGATGTACCACAAGATGGTGCTGAGATTTCTGAATTAATAGTCCTGCATATTTTATATGAAATTAACAAAATCGTTCATATAAACAACCACAATCTATGTAGGGATGACGGCCTGATGATCGCGCCAAACAACAGAACTAATGACACCATTAGAAAAGCGCTTTTCAAAATCTTTAAGAGTCTCAGCTTTGAAATAGAAGTCGAAATAGATAAAATAAAGTCTATAATCGAATATAATTAAGAGCATCTTCAAAGGAATAGAGTTTAGGTTATCCAAAAACTCTTCTAGTAGAATAATTTTTGAGGAAAAAAAAAGAAAGAATATGAGAAGAATTTAAAGATAGAGAGTCACAAAACCAAACTAGAATTTAAGCATCAATAAATTAAACAGCATACGAAGAACAATACGAGGAAAAGAAAAAAATATTTTTTGGTTTAACCCCACCTATTAACTTATAGGTAAAATATAAAATAGGTAAATTATTTTTTCAAGCTGCTTACTAAAAACTTCCCAAAAAATTCATAATTACATAAGATATTCAATAAAAATACAGTTAAATTAAGCTACAGTTGCACTAGTAATTTAGAAGGTGTAATTAATAGGCAAAATACTAGAAATCTCAAAACTAATGCGCAGCAAGATATAACAAGTAATTTATACTACTGCAGAAATGAGGTTAAATGAGCTATAATTTATATAGCAGGAGAAGCAGATATTAATGGTCAAAATAAAACGTATATAGGATGCACAGAAAGTTCTTTTAAGCATAGATGGTATAACCATAAATCATCATTTAAGCTAGCAAATCTTAGATACTCCACCAAACTTGCTAGTCATATGTGGAATTTAAAAGAAAAAGCAACAGGGATCCGTCGATAAGGTGGAACATTTTTAAAAAGTCAAATCCATACAACAATCATAACCGCATTTGCAACCTATGTCAACATGAGAAATTAGTGATTATGACATTTTTGGACCAAAAACTTTTTAAAGTAAAAATCTGAAATTTTAAGTACTTGCTTTCATATATCAAAAACATTTTAAGTGAATATGAGGCTGGATAAAAATAATATTTTAAAACCCCACTGTTATATTTAAAATACGTCTGCTTTTCTTCCCTTCCGACTCTCCCTTACATTTACTATACACTATTCCTTTACACTTACGTTATATTTGTTGTTTTCCTACTTCTTCCTTTTCTTTATACATTTACGACACACTTGCTTTACTCTCCTTCTCTTCGCCCATCTTCTACTTTTTCCTTCTTCTTCCTTCTCCACACCCTCCTCCTTTCAATTACACTTAACGCCATGGGTTTGATCGTCGTGCGTTTGTTTATTTATTTTTGAAAATAATAATGTATCGTTCTTTGTGTGTGCTTTTTTTTTTAATAAAAAGTGTTAGGTGGACAGTTGATAAAAATCGCCCTATGAGACCATGAGGTAGAAACCAAGATCGCATATTCAACTGACCTCCTGATTAAAGTTAAAAGCTCTATGTTATTTTTATTTTTATTTTTTCATACGTGAATTGAGCACTTTTTAATACTACTGCCTGGCTGATTTCATCTATGTGTATGTGTATGTGTATGTGTGTGTGTGTTTCAATAAGTGAATATACTGATCATTTAACTCTGTTCCAAGCTACGAAACAGAGTTAAATGAACAGTATATTCAATTTTTTGAGGATAACCGTCAACGAATTTCGAAATGAACAATTTATTTAAACTACTGAGGTAAATTAAATAGTTCTCGATAAGCTGACCACGTTTAGTTCCTGTTTTAGTGCTACTCAGTCCAAGTACTCCCTGATCAGCCTAGAAATTTAATTCACAATTACTATCTCAGTAAATTCATGAACCAACACTTTAATCCACGGAACAATGGCATAGTGGACACTATATGATGAACGTTAGAACGAGAATAACCATAACAAAATCTGGATCTTACGAGAAGACTGAAAATATTTCGCAATTTTCTCTCTCTCTCTCTCTCTCTCTCTCTCTCTCTCTCTCTCAATATCTGTCTATATCTCTGAGATGAGGTATTATGAATACTTACATTATTTACATTAATCGGACTGTTATCCTCATCTTCAATACCATATTCACAGCGTTTTCGGCCATTGTACGCTCCGGCCTTCTTCAGGCGATTGGAATTTAAAACCGAATACATATATATATATATATATATATATATATATATATATATGTAGAGAGAGAGAGAGACCAGTGTGTTATAGAAAGTAGCGCAAGGGAGAAACTGGCTTTTCCTAGTTCTTTTCTTTAGGAGCTAATGTGAGTTTGTCAGATTTTCCCATGATTTAATCAGCCTGGTGCGCTTTTGATCAGGTGTCAGTAGACATGACACCCGCTGAGTAGAAACCTTCGTCATGCCAAGTTCATTGTGCAGAATATTCTCAATTCTCTCAAGAGATACGCTAATAGCACTGGCTATTTGATCAATTAGTTAATCGCCTATCATCCAACACCATGTGATAAACACGATCAATGTTTTCCTCGGTGATGGTAGTTGCAGGATGTCTACACCTTAGGACGTCTTTAAGATTCTCCCTTCCCCTCCTAAATTTAGTTTGCCACTTTTGTACTGCTGATAAAGCTGAGGCGTCATCACCTTATGTAACAACCATGTCAGCATGAATGTCCTTGGGGCTGAATCCTTCTTCTGCAGTACTTGATAACACCACGATGACAAATGTCCATTTTCAAGAGAAGTTGCTACTAGTTACTTTTCAGATCTTCTTTTAACAGTTAGATATCAGTTCACCTGGAAATAAACAATGCCGTTATTAATAAGAATAGTTGAAACTAATGCAAGATTTCAGAACTCTAGCATCACTCCTTCATAATCAGTCTATGAATTTGTCAACCCTACCCTCGTTTTTTGTTATTTTTTTTATATTTATATTATATTGTTATATATTTATGCTTGATTTGGGGAAGGTTTTGTGGATGAGTTTGAGGTCACTCCTGGTAATTTTTTAAATTGGCCCCAAATCAGTTGTTGTGTACTTTAAATAAGAGAGAAATATTATACATGGTTAAAAAAAGAAAATGAGACATGATTTTTATTAGAAATTTTATTTTGACAAAAATAAATTTTAGCCTTGATTATCATAGTACAAATTTTTGGCATTCGTTTCAAAA
The DNA here is from genome assembly GCA_963932145.1 of Acanthosepion lycidas. Taxonomy (NCBI): domain Eukaryota; kingdom Metazoa; phylum Mollusca; class Cephalopoda; order Sepiida; family Sepiidae; genus Acanthosepion; species Acanthosepion lycidas. The sequence goes on from OZ010582.1 coordinate 275,110, forward strand.
AGTATAAGTTTAATAACTGATTCTATTCTTTTTTTTAAATGACTCTAAAAGCTCTTTTCCATTTTTTTTTTTTTTTTTTTTTTTTTTTCACTCTTCTGTAAAATTTATTACATGCTAATTCTGGTCGGTGGATTCAAACTTTTCAACAGTAATGTCTATTTGTTTTTACATATTTCTGATTCGAATCCGCGGTTATCTCCCTTTAATCCTTTCTCTTTTTATTTATTTATTTATTTATTTTTTAATTTTAAATTTGGTGACGCGCGAGCATATTTTAATTCCAAAAATGTGGTCCAGAGAGAAAATGTTTGGAAATCAAAGATCTTTAGGTACCTGCAAAAATTCGTATACCTAATGTATACCTAAGGCTTAAATGTATTTTCCATAAAGGAAAACTCCTTTTCGAAGCTTCCCCAGCTTCAATTGAAAGCTAAAAAGGATTAAATTTTCTAATTCCAGAAAAAAAAATACCGTAGAGTATTTCAATTAGAAATTTCAATGATTTTTAGTCGATTCTTCCGGAAAACTAATCGAAACGCCTATTTTTAACTTTTTTAGAGAAATTTAACCAAAACTTAATTTTTTTCCTTTTTGAAAATCCTGTTAAAATAAGATATACATTTCTGAAACATTAATTTCGTATAATTAGCAAATTTAAAGTTAAATTAATCTGTTCTGAAACAAATATCACTTACTTATAGCATAAAATTTTCTAGACAAACATTTCTTGACCTCGGTTTATTGTTATTTTCACGTCTCCGTTTTTTGTTTTTTGTTTTTTTTACTTGTAATAATTTAAAATACTATAAAAATTTCTTACATTATTGAGTTACCTCTATAATAGCTAAGATAATGATAAATAATTTTATTAATTATTAATATTACATTAAGTTATTACGTTTTTAACTTAATAACTGAGATAATAATTAATAAAATTGTTATTATATTAATAATTAAAATAACTCGCTCAGTTATTAATTGTTTAAATTGATAAATGAGATAATTTTATTATCTCAATTTAATTTTTAATTTAATAACTGGGAGTGACATAAGCCGAAAACCTTTATATGTCAAGGGGCTTTCCCTAAGGAGGAGAAAGACCTTGGAATACGTGACCTTTTAACCATAATGTCACTTACAAGATATCATACTAAAAAAATATAACCGTTTGATGCACAAAAAATATCTTTAATTATTGTAAAAACTTTTGGTAGCATGATTTGTATTAATCTTTTAATTTTCGATTAGTAAATACAGTCTTGACTTAAAAATTTAATAACCTACCTCGTATTCTCTTTGGAAGAATTTTAAAACATTTTTTTAAATTTAAAGAAAAATGAAAAAAACTGAAAGAAAAATGCTATCTTCAGATAATAATGTCCTTAATGTATATTAATTATAAAAGCAAGTAAAAGCCTGTCTAATTCGATAATTTGATAGTTTTATTGCAGTTTTTATTTTACGATTTGGAGCAGATTTTTAAAAAGTCGTCAGTAGATATGAAAAAAAGAATGATGATTTAATTTCTCCAAGAAATCCTGCTTATAACTAATATAAAACAATTTGTGAACTGTTTTAAATTCTAAAAACTTTCATAAAATTAAGTTATGGGGGTGGTAACAGATGTAAAAATATATATTTTTACCAAGATTTTCTAAAAATAAAAATTTCAAAAATATTCATTCATTTTTGTATAATTCCTGAAAGTTTCATTAAATCAGATAATTATTTGATTTTTACAGTAATTTCCAAATTAATGGATTTTTCCTCGGAAACTTCTCCACTAAAATGGCCATTGCAACAAGGAGTACAAAGCTGACAAAAGAACGAGATTTTTTACCCAAATTTAAAACGTGATAGAAAGAAGGAAAAATGTTTTTTAAAAATACTTTGTTCTTTCCTCTTAATAATAATATAGACATTTTAACGATAAAACTTTGTTTGGGGCCTTTTATCATTATGCTATAAAGATTTTTAGCGAATTATTGAAGGTACCTCGAGGTTTGGGTTTATACAGAAAGCTGTAGAATTGGTTCCAAAGTGTCTGACTGATTAATAATATAGCTTTAATGAAAGACTGCAGCCTTTCTTTGCATGTATTTTTACGTCATCCGATGTTAAATTTACAATGTAAATATCTATTACGCCTGATCCTTGGATGATAAATCGATCAACTAGTAGTAACTTTTAACTTATATAAAGGAGGTACGATGGATAAAAACACATTAAAACAACTACCATGAAAATATTACAAACAACGGAAAGCGAAATCACGATGATTATCTTTACTGTTTTACAATCATTCATTTCTTTTTTTTTTTTCTTAAAAAGATCATTTTCCAATTATTATAAACTATCATAGAAATAGTTTACTTTTCTCATAAGCAAATTAGAAAGATTTATAATGCCGAAGCTATGGTGAATAGCAAAAATCATCCACGTTCTCAGCGGCAAGACTTTCATTCAATCTGCTTAGCAAGTTACTCATTAAATATTGAGTTATTTTTCGGCAAATTTCGTCGTTGTAATTTTTAACATTTTTATTCGCCATATCTACTATTTCAACTTTTAGGAGGGCTGTGATGATATCATTAACTGAAAAACAAAACTGGGTTTATGTAAACCAGCAGAACTAATCAAGGAGAGCAAAGAACCATTAATTACTATGTGCATTCCTTTGACAAGCTCAGTTCCATGACATTCAATATCAAACTCAACTCTACCATGATCAACTATTTTTGAATCAATTCTATCAGTCAAGTTGCCATCATAGTTATCTCTATCATGCTCAAGTCCATTCAACACAGTTGTTTTTAAATTCAATCCTGTTGAGTTAATCTCCATGAAAATTATACTTAGCTCTGTCAGATTCAGTTTCATCAGGCACAGTTCCAAGAGGTTAAATTCTTTTAAGCACAGTTCCATTTAAATTCAGCTTCACTTATGCCCAATTTTAATTGGTTCAGATCCAGTCAGCTCAGATCTGCCAGACTCACTCCGTCAAGCGATGACCAAATGTCGTTAGTAAATTTGTTTTTTGTTTTTTTTATTTATTTCAATAGATTAGAAAGTTTTGACACATTTTTATAAACTTTTTGAAAGCTTTTATTCTTTCTTACTTATCTTCTTTTCTTTCGCTTCATCACATTTCTTCAGTATTTATACCCACTTTATTTCCTTCTTAATTATCATTTAATCTCATTCCATCTCTTTTTCCATTTCAAAAGATTTAGTCATTTTTACTCTTATTTTTCTTCTTCCTTCTTGGATTTTTCATTCCACCAAATCCACTTTTATTTCTTTATTTGTTTTGGGTTTATTTTTTTTTGTTTTGGGGTTTTTTGTTGTTTTTTTTTTTGCGATTTCTCTTGCTTGATATCCGACGTATTTGTGACAAGTTTTCGGAAAACCTTCTCGGATTAATGTTACGTTCATAATCTCCGAAGCATCACGCTGTGTAAGTAAATATAAAATTTGCTATGGCATTTTATATTTGACTATGCCTTGAATTTTCTGATTAATATTCTTCCAACTTAGTAAATGGGATCCCTGATGGGATTTGGATAGTTGATAAGATCGGGATCCTTGACGATGCTGCGCTGTCTTTGCCCGCAGGATTTCTCTATGCATGGCGCTGTTTACCTAATATCATAATTGTACAGTAGTTCAAATAGAAAGCTGATTTTATATCTATAAAGTGTCCTTCCCCGTTTCGAGAAAAACAATGACAAAACTACTTATCGATTATTCCCTTTGGTTTGAAAAGCATCGCAATTTACCCAATATATCCGAGTATAAAAGCAATCTCTTCGCATGGATAGCGAAGAGGCAGCTACAAATTAAAATAAACTGGATTTAATTTTGTTATTGATGTATTTTTATAAGAAAAGGGGGCTTCGAAGAAGGAGGATTCAAAACTTAGCTTTATCGAACCGTTTTTCTTCTCATTTCGAATTTCATTTTCGCCTACTTTACAACTTTCCTTTAGAATATTTCTAGATTACAACATTAACCTAAATTAATTACTAAACTTTATTTTACCAACATAATTCTTTTCAAGAATATATTCATATTTCTCTTATTTCTAAATACTTCGATAATTAAAATTTGTATTTACATTATTGAAAGCTGCAGAATAATTGAATTTTCCATTATCTTAACCATCACAATAAAAACTTATTCGTTTGAAAAGTAATAAAAAGTTCTTGGCATGACCAAGAATAAACTAAATCCATGAATCGTACATTTAAGTTCACATATTCACCCTCCCCACATGTTCAACACATTTGGCTCATCGTTTTTAAAAAAATTGTAACTGTTTCCCCACCAAATACGTTGTTTGGCCATTGAAATAATGACGTTGGGGGAGTGAATTAACATGATATTTTTTCAGCACCTCCCCATATGACAAAGTTTGTTCAACATTAATGGATTAATCAAAGGAAATTGTGTTATTAACAGCAAAGTCAAGCAAAGACTTCGGCATTTGAAAGGATTTTATCTTCACAAGTACAATGTTCTCATCTCGTAATATTTAGGATGTGAAACGATGGATTTACATTTATTCAGTAAATTGCAGAGAAAATAAAAAAAGTAAATTAAGGAGTGAATATGAGAAGGAAAGGAGGAAAGAAAATGAACAAGTTTTCTGCAATATAACAGTAATTAAAACAGTATGAGAGAAAATACCAAAGCGAATTGATAAAAATATTTAGAAAGGAAGGTAAAAAGTTGGGAAAAATAAAAGATATGAAGGGAATCATTAAAAGGAATGAATTGATTTTCATAAAATCACTAACTACAACTAAGAGAAAGAAACTCAAAAGACGCAAATGATTGACAAATTAAAAAGCTGAATCTGAAAAAAACTTTCCGTAGTTATTCCTTGTTCGTTTTAACCTCTTTATCCATTACCAAGTCACGTACCTTGTCAAACTTGAGTAATCCTATGAGAAATGACCCTTTCGTAAATTTCGTATCTGACACCATTTCTGCTGCCCTGTCAGCAGATCGATCGTGTTTCTAATCAGCTGAACTAGATTGATTTTTGTTTCTTATTTATTCAACAGTGTTTCTTGAATCTCCCCGATTAATTCTTTCTAAAAAAAACACTGTATTGATGCATAGGCATTTGCAGTCACTCTTTGCCATTGACTTTAAGTGCAAATACAATGTCATGTCCACTAAAAACCAAATTAAGAAACCAAAATTTCTACTATAAACCACTTACCTGCAACGCAATAAATTTGTTCTCTGGTGGAAGTTTTAAAACCCTTTTTTTAAAAAACAATCAATTCATATAAAAAAAATGTCAAATAAAAATTATTTCTTCGGAACTGTTCGAAGTATCTGCATGTCCTAAAATAAATTTAAACGAATTTTGTACTCATGTCATTAGCCATCAGTCTGTCACCTGACAGATTAGATGAAAATTATGAAATAATTTATTGCAATAACTGACATAACTGAATGTCATTCAATTTTTTTTTTTTTTTCTAAAAAGATCCAATCCAGAAAAACTAGTTAAAACAAAAGGTCAAAATATTCTCCCCCAAATTAAAGGCAGGTTTCTGATAAAAACTTGCTGAAGATTACCTAATGTAACATACAACTGATGAAGACCATGGAGTTAATATTGGGATGAAAGCAATAAAAATTAAAATGCTAGACCGGAAAACTAATTTAATGTTTACAAGTGAGGCGCTGAAATTTTCTGTTAGATGCACTTCCTAAAATGAGTATTTCATTGACCAAACCTTAGAATATTGATCTGGGGAAATTAGTTCTAACATGTCATCAACCCCTCGTATATAATTATGGAAAAATATTTACCATAACACTAGCTTCAGTTTTCATGTACACTGATTATTAATAGTATTGCTCACAAAATATACTGGCAGAAATCCGGACTGTATTCTGTTCACCAGCTGCACAATCCAAGTTCTCTAATATTGAACCACATCGCGTTTACTTACCTGTCCATTACACTAGTTGAGACACGCAGCCAAATGCAGTAACAATGCTTAATAATGAATTGCTTTGTATAGCACCAACATAAAAGTATAGGTGCAACCGTTTTCGTGTGAAAAGTTACCAAAAGAAAGTTGCGAAACAGAACGTCGTGTTCAACGATTATACAGACTGGCACTTGCTCGCAGTGATACTCGGCTATTGCGCTAGTTAAATATTTTACCCAGAGAAATGTTTATAAGCTGATAAACCCGGGTATGTAAATCGAAATCTATATTTTATACAATATAAATTAAAAATATAACAGATTTTGATAGAACACAAAAAGTTAAAGTTGAACAATATTTAATTTTACTTAAATCTAAAATGTGGTAACATTTGATTTATCTGACCAACGAATTTTTCCAAGTTGACGGAAATATTTGTTCATCGAATTTTTAATTGGGAAACTGAAGAAGAGTAATAGAAATCACAACTTAAAATTTGGATAAAATAAAACATATCAGTACCAGAAAAAGAAAAAAACTCAGCAATGCGTTTGTGCTAAAAGAAAAACACTTATTTCGAATCGATAAAACTAAAAAAAATATCATTTTTTATGCAATAAGATTTAATTTTATTTAACACACAACAAACACCTGCCTGAATTATTAGTTTGTTAATTAAACTTCAAAAAAATGAAACATCGAATATAAAACCAAGGAATATGATTTTTATTAATGACTGTTATTTGTTTGATTAAGATGTGTCTTTATCAAAGACGTATCCGCAAATAGTCAAATGAAAAGAAACGAAATGTCATTTTAGTTTAACTGTTAAATAGCAAAAGAACATACATTCTCCTGTCTTTCACGATCAAATAATGAATCCATTTAATATATATGTGCTCTTGAACAGCAAACAGATTTCTAATGATTCAGAACATATTCGAAGTTGAAGTGAAACATTTTCGTCATTGAGTCGCAAATAATAAAGATACAGCACAGGGGTTGAAATTGAAAAATATTGAAGCAAGCAAAAGTAATAAATTCAGGAATAAAATAGAAGAGTATACTTAATATCAAAGAAAGAATATACAAAGCGAGAAATAAGATGCAAATTGTAAGCCATCCTGGCGAGTTTTGACTGCATTTCTTTTCAAATAAGCGTATTATTTTGGGATATATTGACTATACTCTGCCACATCCTAAGGCTGTTTAGTGTTGAATTTAACATTACAACTCAACCGATAAACAACTAAATAACCTGAAGTGATTTACTTGCTTTGATAAAATTCGTTGTAACATGTTCGTTTCAGAGTTAAGAAATCTTATTTTAAATCTGAGAAAAATTGTTTACATCAACATCAACATTATCTTTGTTCATGATTATTAGGGATTCGGATTTTTTTGTACCTGCAGTGGAGTGTTGGTTAGTAGACAAACCACGTGCGTAATTCTTACTGTGATGAGTTCTATCCTAAAAAAAAGTCTACCACTGCTAAGCCTAGTAAATATCTTCATAATTAATTTTATTAACAGTTCATGAGACATTGTTCCTTACTTAAAGTTACTTAACAAAAACTATTCTGTGAAAGTATATTCTTTTCTATGACTTGGATTTTACACGATATCAATTTAACCTCATTATCTCAAAATAAATAAAGAAACTTCTACAGTTTTAAAATCGTTCTATTTTTGTTTTATTTTACACCAAAACATAAAGATTCAAAATCTCTCAAATAAAAAAATGCCTGTGATCACAGATATCCAATGCTGGCTCTAGCCAATAAAGATAAAAAAAATCTCTTAAATATTTGGCAAATTTCAATGACATATTTTAGGGCTATGTATCACGAAAGAGTTAAATTTGAACAGAATTTAATAAGAAAAGACTTACTACATCAGAATTTCATATTAAATGCGCAGTATTCACAATTCAGATGCGTAATACAAACATAATCGTGATATTTAAATATGGAATAAATATTACTTTCTCAAGTAAAAGGTTGAATTTTGGATCGGCTGGCAATCAAACATTTCGGATTCAGGATGTAAATCACACGGATGTAAAATTTATCCAAAATTTGACAAAAAAACTTGCATAAGTGTCCTTGTAATAATCTTCTACTTTGAGGTGTAGATTTTCACCTTGAAATGAAGTTTTTCTCGAAAGGGAGTAAAAACGTAATTTGGTGCTAAATAATATTTAAAACAGGTAAGATTCTTTGCTTTGACGAAATTATGCATGAACACATTATTTTAATCTGATACAAATCAGCGTACAAATGCAATGAATGAACATCGTATCCTTAGCAAATGGAATCGAATTATTGATTATATCACCTCTGAATTCAGTATTTAAAACTACTATGTTATCATTAGCGACAATAATAGCTAACGGAAAAGCCGAGAGAAAACTGGAATGGAAAATCAAAGAGAGAAGGGAAACGGGCAAAGGGGGGAATATTTTTCAAACGAGGTGTGAATAACTGTAATATTGGTCAAGAAAGAACAGCAACAGGTGATAATGGAAAGAGAAGAAGCAACAATGCAGTGACAAAGAAGGAAAGCGCAAGAGCCTGTTCCAGAAAAATTACAGAGAAAAAGAGAAATTTTGACTAAAGGAATTGTGATAAGAAAGGAAAGGAAAAAGTAGAAAAATGAAAAAATGAAAAGAATCATAAATAATGAGGAAACTTTCTTGAAAAGAATTGAAAGGAAAGAAATAAAATAAGCAAATAAACTGGTAAAAATCTATGAAATTTCTTCTGCACAGAAATCATGTTGGTAGAAGGGGTGTATCAATAGCGCAGTGACTTTACCTGCCTCTGGCACAAGGAGTCGTGTTCAAAGATAGTTCAGTATATTTGACTCTCTGTGTACAGGCCCGCGTGTATAGAGAGAGCGAAGAATGTGAAAGAGATAGACAATAATTGTGTTGATAATGACTCCACTTTCATCTATCTACATACTTTCATTATAAATATATATTGAGAGAAAGTGAGACTAAGAGTGGTTGAGACTGAGTTCATTCATCATGTATAAAAACTGTATCATTAAATCTTAATTGCGATATGGCTGTGTTAGCATTCTATGAAAACTGGGATTACACACACACATATATATATATATGTTTGTGTGTGTGTGTAAGTGTAATTATATATATATATATATATATATATATATATATATATATATATATATATCGGGGGGGGTGTACCACAACTCGCCTCGATTCCCATTCTCATTTTTCCCTTGCTCCGGACTAAGCTAAGCTTCGTAAATATCGATTTTCGCAAGTAAACATGAAAATATTACTTTAGCGGGCAATAAATGAAAACAGAAGAAATAGCAAAGAAAATCAGAAACAAGAGACAAACGGATGCATTTCTGTGACTTTTCTTTCATCTTTGCTCACCACGATAAATAAAATACTGTTGTCTTTTTTATCTTTTGAATTGCTTTTTACTCAATGTACGTGGTTGTTCCGTAGACACGCACCGACACAGAAATAGTATCTATCTATCTATCTATATATATATATATATATATATATATATATATGCAGAGAGAAAGAGATAGATAGATAGATAGATAGATAGATAGATAGATAATATTAGTGGTTAATATACACACACACACACACACACACACACACACACACATATATATATATATATATATAATATTAGTGGTTAATATGCACACACACACACACACACACACACACACACACACATATATATATATATATATATATATATATATATATATATATATAAATTTCCAAGAGGATAGAATCCAGGTAGAACTCAATGTCCAGGACAGAGTAAGAATATAATAAAAAGGCTTAAACACTAATATTCCATGATTATAATTTATTACATTGGCACCGTAATTACGATCCAATTCATCAGACCTACAAATTCAAAAAGAAATCGGAAAAAATAACTAAAATTAAAAAAATGAATTTAGTGAGATTGTATGTATGAGAGTGACGGACGAATCTGAGAAGTAAATGAAAGCTCTAGAGAGGGGTAACAGACGAAAGGAGAACAGGAAGGCCTAAAAGTGAAGGTGGGAATTAAAATTTGACAGAGAACTTTTAAAGAGAGGAGTTAAATGACGGTTTAAATGAGTGAGACACAGATAAATATGAATTATTTTCCGAAACATAATTCATTACTGAATCGCTGACCTAAATTAAATTAAAAACAGAAGCCGAAAACGGGTTTAAACATTTGTGGTGACACTACGCACAATAAAAGACGATATAATCTAAACTTAAAATTCAGAAGATGAGAGAGGGAAAAGAAAAGAAAAAAAGGGGAAGATGGGGGGGCAACTAAAACCGAAGGGCTTCTATAAAAGGGCCGCTGTGCAATGAAGGAAATTTGACAAAAGTAATATCACCTACAGGTTACAAATTTAATATAAACATAAAAATTAACGAATATTTAATTTAGCAAGGACCTACTATTTCTATGCCCGAAAACTCATACGTTTGTACACACATACACAACAACATATTTATATTTACACGCGTATACATAGATATACGTGAGTACACACACACACACATATATATATATATATATATATATATATATATATATATATATATATATATACAGAGAGAAAGAGAAATATATACTTAAATACTTAAACATATGTACAAAACAAAATTTGCATCAATTTCACTACGACGTTTCTATTAAAGACGAACTTGTCATAAACGGAAGCGTGACGTAAAGAAACAAAACTGTACAATGTATATGTAAGTGTGAAAGCGATAGAGCGAGATAGAAAGAGAAGAGAGAGCGTATATGTATACACTTAAGCGGATGATGTATGTGTCTATGTATTGAAAATTATTTTTTTAATAATTAGGAACTGTTTTATAAACTTCACTTTACAATATAAATCTTGCGCTTTAAAGATCACATGCTCAATTTATTTGATTTGTACTATACTTTGTTTTAATTGCAAATATAAAAAAAATGTCGCACACAGGCACCCATTTGAATTCAATTTATATAATTCTTTATATATTTATATATTCTTTTTTATATGTTGCTGACTTGTACAGGATTTTCTTCTTTTCTTTTTTCAAAGCACAATTTTCAGAAAATCATAAATTCGCACTCATTGTCTATCTGTTTCCTTATTAGGAAGTAGGTTGCATTTGTGTTTCCCTGTATGAAATTGCATTTACGCTATACAAATTTTTGTAGCATTATACTTTCTCATGTCCTCACAAAAGGAATGCGATGATGTGTTCTTATATCTATTCATGCATATCTACATAAACATATATAAAGGATAAAGGTAATCAGAAAACATTCTCTTACGTAATCAATATTTCAATCAATATACGTAATCAATATATTAGCATGAGTTGTAGATAATTATGCAAATATTTCGATGTTTATTGCATAAACATCATCAGCGGTAATTTATTATGAACAAAAATGTCATTTTTGTTTTTTATAAGGACATATATGAAGAGCAATCCGAAAAAATAAACAAAAAACAGTAGCAAATGTAAAAATACAATCAACGAATCAGGAAGAAAAAGCGTAATAAATCGAGGTAGAAAAAGAGAGAGAATGAATGTATAAAAGAAATTGAAAGAGCGAAAGAAAACGAAGAATAGAAAGAGAGATACAAAATGTGAGAGAAAGGAATACAGAGAAATAAAAAAAAAAAAGAGAAAGGAACAGTGCGTGAGCGAACGAGAGAACAGTTGGACTGGTGAAGTAATTTCGTGCAGCATGTCTATCCATACCGAGACCAATGTGCATCCGTGAGTCTGGGAGTGTAAGACGACATTTTTTCATGTCTTTGTAATCAAAGACAAAGAAAATAAAAGAAAAAGTAAGAAAATTAGGAAGAACTTTAAAACAACTTTGTAACCCGTTGACACAAACGCGAAAAGACGAGCGGACAGTGAGAAAAAGAAAATAAAAAGACAAAATGAGACACATAAACGTACGTAAGCGAAGAGGGTGCAGTTAGAAAGAAGTGGGAAAACTGAATGACTGAAAGAAGTTGAAAGAATATAAATAAGAAAGAAAATTCAAAAAAGAAAAAGATAATTCTTAAATGCTGAAAAATGAATTCATCAATGAGTGGAAATATAAAAAACTGGAATACTGTTCAATGAATGAACTCACCATCAAGTAACACACACCTATATATATATATATATATATATATATATATATATATATATATATATAAAACAAACACATATGTGTGTGTGTATTTAATGCACGCAAATACATTTTTTGTACAAAAGTGCATTTAAGTAAAACTCAGAAAAGCTCAATTTTACTAAAAATTGCTTACGGCTGTTTTAATTTGGTCCGCAGGTTGGTGCAGAGGCTCAACAAGCCAAAGAAAATCTGAAACTAGTTAAAAGTTAAAATAGCATTTAGTGTCGATTCAAATTTCCCTGTTTGTTTTGAACTTTAATGGAAACAATTCCATTGGTTTTACAGGAGATATGATAAAATATGAATAGGATGATAGATAGATAGATAGATAGATAGATAGATAGATAGATAGATAGATAGATAGATAGATAGATAGATAGATAGGCTATGAAAAGAGAAGACGAAAGTAATAACATTATCATATGAAAGAATTGTGAGAAAGATAAGTCGTAGAGTTAGAGACGAAGAAAGAAAGAAAGAAAGAAAGAAAGAAAGAAAGAAAGAAAGAAAAGGGCTGTTAGTTTAAAAATAAGATAAAGCTTAAAATGTATAGCTGGTAATGCGGGGTTGCATTTTGTCATTTCTTTAGTCTTTTACGTTGCCAGGCAACGAGCTACTACATCAGACCATAACCATTTTGACTACCCGCTAGTGACGTCACCAATCTTCCCTTAGCAACGACAGTGACAAGGAATGGCAGTTGTAACATCGACCGTCTTGACGCACGCGCGTTCTGGAACTGAAGGAGGAGACGTAATGCCAAAAGATTGTGCGAAAAGAAACAGCCACGAAGAAAACATTGTTATTACTTCTGTTAATATTACTAATAATATTAATGCTAATGTTGCTATTATAATTAATAATAATAATTGGTAGGTCTCACCACTATGACGACAGTGCAGTTTTTGATCATTCTTTTTTACATTAGCAGCCGTAATTATAACGATCAATAAATAATAATAATAATAATAATCTTTAGATTTATGACAGAAAACACTCGTTTTAAACAATTGTAACGACAATTCTTAAGAAATAAAATGGAGTACAAAATAGAGAAACAATAGTTTTACTCTCTTTTCGTCGTAATATTTGACAATTGTGGAAAATGTTAGCATTGATGGGAACGCAGATAAAATAACCCTGTGCGTGCTCGTGTGAGTCTGCGTGCATACGCGCGTGCGATAATGCCCAAAATAAAAATAATTGTTTTTTTTGTTTTTTTTTTTCACCACAACAACCTCGAAATCCGCTCATCGAAAAACAATTTTGTAGTGGTCAGAAAAATACAGGCACAGACAAAAAGACTGGCCAACTTACCTCTTTCTATGTGTGACATTTTACATGCCACTAGTGTCTCATTATTTTAAACAAATCGTGTCCGGTATCCTGCACAAAAATTATTTTATTTTCCATACATCGCTTCATTCAGGATATAAGAAAGAATTATTAGGTTGGTGCAAAAATAATATCGTTTTCTCACATATGTTACTATGAGAGAAAACGATATTATTTTTGCACCAGCCTAATACATCTGTACTTAACAATCTTTTCACTCATCGGCATTTTCTCGCCCATACCTCTACCCCTAGAATTTATCTTCTAAAGATTTTCAGACGATTTATCTCATGCAGATTACATATCCCGCCAACTCCTCAACAGCAGAAATTCAATCCCACCATCGAAAGCGGCAACTTCCGGTTCTGTGTGTTAGAATGTGTGTGACGTTAAAAATATGCACCTTTCCAAATGACGCTAACACCAACTTCGATTTCCGATTTGAAGCTGAAATGCTTATTCTAAGCTACTGTTCTAAAAATATTCTGTGCATTAAGCAATATTTCTTAGATTAGATTAATTCTGATATAAAATTTCTCTCTTATATAGGACTGGTGTTTGCAAGTTTGCCAACATTATTTAATTCAGCGTGACATAATAATTAGCGTGGTTTTTACGCGAAAACAGACAATTTTTTTAAAAACTCTGACAAATCTCTGTTAATTATGTGATTTCAATAAATATTCTGTATTTATTCAATAAATTTATTTATAAAAAGCTGTTTTGTAAGAAAATTTTGTGGTATATTTTTTAATTCAGTTAAAATTACTTCATTTGATTTTATGGAAGCGTAATACCTTTTGAAAACTCGCAAATTTAAGCGGACGCAATAATGACGTTATCCAATAAACGTCGGAGGGCATAAAAACAATCTAAAATCTGTCTTCAGTACGCAAATTTATTTTTATTTATTACGACTAATTTCTGCGCTATTTTCTTGCAATTAAAACCCAATTCAAACTTTAAAGAATGTATTTAGACTATTACAATACTTTTTAAATAAAAAATACATTAGATTTTTATTTTAAAAAATGAATTGTAAAAATAGCAAATGGTTGAAAAGTATGGGCAGCAATTGGTGACTCTTAAATATTTATTTAAATAGATTTTCCTCGCTTTTCTCCAGTTTTAAAAATGACTTTCTCTTCTGTCAATCAGCTTCCTACAATATAAATTTTTCTTATTTTTTTTATATATCAACTCTTTGGAATTCTAATTAGCCACGGTTTTCTCTTTGGTGAGTAAGAGGAAAAGCAGAAGTCGCGCTGGAGAACAATATAAGCAATCAACACTACAGAAAACGGTAAAATTTGAATCTATTGTGGACGATTTGTATATGACCGACTTTGCAGTTTTGATGTGCTTCGTATCGAAATATTCATAATTGGGAAATAATGTCGAATTCCCTCTTCAGAGAAAATGTAAAGGCATCATATGCATCTTTCAATGATAATAATTGATGAATTCTTTTACAATCCGATGACAATCAAATAAATATTTACCATGGAATTTTCAATTGATAAACAATGATTTGAATGAAGTGTAAAAAGTGCGGAATATTATATATATATATATATATATATATATATATATATATATATATATATATATATATATATATATATATATATATGAATAAAATTGAAATAAAATAAAAATAAAAAGATAAAGTAAAAAAGAAAGATTTTATTCTTGATGAAATTTCTTGCAAAGAAAATTTCAAATCTCGGAAAATTTAATTGATAATGAATGACAGTAAAAAAAGAAAAGAAGATTAAAAATATGACTTGATAGAGAAAAATAAAAATGACATGATTGAATGGAAAATAGAAGAAAAGTAAGAATAAGACAAAGAAACGGTCTTGATGAAAAACAAAATGTACATGAAAATAATAAGAAAAAATTGTCGGAAAGCCAAGAAGCGATGATTGACGGAAAGATGAAAACGAATCTGAATTTAATGTTTTAGTACATTTTTTATTTTTTGACTTTTCTTGACAGATTAATTTTCATCTAACGTCATTGCGTCAAAATAAACAATAAATGACATTGTCTATTTCGATTTAGTCACCGCATGGTGTAAATAATTTACTATCAAAATACACACGTACATACACAGTTAATAATACATAATCTGAGGAATAAAATGCTAGTTTCTGAATCATTAGTTTGTAATTCCCTAAAATCATGGGATCAAGCTCCATTTGGGTAATTCTGGCATGCAACATCTCGACGGAAGAGCAAAAACGTGACAAAAGCAGCATATAATTTGTGCTTGAAAGTTCAGTTTCTAAAACAACCTGTGTCGATCATCGCAAAACCGGGTTATATATAACAGGATGAAATAATGGTATCTTTCCAAACAAAATTTAAGATTTCAAAATTCCAGAAGCTTCCGAAAATAACTGGAATGTTGACTGACCAAAACGTTGTTGCGAACGAATGATTTTTCAAAAGAATCATTAAATATTAACACTACCCAGTTGAAAGAGAGTGTTAATGTTTTTAAAATAATAAACACAAAACAATAAACACAAAACAATTTTACACATCGTTAATCAGAAAAAAAGTATCATTTGTGAAAAGTACAGAAACGGCAGTTTATTCGTGTTTAATTCTTTCCTAAAAGGGTTTCTTTCTAGCATGGCGTCTCTTTACATGGTTAGCAGTGTACATGCAGTGGTGGGTATCTTCCAGTCAATAGATGATTATAGATAGTGAAGAAATGAAAGAAGGAAAAACGAAAGAAAATAAAATAAAGAAAGAACAGTATGCAATATTAAAAAAAAAAGATATGAAGGAAAAAAAGCATGTATTTTTCAGTTTTCAAATAATAATTAATTTCAGTTTGAAAGTCCAATTAATTATTAAAGAATTTATTATTGCCAAATTTGTTTCTTTTTGTCTCTGAATATTTTAATTATACATTCTTATCGATCAATGATACAGTAACAAATTCACTGAGATGATCACCGATACAGAATAACAAGCACATAAACACAAATAAAAAAGCGAAATGGACACACACACAGAGACACAAACACATACACACACACAGATATATATATATATATATATATATATATATATATATATATATATATATATATATATATATAATTCACCCCCAAGCAAACTAATGTGCAATGGCCTGCTTGAAGTGAAAGAGGGTGAAAACCATTAGAGGAACCGGAAACCCAATCCTAAACAGGGAACAAAATGTTTCCCTTGTTTCCTGTTTATGATTGGCTTTCACTTTCATTAACCCATTGCATTTTAGTCGCCTTATCACCTTACTTGGGCCGAATTGATTATATATATATATATATATATATATATATAAGTGAACATTGAAGTCAACACTCAGAGGCGAAAGACTGTTTCATGCTAGACGCAATCGTCCGGCCGCGAATGTTGGATTTTTCGTCAACTATTTATATATATGGGTCAGTGGTGCATTTTGGGTAATCTATTCTGGTGGTTATTTTTGGAGAGTGGCTTGTTTGTTTATTTGTTTGGGTTAATTTTAATAATGTTTTGTGTTTAAAAAAAGGGGGGTGCTTAGGTCGCTTATTTAATTGTTTATGGTCTAAAAAACCACAAAGAAAATTTCAAAACCAAACCTGCATGCAGACTCATAAACCCAACTAAAAGTGAACTGGATAAAATAAGCAAAACAATACTAGAAGGAATTAATTCTGAACTAAGGAAGAAGTTAGGAGTAAATCAGTGGAAAAATACAAAAGCAGCTATTGACTGGTTTCACAACATAAATAAAAAACATAATTACCAGTTTATACATATAGACATAAGAGAATTTTATCAATCCATAACAGAATCCATGCTAGATAAGGCCATCACGTTAACCTAGGAACCAATAAAAATAAATACAAACGAAATCGATATCAATAAAACACTCCCGTAAATCACTACTATTCCACAATGAAGAAGCATGGATAAAGAAAGAAGGGATCGTTGACACTACAATGGGAAGCTCTGACGGTGCGTGGTCGTGCGAAATCATAGGTATATATTTAATACATGAAATAAGCGAAATAATAGATAAAAATGATACGGGACTCTACAGGGACGACGGTCTCATAATCTTAAAAAATCGATATTATTGAGCAAAATGTGCAATGGGCGAAAAAAAATGAAATATGAATTTGGTGTTAATTTGGAGACTTATGCCAAACCAAGAACTAATTTAATTGGAATTTTATAAATCACACGAATTAAACGAAATTTTTAATAGAGGTACTATAAAGATTAATTACAGTTAAATGAATAATAGTAAATAATAAAGAAAAGCAAACACATACTAAATAGCAACAATACAGAAACACTAACAAAATTGTAATAATTGTGAGTGTAAAAATAAAACCAGATTCCAACTGTAACGAAATTAGAGAGAAGAAAATATACAAAGCGAAAGTGACAACAATGGTGAGCCCAGAGCAGGAGAGGATTTACATCGGAACAACTGGGAAAGAATTCAAGAAAAATATGCAAACCATTTGCTATCGTTTAAATGTAAAACATAATAATAACACCATGCTATCAAAATATGTATGGGAATGAAACAGAAAACCCCATTTGTAATGGTAATGGTTACCGAGGGGCATGTGCTTTGGTAACGGTGACGGACGTTGATAGACATTTGAGTTACTTGGCATTGTCATGAAGTCAGTATGAGCTTCCTTCCCTAATCTAGATGACTATTAACATGGCTAATGCGCACAATCTACCCATTTGGTTGTACATTAGAGTATTCCTTATAGATAAATTGTTTATCGCCATCTATACATACAGTCTAGAACACGGAATATAATAAAAAAGATAAAGAAAACGGAGGAAAACTTGTAATATCACCGTCATAATGGCTACCTATTTCTTATAGGACCAAAACCGTAGCCCAACCATCACGTACATCCAGTGTAGCTCTATATCATCATCATTAAAAATTACTGTTACTAAATACGTTTCATATATTTCTACTCCCTACCTATAAGTTTATCTTATTGGTGTTTTTTAAAAGCTTTCGTTCTGTTGCATTCATGATCTTAGTCAATGTTCTTAATATTCTGCCTCTTTTCTATCCGTTTACATTCGCAGCTTTTAATTTATTACAAATCCCTTTTTATGACATTCTTTAATCCATTCTTTTTTTGTTTTTATTTTGCCAATGCTTTCACATTTTTGTTGATCTGCGATCTTTGTTCAACTTTCTCTCAATTTCCGTAATTCAATAACTGAATATGTTTTCATTTTTGAGATTATTTCTTTCTTACCACCAACGACAATCTTTATATATTTTTAAATTAAAAAAGTATCCATAAATATAGTATTATATATATATTTTTAGATATAATATATTTTTATATATATTTATTTTCAATACGATGGACAAACCTCGAGTTGCGTAATAAAATTCCATACCAACTAATTAGCTATTCTAAATATGTCCTCCAAAGTTAAAGATTATCATCTGAAATTTCCATGTCGTATTTATCATAATAGAATTATTATATACTGAAAACTTTTTCAACATTGGTTCGTTAATTTCAATTTATTTTTTCTTTTGCTGAAAACAATGACTTGCATAATAAAATCTAACATAGTGTATTGCTTACTTTAAGCATTAAAAACGAATCTTAATTCACTGAAAATTCTTATCTGAATGTTGACATTACAAAGGAACCTATTAACGCACACAACTCCCCCACCCCTCTCTCTCACTCTCACACACACACACACACACACACACACGCACACACACACACGCACACAAACACGCACTAACTCACTCACTTTTTGGAAAGACCTTGGTAACTGTTATGACCAGTGAAAGGACATTACATTACTTCGTAATTATATCAATGTTATGAACTGCTGACTTTTCACTGGAGAATATCAAGCTGACAAATTTTAGTCATAATAAATTCCGATAAGGAATCTTGACATTTCTAGAATTTTGATACCTCACTTCATAGATCAGATTAGAGAATGGGCCAGAAAAATAGTACCTCTGGTATAAACTTCCAGACTGCTTAGCAAATAATCTTCCAAGATATCATTTAGAAAACTGCCAAAACGCAAAACAAGTTTATTTTCTAATTTCTTCAATAATTGTAATCTCAGCAATTTTCTTTTTCTTTTCTACCTTTTTGCCAATTCTTATCTTGTTCCAGTTGCTGATAAGTCTTCTCAAAATTATTTATTTAATTTCTATGGTGAAAATTTTCTATGATGTAAAAATATCTACAATAATTATACGCTGAGTATTTTTTCTTACATGCAGATAATTTTGTGTCGCTTATGCACTGAAGCAAAAGACGTTACTTTGTATTGTTTTTAGATCCACCTGAAAACCTAATTTCGATTATACATTAACGTCACTGCAATTAGGTATTATCTTTAAAAAAATCCTATTCATTCATGAGTACACCTTAAATCAATGACTGGAGTTATTCCAGGACGATAAAAAGTAAGAAATGCGCTAAATTTATTTGTCATT
Source organism: Acanthosepion lycidas (assembly GCA_963932145.1). Classification (NCBI taxonomy): domain Eukaryota; kingdom Metazoa; phylum Mollusca; class Cephalopoda; order Sepiida; family Sepiidae; genus Acanthosepion; species Acanthosepion lycidas. Next base: position 295,131 of record OZ010582.1, read on the forward strand.
TGATATCTGAAATTTGTCATATTTTCTTCAGGGTGTGGAATAAAGACCAGCAACTTAAAAATTAACTACTACAGTCAAACCCATTCACACAGTAAATGGTAACCCAAATTTAATCCTTAAGTCTTCTGTGTTTGTCCATTTGTAAAGTCTGGATATATAAAGATGATGACACAATTTACTTACTTCATTACATGACTTTCAGAACAGAATTTCTACTTCAGATACAAGTAGACTTTATAGAAAATCTATTGTTATTGTTTTAATCCTTTCATAGATTGCTTGGCAAGAATATATAAATGAGCCCTTCATCACTTACGAGGAAATTGCGTTGGAGAAGATATTTCCTTGTGTTCTGTTTCTTCGCTAACATTTTGCTCATTCGCAAGTTGCGACAAACGTATCACGAATAGATACAATGTAAATTTCTCTAAAATGGGTGCTATCTACACTCATACTTCAATCGTTATATGAGAAATTGTGTCGTTTAAATGCATATTTAGATAGTGTGACAGTAATCGGCGAAAAGAATTGAAACCGGCATGACGAATTCAAGTCTTTTTCGTTTACTTTGCTAATGCACTTGAAGAAAGTTATGAATCCATATTCTTCAAGCTATGGATTAAATTTGGTTGGGAGCCAGTCTAGAAGAAGGAAACCCTTGAATTCAAACTCCCGTAAATAAGGAAGTAGTCTGGGCTTTTAGTCCTGTTAGAGCAAGCGGGCGAGATGATCAACATTAAAATCAAAATCAATATTAATAATTATGGTCTCTGTGCAGACTATTTTTTCTTTGACACATCTACGCCTGCAGTACATAAAGTACTCAAGCGAGCATAAGGATTGAGATAAAATTGAGATAGTCATCAACTTTTAAAAATAAGTAAGTGTTTAAACTTGCGATAGCATAAGAAGAGAAACGGAGGCTTATTAAGAATAATATATAATCATTGATAGGTAACATTGCTTGAAGACACGTTTTAATCTTTTTTGTGTGTTGAAATTTTCATTTTTTACTAGTATTTTAAACCTATTGTATTTTTTAAAGCTACTAGTATTTTATTAAACTAAAATTAAAGAGATTCAAGTGGTATTGATTTTTCTCGGAAACCTTATATGGCCAAAAGCAAATAAACAACCAATCAACAATAGTCAAATGTTGTCTCTTTTAACTGAAATCAATATATACATATTTAAAAACGTATATGTTCGCAAAAAGTTTAATATGCTATTTTTGAAAACTGTTGCTAGTAAGTTCTATTCTCATAAAGAACCAAATAAATTTTAGTCGATGTTAAATTTAGGTTTCGTTAATATCAACATGTGTGTGTGTGCACGCGCGCGTGCGTGTGCGAGAGTGAGAAAGATTGTTTTGGAATGTGATATTTTTTTTAATCTGACCAAATTGTTTCAGTTTTTATTCGTATTTACTGTTTTCGTTTCTATTATTCCATGATAATTAAGTCATGGAAGAATGTTCAGGTTAAGAATGTAGATATATGAACATGAATATCGTGTATTTTCTTTCAAATGACCTTTTCGTCTGCAAATTAACAAGTGATCAGATTAAGCATGGATCCGGTTCAGAGTTTCAGCAAAAATCCGTTTTGCGTTCGTCAACTATCACCAATAAGAAAAGGTTGCTCTTGCGTTCGCCTTTTGTGACTCTTGGGCCCTTACAGTTTCACAGAAATTCCTTTTCTGATTATTTATGAAGATGTAATGTTTTATCATTTCAATGTATTTCTGGAGAAGATATATTTTCGGGATTGGGTATTTATTGGCTATATTCAAATTGCTTTTGAATTAAATGTGTGTGTGAGCGTGCATGCGTGTGTATATGTGAATAAAGACATTTTTATGCACGTTAGTATTTTAATTATTTTAGTTTGGGATTAATTTATGTGTTATATATTTTGAATGACATGAGATTATGGATTTAACCGTTCTCTTTTCTTTTTCTTTTTTTCGTAGTCATGCATCTTTTTTGTAGTCATGTGTATTTTTCCAGTGTTAAAAAAATTAAAAGATAACGGTTAAATCCATAATTTCATGTTATTCAAAATATATAAAATGAATTAATCCCAAATTAAAATAATTTAAAAACTAATTTGCAAAAAAATATTCAAAAACATTACTTACTCACTTTTATTTATTAGATATTGAATTGTATCCTTTGGTGTTCCTTATAACTTGCCTGACTTTTCAGCTAACCTGATGAATATTTATGAGCGCAATTATGCTTAAAAACATTGAAAGACCAATAACATTTTTGCTCTTGTATATAAATACTTGTTACAAAATAAAATTCTCGCATTTTATTTCATATATTTCATCTATTATTTTGTGTCTGTGTGGGCGTGTGTAAAAAAGAGAGAGAAAGGAAAAGTTTCAGTTCTTCTTTTTAAATGGTACTAAATGATTTGATTCATAAATGCGAAAAATAAGACGAATGTAATGTAACATAATTTGCAAAAAAATCAGTTTCAGTGTATTTTTTGCATTTATTTTGTGAATTTATTCCCCAGCCTTTCCGATATTATTTTAAGTGCTAATATCACTGTCTAAAACAGAAACAACCATAAATGCGTCTATTATGAATTTTATAATTAAACATAATTATTATTGGGTTTTTTTTTTCTTGCTTTTTTTCCTAATCTTTCAACTAAAAACAATCGCAGAAGTTTCTGCGAATGATTTATTTTAAAAATGAAACAATGACTTTACTTATATATCTTTTCTTAATATTTCAAATTCCGCTTCAACATTAGAAAGTAACTGATCAGATCAGAAATAATTCCTTATTTTAAAAAAATAATGTGACAGTTTCCGTGATAAATTTTAATTTACTGAGACATTGTTTTCATAGTAATATAATTATATTCACTAAGATTTGCTTTGATGGCATAATAGATTTTTTAACCGTTTCACCTCAAGCAAAGCGGGAATGCCACTAGTAAGCAGGGTTTATAGTGAGGGAAAATGAGAGAAAAGGCTGTGTATAGGGTGGATTGAGAAAAGTATAAAAGATGAATGGGGTTCAAGACGACAAAAGATAGCTATTGACGTTGCATTTAAATTTTTGTAGGTTTTAATTTTTCAGGGAAGCATGGAAGAGGAAGGGCGTTCCACTTTCGGGAAGAGTGAGAAAAGAAACTGTCGGAATAGAAATGGAGGTTACATTTAACTATTTCAACAGTAAAAAGGCGCAATGAGACGCTCTCCAGGAGTCGAGCATCAGCCATGTTGATGGCGGATAGGGAAGTTTCTCTATGGCGGTTAAATGAGAGCAGTTTTTTTTAAGTCTGTTACCAGAATTAAGTTCATTTAAAGCCCAAATAGTAAAACTTCGTTCCATAAATAAATCTGTTCTCTTGTAAATATTACTAACTTCATAAACAATGAATGTTCTACTTCTGATATCGCAATTTTTATTCATTTCATTATAAAATATTCTGAATAACGAAAAACAAAGCGATCCACACTTTCATTCATACATTTTCGACTTTTCTTTGTTTTTCCAAGTTTGCAAATAATTGCCTTGTTAATTTGCGGAAATTGACGCTTTCTTTCGTCATTTATACTTCTTTGGGATTCATTTTCCGGATCTTGTTTTTTAATATTCAGTTCCGATATCAAATCAGTTAACATAACAGAAGAGATTCTAAACATTAAAAGGATACTGATCAGAACAGAACTGTTGTATAATGACTCAATGTGGCTGAAAAGAGTTTGTGAATTTGCATAAAATAATTACCAATTTATTGTCTATCTATAAAATAACTTGATGGGACTGCCTAAATAATAATTTAGTTCTTTACTGATACTTAAAAATTAAACCATTCCTTAAAGGTTACGGGTAACGAATACTTGAAATATGTAAATAGATTATAGAACAAACATTGAACCAACGACTTCTCGATCAAATGTTTTCAAGAGAAATTGAATCTCAGACATAAATCTTCAGTTAATATAAAATATTTAAAATGAGGGATGAAATATAATAACAGATGATTTTCTTAGCACCAGATTTCTTAATACTTTTTTTAGCTTTTGGAATGAATTTTTTTGCTATTCCAATGCATCTTAAAATTTTGTTGTCACATTTTCCATCGTTTGTTAAAACGCACCCAGATAGTTTAATTTCTGTACTTGACGATTGGAAAAACAATAGGAACAAAAAACATCAATAAACCTCAACGAGATATTGACAGTAACAACATCTTCTATGTGCCGTTTCCCTTCAGAACGTTGGCGATCATGGCTCTCCGCAATTCCATGTCTATTGCAGCTCTTAATAAATTTTATTTTTTTGCCATCGTCACTAGACTCTGTTCTGCCATCCATTTACACAAGCATGTTAGATATATTATTCGCTATTTTTCTCTGTCACCATAACCTTCAATATGTTCTAAGAGTGTCACATTTTTCAAACGATTTTTCCTCACTATATGCCCTTGAAATTTCAACTGTCTATTTCTGATGACATGTAAAAGTGTCATTTTTGTTTTCCTTTTCTCTAAATCTTGGTTGTTGTTCACATGTTCAGTTCATAGTATTCTTAGCATCCTTCTGTAGAACCACATTTCTATTGCTTCAAGTTTTTTCTTCATCTTTGAAGAGATTGACCAGTATCCCCTACCAGATAGGAGGAATGATATTACGTAACAGTTAGGTTCATGTTTCTTAATATTTTGTTTAGCTTTTGGGATTGCGCTTCGATTTTCGGTGTCGCACTTCCCGTCCTCTGTTAAAATACTTCCAATATATGTAAATTGTTGTGCTTGTTTAATTTTGGTATCTCCGATTTGTAATTTTCATGTTGAACTGTTACTTTTGCCGACAACCATGGACTCTGTCATCTTGCAATTGATCTTAGTCCTTTTATCTCGCTTTCTACCTTCTGTAGGAGTTCTTGCGGGATCATTTCTCTGTACTGGGCATATAAAGGAACTGAATAACTTGAAATATGCATGTTAAATAATAGTGACCAAGAGAAATAGGAAAAAATCAACCAGCTTAGGAAATCAGATTATGACGAAAGATCTCCAAACTACAATAAGACGCAAAATTAATCTCTATCTATAAAAGGCAGGATGTGTGTATAACGAATGCACGGTCGCAATTTTCGACGGATTTGCACCAAAATTTACATGTACATGATCCAAGTTAGCGGGAAGGCCAAGACCGACGTTGCATTTCCCAACTCCCATCGATAGTGGAAATAATCGATTTTTTTCATGCTTCTACGGCTTCTATTTTTTTCATGCTTCTTTTCATGTAGTTTGTGGCCATTTTCTACTGGCCAGAGTGAGAGCCTATAGCTGGCTACCACGAATAGGCAGGAAGATTTTATTGGCCAGCGTGAGAGCCAACAGCTGACTGACACGAATGTTAACTAGCATGCTAGCATGCTAGCATGCAAAAAGAAATCGATAGCTGCATTCGTCACAAGTGGGAAAAATTTAAATCTGCATGGCACTTTACTCCAATTGGCTCATTCGCTTGCTTAAACTCAACGTTGATTCTGATTCCGTAGAACTGGGTTGGGTGTGAAAAAGTATTTGTTGTTAACATTCTTTTTTCATTCGTTTTTTCCAGTTACGAGTCCTTTTTTTAAAGCTGATCGTTTTGTATTCATTTTGTTTAGTTATTTTTTCGTAACAGATTTAATGTTTAGTATAGAGCTTAGAAAAAATTCGTAGTGTGAGATAGGCAAGAAGTAAGGCATGTAGCAACATCAGCACGTCAAAGGGCACTCCTTTAAAGGCGAGGAAGGGCAAAAATATTTTAAGTCAAGTGATAACGATTGCTGTATGAGTCGTACGATTTTTGAATCAAGCACGGGCAACGCCGGGACATGCTGCTAGTTTAAAAATACAACTGAGAATAGCGAATTATACACCATATTATAAAAAAGCATCCAAATTAAAACAGAATTGAATGTTCATTACAACTAAAGAAGAAACTTGAACCGACAGAGATAAGATTCATGAATGTATTGTATACCATGGACAGCATATGTCAGGAAGTTTCCAGAAAAATAGGAATAACAAGGAAACTTATACGTACAGTAAGAAAGAGACATGTGACCTTTCTGGAATATATAATGGGAAAAGAGGGTCTGGAGAATATAACACTCTCAGAGCATACTGAAAGCAGGAAAAGTAAGACGATATACCAACCAACCTACTTAACGAGTTTGTATGAATGGATAGCAGAATATGAAAAAGGTGGGATGATAAAGTGTATTTACTAACTACTGAACAAAAGACAAGAAAGTGTGAAAAGCTGTTCTAAATGGACTTCGTAAAAAATTAACATGAGCTTCCGGAAAAGGTTCCTTCGAGCTTGATAGAAATGTGTCGACTGACGAAACAACAGAGAAATATATCTGCAGAACCCATCTTTAGATAAAGGGTCTCTTTAAATCATATATTTTTAAGCGTACTATAAAACAAATCTAAGAAAGTTGAACTGAACCAGTTTACAATGACATGATACAAACGGTTGAATAAGATTGTTAGATCTGAATTTTATGAATCGTAATCCACCTACTTATTACGCCACGTGGATCAATATATGTTCTTTGATCCTGGAGTTACTTAAAAGACAAATAGATTTTGGCGTTCATTGTTTTGTTTTGTTTTTTGTTGTTTTTTTTTTGTTTGTTTGTTTTTTCACTCTTTTCATGTATATCTGAATGTGTTTATTACTGATGTTTTCAGTGACAAGATGTGTTAAATATTGATTAGATACAAATAATAAAATTTCCTTTTGTTTCTTTTTTCAGTGCAATCTGATTCTGCGTTCGCCAAAAAGAGGTACCAGCAAGCTCGACGTCTGGGTCGAGCCGTCAAGTATGTCTCTCTTCTGGGTATGGGCACCACGGTTGGTGTCATCATTATCCTCACTGTGGAACTGGGAAGCCCGCAGATCAACTGATGTCAAGACTGCCATCGACAGCTGCAAGTTTAGGTTATTAGGCTATTAGGTTATTTTGTTTCACTAGACATATACACACGCAGATATAAACGGAAGTGCATGCACATACACACAAAAACATAAGTATAAAGACACGCACATACACACATACGCATAATGATCTCCGCAGTTTGTTTATGTAATGGTTCTAAGTATTATGAATAATAATTTTAACGCTGGTGACATTTTCACAATATAGTGTTTTTTGTTGAACTTCGAAAAAAATAATCTGATGAAAAGTAACTCTAATCTACTACTAGGCATTTTTGAGAATCTTCGTTAAACAAAATAAATCTGTTTATAAAATCTTTACGTGAGGGATTTTAGGCTTGATCTCTGAAACAGAAATACTGTGTCTAATTTCGAGTATAATTTTTTAATTTTGTCCCAATGTTTGAAAAGATAATTTGAAAATAAATCTAAATTCCTCTTAAGTAAACAAAAATAATGACAGTCATCTTAAAATCTTATAACGGTAACTCCAGAGTTGACATCAGTATTTAACCTCATCTTGTCTCAAATGCAATGAAATTAGTAAATATCTATAATCTCTAGTCTTAACAAAAGTAAATTATTTGCAAGCGATTTCTTGTATGACTCATATCAAATAAGAACAGGTATTGACTGAACTTTATAGATGGAAGTCAATAGATGTTCAACATAAAACTCAGTTTTCCAGTTGAACAGAGTAAGTGTGAGATTTTCGGCTGCAATTCAGTATATTTCTATAAACTTTCAGAAAAAAATTATCTTATTATTTCAATAAATAGTTATTATAAATACTTTTTATTAACAGGGATCAGTTCTTATAATATTTTACATATATATATAGCATGATTGTCCAATTCATCAGTGGATATGGATGAATTTTCAAAATAAACCTGTGCGGAAGAATTTATAGTGGGAAAATTGTTGCACTGGGATAATCCCACTCACTGAGCCTTTTATCTGTTAGCACGAGTAATCGTTGCGACCGGAAACTTACTGACTGCACTAGATAACTGGGACTTCTATGTCCATGCTCTGATGCACTCCACTGCATAGCGTTGAAGCTGTAGATCTTATCATTCCACTTCACCGAGAATCAGTTATCACATGTTATAGGGTCCACAGACCCGAAATTGTCAAGGACTTTTAACCGCCGATTACCCACACCTGGAAGCGGTTTACTGGGTTGTGGCCACTATTGTATGCAAAGAGCTATTTAGAGCTACAAGTTGGGTGATGGGTAGGAATCCACGTCGACGAACTACTCCCAAAGGAGTAGAACTGTTCCTCTCCGACACCCAAATATTTTTTTTACACTAGACGTCGAAGCAAAAGGATTTATTATAATAAATTATGCTTAAATGATAAGTAGTAGAAAGTAATCAATACATAATAAATTGATATAAATAATAATTGCTATAAAATAATTAACCAATATAAAACCATTTTTAATTGTTGTTGCTGTTAAAACTATTTAAAGGTTAATAGAAAACAAATAGTAAAAACGTATAAAATGAAATAAACGTTAATATCTGAAACGCCTCTCCTACAAATTCGAAGATACGTCTTCTTACTTAAAAATATAGTTTAATCACAAATAAACAAAATTCAGTTATTGGCATCAATGTATATATAAATCACCAAACATAATAAAAGTAAAATAAAAAATACAATAATTTGTAACAATATATAAAATATTTGTAACAAAAGATGATACTTTTTAGATATTATAAGATATTTTTAATCATTTCTCCCCAAGTAAGATAATAAAGCTATTAAGAAGCAAGGGGTTACTGACTTTGAGTGAATATGATAAAAATATAATATTATTAAAGAGTGGGATCAATAAAATAAAAGGAATTAAGAAGACAGAAGATAACGATTAACATTGCATTTAAATTTTTGAAGATCAAAGTTGATTTAAAGCAGGAAACCGAAAGAGAGTTCCACAAATGAGAAGCGCGAGAACAGAAACTGTTACCATAGAACCTACGGGGTTACATTTAGGCATTTCATCTGTAAAATATTGAGACTTTTTCGATATTCTAGTACTGCGCTTAAATACATAAATGCTACGTGCAATATGGGAAATTTCATCAGAACAATTATCATGAAAATATTTATAGAAAAGGCACAGGGGAGCTACGTTACGGCGGTGAGAAAGTTAGTGAAGCCGAGATACCAGTTAAGAACCAATAACATTGTCTATTCTTCTTTGGATTTTATCAAGAAAATCTAAATAAATAGCAGAAGCAACCGACCAGATATGATAGCACTATTCGATGCATGAAAGAATGATAAACTTATAGATAAGATATAGATTCTGGCGAGAAAAATTGTCTATCACGACACAGTGAAGCAACTTTCCTAGCAGCAGACCTATCAATTGATTCAATATAATCTTTACACTGTCATGTCAGCGGAAAGGTTAGACCGAGAAGGTGCAATGAGTTATACTCCTAGGGGTTAGACTCAGCCATGTTGATGGAAGGCAAATGTTTCTGACAAAAGATTAAAAGAGATCAGTTTTGTTTTGTAGGCGTTAAAAGTAACAAATCATTACTTGCACCAGTTGACCACAGGTTGTAGATCCTTTTTTTTTTTTTGTTTTACCTCGGTTGCCAATTTGACCTCATCAAACGGATCAGACTTATCATTAAGACATGAGTAAAGAGTTGCGTCATCAGCATAGATACCGAATGGATAATAGATGACACCAGGAATGTTGTTGATGAAAATTAAGAACAACGTAGGTCCAAAGATAGAGCCCTGCGAAAACATATGCATTAATGCAAAAAGGTCTAGAAGAGTCACCGTTCAAGATAAATATCATTTCGCGATTTGATAAGAATGATTGAATCTGATCAAAAATTCCTCCAGAAATAACAAGCCTTCAACTACAGAAAAAGACGAGCGTGCCAAACCATGTTAAATGCATTCAATATATCCAAAGCAACAGACCGAGTTTCATCATTTTTATCTAAAACTTGATAGACACTTTCGGCAATAACTGCTAATAGATCAGCAATTGACCTAGAGATTACTTATCTGAAAGAAAATGCTGCGATATAAGTTGATTAATCAATTCGGAATTGATTAGTACTTCTAGTAATTTGCCAATAAAAGATAGAAGGCTACGAGGCTGGTAGAAGTTATCAGACAGTTTGCTCTTTTTTTAGACTGAAGTAAAGAAGTTTTTTAACACGCAGGAAAGCAAAAAGCATCAAGGCATTTATCTTGAAGAGAACAGGAGACAGTTTAAGAGTACATTTCTTCAGGACTAATGTAGGGATAGCATCAAGTCCACATGCATTGTGGGGAACAGTTTTAGAGATGATAGCAGAAAACATGAACGGAGTGATATGCATATCGCACAACAGACTCAATTCTAAGAAAAAAGATGACCGAGGAGTGTATCTACCGTTTCTATAGCCCTTCACTATGCGAGTGATGTCTACGTCATAAAAATAATTGAGATACTAACCACAACAGAAATAGAATATGCGCCATATTTTGATTCTGACGATCTTCAAAGTAAAACTTATGTCTCTCACAAAGGCATTCCGATCTCAGCTTCTTAGTTACAGTGATTTGTCGATGTCTGTTATAAGTTTGATTAACTTTCTTTTGTGCAATAGTTTGTGTGTCTTGTTAGCTATCGAAATAAATGTAGGGTGTGTATTTGTATTTCGAATTAATTTAGAATTTCGATGAATTTACAGAAACTGGTTAATGACTGACATGCCTGAGGAAACATTTTTCAGACAACGATCGTTACCTTCTTGATTAATTAATGCCATATGCAAAAAATTATTTTCTTAAATATTGACTGCAATTATAATTATTCAGTTGTTATTGTTGTTGTCATTTTAATTACTTTTTACATTTCTCCCCTTTTCGATTATAATGAATTCTCAGATTCTCAGCAAAGCGATCGAATACTATTGTCATAATTACAGTTCTTGTAGTTGTTATAATACTTGTCATTATCTTCTCATAAATTGTGATCATTGATGGAAAGGAATGCAATTTCCTCCATTCTACAGTATTCTCTTCGGTAGATTTAACAATGCTGTGGTTTGAATCGTCGCACTTGAGTTTTTTCTAATATTGCAAATGTTTTGGAATCGTTCCCCAGTACGATTCAAATTTTAATGTTATAATGTTTTTCATTTTTTGAGCAAAGTCTTCATAAGATATCGTAATTTTGTTGCTTTTTCTGATTTGTTTAATTACTCGCTGTAGTCAGGTCTCATAGTATAACGGCAGGTATGATATAATAGTCTTAATGATGATTCAGTTTCCACTATCTTTCATAGAGAATTCAGTTTTACATTTTTTGACTTGAAGAAAAACTTCTATCTTGTCCTTATGCCATTCATTTTATATTTTTAATCATTTTACCCCAAGCAAGTCAATAAAGTCGTTAAGACATAAGGGGTTACTGAGCGTGGAAGAATAAGAAAAACATTATTAAGAAGCGAGAACAATAAAAGAAGACGAATCATGAAGACAGTAGATAATGATTAACATTGCATTTAAATTTTTGAGGATCAAAGTTGGCTGGAAATCAAGAATCCGGAAGAGAGACCCACAGGTGAGAAGTGCGAGAAAATAAACTGTTAGCAAAGAACTTACGGTTACATCTAGCTAATTCTGGGACCTTGTTGCCAATCTAGTAGTGCGCTTAAATACATAAAGTCTAGCTATCACAGAGCAAAGTTTATCAGAACAATTACCACGGAAGTATTTCTAAAAAAAGGCACGGGGAAGCTACATTTCGGCAGTGGGAATGTGACTGAAGCTAAGATGCCAGGTCAGGGCCAAAATTATCCTAATTATTCGTATTTATCGAGATCATGAACTAGTAACAAGTGAAGACGTTAACTGGAAGAGACAGTAATTCTCCTCAGTCCCCAAACACTCTCCACAGCATTCTAAGGTTGTAGCAAGTAAAATATTTCTTTCTTTTGAGCGATTTCCGCATCATATCAGAAACATTTAAGGCGAGTATAACTCTTTGTTATTGATGTCTGTTTTAATCAGAAACTCCTTGCCATTTTTCATTCACTCATTGCCCTTGTGTTCGGTGTAGAAAAGGGAATCTCTTGAAATAGAATGCATGGATTCCATCGTCACTTTGTGATTTGCAATTTACAGTATTCCATAAAATTAATTTTCCAATACATACATACGTTTTGCCCCTGCAATGAGTCGTTTGAGCCTTACTTTACAGTGTGTGCTGCATAATATTTTATTATTATCTAGTAATATTTGTCCTATGTTAATTGTTGTATTTTACTTATCTGGGATTATGATGAAAGATATGTACGCGAATTATAAATTTCAATAAGTGACAAGTTCAACTACTAGAGACTATAGTTTTGTGGTTATTCATACTGAGCATGCATTCTCACAAATGACATGAGAATTCACAGAGAACATTGTATTTACCAAATGAACATTCTTGTGGCCCCGAGTTATTGGTAATGATAATGATTAGGACCGATGATTCAAACTTTTATAGTAAATATTACATTCCATGCCATATCATAACACTACCGCCTCTTTGTTGCCTTCTTTTAGCCACAAGCACGTCTAACTTGTATAAACTCTATCCACTGGCCCATCCATCAGGTCCATTAAATGTCACTTGAGATTCGTCCGTGAAAATTACTTTAGAAAGGTCAATTTTCATGTATTTCTTGGTACAATTTTGACGCTTTAAAATGTTTGCTTTAGTGAGAGGAGATTGCAAAGGAAATTTTATACAGATCCCAATTCACAAAGTATTCTACACCTTTTGTCCTTCTTGACTTCCTCAATTCCAACCTATCCAAAGATCTGAGCGCTGGTTAAAAGTGTTTTTTTTCGCTATAACTCGCTTTAGTTTCCGTTCACCTGGAGGAAGCAAGTTCTTAAATCCTTTTCCTTTGTTTCGAGTTCTCAACTTAATTATATTTTCAACGGCCCTTCTTTATCTTTTGATGATCTCTGCAAACCTCCTTTGATATCTCCAATAATGGGTATTCCCTCATTCAATAACTGTTATTTTCTGTTTTTCAGCAGTTGTTAGATCATCTCATTTAGCCATATTTCAACATATATTATGGACAAAAAGAAAAATAGTTTTTATTAGATTTCAAAGGCCTTAAGCTAATATTAGTTTAATCTACATAATAATTTAAATCAGTCAATTTTCGTAAATTTCAAATATCTCTAAATCTAAAAATTCAAAAAATGCAAGACTTTTACATGTTAGATATTTTAGGAAGGATAGAAATGGATACGTTTAACTTTGACAAATACTGGTTCAGAACTTTTTGAGTTTTTGAGGTTTATTTGATTTGCATAATATCTTTAGACAGGCTGTATATCTAATGGGTTTATTACAATCATTAAGTGATATGTACCGGCGAACTATATAATTTCAAGCTTTTCATCGTGTTTATGGTTCAGGTAGAATAAGTAAAAATTTTGTTTTTTTATTTATATCATGATGGTTGCTAGTTTTATTATTTTTTTAATTCTTTAAGGCTAATTTTATTTGCTCGTCGATAAATGCTGAAGTTTTCTCGGCAATGTTTTGATAAATAAAACAAATCCTATGTTCGGTTCCTAGTGTGAAATTACTTTAATTATATATATATATATATATATATATATATATATATATATATATATATATATATATAACAAATAGGAAAAGTTTTAACTTATCCTGTCCGATTCCTAGCCATATTTGATCTACATATGATCTTACATTGATATGTATCACCGTTTTATCTCTTCAACTACATGAACGATATACTGAATTTTATTGATTAACACCTTGACACGTCGGCCTTAATGAATCTATATTGTGTCATCATGATTAGTGAATTAGTTTTTAAGTATCTTTTCAGTTTGATCACGCTGATTAAAGTATTCTATCATATTCTTATTCTCCTCTTTTATTTTTTATAGAAAATGAGATTCTTTCAAATCAGGACATGGTTACCTAAATCTTACTAAAGGTGCTAGCTTCCTTAAACCTTTATGATCACTTTGAACGAATGTACACTTTTGAATTAAATTAAGCATTTGAGGAGAAATGCTGACAGCAAAAATATATTTGTGAGATTTATTTTTAAATTAATTATGGAATTTATTAAATAACTAAATATTTTGAATTTCGATTAAAAGGGATAAAGACAGAATTATATGATAACAATGATGATAATACAGTGTCAATAGCGATCCTCATTATTTTTATTATTTACTCCTTAATTGTTCTCATCTATAATAACTGTTGGATTACATTGGAGATTAAGTGACTGCATATTTTCTGAATAATTCTGGCTGCTTTTAACAATGCCGTCATCTGGATCGTTGAAACACTTCTCATGACTTTCATTTCTTTCACTTTCTTACACGGGCTCTTTCTAACTATTCCCAGCGCTCCGATAACGACTGGCACATCTGTCAATTTTCTCATTTCTCTGACAAGATCGAGATGCATATCTATATTTTCACTTCCTGGTTATTATTATTATTATTATTAGTCGTTCTTTTAGTTCTTCTGCACTCTGCTTTCGCAGATATTCTTAATTTGTATTTTGTCAAAAGTTTATTGATTCTGAACAGCCTGAAGACATTTAGCTCAGAAAATGTTTGCGTCGGAAAGACAAAGAAATATTATCTCAAACGTTTATATTTGTTCCCAGATAAAGATAGGACAACATTTGGTATCATAATGGCATCAAATGTAAATCAAATATAACAAATTATTATAAAAATAATTTCACTTCTTGGCTAAAGCAATGCGAGAATGATGTCTTTGTGTCAGTAGAATTCCTAGATTCTTATAAAGGTTTGCATCTGCCTTATATAGGACTCACTCAAAATTTAAAGGCAAAGTTTACATTTTTATTTTTGTAAGGAATAGCATGATTAGCTCTTGATCTACTTGGTAACTGAGCTAGTTGTGTATTTTCTATTAGCGCTAGGTGTCGATGATCAAGTTCATTTAAAAAAAAAGAACATTAAATGCAGATTTTCAAAATATGCAAGTTTTGTTCACTTGAGAAGTATACAAAAGCTAAGTAAATATCTAGTAATGTGTCTAAACAAATTTTTAACAAGACCACATACTGAAAAAAATGAGGATATCTGGAAAAATTCGTGTACCACTGGAAAATACGATAAATATGGTCGAATTTCCTTTGAAATAAAAAAAACAGTTCAATAACTACTAGGAATAGACAGGAAATTTCAGCGACTCAGATGTAACGCACAGTTTTCTTATGAATCCGTACTTGTTAGTACAGTAGGTGGCACAATAAAGTTCGTGGAGTGATGTGATGATTAAGGCTTCCGTGTTTATTATAGAAAATTACTCAAGCTTGGATTAGCGCTTTGATTGGATAACACAGTTATTCCGAGTCTTGTTGGATATGTACTGCCTTCTTCCCCTGGCGTTGTATATGTACCTGATACTACTCTACCTTGAGCTACTCGCCTTGAAGGGGTCCAGATTGATGATGTCATAGACTTAATGGAGGAACTTTAAAATGTTTCTGTCTCACCAGAGGCATCCAGTGCATTCGTGACTTCAACACAAAGTACCTAAAGACAAATAGGAATGTTAAAAATGTGGTGCATGGTGCATAACATTAGGTTTGTTGGTCTTCTGTTTATGGTCTGTTAAATGTGTGTTCTTTAATACCTAGCGCGCCCTGTCTATATTTTGCTGAGAATGTTGAATTTTTGATCGACTAAGCTAAGATTAGGATATATCTTAGATTATTTTCAGATACGTAATGTTTTTGGTTGATGTGACCATGGTTTTAATTTTTCATACGAAATTAATCCATTTCAATTCCTTTACTTTTAAGTTCAAAAGATTTTCTTTTGGAGATCTTTGTCAAAAAATCTTTTTATGTTATAATCCATTTATGCATATATTTTACACAGCTATACATGAAGATAGATAGATAGATAGATAGATAGATAGATAGATAGATAGATAGATAGATAGTCATTCTACTGAAGATAACCTGAGATTTTTTAAGACCTTTCTCCAGAACATATGATTGGCTGTCATTTTGTTGTCGCTTATAAAAGCATAACTCACAAAGAAGGAAATATTTTAGGTAAATTCACGTGTGTCGTTGTTAAACCTGTACTATCGAACAGCATGAAATTTGAACTTCCTATCAGTCGATCGCTTATAAATATCTTAGCACAGATAACTATGTGTAAAAATTTCGTCCACACAAGAACAGGTTTAGGATCGAGGCAACGTGGAATCCCCTTTTCCGCATTTCAGGTTGAAGCTCTTATTCTTCTTCAGTTTCTGTCCTTCTTAAGGTTGACTTTCACTAACAATAGAAGTGTCGCTTCTGTTTATGCCACAACAGGGGGCAATGAAGTTATAGGTAAGGTCTTTATGCCTATTGCATGCTCGAGTCTCTTGAATATCGTATTCAAATAAATTAAACACTTAAAATAAATCGAATACTTTCGAAATCTGCGACTTCTTATTTTGCCTCTGATTATTATCATTCTAACAAGCATCGAAGAAGCAGTAATTAGAATAATTAGCAAATTCTACACCAATCGTATTATATTTGCTTTACCAATGATCGCTAAAACCTTTTATTTGCCAACTGCAGCCAGTCTTATGGCTTATAGAATCTACGATACCAAACTAGTATAAATAGTACTACTTTATTCTCTGCAAAAAAAAAAGCTGCAGGACTTTATTATTCATAAAGGAAAAACTTAAATAGGTTCGTTGAAAACTGAACTGTTATAACTTTCGTTGTACACTACAGAGAATGCGCATGCGTGTATGTTGGTCAGTCGCTAATTTATCTTTTATTTTTAACTTAACAGTATCAGCATTATTTCTGAGAACCAATAAATAATGACCAAGAAATTAAAACAGAAAAAATCGCTTGATTATTAGGAAATATTAAGTTATGAATTTTATATTTTTAAAAATCTTTTGCTTGTCCGCGGTTTAATTTCTGTATCTTGGATTTGAAAGTGTAGTGTTATTTATGTGTTACAAAACACATGACAACACAAACATAGAAAACTCAAAATTTAAAATCATTCCACATATGCACACTAACATATCTAATTTATTTTTGTTAAAGAATGGTGTCAGGAAAACTAACAAGAACTAATGCAAACTGTGGGCAGCGCTTTTATACCTTCAGTGCCAAAATGCAGAAACTAATTCACAAAAAAAAAAAGATTTAAAAATATGAGACATAACTTGTCTGTAATCTTTACCAAAACTTGATTTAATATTTGCAGTCTATATAAACCCTTTATACATTATAATCTAGACGAGATTTATTGACACTATATAGGTCACTTTCAAATTATTTTCAATTCAATCACACACTT
>OZ010582.1:322500-419384 GCA_963932145.1 Acanthosepion lycidas
TTCCACTATACTAGTACTCTTTCATTCTTTTCCTTTCTCTCTGCTCTCTCTCTCTCTTTTAGTCATTGTCTTCCTCTCTACTAACCCTGACCCCAGCCCGTACTTTAACCCTACCCTCTCACCTTATGATTCTTTCACTTAATATTTACCCCTTTCTTTTTCTCTCTCCAAAATATATGGGTTACTATTCCACAAGTTCTTAAGGATTGTTTTTTCATTGTTGCTGTCTTTATGATAATATTTCAGCCTTTCCTATGTATCCTTCACATTGATCGTAACATTCCGATAAAAACAGAAACCATGACGATATTATAAAAATGCTAACCCTAACCCACCCACTCACAATTAAATGCACCCATAGGCAAAACAGCTATGGTCATATCGTCTAACGACAAAACAAATGCTGAAATCTTAATAAATTAAACTCTGTCTTTATTCATGCAAAAACATCCCTTTAAAACATATATTTTAAAAACAACATAAACATAAATTTTCTGATAAGTCTCCTTTACACTATGTCAGAAACTATGCAAGTCAACGTTTTCACAATTAGATCGGTAACGACCAACAATTTTCAGGATATTTTCAGGATATATTTATATAATCAATATATTGTATAAATCTGAGCTTATAATATTTATCCTTATAAAAATTATTAATAATAAATTTTTAAGTGGGTCAAGTTTTATTAGGCAAAATGTAAATAAATATTCAGAAATAAGTAAACCAAATAAACCTAGAGCAGAACAAAATATATTTGATTAACACCATAAACCATACACTTGAATAAATTATTATACCTTAATAAATTTTTATTTTATTATTATACATATTCATATGGATACCTTAATATTTTATAGTCTTTATTAATTCATTTTAACTATATTTTACTTTAAGAGTATTTGTAGAAGTTGTTATTGCTTTCCGGAAATCGTTGCTTAAATTGCTTCAATTCTGATATACATCACTTTCAAGAATGGACCACATGTTTTCCATTGGAATAATATCTGGAGAGGCTTGGGTCATTCCATTAATTTGATATGTTTTAAACTTTTTTTGGCAAGCTGGGCAACAGCCTGCTTTACAGACTGTACAAACCTACGATTCGTGATTTTTAATTGTAACGCTCAAACTGTGAACTTTTATTTCTCTGCATTTATTTTGATACTGTCAATTTTGAAGGGACTTATAATTTTAATGCCTATAGTAATAGGCCCCAATTATAACTCCATCTCCCCACTCTTGCCGTGATGGTTGACGACGAAGAACCCTATCTCAAGCCAAGCCGTGTGGTCTTTAATATGTAGTTCGACATTCACCATAAAAAATTACTGCTGATGAATCAGTTTCCATGTACTTCGCCTAAAATTAACTTTTGCCTTAACTCAACTTTGGTTGCCTGCATTTCTTAAACATAATAATCTACATCTCTCTTCCCCGATGAAAGGCTGCATTGTTTATTCTTTTATTTAGTTTCATATAAAAAATATAAAAGGCAAATAACATGAGTGTCTCCAAAATATCTAACTACAATATTTTGAACAAACTAACAATATTTTACTGTACCTCAAAAATTCCCATTAACATACTTATCAATTAAAATAGCTAAAAATGTGTTTTAATCTGTTTATTTTTAGATAATATATAGTCGTAATCATAAGGGAATTGAGACTTTAAGAAAATCCTCACAATATTTAAATTCTTTCTTTCCATCATCATGATCATTATCATGATTTTCATCACTATCGTCATCCTTGTTATTTAATAGATGTTGTTATACTCCTTATTGTTTTGTTATTTTTTGAAACCTGATTGCCGTACGTATATGTTGTATTGCAGCCTTTCATCGGGGCGTAATTTTATTGCAATAACGTGATCAATCTGTTTGAATTATCAGTCGATGCAAGTCGAATATTTGTTATTTATATATTTATAAAAAAAAATGTTAACAGAAAAATGATTGTAAAGTTGTTCCAAAATTAGTGCAGTTTTATTTTTGTATTATTTTCGATCTTGTTTTGCGTCCAGATTCTCTGCATGCTTTCATATATATAAATTATTTATAAATATATATATATATATATATATATATATATATATATATATATATATATATATATATATGAATTTGTACATAAATATGCATATTTATGTAAAGTTACACTTATAAGCATGCATAGACAGAAACGGATATAAAACGAAATCTCAGGAAATATATCTATCAATAGGTTTTTTTTAACAATGAATAACCTTTATTTTTAGTTGATTTTTTTCTTTTATGTTCCTGGTGCAAATACAACACAATTGAGATTTTCTAAATCATACTGAACGTATTTTAACGGCTCATTTACAACTGAAAATTAACCTGTTGTTAGAGGTTCGAGAAATATATGAGCCTCATTTATATTGCGATACACGCAGCTATCTATTATGTATTTATTTCGTTTTGATTTTTATTAATTGCTTTTTAGGTCGAAACTGGCGTTCAAATTTATATAGATAAATCTTTCACAAACATTGCAAATTCAGCCCTCAAGACTGTATGTGACTCGTTGTTATATTGAAGTTTGTCTATATGTGCTTATAAGTCATTTCTTTAATTACAGATTTATGCATAAACTCTTCTATATATTCATATAATTTTATCAATCTTGTCCTTGTTTGAACTAATATTCTCATCCATTTCGAACTACTTCAACTCCTTAAAGATTTCAAAAATATTATTCCAATCAAGGAAGAATGCTTATCACAGAAGTTCACACATTTTAATGTTTGACGATTTCAAAGTTGCTATTTGGAAAATATGAAATGTATTATTTTGATATATTTGAGATTATGTAACTTGTTCCATGGGAACACAAAATCACTGTTGAAATTGCTTAAAAGTAGGCTTACCATAATCCCCAAACAGGGACAATTTTCTTGTTATGACAAAATATTTTCATGATCCAATACTTCTTAAATTTCTTGGTCAACAAAAAATACTAATAGTATATATCACCTAAACAAATGCCATCAAACTGAAAGAATCTCGACCAAACAGAATATATGGTAAGCCTGCTTAATGTTACTGTCTGAAATGAAACTATCGTAGTTTTATTGGAGAAAATGCAAAAATAAATATTATAAACTGTCAATGTTTTATTCGATGTGTGATTTTGTCCGCATGTGTAGCTGTATGAATACTTCTATAGACGAGATTTCCTCACAAGTTTTTAAATTCAAAATGGTTTCTAATATCTTGCTGTCGGGACATTGATTTTCAGACGTTTAAATGATTTAGAACAAAATCGCATGTGTCAAATTGCAAACGAGCATTTCTTGTTGAAAATATGCCAAACTCATCATTTTAAAACCTTCATGCAAAGCAAAGCCTTTAAGAGTATCCCATACCAACGCCAGTATTATCCCATATAAGTGAGTTAGTTTACCCAGAATATAGCCTACGTAAATTGACTACGCATTGAAGCAGACGATATTTCAATTTATATTTGCTGAGTTTATTGTTTATATATTTCCATCTTGCCATAAGAAGCAGCTGGTGATTGAAGTAAAGGCCGAGTGACATCGAGTCTCTTTAAAAACTCTTTGTCACTTATGAAATGTTCACCTGATCGAAACAAATGAAAATATGTAGGTGAAAATATGTAATCTTATGGCTACAGAAGATGTGAAATAATCTCCCATCTTAACGAATTTTTTTTTTTTTTTTTGGTTTGTTTAACACTTTTTCATTTACCAAAGAGAACATTTTCGACGCAACGCTTCGTTTACCCGATCAAACGGTTGATTTTAAACATTTGCAGTGATGGTCTTCCATCTTCCAACAGCTTGTAATGGACAACTTTCATATTTCACCAGAGACAACGCAAGGACTTCGGCGGATGGGGACTTGGTTTTTCTTTCTTTCTTTCTTTTTTGTTACTGGTTTCTCATTTCTTATTAATCAGGCTTCTTTTCTGTTGACATGCAAAACCCATTTTTCATCACCTGTAACGATACGATTAAAAATATTTCTTAAAAGATCGTGGTAGGTGTTAGAACGTTGTGTTCTGCTCTCAAGCTCACGGAGAACACACATTTTCTCTTTGCAAGATTTTCTAATTAAACTCTGAAATGCACTATAAAGAACACACTGATTGATAGAAAAATGATAATTCGATTCTAGACACAGATTCCTACCATTCAACCTGTAACTACAATTTCTTACATTATTGAACAAGGTCTTGCTATTATTCAGTTTTCACTTCAATCTATGGTTTACTGTATACCTTTGACATTTATTTGCACCAAACCTATTTAGTCTTTTTTGCTTGGATGAAGTGATCTATTTGGCACTCAAAGTCATAGAATATTTTACACTTTTATTTTCAAGGAGAGCTTCTGACTTGTGATCACACGTTTGATTTATATGGTCGAACCCGAATTGATTGCACTATTCCCAATGTATTACTGTCTTACACTTTTACAATTTGAACCTTCTTCCGTATAATATTTGTGGTTTTATCTTATGATCATTTCGGCCACAGGTCAAATGTTTATTCTGTATAAGTATTGTCTTTGGTTGCGGCACACACACAGCTTACGGACATACAACCACACACATAAATGCATAAGCACACGCACACACACACACACACACACACACACATATATATATATATATATATATATATATATATATATATATATATATATATATATATATATATACGTGTGTGTGTAAAGAAACACTCACGCAAATAAATATATATGTGTGCGTTTATACATGCATTCATATCTACATATCTACACCTAAATGCAGTTTCTTCCACGTGAAGAAACGAAATTACAATTATTTTAGGAAACGTTTTTAGTCACCCAAAGGACAATGTGCAAAAAGACAACGCGTATATCCACACGCTCACACAAGTTCTCCATGTAGCTATTCCGTTCGCAGATGACGCGAATCTAGTCGCTTACTCAAAAGTGTCTCTCTAGCAGGTAAAATCCTGCATTGCAAAAGTAACAAAACTTCTTGGTATAAAAATCAACTTTCATCACCGTGAACCAAATTTTCTGGCTAATTTATACTTTAACATATAATCATTGGAAAATATTTTGACTATCTTTAGAGGAAGACATTCTTATCTAACAAATGAATATTGTCATAAAACTCGCTTATTAAGCTAGTGAGAAAAATTTTTGTAAAAGTCTATCATAATTTTAATTTAGGCTTGGCACATAACCACAGGAATTTAGAATTGGATTACACAATTTTCCGAAGTTTGTGGAAAATCGGCGAACATTGCATATATATTATATTATTATTTTTCTTTTCCGGCTTTCAGCGTTTTTATTTATTTTTAGAATTTTATATTGTAATATTTCTTTTTTAATATGCTTTTTAATGTCTACTTCTTTCTCCCCCAACGTCGGCAAATCCCATTCAAGAGCTACCGTGACAATATCTACTGTATCCTGCAAATCATAGTTTCTTCTCGCTGGTGCCATATAAACCATACCTTATATAGACCATACCTTATGTTAACCATATTTTATGTTAATTGTAGAAAGATGGGCTTTACTCAGTATAAGTGCCATTGACTTATATATACTTTGAAATATCAAATATATACAATCTATCAGCCAGTTACTATCGTAGCTTCACTTTAGTTTGATATTGTATTTCTCATTAATTTCCCGTGTTAATTATCAAATTGTGTAAATGTAGTTATTGTATCTGCACTAATTATCCTCGATTAATTAATGAAGGCTTCGTTAATTCTCACCTGTAAACGATAATATAAAAGAAAATAATCAAATAAAACCGCAGAAAATATTTAAGATACTTCGAATTCCCGATGTAAGCAATGTATAACACTAACTTTTGATGCTGTTTTTATCTGGATTTACGATTGAAAAAGATTATTAAATCATTTACTTTCTCGCATTCTGCTATTTTCTTTCTTTTTCATTAATTAATGATTTTTTCAATCTTATATTTAATTTAATTGCTACAGAAGCATACTAGTGGTATAAAGTCTTAAAACTTAATATGTAAAGCTCATTGAAGTTAATTCTGTAATAAGTACAACTATTTAAATGTTTGATGAAAACATTTTATGATCGTATTCGTTGTAACATACCCTCACTTTAATTCTCTCTCTCTCTCTCTCTCTCTCCCTCTCGCTTGATGTACCTGTTTTTTTATGTGTTATATATATATATATATATATATATTTAAAAATATGATTCCAACACGCTACATAAGAGGTCTCATGTTTCAAAAACAAGAGCCGAAAACTTCAATATAATTATTAGGATTAAATTGAGTTAAAGTGAGCTCTGTTTCATCTTCAAGCGAAATTTTTTTTGGAATAACTTATTTCTGAAATTTACGTGTTTTTATAGTATATTTACAATTGAAATCAAAAATTCCCATGGTGACAGCCATGGTGACAGCCATGGTGACAGCCATGGTGAATTTTTAAAATAGGTAGGGGTGTTGTCTACTAATGATATGTATCAACATAGAGTTACTTTCATAGATGTCAAGTCACGGTAAGGTGGGGTGTCTGAATTTAAAGCGGAAGATGTTTTCAATCAGTCAGGTTTACTTGTCTATGGAGATTTATTTATTTTTTTATTTTATGTATAAAAACCTTCGTAACATTTGTTATTTGACGGCTTTATAAAGGGCTATCATTTTTTGTAGGGTGTTAAAACTTTTTATTGGGGCCATGGATTATAAAAGTTAATTCATTGTATGTTAGTTTTTAAGCTAAATTATTCAATGCGTAAATTTGATGATGTCGGCAAAAAAACGTTAAATTATATTGAAGTTTTCGGCTCTTGTTTTTGAAACATGAGACCTCTTATGTAGCGTGTTGGAATCATATTTTTAAATATATAATTATATTTATGCTCTACTTTTGTATCGAGCAATATTTTTTAAAAATAATAACAAAAATACTAAAGAACTTTGGATTACTTACCTAACCCGTTCTTTCCTATTTTCTATATATTTTCACACACACACACACACATATATATATATATATATATATATATATATATATATATATATATATATATATATATATATATACGATAAAAGTATCAAAAAATATAGTTTTAACATATGCTACATTTATGAGTAAAAGTGGTCAATATCAGCGATAGAGCGTCTGTAAATATAAAAGTTGACACTGAGATCAACACCGAGTGGCGAGTTTCTGTTTCATACTTGAACGCAATCTTCAGGCCATGTGTGTTGGGTGGCAACACTTCTATTTATATCTACCGGTCAATGGAACATTATGGATGGAAATGTCAGCTATTTCCAGTTTATTGTGTTATCCTAACGATTATTGGGAAAGCGGCAACAATTATATTGCAAATGCTGAAGGCTATTGAGTAGCAATCATTCTACAAAAAACTATTGATCACAAATAATTGATGGTCGGAATGCAGTTATTTGTAGAGTTTGGATAGCGTTTGTTAACTTTTAAATCATTATTTATTATTGATTACTTATAGTATTTTATATTTATTCATTAATTTTTTTGCTGTTTATTATTATTATTATTATTATTATTATTATTAAATTACTTAGTTGCGGTTTTGTATCCATACAGCTTTTTAATTTGTTTATTTTTCATTTACTTAATTTGCTTAATTTATTTATTTTTCTTTTGGGTGTTGGTTATCTTATTTATTTGTTTAATTTAAAGCATTCGCTTTATCTAAAATATGTTATATTATCTGCATATATCTGCATTTTTCTTGGTGATGGTTTGTTTTTAGTTTCGTTTTTTAAGTAACCTAGTAAAATTTGTTTTCGTATCTGCATCGTGAGATGTGGTCTGACCGTTTATATAGTAATTAGTACTGATCTGGGAAGATGATTATAGCTAAGCAAATTTAACGGTTTTTTATTGTTGTAGGCTGATGCTGTTTTCCGTATATTACATTATATGTAGGTGTATTTTTTTTGTTTTGGTTTAACTTCCGATGTATGTTCAGAAAGGGTTGTGCTGTTTGCGTATTTAATATTGGTAAATAGTTCGTAGTTCATGTGCATACATTCTGTTTCCAGAATCCTTGAATTACTCCTAAGTATATGTTTTTCGTTATCTTCTGTTTTTACATTGGCTTGGTATATCATATTGCTGGACAAGAAATTGTTGTTTAAGGGATATTCATGCTTTGCTCTAATTTTGGTTTGTGCGGGTGATTTGTTGTTGATTTTTCTGCTGAGCTTTTTTTATTATTTGTGTTATGTTCTCGGTGAAACTGTAGTTGATTTTTACTATTTTTCTGTCGAATATTTTGTGGAAAGTACATGATGTGGGAGAAATTTTGGGAATGTGTTTAATTAATATTTTTAATCATTTCACTCGAAGCAAGGCAATAAAGCCACGAAGATGATGAGAAAAACACTAATAAGGAGAGAGAAAAATAAAAGAACAATAATTACGAAGAGAGAATATAACGATCGATATTGAATTTAAATTTTTGAAGGTCAAAGTTGACTGGAAAGCAAGAAGCCGGAAGAGATTTCCACAAACGAGAAGTGCTATAGAAGAAACTGTTAGCATAGAACTTATGGTTATGTTAGTCATTCCAACTGTAAAATAATAAAACAATCTAGTACTAGTAAAAACTAATCTAGTACTAGTAAATTCACGAAAGAGGAAAATTTTCCAAAGAGGAAAGCTCACCAGAACAATTACTATGAAAATACTTATAGAAAAGATACAAGGAAGCTACGTTATGGTGGTAGGAAAGTGACTGAAACCGATATGCCAGGTCAGGACCAATAACATTGCAGACTCTCTTTGAATTGTGTCTAGAATCTCTAAATAGAAAGCTGAAAAACCAGACCAGATAGTTCATTAGACATGGCAATGTTAAAATTAAAAATCAAGGAATTAAGTAAATATTATATGTAATCAAATAATGGATATATAATTATAATATATAGATTTTTATGAAAAATCCTCTTAACTATGTTTTAATGCAAACATTGTACAATGCCTACAAAAACAGTTATTTAGTTTCGTTGATGTAATAAATCATTATTTTTAAGAAAATAATATATAGTTAATAATATATAGCTTTTCATGTAGACATAGATGACATGGGTCATTTAATGACCTACAAATTCTCGTTTTTTTTAATAATTTCCATTTTACTGCGGGCGTTTTATTTGTTTCTTTTAAATATAAAAAATATTTAGAGAGGGATATTCCCTATCCATTGCAACCATCGCAGTGAGCTTATCTTCAAATGTAGACACATAATTCGTTTTAAATTCTCAAACAATATCTACCTTGAAGAGCCTCACCCTTGAAAACTCGGATATCTGATATAAGAATAACATATACTAATACATGCGGTCACTGTTTTCATACATGATTTATCATGTATGATTTTTCATGAATTTTCCCTCTTTTCATCGTGTTTAACCACAATTTACAAATTATTTTTACCTATGTCATATATTGCAAAATTTTCTTCTTTTTTATATCGGTATTTGTATAAGTCTATATTTGTTATTGGTATATTTGGGTTAATATATATTTTGTATAAGCAAACATGTATGTATTTATTTGTATTTAAGTGTTTATATGTTTTTGTTTATATGTATATGTACATGTGTTATATGTATGTATCTAGGTACAAGTGATGAAATGCACTCTTATATGACTAACATTTATATAGTTGGGGATATATTTGGACATGTTTATATATTATTATTTAAGTATATATATGTACATATATATATGTGTGTGTGTGTGGTGTGTGTGTGTGTATGTATTTATATGTGGGTGCATGTGTATGTGCATGAATGTGCTATATATATGGATACATATGTGTGTATGTATGTTTTATATGTGTACATGTGTATATATATATATCTATATATATATATATTTATGCATATGTTTTTTGAGTATTTGCATATGTATGTATATGTGTATAGGCGTGTGTGTATGTATATGTGTATATTTATATGTACATATATGTTTGTATATATTTATATGTGTAAGTATGAATGTATGTGTATATTTGTGTGCATATTTATGTTTGTGTGTTGTATGTGTGTGTGTATATATATATATATATATATATATATATATATATATATATATATATATATATATTATATATATATATTTAATGAAAAACAGACCACTTTAAAGTACCATTACAATAATTTATTTCACCGAAATCCTTTTAAAGGACTCCGGATCATCAGGTAACACTTCCAACATCGAAATGAAAGGAAAAATGAGATTAAAAATTGATGGGTAGTGTAATATTTGTAATTTAACAGGGGGGTTGAGGGTTGTAGTTAAAGAGACAAGGTAGAGTATAGGGAGGGGTTAATTTCATATCTCTCTTAAGCGTGCGTTATATTGGGGTAGGAGGAGTGACGGGACCTTGACCTATTTAGATGGTTAACTTAACGGAAATGATATATAGAAATAGGAGGGTAGTGGTGTGAAAAGAAAGGGAAAAATGGAAAAGAGAGAGGAGACAGAAGACAGTAATACAGATATATATAATTGAGTGTTACGACAAGTGAGAGGGGGAGAGGGAAGTGAATCGAAAGAGGCTGTAATTGTGTTATAACAAATTTATGTAAAAGATAGATTTCAATGCTTGATAGAAATTTAGATGTTTAAAAAATGATGATTGTTATCAATTTAAATATTTAATTTTTTAAGTAAATAGTTTAGGGACTTAATATAAGTTAACTACTATTTTTATTAGTACATTTATAGAGAACATATTAAAGAAAATTTAATTATTATAGTTTATTTACCCGACCAATTGTACTTTCTTAATAATATTGTAAGAAAAGTTTTCGGTAACATCTTTATTAGTTTTACTTTTAATCTAATTTATGAATGCAATTTTTCTGTATTATATGGGTAAATTTAGTTAGGGTCTAGGTTTCATTATTGAATAATATTTGAGGGTAATATTAAAGATTTTGTTTTCTTCTTATATCTCACAAACATATTCATGCAAATCCCATATAAACATACGTTTATTTACATGTGCAAATACACACATAGATATACGTGTAACAATATACACAATTGTTCATCTATCTTCATACATAATTTATCTATACATACATTTACCAATCATTACTTCTATTTTAATATTTTAAATTTATTTAGATTTTAGTTTGATTTCATAGTTAAAATTTAACTTTAGGTGACTTCTGAAATGCTTCATTATTAAAGGAATTTCGTTAATATTATTATTACTATTAATAGTTAAAGAGTGGTATATTTAAACTTAAATTAAGTTATCAATTTTGAAATGAAACTCTCTCTCCAGAAGATAAATATACACTCTCATAATTCTAATTATAGAACATTAAAAGAAAAAGGGATATTAAATACTAAAAAGAGTAAATTTAAAACACCATTAGAATGACCCATGTACTTCTATTTAAAAAAAAAATTTTATACACTTTCACACACACATACATCTATATATATATATATATATATATACATACACATCCATATCCATCTATCTATATATACATATACATATATACATACATATACATATATACACATACACACATACATATATACATACATATATACCCATATATATACACACACTCTTATATACATATACAACCATATATATACACATACACACACATACATACATATATACATATACCTACATATACATACACGATCATATACATAAAAAAGCATATGAAATGAATTCTACCGATAATTATCCGCACATGCATATGTATTTATATTACAATGTTATACATCTATTCACACATATATCACAAAGATTAATTCTAAGATATTTACATCTATATACATATACAGAATACAAGTAATTTAATATTCAAAATACTACACATATATAAATGTATGCATACACATACATATCCATATATATACATACAATATACATATACACATACGCACAAATATATATTTATATATACACATACACCCACACATATGTAAAACACATATATATATATATATATATATATACACACATACACACATATACATATATAAATATATATATATATACATATATATATATATATATATATACATATATATATATATATATATATATATATATATATATATATATATATATATATATATATATATATACATATACACCCATACACATATATACATATAACGACACCCAGCACAAAAACAACGAACCAAAAAATCGGACGTAAAAATACCTATAACTGTTATATAACAATATATATATATATATATATATATATATATATATATATATATATATATATATATATATATATATATATATATAATAATAATAATAATAATAATAATAATAATAATAAATAAATACTACGTTACTTAAAAATCGAAAAACCGAAAAGAGAAAATATACAAGTAAAATAAATTGACCTAAATTCATCCAAGTAAATAAATAAACAAACCAATCCCGTTAAAGTTACTGTTAGAAAAAACAAACAAAGATAATCAACCCAAACAAACACAAATTAAAAACTGTTCCTGCCAAAATAATAGTTAAAACAAACTGCAACAATCAACCCCAAAATCAAATAAATAGCATTAATTAAATTCTCAACCCAAAACAAAACTATTAAATAAGGGATATAAACAATTTTTTACTACGTTAATAAAAACACCGATTAAAAAAAAAAGCAAATAAATAAATAAAATAAGAAACAAAAACTAAAAATAAATAAAAAGAAGCAAAATAATTTAACCCAAATAAATAAATAAACGACTTCCGGTAAAATAACCACCATAATAGACTACCCACAATGCACCACTGACCCGTATATATATAAATATCCAAGAAAAATAACAGCACATGTGGCATGACGATTGGATATAGCATGAAACAGACTGTCGCCTCTAAGTGTTGACTTCTATGTTCACTTTTATCTTTATATATATATATATATATATATATATATATATATATATGCATTTATGCTCCTATGTGTGTATGTATGTGGATATGTGTGTCTATGTTTGTATGTACCTATATGTGGATGTGTGTATATATATATGTGTGTATGCACATGTTTTTGTGTAGATATATATTTATATATATCTATATATACATATACATGTGTGTGTCAGTGTGTTTTGTGTGTGTGTGAGTATGTGCGTGTATTTGTATATATATGGGTTTATTGTTGTATTCAGGTGAATATGGGTACTTGCGTATATGTTCATATATGTGTATGTATATGTATTTGTATAGATAGATATATATGTGTGTCTGTACATGTATGGGTGTATATGTATATGTGGATTTTTATGTTGTTTGCTTAATTATATATTCTGTTTTTGCTGCGGGTGTTATTATCGTCCTATTTACGCTTAGAAATAGAAGATATATAAAAAATTTCTGAAAATGGAGTTATATATGTACGGTATTTTTATGTGTGTTTATATGTTTATAGATGTATGTAGATTGTTTGGTTTAGGTAGGTATGTAATTGAATATATTTCTTAGTAACTTAGATATTTTTGTTTATTTTACCCTTATAAAATTATTATTATTATTACTATTATTATTGTTTTATTTCCTTTGACTTCTGGTGTGTACACATTTTTTCCGGGTTAGAAATAGCATGACATTTTCTACTGACCAGTTAAACACACACACACACACAAACACACACACAAACATATTTCACATAGATAAAGCCCTTCGGAAGGTGTGGGCTGTACTCCTGAGAATAATGTTTTGTATTTCTTTAAGGCAGGGACATCCAGGAATCCCTTTAATTAGTCTACTGAAATCTTTTCCAACTAATCCGAGGGCTCCAATTACAACAGGTATTGTTGATGTTCCCATGTGCCACATTTTTGAGATTTCGATTTCAAAATCATTTCGATTCAAAATCCCATAGGTCTATGGGATTTTAAGTGTTTGATATTCTTTAATTAATATTAACTTTGCTCTATCTTTTGTCATAGAACTCTCCCTGGATCTTGGAAATTCCATGCGGATTACATGAATACTGTTACTGATTGATTCAATGCTATATATATATATATATATATATATATATATATATATATATATATATGTGTGTGTGTGTGTGTGTGTGTGTGTGTATATTTCTGAGACGAGATATTGTAATTATTTACATTGTTCGGATTGTTATCCTCATCTTTATTGCCATATTCACGGCGTTTCAACCGTTGTACGCTCGGGCCTTCTTCGGGTGATTGGAA
Source organism: Acanthosepion lycidas (assembly GCA_963932145.1). Lineage (NCBI taxonomy): Eukaryota > Metazoa > Mollusca > Cephalopoda > Sepiida > Sepiidae > Acanthosepion > Acanthosepion lycidas. Next base: position 336,762 of record OZ010582.1, read on the forward strand.
TTTTGAACTGAACCATTTATTTTGTCCACCAGGAGAGATTGTTCTAGTTCCACGAGTCGTGTCCCTTCCGGATGTCTCAGTTATCAAAACTCTCCAAGTTTTTGTTCACCAGAACTTTTTTTACCAGAGCTCATATTGTAATTTTTTGTTATTGCTTTTCTCTCGCACTCCATATTACTATTTGTTATATTGTATTCATTTCTATGCTTGGACAGCTTAGGAGATTTTTGTGGATTTAGCATATGTGCTGATTCCTTAGATTTTCGTATTTACCAGTGATGTTCTCTATTATTTAACCTCATCCCACAGGCGATAGTGATCTCCCTTTTCTCTCCATATGTGGTCAGCTACGCCTGATTATTTTATTTCCCCTTTTTATGATGTTCTTGCAGTTGTGACACCCACCGGTGGTCCCGGTCGTAGCGACAATATGTGACGTCCTCTAGTCGCGACGCCAATATGTGACATTGCGCTGTCGGCCCGTGGTCAACTCCCAGTTGCGGCGCGAAGCTGTAAGGTTTCTTCCACCAGCGTTTTGGGGCTACCACCAGCCTATGTCCCGCTCGATCTGATCGTTCCCGGTTCGATACCAGCTTTGGTGTTCCCGGTTCACTTTCAACGTCTGGTTACCGAAGTAACTACTTTGATCTCAAGTCTAACCTACCCACGTTGTGACTTTTCTTAGGTAGACGAAAATCAATCAGGCGTGGGGCCATATTGCAATCTGAATCCGGGGTAAAGGTGATATCGCACAAAAAAAAATAAAACATACTCAAGAGGTTCAAATATGTTGAGAAATAACAATTATCTTTATCTTTCTGTTGAATATAGGAATGTTTTTCTCTCCCAGCCTGTTTCTATGGATTCGTGACACTTTTTGTGTTTCTTAGGCGAGTTATGGTATCTTAAACCGTTTGTCAATAAAACTTGCTTTTGATAGGAAGACTAAATCGAGAGGACGTGGAAATCTTTCGGTCAGCTTCTGCGAGGCTGGTCTCCAACTGCAACTCAACTCTACAACTTCTCTTAACTAACTGCTCAGCTGCCTCGAGATGCTCGTTTATATGGACACCGACCAAAACCCGGTGTGGGGGCCTGACGTGGTTTGGGTTCCCGATAATTCTCGATTCCCAGCAAGAATTCTCTTTGTTCTTAGGCCAGGAAAATTAATTACTTCCCATTTTGGAAGATTAATCACTTTCCATTTCGGAGGTTTCTCCCGCGTCCGTGAGGGAATGTCGGAGGAGAGTTATCCTCCTAGACTCTTCCTCTCTCACATTGGTAACACATACCAAATACCCTCAGTGGGTGTTAAAAACTTCTCCGTCTTTCTCATACATTCACCTCCGCCTATCACCCATGCTACCACTTGACCAATGATCTCTCGGCAGTGTGGGTGGGGCTAGACTGGCCCTCTTAAAATTATTATCCAGAATTTTGTTTACAAAATCCTTTTTTTCTTTCTTCTTTTCCCTCGGCCAAAACATTTACAAATCCTAGATTGCCAAATTATTCTTATCACATCTTGATTTTGGGGACACCCAAAATCCACTAAGCCCAGACCTCTACCGACTCATTGATCAATGTCAAAACCCAACACCTGGTTTCTCCGCCAGTCAACTTTTAACTGGGTGGTCGTGTTTAGCTGAGAATCAAATTATTTTTCTCATGCCTTAAAATTCTTTTATCACCAGATGCCTATTATCGAGACGCTATGTCTGAAGTCAACAGTCTGAATAAGCAATAATAATGATTCCCTTTACGATTTCCCTTCTCATGCCAAGATTCATGCATATCCCAGATGGCTTTCTTCGCTGGAACCAGGAATTAAAATTAAATGATATCTCTGAAAGATAATTAATATCGATTCTCCCTGCCTGTACCGCGGCTTTGTTCGAGCCAAAAAAAATTTTATGGCCGCCTTGTGTGACCGGCTCTGCCTCTCTTTCTGAATTCTGTTTCGTTTGGCGCGTCACTCCCTTATCGTGACATTAATTAATTTTGACAGAATCACAATCTCGTTTTTTTTTTTTTTCTTACGGATTTTCTGTCTTTTACGAAAAGTATCTTTTTTTTTTGTAAATAAAATAAAATCATCTTTTTTAATGTCGCTCAGTTTATCTTTCGATATAGCTCTTTCTCGCCTTATGTCTTTTCTGATTTTTAGTTTCTATGGTTACCATAGCTAAATAGTATCACAATCCTCCCCAACCTATTTTGTCAATTACTAGTAAATGACACCTAAATCCCAATACACTATTTATCATGCATCATGCATCTGTTCCATGCAAGTCCATTCTTCTTTTCCTTTTTCACGGTTTTTTTCGTGATCCGTCATTTTTTTTCTTCTCTACTACATGCAATGCAATGTTCTTTTCATTTTCTTTTTCATGCAATTTAAATTTCTTTGTATATTCTTACCGAGACTGTTTCTTACTGATTAAGGTATGAAAGTTAACAGAGTCAATCATTCACATTTAGACATAATTCTGAATTATATCATCTCCACATTTTACCTCCACTTTCACTGTTAAAACATTTGAGCAAAATAATATGAAAAACATTCGTTTGATTCTCACGATTAAACACTACGAAGGTGAAATGGATATCGGCATATCCAGATGGATAATTGAATCGATTAAACGAAGCATGTATTAAATTTTGTAATTTCTGAATGCTGTAAGAAGAAAAAATTTCTTTAATAATAATAATAATAATAATAATAATAATAAGAAGAAGAAGAAGAAGAAGAAGAAGAAGAAGAATTTGCTGATTAAATAATTTGTGATGGCGATGGAAAAGAATGTGGCGGTGAAGGGGGTTTTGTAGAGAAATCGCGGGCTACGGAGAAATAAAAAAAATATCATTGTTGCCTCACTATGCCCACTGGATAACCAGAAATTGCTGATGTGATTTGTTCCGAGAAAGAACGCATCCTTTCAATCATTCCTCCATTCTTTGATATGTCTTTGGTGATATTTCACTATTCCCACAAGAAACCCGTTTCCACGATAAGTTAACTCATAAAAGGAAGTGACGGAGGCAGCGGAACCAAGCAAATGCAAGTAGAGATATTTCCACCATAAATACTGAAGTGGAATGAATACGGGAACATTGTGCTGCTTCCAAGTAATGAGGAACTGCTGACTTGAAAATCAGTACACCAATGTTTTGGCTTATACTTGAACTCAGATAGCTACCTCTGGCTTCAAATAATCCCAAAGGCTTGGGCTTGCTTACACCATTTCTTAGAAAACACCTGAAGGTTTATGTTTGTTCACCACTATTAGTGTGCTACAACATTAAATGTAAATCGCGTTTCTTAAATTATCCATAGGTTGACTGCATGTATTATCATGAATTTTTAATAAAAGGTTGGCAGCATTGGTATGCGCAAGGAATATCAAGAGTTCTGTACAGCAATATTATTCTTGAACATTCTGAAATAGACCCGTTCGCCCGGTTTGAAGGATCTTTTAGGCATTATCGGTGTATGCCGGTTTTTATTTTTGCCGGGTAATAGTTTATCAAAAACAGACCGTATTTTGCGGGCAAACATCACTTCAGCTGCCGAAAAGCCAGATGGTGTGTTTCCGTTCGTGGTGATTCTGTAGACTTGTAGGAACTGTTGTATGGCTCTTTCTGTTGGTACGTCCTCTGCTTTTTTCAAGGCTCTCTTAAGCGTGTCCACAAACCTTTCAGCTTGCCCGTTAGATAGTGGATGGTATAGTGATATTTTAATATGTTTGACTTGATAAGTCGCACAGACTTCTTGAAAGTCGCTCGAGGTGAACTGGGTACCATTATCCGTTACAAGGCAATCTACAACGCCGAATCTTGCGAATAACTCGTGTAGACAATTAATAGTGTTTTCCGACGTAGGGTTTTTGTATCTGAAAACTTCTGGTCACTTGCTAAAGCTATCTACCGTTATCAAGTAGTAATATCCATCTATGGGTCCTGCAGAGTCCGCATGGATTCTAGACCAAGGTCTGTCCACCTTAGGCCATGGTTTTTGTATAATAGGTAGTGCCGCAGCACAGCCTCTACATTTTTCTACCATTTGAGTAATGTCGTTATCCATATTAGGCCAATACACGATACTTCTCATTTTCGCTTTCATACGATTTTCCCCTGGGTGTCCTAGATGAAAGTCCTTCAGAATTCATCTTTGTAAAGATTTGGGTATGACCACTCTTTCATTATAAAGTAATACGTGATTACAAATTGAAAAACACTCCGCTAGATTTCTTTCTTTTTCTTCTATTGTTCTCTTTGTACTATGTATGAATTCATCCATTTCAGCTTCTCTTCTGATTTCTAACAAGGTTTTTCGATCCGAATATAGTGAGAAGAGGTTCATTGATCAGTTTGAAGAGTAAACTCTCTTCCATATATGTATCTGTGGAAGCGATTTATAGCAAATATTATGCCTAACGCTTCTTTCTCAATTTGCGAATAATTCCTCTCTGCTGGTAACAACGATCTAGATGCGTGAGCTATAGGTTTCCTTACGCCATCCTGCATCTTGTGTAATATACAAGCTCCCAATCCATGTGAGCTTGCGTCACTAGCAATGATAATTTCCAGTTTGGGACCAAAATGCGTCAGTGCTAGATCAGACGTTAATTTCTTTATGATCTCCTTAAAAGCTTTCTGACGATCTTCCGTCCAGTTCCATTTGTTATCTTCTTTCAATAATTCATTGAGGGGAGCCCTCAATTTGTGCATGTTTTCAATGAATTCCCCGTAATAGTTCGCTAGACCAAGAAAGCTTTGCAACTCTGCAACATTTTTCGGCTCAGGGATATTTTTTATTGCAGATGCCCTATCTGGATCTGGTTTTCTGCCAATTTCATTGATTATATGGCCTAGATACTTGATTTCTTTTAGAAAAAAATCGCATTTTTTCTCCTTCACTTTAAAACCAAAATCCTGAATTCTTTTAAAGACTTCTTTAATATGCGTTGCGTGTTCTACGTTATCGCTTTTGATTTAAATGTCGTCTAAGTAAGCAGTAGCAAAGTTCTGTCCCATGAGCATGGTAACTATAGTCTGTTGAAAGATTGACTGTGCTACTTTTATCTCAAATGCCAATCTGTTAAATTTGTAAAGTCCTTTGGGAGTATTGATACATAAAGTTTTTGTACTTTCTTCTTCTACTGGAATCTGAAGATAAGCTTCGCTTAAATCGATCTTAGAAAATACCTTACCACCGTTAAGCTTGGTAAATATTTCCTCTGGGCTTGGCAATGGGTAGCGATAATCCTTGATAGCCTTATTTAACCCAGTCGAAAAATCTGCGCAAACACGTGTTTTCTTTACGTAGACCACTGATGCCGCTCATTCACTGAATTCGATTTTTGAAAGGATTCCAGTTTGTACCAATCTATCTAACTCCTTATCAATGTTTTCTATGGTTGCGAAAGGCACGTTTCGCTTTTTTCTTGAATACTGGCTGAACATTGTCCTTTAGTTCAATTTTAGCTGCAAACTTATTACGTCGTCCCAAACCGCTCGAGAATACTTCGGGAAATTGCCTGTGTAGTTCTTCTTTTAATTTTGTAGATTCTGACGGTTCGCACTCTATTTTCTTACAAAATGAGCTAACGGGTAAATCCCATACGTCAAATTTTTGCATCCAATCCGTGTCCACCAAATTTTCTGTGTCTTTCATTACAAATATCTTCAATTTTTTCGTTTTACCATGGAATTTTACGTTTAGAATTACTTCTTCAAAATTGTAACAGACCTGGCGATTTTCTGTGTATATATCATGGTCAGTCAATTTAGCTTCCTCCATGTCTATAAATTAATTATAGTTAGATCCGATCCTGAGTCTAACTGTAATTTTACCTTCTTATTTAAGATCTCGAGTTCCACGTATTTTCTTGTGCTTAGTTTTTCTTCGTAGTCCATTCTAGTAGTTCTAACCCTACTGGTGTATTTTTTGTTTCTGCATTGAGATGCCTTATGTCCCATTTTTCCACAAGCTAAACAGTTCTTGTATTTAAATCGACAGTCTTTATTCCAGTCGAATCCACTATATCTGTAACATGCATATGGGGGGGGGGCTTATATTTGCTTTAATCTCTGTCATTAATCGCCTTATACCTTGTAATTTTTTCTTTATCATAAAATTTTTCTTTTTCTTTCGAGGTGGGGTGAAAAACGTAACTTTTTGTTCAACTTACGTATGTGTGCTACTCCCGAGTCTTTTTTTATACTCAAGCATTTTTGGCAGTCTTCTGACAATTTTTGTAGCGTTAATCCAGGCTCGTTTTGACGCTTCGTGAGCATTCTTTTTCGCATTTCACTGTCCTTGGCTGAGATTAATCCCTGTACGAAAATAAGACATTTAAAATTGTCCGGAGTCAATTCTGCCAATTTAAAGCCATCGCAATGTTTGTTCACAATTGCGGCGAACGTGGAGTAGTCCGCATTTTCGCTTTTTATGAGGTTGAGACATTTCCACCTTTTGTGAAAAAGTGAAGTCTTTGGACTGAAGAGCTCCGTAAGGCATGTAACTGCGTGGTCAAACGTCAAATCGTTTGTCTTTTTCGGTAGAATATAGTCCACAAATTTTGTGTACTCCTCTGTTCCCAATTTCCTGAGTAATAAACGTAAACTTCTTAGGTTCCGTCCAATTTTGGCAATCAATGTTAAAAATGTCTTCACGGCATCTGTAATAGTCCCCGAAATTTTTATCCTCTTCTAGAGAGTATTTAAATGTTTCTATTGTGTTCCAAACTGCGTTTTGAGAAAAAGTCGCCTCTTTATCGATATTCTTCTGTTGTGCGTTAACCGTTACTTTTAATATTAATTCCTCGAGTTGCATTTGTCTTTCTTCATTTATTAGCTGTCTTTCATCACTTCTTCTTATAAACTCAAGCATTGCTTTTTGAAAATCTTCCATTTTTTAGGGAGTGACGAAATTTTTCTTCTATCTCTTGTGTACGTTCTTTTATGTTCGTCGTTAATTTGTTGTTCTCTGTATGAGTTCGAGTCTTGTCGCCAAATTGTTGTGGTCGACGTGATTCTCGAATTTCCATCGCCAAGTTATTGTGTTGGCGAGCGAAAATTTTTTTTCCGTACGTGTCCGTACTCTTCATTGTCAAGTTGTTGTGTTGACGAGAGAGAATTTTTTTCCGTGTGGGTCCGAAGTCTTCGTCGCCAAGTTGTTGTGGGTTCCGTGAATGGAATCCTGCACAAATAAATCAACAACGCCAGTAATTGAGATAGAAAATAAGTGTATTAAACGTAAGAATACAGACTTGAAGTCAAGATTAGTAGTCCAGGAATGCGGGTTAGTAGAAAGCCGTAATCATCTCTCTAGACTCTTATATAACTCTCTGAGAACACCCTGTGTTTGTCTCCGTAACTCTCAATCTGTCTCAACGTATCTCAACAGCAGGTATTCTTTCTGTCAGTATAAGTATACTTTGGACGTCCATCTTATGTAAAAAGGGGAGAGCCCCACAACATTATGCAATATCAGAAAATCCCTTTTTACTAATAATAAGGTAATAAAATCATCAAGAATTGATCAACACTTATATTTTTATTATTTGTTTTATTATATGATATCTTTGAAACTTATGCGTCAATATAGTGACCTTCTGCTCAATAACAGCCAGCAATTTATTATCCATTGATTGTGTTAAATTGTTAACTTCAGCAATTAAAACCACCATTTTGTAAATTGAACCAATTTACAAAATGGTAGTTTTAATTGCTTTCCATATACCTACTTTTCTGTCATATTGCTTGCCACCTTCATAGAATTCCATCTTCACAATTGACCATAGATTTTCGATCTGATTCAGTTCGAGACTCTGTGGCCATCCCATTACACACTGTAACAAGGTTTTGCGCTTGGGCAGTAACTGTTATTTTCTATTTGTTTACGCAGAGAAAGTATGAAAAATGGCTTATATTCCATTCAAACTTTTCTTTTGTGACTAGAATAATGATATTTCTGAAATTTACCTATTCCCATTTCGAAAACTGGTGAATGTGAACATTTTCGTTCAGCAAATTAGGAACAAAACGACATATGATTCAAAAGTATCATTTATTTATTCTAGGATTACACAAAAAGAGACCGCAATAAGTTATTAGTTTTTTTGTGATTTACGCTTATACTGTAAATTACTTTCACGAATAAGCCCCCAAATGCAGACTACTATCATGTTTTCGTTATACGATCCTTGGTAGCGGCGTTCAAGGGCCAGTATATCCTGGTAGAAGTGCTTCCTTGCTCATCTGAGTACGCTCTCATCTTCTCTGAATTGCTGTTCTATTCTGAAGACGACTGCTCTCTCTTTGGAGGAGGAGGATTGGGTACGGGAAGCTCAGAGTAGTGTAGAAAAATCTGAAGGGAATGATAGTCATTTCCTTTGCTTTCTAGGCAGAAGCAATTGGGAAATAACACTTACTGAGCAAAAACAAAAAAGTCAAAATTTTCTTACAGTGTTGTCTTTTTTTCTGTAAATCTTTCAGACTTAAAAAATTCACGGGTAACCTTAGGCACGTAAGAACGAGTATTGTCGTGCATATATACACACTTCATTTTGAAACTGAGATGCTAGGACTTGTACCAAAGAAAGTCTTGTCCATGTAATCGCATTTGTTAGTACTGTTCAGTTTAAATCCTTCATCAACTTTCTATGATCCATTAATGGTTTGGCCGACAATTTAAGGCCATATCACCACACTGTCGCCTCCTTGCTGTTTTACATTAGCCACAGGCTCATCTGCATCGAATAAAATCCATCCATCGTTTGAGCCATCCATCAGGTCCATCGAGTGTAACCCAAGATTCGACCGAGAAAATTACTTAAGAAAAGTAAGTGTTCATTATTTATTGGTCCAGTTTTGATGCTTTAAAATATTTGCTTTAGTGAGAGGAGTTTAGCTATGAGATTTCTTGACAGATCCCGGTTTACGAAGTATTTTACAACTTTTTTCTATCTCGATCCGTTCAATTCCAGCCTGGTCAAAGATCTGCGCACTGGTCAAAAGTGGTTGTTTCGCTATAACTCGCTTTAGTTTAAGTTACTTTCTTAAGCCTTTTCCTTTGTTTTTAGTTCTCAACTTAGTTATATTTTCGACAGCCCTCTTTATGGTTCGATGATTTCTGCGAAACTCCTTTCATATATCGGATATGAACATTATTACCTCACTCAATAACTTTATTATTTTCTGTTTTTCAAGATTTGCTAGATCCTTTCTATTATCCATGCTTCAACATATATTATGGAAAAAAAATATTTTTTTTATTAGATTCCAGAAGACTTAAATTAATATTAGTTTAATTTTCATAATAACTTCAGACTGCTATTTTTATAATAAATCCAATAAGTATAATAAAACATATTGAAAACTACCTAAAATTAACTGAAGTTTTGTTTTGACATCTAAATTAATTGTTAAGAAATTGACAAAAGATATTCAAAGCAGGTGATTTGCATAACTTCAGGCGGACTGCATAGTTAAATAACTTCTACTGAAAAATAAAAAAGGACTTCAACACTCTATTGAGAGGGTCAGTTGGAAATTAATTGCTTTTCAGCTCTCAAGAAAAATTAAATGCCAAACGAATACAGCAACATAACTGTTTCAGGAAATATATTTGATATACAAGCTGATTCAGCAAGAAAATGAAGATATAATTTGATTTGTGAAATGTTCATAAGGTCACAGTTTCCTGTTGTAGACATGTTTCAAAGAACTTATCTTCCAAATATAGTAAATTTGATCCTCATTCAGTGCTCGACTAATGTAGCCTTATGTTGCATTAATCTCGTCATGATATCAGGTTTCATATTTCAGGTATGCGAATACCGCTTCTAGCATCGAACAGTCACTTTTCACTCAAAAATGTCACCTGATTATTTAAAGTTCCACCGTTTATTTACTTTTAAAATAAATAAAATCTACTTTCAGACATGCCGTTCTTCAAATATTCCTGGTTTTGCAAACATATATTTCTTTTTCTCGGTTAATAATAAGAGTATATTGTGTTTTGTTTTTTTGTTTTTTGTACAGTTTTGTAAGATAATGGCTAGAGCTGTAAAACCTAATATAAAAACCTCCCAGAAATTGAAACCATTTTCAATTAAAACTTGAAATAAAAAGCATACATAAACACATCCTTAGAAAAGAGATTTTAACTGGTCCGTGTCCTCGTCATCCTCCTCTTAAAGAAAGGGCTGTTTATTCATTTATTTTATTTTTATTTTATTACATTTTTTTTCATTTTCCGTCCAACCGAGTTTAAGACTCCCCCATTTATTTATTTCACGCTTTTTAATCCTTTAAATGATTTTCCGAGTCCTCTTTTTATCAAGACCTTCCAGTTTATAGCATATTGAGAAAATTCTGACACCCACAATTAACCTACATTCTTGAGCTACCTGTCTCTCTCTTGGTGTGAATACTGGAGATGTAGATAATGTCCAATATAAAATAGGGAAATATAAGACAATAAAATTTTCAGTGTTTTTCTTTCATAATATCTTTTAATGATTCTGTGACGTCACCTCGGCCTCTCTGCCCCCGTGCTATCCTGTGACGACCAATGTGACTTGGTATTGATCGCGGCGCCAAATGTGACGTTTTAACCCTTGGCTGATTCGGATGGGAATCTGGTTAGATTCGGTATCAACTTTGTCGTTCCCAGCTCGCCTCCAACGTCTGGTTACCGAAGTAACTGTTTTGATTTCTAGTCTAACCTACCCATGTTGTGATTTGATCTTAGGTAGACGAAATCAATCATTAGCCGGGCCGTAATGCAAGCCGAATTCGAGCAAAGGTGACATCGCACAAGTATATGTAAAAGAAAATAAAGTAACAACTCGAAAGATTCAAATGTGTCAAAAAAAGAATAACAACTATTTTTATATCTGGTTGCTGAATACAGAATTGCGTCTTTCTCCCAAACCGCTTCTACGGATACGTGACACTTTGTGTTTGTTAGGCGAGTCTTAATATCTTTAGTTGTTTTTCAATAACTGTTTTTTTGTACCTTCAGGCGATATTCGTAAAACTTGTTTTGGTGGTCTGAGTCTAAGTCGGTCTTCAAAAATAAATTGTTTTTGGTTAGAAGTCTAAGTCGGAATGCGTGGGATCTTTCATGTCAGCTTCCTGCGAGGCTGGTCTGCGAGCTCACAGCTCAACTCTGTCTGCGTCTGTCCGCGTCTGCTGTCTTCCCAACTGCCTCTGCCCAACTGCGTCTCTGTTTATATGGATGCTGACCAAAACCGGGTGTGGGCCTGTCGTGGTTTGGGTTCCTCGATAATTCCAAATCCACAATAAGGATTTTCTTTGTTATCGGACAGGAAAATTTATCACTTTCCATTTTTGGAAGTCCATTACTTTCTGCTTTAGAGGGGTTCTTAAGGGAATCGTCCTCCCAAATTCTTCCTTTCTCATATTGGTATCTCACACCAATCCCCTCAGAGGGCGTCAACAGGTTTCCCTTCTTTCTCATAGTGGTATCTCACACCAATCCCCTCAGAGGCGTCAACAGGCCTCACCTCCTTCTCATATGTTTACCTTCGCCCACCGCTCACGCCACCACTCAGACAATGACGCGGGTGTGGCCAGCCTGGCCTCAGTTTACAATTATCGCTCAAAGAAAAAAAAATTATCTTCCTTTTTTCTTTTCTTTCTTTTCCTCGACCAGACCCCTACGACTCGTAGTGTGATCCTTAATCTCTATCTTAACTGAATATCATCTGGAATTCGTCAACGAGATTTTCGCCAGGCGTTAAATGGGTGGTCAACCGAACGTCTTCGCACACTGTCGCCAATTATCTGTCCCGGTAACAAACGTTTATCATGTCCAGGTCTGGACATAAAACAGGTGTCTTTTCCCAAAACAAAATGATATCTCCGAAAGATAGTTAATGGTTTATTCTTTCCCTTTTTCTCTTTTCCCTTCCTTTTTTTTCTTTGGGGGTGGTCTAAACTGATCTTTTTTTTTCGGTCGCATCCATTATCTTTTAGCATTCTGCCTTGTAGACCACTTAACCAATTTGAAAGTTTCATTATTGCCATGGGCAGATTGCTATCTTTTATTCGCCGCGTCATAGCATAAATTAATTCCGACAGATCCGAGATCTTACGAATTTCTTATCTTTTGCGAAGAAAATATTTCTTTTCGCAAATGAAAATAAAATCTTTACCACTTTTCTTTGTTAAAAAAAAAAACATCGCTCAGTATGTCTTTTGTGATAGCTTCTTCTCGCCTTAAGTATTTCTCGCTTTTAATTTTCATGCAACCGCTAAATAGTGTCACAATTTGTTCATTGCATTTTAAAGCAATTTCAATCATATGGCATTGTTCTAGTAAAATAAAATTATTTAAACTGAAAATGAAAGAAATTTTGGAACTTTTAACGAAAATTTGAAAAATTTTAAATGCAACAGAATATTTAGGATATTTCAGTAAGAGGGAAAAGTGTCTTTTGTACATTAATTTAATGAGTACGTTTTGAGGATTATTACCCTCATTATCCATATTCAATTTGCAATTTGCGACAAGAATAACTTGCTGTGACATACAAATCAATGACGAACAGACAAATATGATTTATCTTCTCTTTGCATTGACAATATTCATGTTTGATTACAAGTTACAAACACGTTGTTTATAAAACCGTCCGACCTTTATGGTGAAGGTTCACGACTAATTATCGACGAACACCTCAGGGCAAAAATCCACTACGCAAAAAACTTCTCAGAGACAAAGCAGAGTTTAAGAATGACAAAATCTGAATGGTAATTTTTTTTTAAATCTATAATAATAATAATAATAATAATAATAATAATAACAACATGATATACCCACAGACATAACAAAGTAGCGACATATGTTCACTGGAAGATATGCAATAAGCACAAAATCGAAACCAGAGAGATGGTATGAGCACCAACCAGACACAGTTACCCAAAATAACGATGTTACTATCCTCTGGAAATGTCAATTCAAACTGACAGGGAAATAAAATTCAACAGACCTAAAAAGACAAAGAAATAAAAGACAAGAAATTCAAGAAGTCTATGATTATTAACATAGCAGTACCATTTGAGAGAAACAACTCCATGAAAATTATCGGGAAGTTGTCCAATTACAAGGACCTGGAGATCGAGATTAACAGGACGTAAGAAATGAAGACTGAGACTGTACCAAGACTATCGGAACTCTGGGCCTCGTGAGAAAAGGAATGGACAATTTTACTAACAGTGTCCCAGATAACATCAACATACAAGTTACCCAGAAAATCGCTCTGCTAGGAACATCGCATATATTAAGAAAAGTGCTATCAATTAAATGACAATTCTCCTATAGAGTCTAAAGATCATAGTTTGGACCCGTCTCTGCAGGATACAAAGCAGGAAAGATAACATACACAAATAATAATAATAATAATAATAATAATAATAATAATAATAATAATAATAATAATAATAACTACAAGTAATAAATAGACTAAAGAATGACACAAATAAAAGGTAGATGGAAGATTTTATATGCTAAGCTAAATAGAGTGGAATGAATATAAAATAACAATTATACGAAGAAACCTGGTTGCAGTTCATATCAAAGGGAAAACACTATAAATATTGGAGATTTTACAAGTACGAGAATTAAGATTAATTTTTAATCTGCACACATTAACAAGTAGGAATGAAGCTTGATCTTCCATAAATGACTAGCCCGTGGAGAAATTGGAGCAGTGATATTTTATTTTTATTCCGAAACGAAAAACTGAGATTTTTGTCATGTTAGGAAGACAACACGGAAAAAAAATCAACAAGTAGAGTTTCATAGTAAAGACACGTTGCGTTCTTGAAAGCATGAAACAATTTCATACTTTGAATTTCCCAGCTTGTGCCAGAATAAGTTAAAATGTTGTAAATATCAATGTGCTCGTGTTGAAACCTTTCTTTATGTTAATCTGTATGTATGAGCCTCTTTATGTGTACAGGCATTCATAGCATGACATAATAGGGTAGACGTAATCATTACGTTTTTGCACGAGTACACGGTAGTACTTACGTACAATTTCAAATGTGTACTCTTAATTGTTGTGAGAGAAATGTAAATATTTTTTTATTCGCTTCTGATACATCTATTTTTTAACAAAAATGAGTTATTTAAAAAAGGTAAGAAATTTCAGATTTTGCAATTTCTATCAAGACAAAAAAAAGTTTAATATGGAAATGAAAGGAGAAAATGCAGTGAAAAACTGCCTTACCAAATCACTACCGGGTTCTTAAAATCTCGCGTTTGCTATTCCAAAACTTAACAGCTAAACCTAAAAGTAAATTAGATGACAGTTTTTTTTCCTGAGTGGTTATCAATTTTAAATGTCGTCAACGGTAACTGATGAATGAACAAAATGAGAGTCACACTTTGAGAGAGAAAAAAAAATGGGAAAAAGGGTGCAACTGACATTTTTAAGTCACGGAAAATTATATTTGTCGAAAATTTACAAATAAAAAAAATGAATCAGAATGAAGACATCGGGTTCGAATGAAGTTGCCTTCATCTCAAACATAATGCCTATCAATCATGTACTCGAGGAATTTATGATAGTTACGAGGTAAATATATGATTCAACTTTACATCGGCACGTGTTTGGCTATGAAACCAAAGAAAATAAAATCTACGATTCTGCTACTGAAGAAGTAAAAAAAATGTAATTCATGACTTTTCATGAGTTCAAAAAATAAGCACAGGAGTAAAACGCTATTATGAACCTAAGATAATACGGAAATATGTGTTGATTAAGCACTCAGAAGCCTGCTTCTGGGCATTAGACCAAAAGGTCACAGATACATGTGAAATCAGCAGTAAATCCTGTGGTTGGCGACAGCAAGTCTGGCAACTTGTTCACAGCATTTGATAAAAGACAGTAGCAATTGGAATTTACATTCGAACGTATGTCTTTTCTTCTCTCTCTCTCTCAATAATATATATATATATATATATATATATATATATATATATATATATATATATATAGTAGTGATTGAGTAGGGCCCGTGAATGAAAGTGTCTTGTCTTCATCTTAAAACAATAAATCATTTTTGTCTAAACAAGTCTTGAAAAACTAAAGTGTTTCTCTCCTTTCCTTGAGTTAAAGTCGTAATGTTAGATATCTATGCATAACATTCTATTTTGCATAATTTTACATTGCTATTTGTCTTTGTATTTACCTTTTATTGTTTGTCCTTTATAAACACAAAAAAGTTATATAAAAATTTATGTGAATAAATATACCTTCTGTCTTATTTCACTACCTAGAGCGAAGACATTTCCAACCAGTGTGATGTTCGAGTGGAAGCTTTTGATAAGTCTTGTTCTGTGCCTGATTATAACGATGCTCTGTCCTGTTCAGGGTAAAAAAATTAATATACTGAAAAAAATTCTCCTTCTCAGGGTTAATTCCAACCAACCAAAGGAAATGAATTTGAAACTTGCTAATTTTGAAAAGTAGCTTAATGTGTCGGCGAGTACAAATATAAAGAAGACTGACAAATAATTTAATTACTTAGGTACCTTAATAAGATCGCTAAAAACAGAGCATAGCATGATGAAAAAGACGCCAAACTTGACGAAAACAAAATTTTAGCGTCTAAATGTTTATGTTATTATTGAGAAGAAAGATCAAAGTATTTTTAATTATTTTTTTAAATTTTTCCTTCTTTTTAGAACATTCTAGAGATTTTGATAAAAAAAAAAAAAAAAACTTGTTTCTCTTTGTGTCACCGAAACTAGTAAAATAACATAAAAATTTAGTGCATTTTTTTTTTCTGTATGACAGACATTCATTTTGAAAATCTTATAAAAATAAAAATAATTGTCGGATTTTAATGAAACTCTCAGAAACTATTCCCAAATGATGGAATTTATTATAAATATGTTTTTCTTTTTTAAAGTCATGGCAAAAATATTTTTTCCTATGTATTACCCCCCACCCCATAACTAATTGTACGAAAACTCTATAATTTCAATTTGGGGATGAATAGCGATTATATTAGTTAAAAGCACAAGACTTTGAGGAAACCAAATCATTTTTTTTTTTTTTTTGTTGGACCACCTCTACCTGAAAATCATCTCTGAATTGTAACATACAAAAACAAAACTCAATAAAACAAAAATATTATTTAATTTCAAAAGCTTTTAATTGCTTTTATTTATTTTAATGAACATGAACAATGTTGTCTGAAAGCAAAAAGAATGAAAAATGAATTTTTAAAACAATTATCTGTTATTTCTGAAATATTTTATTATTGTTACATTATGTTAATTCTTCTAAAATTAGGGAAAAGTTTGTAAAATTTTACGAATGTTGTTATTAAGTAGATATATATTTACAGATTATAATTTCCACAGCTTCTTGTGTCAATAACACTGTAAATCAAATATACGGAAGACCGGAAATGCCATGTGTGCAATAAAAAAACGTCACGTGGATTGATTTTCTGCCCAGTATTTAACTGAAATACTGAATATTTAATACAATTATTTGTTATTTCTTTAATTATAGTAGATTTTTACATTCAAGTCGTTAAAATGTTATAAAATTAGTTAAAAGTCGCATTCAGTTTCGAAAATGTCCTTTTAAGATATAGATTTAGTTTTGCGAAACACGTGTGGAGAAGTTAATTTGATTTTTCAATTTCAACAGAGAAGGGTACCTACAAGTATCAGTATCATCTTATGAAATTTAAATTTGTATTTTATGTACACTTCTGATAAAATTTTATTATAAGAAAGGTACCTGTAAATTAATTATTTCTTATGAAATTTAATCTCACTCTCAACAGATTTATTTTAATTTCTTTATAATATATTTTCCATAAAGCATCGTAAACGTAAAGGTGAAAGCTAAGTACAAAAAAAATTAAAAAATTAGAGCGCTGAAAGTTTTTCTTAAAAATAACGAGGTAAATAATTTGTTCACTTAAATCTAAATAACTTCACATCTCTCCTTCCGTAGAAGGAATTATCCTCACGTAAGCTATCAAAACGTCATGAATGTCTTTCGTCACCTTGTCAAGTGACGCGAAAGGTTATGACCTGCTTTGTTTTATTTTCAAACTACGTCTTTTCGGCGCAGAAACTAAGTTAAGCTTTGTTCAAAATATTTTAAATAAAATTTCTGATTTTCTTAAAATAAGTTTTGAAAAAATTATAATTGATTTTTAAAAGAATTTCAAAGTGAGATTTTCATTTTTTTTTTATAAATTGGAAAAAGTGTCTGACATGATCGATTATCTGTCAATTTCGCTAGGAACGATTAAAAAATGTAAAAAAAATACCCCCAAAATACTCTGATCTTTTCTCTTAATAATAACGTAAACATTTAGATGATAAAGTTTTGTTTTCGTCAAGTTTAGCGTCATTTTCGTTATGATATACTCTTTTTTAGCGATCGCATTAAGGTCCATATAATTTCTGTAGCGGACCGTGGGTTTACGCGTTGTTAAATTAGGAACACGTGCGTTTATTCCTGCTAAAAGAAGGTCCACTACAAGAACATGGCTCAGACTCAGAGATTGAATCCACCATAAAGAAGTGTAAAAAAAACAAACAAGACCGATATATATATATATATATATATATATATATATATATATATATATATATATATATATATATGTTGCAGTTTTTGGGATATATGTATGTACTAGAGAGCTAGCCTAAATGAGCTGACTCATTTTATAGTTCACCAATAGAAGGGTTAACCAATCAGAAAGCTCAAAATATTCAATCCGACGTGTATAAAAGCAGCCATTTTGTTTTTTCTCCCAAACTATCCTCACTGCCAACCTGATATCGAAGACTTAAAGAGTTACTTAACAACCGCTATTTTCTCTGAATCTTCACTGCCGACCTCTGATATTGAACAGATTACGGAATTCACTGGATTCCATATTCAGAGGCTGCAGCAAACATGGTCAACAATATATACAAGTATATGTATAAAACAAGATTTACAATGGACCTAGACATTAACATTTGTGTCTGTGTGTGAACGTAAAGAGTTTGTATTTGGATGAATATTCGTTCGTACGTGTATGTGCGTGTAATGTTCATGGCGTCTCCCACAAGTGTGCAGACGCAATCTTCTGCGAGAACTTACGTTGTAGATATGTTCACTGAAAATGGAGAAAAAAGAGAACGAGGCAAGAAATCGCCCAGTATTTATAGTGTATGGAGAGCGTCCCCTAGTGAACAATTTGGACAATTAAGGAGGAGTTAACTCCGATATTACTATTCATTCACGACATGACTCGGTGTGGATAGTCAGGTCATATGGGATCAGCATATCGATTAACATTTCAACAGTGAGTTTGAGAAGGTGGCTGGACTCTGAGACTCCATCTGACTAGAAAACAACTCCTAGCAACATACGAAAACTTAAAACTTTACACCAATCAAGTTTTACTCGGTGATACAAGACGACTCGCTCGTTGCAGCTATAATTCTACTAGACTGTAACAAGTTTGCCACAAACAACATTTACGCGACAACTCATTCAACAAAAGACGCACCAATTACACCAGTGAACTATGAATCCTGAAAGGATCCGAAAATTAACAGCACCTCGTGAACTTTGCTGTCACTATCTACTAAGTACTTATTAATTTTGGCAACTAATGTAATTCCCCACTTTTTCTGAACATTTTTTCTACCTAGCCTAAGTTTTTATGCACTCAAAATAATATTTTTTAGCAACCTATCCATCTTTCTTCTTTTCACATAAATTATTGTAAATAAACGAATTATTTCTGATCAGTCTCACACGAGTAAGAGTTATTTTTATTGCGCACCTAAAGAGATAACTAATTGATATATTTTTGTGTGTGGGAAAATCCCCATAGAAAATAAATTCCATGCCATTCATCGGTATTTGTGTTGTGTCATAATTGTTGACTTCATAATATAAGCCTTCCATCAACAACGAATTTTGCTTTTATTTCTCTCCATACACGCTGAGAATTTGAAATCATTACCTACCTCCCCACTATCTTGATAGTTTCCTGAAAGATTCATTAGCTTCATTCGACTACTAATCTAATATATTTTTACCCTTTTCAAAAAGAAAGAAAAATAAAAACTGATTTCTAAATTGAACTGCACAATCTTTCAAACTAATCTAATTAGATTCATATCAAGACGCATATATAAAAATAGATTTTGTTTTTAATTAATTATATTGAACAGGAAAAGAACATTTGCATTTCTAAGGGAATTGGCTTATTTAGGGTTTTCTTTATTTTCTTAGAAATCTTGAAATTTTACGAAACGTACAATTAGTTGAGAAATATGAAAATTATGAAGGGGAGCAAACAAGAGGTAAAAGCCTTTATTGTACACGATACTCAGCTAATTATGAAATAACTGAGTATCGTCAACAATAAAGGCTTATAACCGTATAGTACTATAACCGTCTAGTTCAATGAGCGAGTTTCTTTAACAGAAATATTAAAAAACACAATCCGAAACAAATTTATTCTCATCACTTTTCTGAGTTAAAAACGTTTTTAAATGAATGAAATGAAAGTGTAAAATATACATGACATCATTATTCTGGATACACATTTTTTAAAGCTGTCGCCAAACATGTTAAAGATAAAAGAATGGTTTCTTTTTTTATTAAAGAAATCTGTTGTTTCCAGGATATTTGTAGACCGACGAGGGGATAGGTTATTGTATCTTTTGATAAGGACATGTTGGAAACTTAAAATTTCCTTTGACCACAAAGGGCATTCCCAGAAGCGTTGAATGATTTTACGTTAAGGTTGTTCAACTGACCAATCAGTTCAATTGCTATTTGGAAAGGGTTTTTAGAATTATTAACCTGCTACGTAAATAAAAAATAAATATTCTTAAAAAGTGTCTTAGGTTCCAAAGCGCACATTTCCTATTATGCATGTAAAAAATAATTTATTTTGGTCAACTTTAAAATCATTTATTTATAGCGTAGAAATCTCATATTTTAATTATAACGTTGGAGAGATAAGTATGAAAGGATATTCTGAAAAACTAACATTAAATAACAGAAAATAATGATCACTAAAATTTATGACTGATATGAAACTTCGATTTAGTAAATCTCAAAAAAGGAAAAACTTTCTACTTGAAAAAGTAAATTGCAATAGTCTGGAATTTGTTGGAAAGATAAAAATGTTTATAAAATCTTAAGGAAAACAAATCCTCTTCAAACGTTTTCAGTAGTTTACTCAAATATACATCTTTAATTATAGGTGAAAATAATTTTTTCTTTTACCTTGATAACTTTCTCAGAACTGTTAATTGTATTGGTAAGAAATTGATCATTTTCAACGTCTCTATTAGGGTGTAACCACAATTAAGTGCTGACGTCTCTTTTTGATATTTTTTGTTAATTATCGACGCTCTGTGATTAAATATAAAACACAAATGAATTTGTCAAAATAATGCCAATTTTTCAAATTCGAGACAGCACTTGGGAAAGGCTTGCTCAGTCGAAGTGATTTACTTTGTACGAGGCAACTTTTGAAAATTGTGCATCAGTATGGGAAAATAATTCACTCCACTAAATCGTTTAGTTTAACCTAATTTTGTTGTTGTCGAGCATTAGAAAGAAAAAAAAGTAAAAAAGAATTTAAATTGGAATAAATTTCAGAATAATGTTCTGGTTCATTCGATGCCTCCAGAGACTTTCTAAAAATAAATACTTCTACAAAACGCATTATATATAATTTAAAAGTTTTTTTATTTTTTTTTTTTTGTTTTTTTTTAAATTAACCTTGAAATATAATAGCCTAGAGTTAATCAAGAAAAAATAGAAAGTATTTTAAGGCTTTAAATAAAGAATGTAGACAAAGCAAATCTTCCAGTTCAATTAGAAAATTTCATAGATTCCGACAAAGAAAAATTAAAACATTTGAAAAATCTCTTTTAAATCCAATATCTATCCCAGATATTTGTTTCGAAGGAAAATAGTAAATTTAAGGTTTAATTAATTAGATTTTGTAAAAGTATTACTTACTTTTTGCTTAAAATATAACGAAAAGTACATTTTCCTCAACACAATATGTCCTTACTTGTCAATACGCTCAAACATCAAACAATTGTCATGCTGAACTGCTCCTGATTTTACAGAAATTCCATCTCAAAAGTCAATTAAATGCGGAAGACCAAACCTAACATAATCAACAAACTTGTTTTTTTATATTTTTTTTAAGTAGAACAAAAAGAAAAATTATTTATTTTCATATGAAAATCTATAAAAAAAAATAAACTAGAGAAAATTGATAAAAACTTATTGGATCGATTGTTAGATTACCTTTATTTTTTATTCTTTTGCTTTCTTTTTTTTTCTACTCCTGTCATAAAAAATATGTGACAGCTCCAAATATCATATACACTTTAATATGAAACCCTACCGTCATATTTTCAAAACTGAATCAAAAACCATGGATTTTAATGAAACGTTCAACACTTATTCATTATTTTTTATTGAATATGTTAGTCTTTTAGAAAACTTTGTAAAATATATAACTGCCCTGAAAAAATACTTCCATAAAGTTAAAATATATATACTTAAAAATGAATAAACGCTAAATTCGACAAATCTGTGATGTTTATTAATTATAAAAATCAGTGTAGCAGTTATTTTTCAAATTTTGCAATTGCGCGTTATTTTGGATGTCTTTAATAAATTAAAACAAGTTAAAATGCCACCTGTTTATAAATGTTCGCTGTTTGTAAATAAGAATTAAAAAAAATAGTTTACTTACTCCAGGATTCCTTGTATTAAATATATTAAGATATGACACTCACACATCCCCACACAATAAACAACGACTCAGAGAGCATCTACAGAACATCAAAGAGAACGAATAATAAACCAATCAGATCATTGTATCTTAGTTTCCAAAACCCATAAACTTGAGACATCTAAAAAGTGAAGTCGCTAACTCAAAAATCAGTTGAGATACTCGCCGTACCAGCATCCACGCTGCCGATCGACTAATCACGTTTGCCGACTCCCAATGGCACAAAACGAAGATATTAAGGTTTTTATTTTCTGTGTATGCACACACACGCACACACATACACGCACGCACTTGCACGTAGAGATATTCTCTTATTTGAACTTCAGCACTAGAAAAGAACATTTCTTCCAAATTTTTAAAGTTTCTAAAAAGTCTTCAAATACTCACTATCAACTTTATTCGTTTTGTATCTGTCTATATTTTTGAGACGAGGTATTATGTACACTATTTACATTATTCGGACTACTGTCCTCATCCTTGTCGCCATATTTATCACAACGTTTCGGTCGTTGTACGCTCCGGCCTTCTTCAGGTGGTTGGAATGTCGAACTGAACCATTTATTTCCATCGCTGAGGTAGACTGTTTTAGTTCCACGTGCCATGTCTAATGGATGTCAGTTATCAGTTATATCCTGTTAATTCACATCAAGTTCTGGACTGCCTTAACCAAGTATTGAACTCACAATTCTTTGGGACCTGTCACTGGATCTAACCAACGCCTTTATCCATTGTACCATGTGTCCTTCGTTTTGTATTCTCAATCATCTTGTATTTCAATTTTATTTATTGATGCTATGGCCTTAAAGTCTCGCATTTCTACAAAAGTTTATATATGTATTATTTTCATCCACTGCTAAATAAGTCTTAAATTGCCTACAATGTTATATTAAAAACCTAAATATTTATTGAAATACCAACTACTGTAATCGTGATGAACAGAATTTAGTTTATCAAAATGAGATATTTGCCTATGACATTAATTTTTATTCAAATAATTTACTGAAAATAAAACACTTTTTAAAAAACTTCAATTATAAATGAAAATATTACTTGTATTCTTTTATGGATTCTTCATTATAATATCCAAAGTGACTCTGCGATGTTTTATGCTCGTTAAAATCAAGACAAGAAAGCACATTTAAATTATAGAAAAACATAATAATCGTCATCAATTTAAGAGTAAAATTCCAATCAGCTTCTGAAGTTGTGATCGAAATCATTTCCTGAACTTAAAAATTGGTTGTCTAAGATAGCAGATAATTTTACGAGTCATGAAATTTTAACTCTAGTGTTGCATCCGTTTATTCGTAACCTACTGGATCCAGTAAATGGTAACTTTTATTCCATAACTAGCAGCATGGCCCGGCGTTGCCCGTGCTTGATTCAAAAATCGTACGACTCATACAGCAATCGTTATCACTTGACTTAAAATATTTTTGCCCTTCCTTGCATTTAAAGGAGTGCCCTTTGACGTGCTGATTCTGCTACATGCCTTACTTCTTGCCTATCTCACATTACGAATTTTTTCTAAGCTCTATACTAAACATTAAATCTGTTAAGAAAAAAGAACTAAACAAAATGAATACAAAACGATCAGCTTTAAAAAAAGGACTCGTAACTGGAAAAACCGAATGAAAAAAGAATGTTAACAGCAAATACTTTTTCACACCCAACCCAGTTCTACGGAATCAGAATCAACGTTGAGTTTAAGCAAGCGAATGAGCCAATTGGAGTAAAGTGCCATGCAGATTTAAATTTTTCCCACTTGTGACGAATGCAGCTAACAATTTTTTTGCATGCTAGCATGCTAGTTAACATTCGTGTCAGTCAGCTGTTGACTCTCACGCTGGCCAATAGAATCTTCCTGCCTATTCGTGGTTCTCACTCTGGCCAGTAGGAAATGGTCGTAAACTACATGAAAACTGCCGTAGAAGCATCAAAACATCGATTATTTCCACTATCGATGGGAGTTGGGAAATGCAAAGTCGGTCTTGGCCTTTCAACTAACTTGGAGCATGTGCATGTAAATTTTGGTGCAAATCCGTCGAAAATTGCGGCCGTGCATTCGTTACACACACACACACATACACACATCCTGCCTTTTATAGATAGAGATATGTAGGGATCCTTCTAAGGGAGAGTTGAGATTCTATATACGCTTCCTAAATTATTTGAAGTATTTAAAAAATTCCTGGATTTTTATGAAATTACAAATATCATAAGTGCTATTTCTGTTGCTATTAGTAATGATGCCAACTCAGCCTGAACATGTGCTAGGAAAACCTCTGGTGTTGTAGCACATATTTTAAATTCACAACTGAAAGCTCATTATACTCACTGTCATGCAAATTCACTATCAAACAGTGCCGTAAAAACTCAGAATATAAATGGATATTATGTGCTGAAAAGATTATTGTTTTGATTAAATATTCTTACAAGAGAAAAATCTTCTTGGTATAAAGAAACAGAATGTCAATCATTTTAAAACAATCAGAAACACGATGGACAGTCAGTATAGCTTGTTTTAAAATAACCTTTGGACAGTTATGGTAAATTGTTGAATGTTTAAGAACACTATCTTCAAAATGATCAACTGAAACCTGATTTAAAGTATGAGTGAGTGGAGTAAGGTAGCAAATAGAACTTTATTTTTAGGGCTGAATATTTGTCAGGGAATTTATTCACACGCTGATAATCTATCTAAAGTTATATAAAGTAAAAAAAATCAGTATGTAGCAGTAAAACGCTTGCATAAATGACATTGAATGAGGTATCACCACGAGATCGCTGGAAATGAGCGATAATAAAGGACTTAAACTTGACGAAAACAAAATTTTATCGTCAAAATGTTTATGTTTTTATTAAGAGGAAAGAACAAAGTAATTTTTAATCATTTTTCAAAATGTTTCTGTTTTATTATAAAGCATTCTAAATTTTGATTGAAAAACATCGTTTCTCTTTATCAGCGAGTGTCCTACTAAATAACATAGCGGATTTTTGTGTGTGTGTTTTTTTTAATGGCAGTCATTAATTTTGAAAATCTTGTGAAAATAAAAATAATTATCAGATTTTAATGAAACTTTCAGAAACTATTCACAAATGATGGAAATTATTATAAATTTGTTTATTTTTTTCCAAGTCATGGTAAAAAAAATTTTATATTTATTACCCCCCCCCCATAATTAATTTTATGAAAACTCATGAAATTCTAATTTGTACAGTTTTAATGATTAATTAGTTAAAAGCACAAAGCTTGAGGAAAGCAAATTATTTTTTTTTTGTTGACACCCTTCGACCTTAAAATCAGCTCTGAATTGTAACATACAAAATTCAATAAAACAAAGATATTATTTAATTTCAACAGCTTTTAGTTGCTTTTACTTGTCTGTAGGAATATGGATAATATTTTCTGAAAGCAAGAAACGTTTTTGATGAAAAATAAATTTTTACAACAATTATTTGTTATTTCTTAAATTTTTTTTTTTTACATTAAAGTTGTTAAATATTCTAAAATTAATGAAAATCTTGTACACCTTAGTCAGTGGTGTTAAGTAGATAAATATCATTTACAGATTATGAAATAAAGCTGGTTACAATCAGAAAGTTGCCAATAGCTAAAAATCTAATATAACATTTTTTTTTGTGCCCCAAAATAGCTAAAATTCAAATATACAGAAGATCTGAAGCATCATAAAAACAATAGTCCGTCACGTGGTTTGCGTTGGTAATAACATAAACATTTTGACGATAAAATTCTGCTTTCGTCAAGTTTAAGGCCGTTTCTATCATGTTATGCCTACTTAAAAATAACGAGGTAAATAAATTGTTCACATAAAGCTAAACTGTCCCTTGTGACCTTCCGTACCATAACTTTTCCTCCCGTAAGATGAAATTACGCACATGTCACTTGTCAATCAACACCTCTGTTATGCCCGGCTTTCTAAGTACTTTTTTTTCAGCGCAGAAAGTAAGTAATGTTTGTTTCAAAATACATCAAATAAACTTTATAGTTTCTAATTTTCTTAAATTAATTTAAAAAAAAATCATAATTGATTTTTTAAACGAATTTTAAACGTAAAATTTCACTTTTGTAAACAAAAGTTAAAAAAAATGGAGATCGATTTTCTGTCAATTTTACTGATCCAAAAAAAATACAAGATTTTTAACGAAAATTTTGGACGTGCTAGAAATTATTAAAAAATGTAAAAAAATAATCAAAAAATACTTTGATCTTTCCTCTTTATAATAACATAACCATTTAGACGATAAAAAATTATTTTCATCAAGTTTAAGGCCGTTATTATCCTGCTATGCTCATTTTTCAGCGATCTCGTGGTGATACCTACATTGAATGTTCTTCAGGCACGAAATGTTTCGACATTTTTAAAATATAAAATATGAAATTTAATTAAAGATATGCAGTTGTTTTCAGGTTGTGTTTCTTCCATTTTTGTTTTTGCATTTTTGTCTTCATTGATCAACAAGAACATAGCATGATTTATAAAAATAACCAATAATCAGCTATTAGGTTGGTGCAAAAATAATGACGTTATAATGACGTTTTTTGACGTTAAAAATACGTCAAAAAACGACATTATTACGTCATTATTTTTGCACCAACCTAATAATTATATAATTTAACTAACCTTTTTGCTACTTATTTATTAATGATTGAAATTATTTATAAAAATTGTATTTTAATTATAAATTTGTGGAAATATTTTTTTAAATTTTGTTTTGAAATAATTTTAATCCTCCCATATTTAATTTTATGAACTGGCTATAAATTATCAAGTATGAACGAACTAGGTTTACATTTCCTAGAAGATATGCCCCTTTCATAAATATTTATATCTATTTAAGACTGGCGATGCACTAAAAGTATAATCATCTCAGCTTTAGAGTTACCCTGATAGAAAAAGGTAGGCTGAGCAATAATTCCAAACGTCTCGACGGGAGACTTACTTGAGGCATTCCCACATAAATTGGCTTTTTGCATTGTAATATATATATATATATATATATATATATATATATATATATATATATATATATATATATATATATATATATATTCACCGTGGTGAATGCGCATTGCTTGTGCAATTTATAGAGTATGCAACAGACATTCATGACAGTGAAAGACCACAAGGATATCTTGTCCTTATACACGCAATACTGGCTAATCAACCCATCTAAGAATAACATCGGTAGGATAAACAAGAAAATTCCTGAAAAAGCCTGCAAATACACAAGAAATGCTTTAGGAATCAACCAGTGGCATAATTCTGCTGACGCCATTGATTAGTTCAATAAAATAAATAACAAAAGTGAATGCTCTTTCCTCCAATTCGATATTTGCAATTTCTATCTATCCATCACCGAGAAGTCGCAAATGGACGCGATCAACCTGGCCAATATTTACTGTCTATAACCAAACAGGACATTAACATCATTAAATAAGCACAGAAACCCATTCTGTTCCATGAAGGTTCCTTGTGGACCAACCGTACCAATCCTGACTTTAGTATTGCCATGCCTGCGTTTGATTCAGTGGAAGCTTGCGAGCTAGTTGGCATGCTATTACTTTGGCGCCTTAGGTTTATTTTTTATGTTAAAAACATCGGCCTCTATCAAGTGCACAAAAAGCTGTCCGTTTAAGAAAAAACATAAGTTCTCCAAAGACCACGGTCTGAGCATTACCACCACCACCAATGCTAAAATAATCAATTTCCTGGGTGTAACATTTGAACTATCTAATGGTCTTCATAAGACATATACTAAAGATTTATATAACCATAGATACATCAACGAGCAATCCAAGCATCATCCGAGAATACTGAATAATTTACATAAGTCGGTCCAATTTAGGCTATCCACTAACTCTAGCAATAAGGACATTTTGACAAACATAAAGGCAAAAACATAGAGGCACTAGAACATAGAAATCATAAAATTAACCTGGAACACTTAGCCAATAGCAATAAGGCCAGAAAAAACAAAACGTTGTAAACACAATATTATATGGTTTAACACGCCCTTCAACAAAAAACGTCAAAACCAATATAGGAATTTTTAAAATTTAATTCATAAATACTTTAGTCATTCCCAAACACTTGATAAAATTGTCAACAAAAATAATGTCAAAGTTAGCTACAGTTGTACTAAAAACATCAACCAGTATATAGCACAGCACAACTGTTCCATTCTAAACAAACACTTCAACAACGTTCAAAACAACAACATCCCCGCAACTAATAATTGCAATTGCAGAACAAAACAAACCCTGTGCAAATCGTTAGTGGAATCATATAAAACAATGAGATCAAGTTTTATGTGGGCTCAAAGGAAAACCATTGTAAATCGCGATTTTACCACCATCAAATGACATTAGGCAATATCAAATATAGTAACAGCAGTGTCCTATCTAAATTTTTCTGAGAACTGAAAAACGAGAATAAAAACCCAATTATAACCTGGGAATCTGTAACGAAAGCTAAGTCCTTCAGCGGGAAAGGGAATAGATGCAACTTATGTCTTTCTAAAAAATTAATAATCCTGAACAATATAAACTATCCTAATCTCTTAAACAAAAGAATCGAGTTAATTAGCACCTGTCTACATATAACCAATTTTGTACTCAAACACGTTGACACAGATTAATATAGTCTAGCCGGACCCGAGGACCACATATACTAGTATTAATATTATTTTTTTATTGATAGTTTTACTTTTTGCTTTTTACTACCTTTACTATACAACTATTATTAATATTAGACTGTAACACATTTACAATTTTTGCAAATACATTATTCTCATTATCTTATTACCATTTTTAATATATAATTATTATTGTTTTGTTTTTTTGGCTTTTTCTTTTTCCTATAGTCTTACTATTAGAATCGTGTTTACTTATCTATTTGCATTTGTTCTTTTTATTTCATTTTTTAATTATTCTTTCATTTGCCCTATTTATTTATTTATTTACATATTTATATGGCTGATATTTCATTTCTTTTTTCATTTTATTTTATTTTATTTTCGTTGATATGTATTATTCTTGTTAGTTCTTTAATTTTATTTTATCACGACATATTTTATTATTATTGATTTCACTACTTTTATTTAGTGTAGTAATATTAATATTAATATTATTAATTACTTTTTGGATTTTCATGGAAAAATAGAGTTACCCCTCTTGATTTCCAAACGTTTCTTCTTGTTTATTACTTTTGATATCTTCAGCGTATTCCAAATTAGAATTTATAATTCTTATTTCCAAACTCATTTTTAATATTGAATATTAATCTGGGCCCAAATTCAATTTAAAAATTAAACTACAATTCATTTAAATATTTTAACAACAATAATAATCCAGCGCAACAATAAAGTATCTCGCGATAAGCAGAAATAAAACGGTGTTAGCCTAAAATAAAAAAACCATCACTTGAAAATTGGATTGGCATGAAACTTGTGCAATCAATGTAAGGTATTATGTATATTTCTTAATATATATATGTGTGTGTGTGTGGATATATGTGTGTGTCAATATATATATATATATATATATATATTGAGAGAGAGAGAGAGATGTGTGTATATATATGTGTATAT
The DNA here is from genome assembly GCA_963932145.1 of Acanthosepion lycidas. Taxonomy (NCBI): domain Eukaryota; kingdom Metazoa; phylum Mollusca; class Cephalopoda; order Sepiida; family Sepiidae; genus Acanthosepion; species Acanthosepion lycidas. Next base: position 366,225 of record OZ010582.1, read on the forward strand.
ACATATGTGTATGTGAGCAGATATAAATGTGTAAGTGTATATATGTGTGCATATATTTATATATGTGCATATATATGCGTGTATATATATATATATATATATATATATATATATATATATATATATATATATATATACGAAAGTAAATATTGAAACGTATTCATTTTCTTTATCAAAATCCCTAATACCTAATGAGGTATTATTTTTCTTGAAAATGATGTAATCGAAAAATGAAAATTTAAATTGGTTGTTTTCTTTTTTTTGTTTTTTGTGTTTTGTTTTTGTTTTTTGTTTTTTCGTTTCGCGCCCTCTTTCCTGTATATGACAACTCTGGCCAAAGAGTATCATTCGTTAACTTCTTACAAATTATGTTTTCTATTTATAATCATAATTTTCTTTTAAGGTTTTCTAATTATTACCTCTATCTCTCCCTATATATCGTTCAGAAATTCCTCCTAAAATATCTTTTGGGAAACAACATTTTACAGCTTTTCTTGAAACTGTCCTTCTTCTAAATCTTTCTGAATATTATTTTGTCGAAGATGTTTAACGTGACTTTTTTGTGAATAGGTACCCTTAAGAAGTAAACATCAGTCGTAGTGTTGATGATCGATCGTTAAACAAGACAACTCTTTAAGTTGTTGACCTCTTGCCACTCTGAAGCGTTCTCTCCGACGATATTTTCACGCTGATACTGAATGTTTTTACGCGTCGAAATTTATGGGAAAGGATGGGCTCCAGAAATTATTTTTATGCATGCAATGGATTTAACAAACAATCAGGTTCAGTTTTACAAAAACTTAAATTGTTTTTAAGATTGTCTGATTTAGACTTGTTTTTTATCCCCCTTTTGCATGGGTTTAGCCCAAAAAGAAATTCTGAATATAAACGGTTTTCGTTGTAAATTTTTGGCGCAAAAATTTGGTGCCCATTTCCTTTCAAGTTGTTGGTAACCCACCAATATAAAAAAATCAGTATTAATACCACTGATTTTGCAAGAAAAATCAATCATATTGTAACACTAGAAAAAATGGCTTGCCTCCTGGACGGAAACAGATTCGGACGTGTCTCGTTTTTAAAATATTCACCAAAACAAAATGGCAGTTTTATGAGTCGTATATTTAAAAAAAGATAGATCTTGGAGTCGGATAGACTTTCGCGTGAATCCCCTTCCACCTATGCAAATTGGAACTGTCGCTCAATCTATAAAAAGTGCTTAAAGAGAAAGAGTGCGACTGCGATAGGGAACAGAAAGCACGTGTTGTTAGATTGTTTACCTTACGTTACTCTCTTGGTTGGAGGAAACAGATTGCTTTTTTCTTCTTCTTATCCATCTAAATCCAACTCCCAGAATCAGTTGACGTTTTTCTTGCTACAAACCCTCATCCTGTCAAACAACCTAGACCCTTTAAATAGCCACGGATCGGCTCCGAATTGAATCGGAAATGCTATACTATGGGGTCGCAACTTTTTCTTAGTTAAAAAAATCATAAACTATGTCTCTTTAAACCAAACCTGTTGTCAGACTTTATGTAGGCGAGTTTAGAGACAATAAGACGGGGGCCTCTTTTCTCCAATTTTTTGAAAAAATTAATTTTATACATGTGTCCCTTTTATAAACAATCAGGTTTCATTTGAACTGTATTTTTACAACATCAATTTCATTATAGTGCGTTAATTATGAAATAATACTTGTTAAAAACATTCTTTTGATAAATATTTTTAAACACTCCCCTCAAAAGAAAGTGTAATAAAGAAATCTAGTCGACTGTATTATTTATTTATTTATATTGTAGGACTTCTTGCTCTCATGACTACATTTAGTGTTTAAGAAAAAAAACAAAAAAAAAACAGGGATAGCTACTCAAACCCGTGTACTCATTAAAATAATGTATGATTAAAAAATCCATTTCACACTCCATGTTTATATATATATATATATATATATATATATATATATATATATAGATAGATAGATAGATAGATAGATAGATAGATAGATATGTTATTTCTATAAATAGAAAGCTATGGCATGATGGGTGTCTTTGTGGCATTGAACACTTTTTGCCACATAGGCAAGACATTTCTGTTGTTGGATATATATATATATATATATATATATATATATATATATATATATATATATATATATATATATATATATACCGGGTGTATATGTAAATGATTTTTCTACTTCTGTTTTTTCTGTAGTTTACACTTTCATTTTTATATAATTGAGATTTGGGGATTTGTAGCCACTATTTTTTAGAGCCTTATTATAGAAATTTTTATGTTAATAGAAAATTTTCTCATTTGCTGAATTTGTACTTATTCTCTTTTCGATACATAAGTGTATATGTTTGATTATAGATACAGGATGGTTTGATTTACGATGTAGTATTGGGGTTTTTTATAAGGTGTGTATAAATTATTCAGTAAATCTAATATATCAAGGAAGTTTACCTTTTTTAAGTTAGTATTTACAGTAATTTTCAAATTCAGGCATTTAAATTCACTGTATAATAGTTTTCTAATTTTATCAATTTTAAAGCTTGTAGAATTTTTTATAACCATAAGCCCAACCATCTCTGTAGAAGCCAATATCAGTTATATTAATTTCGCGATATGCTGTAAGATTATATAATATAAAAAACCTACAAGGTCAGAAGAATCTGCAGAGTCCAAAGATCCCATTGTATTATCGAAGTGGTCCTTCGAGTTTTTAATCCATGGATTAAAACTCTAATGACCACTTCGATATCAGGAAACCAATAAAACACCTACTGTAAAATGGAAATTAATAAGAACGGCTAGAATTTGTAGGTCATTAAATGACCCATGTCCTTTGTGCATACATGCGAAATTATATATTGTTAAGTTTATGAAAAATAAAAAATTGCTTAATCAAAAACTGAAATAGCTATTTTCTGCAAATACTGTCAAAGATTTTCCTTAAATAATAATTATATATTATAAAAATAATGAAAATTGAAACATATATATTTAAACTTGACCTTTAAATAAGAAAGTAATTCTAATATATTTATCTGTTTTAAAACACGTATAGTCTATTAGTTATTAAAAGTAGGGATAATACATTAAAATTGCGGGAATAGATTTTAAATATTAAAAACACGATGTACTCATATTCAAACGAGCCTTTTGAGAAAATCTTTCTGTAAAAAATTAGAAATTAAACAGCAAAATAACACTGCTAAAAAGCTCTATGCCAATTAAAAAAAACAGACGATATGCGAAAAACGGATGTCGTCATTTGTTGAACAGGTACGCCTATTCTATCTTAACTTAATCTGATTTTGAAAGTAGCTTAGATTTGATACAGAGGTTGTCGATAGAAACGAATTACCCAACCACCCCTTATTAATAATGATTTAAATTTCCCGTAACCTCGACAACTAATAATATCAAGACTGCGCTTATAAACCCAATAAATTTCAAAACAAGTTATTCCAGAAATCGCTTGAAAATGAATCAGAGATAAAGATTTTAATCATTTGAAAATGAATCAGAGATAAAGATTTTATTTCTATATAATTAAATTTAAAGTTTAGTTTCTGTTTTTGAAACATGGTAATTCCTGTGTAGCGATGGAACCATATTTTCAAATTAGTAAATATATATATATATATATATACATATATATATATATATATATATATATATATATATATATATATATATATATTGCCTGAAGATCACTTGAGGTGTGAAAATGACACTATGTAATGTTGATTCTTATGTCAACAAACACGCGCAGACACACATGCATATACAGATTTTGTTAACGGTGCAAAATGTAATGATGGTACATAAAACAAACATTTAAAATACGGAATTAAAACCAACAGAAAAGGCCTGCCTGAATTGACATTTAATACAAGAAAAACATATTAGGAGTTAACCGGTTTCATTCCCAACTTATCAAAACACGATCGAGGATCATAAAGTAATAGTACGTGCTAACTAAAAAGGCAAAATAAAAATCTGCCGCATTAGTAATATACGAATATCGAATATTTATACACATATCACATTAAGTTCTAGCAGCCATTCCTTCTGTTTACACAGGGAAGGCTGCCAAGACTTAATAAAAATTATCACAAATACTTTGTGATTAAATTCTGAGTAGGACCTACACAAAGGAGACAACTTGTTCTCTCGGTACGCCGCAGCGTTAAAGCAGACCCGGAAGCAACAGACTTATGCAAATTCTCACTCAGCTAACCCTTCCTGATAAATGTCAGAACATGCTGTGAAATTCTCCTTTCCAGAAGTTGAGTTGTCCTACCTATATAGTTAGCGTCGCACTGACATTCAAAAGAATAAATAAAAGAACTTGTCTTGAACATTGCAAACAGATTTCAACATCGACCGAGACGAGAACATTACTCAGAACAGAAAAATAACATTGCAAAATAATGGTCGAGATTTGCTGAGCAAAGATCGCGCTAGTCTCACCAAAGAGACGAGAAATTTTTCAAGGCCAAAACGTTTATATCTATGAAATCGTGCAATCTTAGCATTTAATTTTGATTGCACAATCTCCAAAGGATTGTTAAAATTATAAAGTATATCTCTAATAAATTTTAAATCTTTTTCTAACTTATTGGGAGAACAGATCATTAGGAAATAACGGGCTAAGGTTTTGACCAAATTGATCTCATACCTGATGGCACAAAAGGTGTCCCATCGAGTAAATTAATCTGAAAGCATGAGCTTAGGATAAACTGATGTAATAAATTTATAATTAAGTATTTGTATAAATATATCCAACAGGATAGCAAGCAGATGCTCCCCTGTTCAATAATGAACTGCAGAGAAGGATGCAAAAAGTTCAATAACCCATGAAAAACTTCTTACTCAACTCTTTCTATTAAAAACATCTGCCTACAACTATATATATATATATGTATATATATACATACTTATATATATATATATATATATATATATATATATATATATATATATATATATATATGGAGAGAGAGGTAACAATCCGTTGGTAAATAATAATATGAAATATTAAAACTGATCTACAAAAAGAGGTCAATGTATTTATTATAACAGAGTATATAAATTACGTAGAATAAAAATCCAAAGTTACCTCACTCGAATACCTATTTCGACAAGATTTTATTTGTTAGCATCCGTCACCGAGAACCTGGTAAATTTGCTTTTAAATCCTCGATCTAAATATCTATTAAAATTTTCCGAAATCGTCATATTTCGTGTTAATGCACATGTTGAACTCGAAATAGCAATTAAATTATGATCAAACCTACCGTTTTGGAGTTATCGACAAAAGAATTCGGACTCACTCGCGGTCATTCGTCCGCCATTACCGGCTTTGTGTAATTAGATTCACTGCAGATCACTTCCGTCGCGCAATCATATGTGACACTATTTAGGTTGCTAGAAAAAAAGAAGAAAAAAAGAAAGAAAAAGGCGAGAATTAAATTTAGGTGATAAGAAGCCATCACGAAAAGGATACTAAGCGATGTTTTTTTTTTTTTTCTAACAAAGGAAAGTGCTAAAGGTTTTTATTCTCATTAGCGAGGAAGGTGAGGTCGCGGATGTGTCGGATTTAATTTAATTTATGACGGCCCACCGAATGGTGAAAATTTCAGGTTGGCCAAATGGCCTACGAAACAGAAACTGGGAGATAAAAATTAATTGGGTCGCGAAAAACGAAAATGTCCATTGGACCACCCAAGTTACAAAGAAAGAAAAGATTGACCCATTAGCTATCTACGGAGATCTCTGAAAAAGCATTTCTGTTTTGTGCCAGGAGCTGGCTATGACAAGAAAATTATTTTATCAGAACGAATAATTAACGCCAGAATGCGATCTCATCGGATGACCACCCACTTATTTGGAGAAGGTCCCGGGTGATGAATTCCAGGTGACATTTAGGATAAGAATTGCGATTAAGGGACCACACTACGAAAGAAAAGAAAGAAAAGTAAAAGAAAAAAAAAGGAGATAATTTTTTTTTTTTCTTTGAGCAAGATTTTTTAAACCGAGGCTAGTCTGGCCACATCCACACCGCTGAGCGCCCATTGGCTGAATGGTGACGTGAGCGTTAGGCGAAGGTAAACTATGAAGAAGGAGGGGAGGACTGTTAACGCCCCCTGAAGGGGTCGGTATGAGATGCCACTGTGAGAGAGAGGGGAAACCTGTTGACGCTCGATGAAGGGATTGGGTGAGATACCCAAATGAAAAACGAAGAATCTGGAAGGAGTTCCAAAAATGGAAAATAATAAATTTTCCTGACCGAAAACAAAGAAGTGGATTGTGGATTTAGAATTATCAAGGAACCTCAAACCTCGACAAGCCCGCCCCGGTTTTGGTCGGCGTCCATATAAGCAGAGTCGCAGCGAGTGAAGAGCAGTTTGAGCTGGCAATTGTCAGAGACAGTTACAGAATTAATAGCCTCGCAGAAAGCTGACAAAGATTCCACGCAATTCTCGACCTCAACTTCTAACCAAGAACAATTTATTTTTGAAGAACGACTTAGACTCACACCACCAAAACAAGTTTTACGAATATCGCCTGAAGATACACCAAAACCAGTTTCTTAAAAGAACAAATTAAGATGTTAAGACTCGCCTAACAAACACAAAGTGTCACGAATCCCATATAAGCGGGTTGGTAGAAAGACGCAGTCCTGTATTCAGCAACCAGATATAAAATATTGTTATCCTTTTTTTAACACATTTGAACTTTTCGATTTATTACTTTATTTTCTTTTGCATATACTTGTGTGGTATTACCCTTGTTCGAACTCGACTTGCATTACAGCCCGGCGACTGACTGATTTCGTCTACCTAAGATCAAACCACAACGTGGGTAGGTTAGACTAGAATTCAAAACAGTTACTTCGGTAACCAGACGTTGGAGGCAAGCTGGGAACGACAAGGCTGATACCGAATCTAACCAGATTCCCATTCGAATCACCAGAGGGTTAGAACGTCATATTTGGTGCCGCGACCAATACCAAGCCAGTTGGTCGTCACAGGACACGATAGCACGACGGACGCGGCCAGGGAGACGTCACATTTGGCGCAGCGACACCGAGGGGCGTCTCACATAACTTTTGGCCTATTTACTACTTTTACTGCTGTTACTTGTCTAAATTACTGCGCCTGTTGGTCCATAGGATATGACGGTTGCGTTATATCATAACGGTCCGGTTTCGATTCTCGGTAGTGGATGCGCACTGCTGATGAGTCCCAAAAATAGGCCTGCCAGTGCTTTCTGTTGAGGATTCTTCTAGACTCAATGAATTAATTATTTAAATACCCCTAATATATATATATATATATATATATATATATATATATATATATATATATATATATATATATCACAGCTTGAACCGGCTTCTAATGAATATAATTTGTGAAGAGTGGGCGTTATATCGAGTCTAGTTTGTTACCTCTCTGTATACATCATAATAAATTCATCGAGTCTAGAAGAATCCTCAGCAGAATGCAGACAGCACTTGACGGCGGTTTCGTCCTATTTTGGGGACTCATCAGCAGTGCGCATCTACTACCGTTGTGATATGATGCTTAGCGTCATACCATCTATCTATCTCTCTGTCTCTGTCTCTCTCTCTCTCTCTTTCTCTCTCTCTCTCTCTCTCTATATATATATATATATATATGAATTGAAATCAAAATGGATTCAGTCTAACAAAATGATAGAATAAGGAATAAATAAAGAATGTTTATAAATTTGACATGTTTCGCTTTTAATTAAGCTTCATCAAAAAACTTTGGAAATGAGTTGTAGAAGAGAATGTTCCGGGACATTTTTGTTGTATATTTTTCACTGGTCAACTAAATCTTATGTGTTTATGTCTTATGATGTTAGCATAAATAACGGAATATTTTCTAATTGTTGATTGTTTTCTAATGGCATAAAATTGATAAGAATTTGGTTAATTTTAATATGAGAATTAAATGGTTTATCCGTTTCCAAGTGGATTGAAACAAAAATTGTCAATATCTTTCGGTTTTTATGCGTCATTATGTGACACTTGGGCTGTGAGGTGGTTAAACATTAATTCTGGACGATAGAAAAATAGAAAGAGAGAATGGAAGACATTTTCTCTGGTAATGAGGAAGTAAAGAAAGAGCCGTCTGGACTGCCTTAAAACACCCCTCCATAAGAGACAACTGATCTTAAAAGCAGCCAGAGATAATTCAGAGGTTTGAGTTTTCTTGGAGTTTTCCAATCGTGATAGTAGATAAGAAGGATGTGGGATACAGGTTTTGTGTCATCATGAGGAGTTTGAACGTCATTTCAAAACCACTGGCAGTTCCCCTTACATTAATAGATGATATCGTAGCCCTTCAAGGGAAGGCTAAGTATTTTTCAACGATTGATTTTTTCGAAGGTGGCCCTCGATGAGGAAGAGCGGGAGAAAGCCGTGTTTGCGTGTTATGTGGGTTGTTTCAGTTCAGGGCATTTTTTGGTATTTTCCATCAGCTTATGTCCTCGATGATGAACGAGATGGAGGGCTTTGCCATCGTTTATTTGGAGGACATTATGGTGTTCTCCGTAACGCCTGGGGAACATTTTTAGCAAATACACCGGTTACTAGATCCGTTAAGGAGGCACGGGCTAAAGTTGAAACTGCCGAAGTGTCAGTTTCTGTGAGAAGAGACAACGTACTCAAATTTTGTCATCGATAATGACTGGGTTAAGCCTGATATGGACAAAGTGGAAATTATAAGAGTAATGCCTGAGCCTAAAACAGTAAGGCAAGTAAGGAGTTTCATAGGACTTATAGGTTACTCTAGAAGGTTTATTCCAGTATTCTCGACCCCCTGATAGTATTGACTAAGAAGTATGCAAGATTTAAGTGAACGGAGAGTTGTTAGAGAGCATTTGACAACCTCGAGTCGTGATACAGTCTTTGACTGTAAGCGACGTCTGTCGAACTCTCTGCGTTAGCAGAGAGGAACCCGGACGAAGCTTTGCCGAAGGGCAAGGTTTCGTCCGGGGAGGTAGACAGGACCTGAACCCGTCTAGGCAGGTTCAAAGGTTATATTTTTGGCCGAGCCTACGGGCTTGGAGATACCCACATTAAACCGGCCTTGTGCCACATTCAATCCTCGTGGGTGGATCGATAAATACCGATAAATACCGAGCATTTGACAACCTCAAGGAGCACCTGACAGCGATATCTTTGTTGACGTATCCAGATCTTAGCAAACCGATGATCATGTATACTGATGCTAGTGATTTATGTATCGGTGCAGTTCTTACTTAATCATTGCTCGGACAAAGATGTGCCGGTGCCTGGTATACCGGAAGAGGTACCATTATACTCATTGTTCCATAGACTCTTCAGATATAACAGAGATTGCCAGTGATTAAGAAGCTTTTACTATAATGTAGGCTTTACAGAAGCTGGATTATTAAGTGGGGTTACATTTACTATATCTGCGCCGATTTTCTGCCAAGAATTCAAAATCAGCTGGAAACAGAGTTCGTGAGATTGGAACCAAGGATAGATGACAGAGCTTGTCAAGTACAAGTGATCAATTCACATAGATTGATGGGATGTCATGTGTTAGAGGCTGACACAGAGGGGGCCCCACACGTTATGAATGATCTTCACTGGAGAGATATGATAAGGGAAAGTCAGGAGGACATGAAATAGCTGCCTTCAGAGAAAGAACAGAGGCAGGTAATACTTCCAAGTATCTAATGCATGAAGGGGTGCTATATTACCTCTCAGAAGAGTGAAGGAATAAAGCCCAGACTGTTTGTGCCTACTGAGTTAAGCGTTGAAGTATTAGAGCAGTCTCATAGGAAAATGGGACACATGGGAATTGATAAGATCTATGACCTAATAGGTAAAAATTAGTATTGGCCAAGGTTGTATAATGAAGTTAACAGCTATGTGCATGGTTGTGTGATATGTCAAGCCCAGAGCAGACGACATAAGACTGCTCAATTGATGTAGACGGATATCACTAATTATCCCTTTTAAAAAGTAAGCGTGAATATATCAGGCCCTAATGGAGAGAACCTAAGAGGAAATCTATACATAGTGAGCTTTGTAGGCTAACGAAATGGTCTGAGGCATATGCGAGACCAGATAAGAAAGCGCTAACAGTTTCAGATTTGATACTGACGGAGATATTTCCTCGATATGGAGCCCCAGTGCAAATGGTCACAGACAACTGACCAGAGAATGCGAATAACATAATGGCCGATACCTCAGGTTATTGTAGTCCCTGGAGAAGGAGACTTCAGTAATGGAATTCCAGTGGAAGGATATGAAGAGCTATTAGGTTGGTGCAAAAATAATGACGTAATAATGTCGTTTTTTGACGTTAAAAATACGTCAAAAAACGACATTATTACGTCATTATTTTTGCACCAACCTAATATTTAAAGGGAATTGAACTGTTACATACAAGAAGAAAAAGAGTATTTCATATTGTTGGGAAGGCATTGAGTGTTCTGTTCGGAACAGTGTCGAAAGAAGATGTTAAAATTATAAAGAAGCATTTGAAGGAAGTGGAAAGGAATCAGAAAATTTTAGCCCAAGTGGCACGGGAGAGTGTATCGATAGTAAATATGACGAGATTAGAACTGGCGAAGAACAGGGCAAGTATAAATTGGCTAATAAGTCTCCGAAGGCATAGCAACCGAATTACATGAGTTAAGTAGTTTCGTTCAGCAGTATTTTCAATGGCAATTACTAATAAGGCGCTCCAGACTAGCCAATCCCTGACAATTTTGTTAGAGCATGTGAGAGCTCAGCTAGATATGTTTTCATTTGCCCCCGAGTATAGTGACCCTTGGTCACTTAAGGGAGATACTATTAAAAATACAAACCAAGTTACCCATCATTTAAAGTTACCAGTAGATCCCATTAAAGAACTATGGAAATACTACAATGTATTAGGTCGTGTTACCTTAGAAGATAATAAACTGTTGGTTCTGATGCCAATTAGGTTATTAGATAGGGATAGTACTTTTGCGATATATCAAATGATAAACTTTAGCAATTCGCTACCCCCGGGTAGGGCTAGGGCTAAGGACTACGGGCAGTTGCAAAATATCAAATTGCGACAGATTATATAGCTTTGAACTCAGTAAGAACAAAGTTTATGTTACTAACGACAGAAGAAGCAAGGAAATATAAAGCTGATATTTGTGTGACCGGGAATAGCGGTTTGTGTGTGCTTGAATTGTTAAAGGGGTATAAAGATGATATTAAAGAGAACTGTCAAGTAGAAGTATTGACAAATACAGTATTACCCCAATCTATCAGCATATCTGATAAAGTCTGGTCTGTTGTTACCCAGAGTCAAATTGATCTGTCCAAAGTATGTGTATGTGCCAACTAGAACAAAAAGCTTAGTTAAGGCTGATGTCGGGGGTTCTCTTCAGGCAGACAGACACGTGAAGTAGTTTCTCATCCGGTGTCTGGAACAACTCTGGCTCGACGCTCTCGAATCCTTGTATTTATTGACATTAACCTAAAACCGGCGTGGGGGCAGGACTTTTAGGGATCGGGGTTAAGGTTATGGCCCCTTGTGATAATATCGCTTTCAGTAATTCTTCTAGTTTTTTGAGAATTAAGCGTTTTGAAAAAAGAAATCTTCAGTCTTTTTCTCACTATATCCAAGTTTCTATTTATTAACCCTTCATTTCATTTACCAGCACTCTCTCGGTATATTCATCGTTCTATTCATTAACCCTTCTCCTCATTTACCAGCGCTAAATAGTGTTACATCTCTCCCTTACCCTTACTGTCATTTGCTTGTATATGACACAAAAACTCCGAATGTATTAATACACTATTTATCATGCATCGTTTTTTTTACTAAGTCATGCAGCAGAGAATAAAATTAAGTCTTTTTTCTTGCAATGTTTTCATAAAACTTCATTCTTCTTTTGCATGCAATGTTTTCATAAAAATTCTTTCCTCTTTTTTGTATGCAATGTTTTTAATCAGTCTTATTTTTTCATGCACTGTTTTCACAAAAATGTTTTTCCTCTCCTTTTTTTTTTCATGCAATGTTTGTAACAAGGCCAATTCATCAGCCAATCCACAAAATTCAGCATGTAGGTGTTACCCCTAGAGATCTCCCCATACGGTCCTACACACCTATGCTTATTTTCTCAAAAGGAATACTTGGGACATCTATCCCTTCTAATGGTGCCATCTCCTGTCTTCTACTTTGGGTCTGACACACCACGCAACTTTGGAAGTTATTCATTATACAATCGAGGCCAATAATAAATGTTTTCCACTAGGTCACAGGTCTTATCAACCCCGTATGTCCCAGCCATTCATGATACTGTTCCAATATTTCTAACCTCAGATCTTTAGGTACATATAGCCTAGGTCTCACCTCTTCATCTCTCCCTGAGAGATAGTATAGCCTACCTCCGTGTATTGTATACTTTCTCCCTAAGAGCAGTTTTCTCACTATCCATCTGTCCCTTCTCAATTTCTTTCATCCAATGAGGGTCAGTTACTGCCTGTGTGTCCTCCTCCGCATCTGTCCCCAACACAGGACGGTCCTTCAACCAGTTCGCGTTAATCACTCCTATTTGGTAAACCCTACCGTCTACCCACAGCTCTACTCTCACAGATTCGTCTTCCAGCTGTTTGGGTATCCTTGAGAGTAAACCTACACAGGTATTATCTTTTCCAGCCAGGTACTCCATTTTACAATTGTGCTCGATCAATTTCAGCGCCCATTGTTGGATTTTCTTGTTCGTCCACTCAGCTTCCAATAAATACTGGAATGGCCTATGTCAGTCTGGATAGTAATAACGACCCATTTAAATAATAACCCAACTTCTGAAGGACATACATGATAGCGCATGACTCTCTCTCTCTCTCTCTCTCTCTCTCTATATATATATATATATATATATATATATATATATATATATATCGCTGGCCATCTCTGTTGTGTCTCTGAGAGCTTGTGTGATAGGAAATATATCGGTACTTCTGGTATTTCTGGCACCGGACCATCCCTATCCAGGCATGGTTGGGTAAGGACTGCCCCTATACACTGCTCACTAGCATCTGTACAGATCATTGGCCCGCTGAGATCCGGATATGTCATCAAGGGTACAGCGGTCAACTGTTCCTTCAGACAGTCAAATGCCCTCTGACAGTCCTCCATCCACTTAAATTTGTCATACTTTTTTGCCAATTATATCAGAGGGGTTGCCACTCTAGAGAATGCCATAATGAGCTGACTTTGATAACCTATAGCACATATGAATCCTCTCACCTGTCCCACTGTCTTCGGCTCAGGCATTTCCCGTATCATTTTACTTTATCTAAGTCAGGCTTAATCCCATTTCCACTTATAATAAATCTCAGGTATTTAGTTTCTTCCATCAGAAATTGGCACTTCGACAATTTTAGCTTCAACCAGTGCCTTCTTAATCTCCCAATACCTGTTTCAAGTAATCAAAATGTTCTGGTGTCTCTAAGAACACCAGAATGTCATCCAGATAAGCCACAGGAAAAGTTTCGATTCCCTCCAGTAAGTATGGGCATTAGTTGTTGGAAAATTTCCGGGGCATTAGCCAAACCGAATGGCATAACTTTAAATTGGAATAGACCCACAGGTGACATGCGAATGCGGCCTTTTCTCTATCGGCCTCATCAAGGGATACCTGCCAATATCCAGATCTCAAATCTATGCTGGAAAAGTATCTAGACTTCCCCAACGGGGCCAATATGTCATCTATAGGGCCTGGAAATGGCGTTTAACTTCCTAAAATCTACACAAAACTTGTGTCTGCCATCTTTTTTATCCACCACCACTATGGGAAAGCTCCAAGGTGACTATGATCTCACAATCATCTCTGCCTCTATCATATCTCTAATATCTTCCTCTAATAGAGGCAACTTGTGAATGGGTGTAAGATAGGGTTTCAGCTTGACAGGTGGGTGATCGCCTGTGTCTATCCTCATCTTCATTGTGTGGGTCTTACCCAGTTCCTTGTCTGATTTGGCCAACACATCACGGTTGGCCCTCAACAGACTTCCCATTCTAGCCGTAAACCTAACAGGGGCTACTATCTCGTCGTCCCCTATCCTTTCACTTGTTTTGGACCCCTCTATCCCTCCTTATCAAACCTCACTCATTGCTTAGATCTCAAAGGCAGGGCTATTCCTACCTACTATTATTTTTTAATGTTTTGAGGGCCTGATTGGCCAGCATAATAGGCACTACTTTTGTCACATCGACTACTGTTTCAAACAGGCTACATCTCTTCAGGTCTGTCTTCCTCTATCAGGACCAACTGGAGAACTTCTTTCTTCACCTTCCCCTCTGTCACTAACCCACCCCTGCCCGATACTAAGGTTGTAAGGGTAACTTTATGTCTTCTTCAGCTACCACAGCCACTGACCTATCAGAAGAGCTTTCCGATGGCGCCATCCATTATCAACACGGTGGAACTTTATTTCGGCCTTATGGCAGTGTAGCCAATCCTCCGCCAAAATTACCTCCCCACAGAGGTCGGGGGTTACGTAAAATTTATGAACACTACACGTCCTTCCTACCCTCACTGGGAGCTATACCATCGCCTTTATTCTCATCTACTATCTGCATGGGTAATTTCTATATCAGGCCTTCTCATCCACCCCCGATTTCTCGGACACCTATACTCTTTCTCCCTTAGTAAGGATACCGACGCCCTCGTGTCTATTAAGGTCCTCATTGCTGACCACCCGCTACTGCTTCGCAGGTGAGTTCTTTCTCTTGGGTCAACAAGGAGAACACCTTAGTCGTCCTCCGCTTAGGGTGTCGACCCCCTTCCCACCCAAACATAAGTGCCGGTAGCAATAATCCATCATTATCATCATCACAGGGGTCCCTGACCGTCTTCTTCTGCGCCGAGGTGCACCTAACTAGATTTTCTTGGTTTCTTTCTTCCTATTCCTATGAGGGCAACTTCTTTTAAGGTGTTCTGGTTCCTGCATAACCAGTACCTTCTTCCCGGGAAATTTGCGGAAAAGTGGCCGACTTGGCCACATGTCCAGTAAATCATTCCTCTCCTTCTTGCATGGGCCACCCTCCCTCTTACTTCTGGGGCGGCCCACTGTTGCTTCCTTGGTTCTGTTTTCTAGGGGAGGGATTTTTAACAATGGTCGGTGGGGGTCTTCTTCTTAATCACCTTGTGCATCTTTGTAAAAATCTGGGGGCCATCCCCACTTTGTCTGACAGTTTACTGCTCTATGGCCCTCGTGATTACAGGTCCAGCAAATCAGCCCCAACCTTCCCGGTGTGGGCTTGTAAAACCCATGTCCCAGTGTCCATGTTCTTCTATTGGGAGTCTCCTCCCATTCATCTGGTTCGACGTCCTCCTGTTTTTATTTTCCTATTCCACGTAGGGGTTATTCTTCCCTCTTTCTGCCTGCCTGCCGACTCCGTTCCGGTGCCTTCTTTCCCTTTACCTTTTCCCATATCCCCTGGCTATCTTTGGCAAGCGCAACCACTGCCGACAACTTGACCGGCGCTTCTTTAATTGCATCATGACGTGTGCGTTGATTCGACTGCTCGGCGTGGCTTAACTTTAAGGTCATTAAGCAAAAAGAAGTATCATTTCAAATTTTGCCTACTCAAAATTTCCCATTCCGGCTTCTTTATTTATTCAGAATTAGACACTGACCAGATGGCTTTCCTCTTAAAACTGCCAGGGTCATTCCACAAAGAAAATTTATCCTCGATTTTTGGTTATAGATCAAATCTCACCAGTTTCATTTACTTCTGTTTTCGTGACCAATACTTTTAGGGGCGGGTTATCAATCAATTGGCCTCTTGTGATAATATCGCTTTCAATAATTCTTCTGGTTTTTTGAGAATTAAGCTTTTTGGAAAGAGAAATCTTCAGTTTTTCCCTCAGTATATCCATCTTTCTATTCATTAACGCCTCTTTTCATTTATCAAATAGCGTCACAGCTGGTCAGCATTCCTTAATTAACTCTATTCTGCCTCCATTACTTGATTCTTGTTTTACTCATTTTCCTTTAAACGAATAACTACTATTGTATCCCATGTAAATAAATTTTATATTAATTCTAAATATCCCCGTTCTGTTGTCCATTTTTGTTCCACCTGTCAGATTTTACTCTTTAGTTTATAAGCATTAGCGCCCCACCCCTGTGCCTATCTTTATTTGGGTGCACAGGCCATTTTATATCGCGCCCCCTCCAGGGGTTCCACTACAGATCGGTGACACCTGACGTGATAATTACTTTTCTTCTGATAACAAGAAATACACAGGACTATGTATGTACAGATTCAAATATACATTTACACACCTTTTTCAAACCGAGAACCAGTGAAGAATAACATCGACAAACTTCTCTTCCTGCCCTACCACGCACGGCGAACACTATAAACTATGAGCAAAAGCCTTTACACAGTTAAAAAATATATGATTAGACACTATGAAAGTGCAAAATCACAAATTTCATCCACTAAAGCATATCTACAACACATGATGTTCTCCGACTCAGCAAATAGATTTTTTGTGCAACACGTGGGACCCCCACCACCAAAAAAACACTAATCGCCACTACAATTACTACTACGATGACACAGTCAGCAGGCAGACAACACGCATCCTATCCCTACTGTCCTTTTGCAGACAATACGCATCCTATTCCTACTGCCTTTTCTTTTCTCAGGCGCCATTAAGATTCTTTTTTACCGTAAAAAATAAAATACGATTTCATTTCAACTTTAATGAACACTGTTTCTTCTGGGAAAATCAAATAAAGTGACATATCTAAAAAGGCGACTGTCCTTTATTTTCACTCTGCAACGATGCCACTCGAACAGCGCTAAGAATTTGCAAGTACGATATGCAATCGACAATAATAGCATATTTTCTTAAAGTTCTCAAACATACATTCGACACTCGATAGAAATTCTACATCAGCTCGACTTCGTCACAACGCTGCTTCTATTAAATTTTATGCGCCAACTTTATCCACGCATAGCAAACAAACAACCTCTTTCTCTAACAAAACTACGGCCAGGAAACAATACAACGTTTCCAGAGCGTGCTACATTCAACTAGAAAATAATACAACACCCTGAATACACCATAAGTACATAAGTACGCATATACTGGCCAGTAACAAAGGTCTTTCATGACCTAGGAGAATTCACCGTGAGCTTCAACACTGCTAGGGCATCTGACGCCATTACTGCTTGCTAGTAGCAACGATGTCGGCAGCATTATTTCTGCTTTATCCAATCTTAACACAACCTGATGAGGCCTGTATTGAAATGACCCGTATTTAGTAGGAAAGAGATAAATTTTGTTTTAAAATTTTTCTCTCTCAATTTGAGAATTGTATTGCCGATGTAAAGTCGACAAAATTACAATAGCTAAGTGGGTATTTAGCTAATTACGCTCTCAAAACAGTGCAACGTTTATCCATTAGTGACGAAAACTATGATACTGCTCTTGCTGTATTGAAGAATGAATTCTTAGACAAGGACGTTATAATTCGCGAGATCCGGAATGAAATTAGTGAAGCTAAGCCATACTTCAATTCAGACGTTATAAATATCAGAAAGTATCTTACTAAGATTCGTGCTGACTTAAGTGACTTAAAAGATAGCTATGGAATGTATTTCTGGTTAGAAGGTTCACCTAGGAAAGTATATATGAGTAACAGGATATTCACTAAACTGCTTAATTCTTTAAAGAAAGCGCTAATTCATGTTACAAGCACAAACTGACCATCTCTAAGACAACTAATAGACAATGCCAGTCAAATCATAAAAACCCTGCTCATCACAAAAAGTCATCTGTTAAAACAGGTAAACGGGCATCGTTTGATTGAAAACCAAAGGAGATTAAATCGAATCCTTCCACATTGGCAAATTTTGCAACAACGTGGATAATAAACCTTCCGTGCGTCACTGCAGACTCTGTAACACTGACGGACATTCGGTGTCCCACTGTAAAAAATACCCTCCCTATTACGAGTCGCGAAGTTCTAACGTAATAACCATGCCTGTTGCAGTTCTGTCCTGTCTCCCCGGTGGTTCTGGCCGAAAAAGAAATCCACCCGATCTTCCTCCGGTGAACTGAAGGAACCACCACTATTCACCACGTTGTGAATTCTTGATCCGAACAGCAGTGTATCGATCTCCCCAGAACGATCCGGTGGGAAGGGGAGGAAATGGCTGGGTATTTCGCTGAAAGGAAATCACTATTCATGCAGCAAAAGTTTCTTGTCGTAGCCGCAAACACATGAAAAAGAAAAAAAAAAGCAACTCCTGTTCCTGTACAAAGGGCCCTATTTAGGTCACTGTTTTTTTATGTCTATACCGAAGAATTTACACGAGTACAAAATGTAACGAGATTCACTCGTTTGGATCTTCGTCTGCACCCGACGATATAGCAGTCTGCCTTCTCACAGCCTTGTTGACGAAGTTATCTGGATTCGTACGGGTTCTATTTCGATCTCTGGGTTCGGATCGGTCTTCTTGACACAGGGCAACCAACAGACCAGACCAGCAAATTCCAACAAGCCGCCTCTTCCGCGTTCTGATCTCCGAACTCCGAACGATATTTATTTATACAATGAGTATAAAATGCGGCACAAGGCCTAAAAGGGGGATGGGGAATGACGGTCTTCTTCTGTCTTAAATCTAAACTTAGCTAGTCCCAGACACGGACCCAAACAAACTAACAATAATCCAAACACCAAAACAACACATTCACTCCTACCTTTCTTACTACGTCCACCATAATGCCTCAAATTCTCTATGAAGTCCTAACTAGTCCCCTTATGTACAAAAATTGTCCGTGGGGGGAGGGTCAATAAAACAACAACTTTTAAAAAGATCCCCAAATGAGTATTTACAATATGACTTAAGTATTTACAATAAAACTAAACAAAACTGTGTTAGTAATAAAACCCCCCACAAACCATAAATGTGGCAGCAAAATCAGTTAACTAGACGAAATCAATGCGGGGCTAAGAAAAAATAAGAAAAAACATTCATTCCTCCAAGCATTCACACAGACACACACACATACATACACAACAACAAATACGAAAAAGCACACACACGAAACGAAAGTCGCCCCGCATCCACCAGAGAACTGAAGTCACTGACCACCTAACGAGGGAGGGGATGGGGAATTAAACAAAAGAAAAATAGGGACAGAAATAAAAGGGACCAATGCGCATGCATACCCTAGCTAAGTTTACTAGAAAAAAGGGAAAACTAAAGATTCAAAATCGAAAACCTAGTCTAAGCTAATATCTGGGTGGGTTGCCTATGTTCAACCCTGTTAGGACAAATCCTGTACCTAACCGACATCCAAGTGCCACTCTAGGTCAGCCCCTTTCACTCTACACATTCGCGCAAGATTCACCCACCTTTTGCCAAATTCCGATGAGGTGAGCCGCCGCCTTTCCGTCCTAATCTTGACTTTAAGCTGATGCTTAAAGTACAAGATCAGTTGGGAAGAGGTGAACTTCTCGCCCTCATGGAATCCCTTCTGACGCGTCGTCCAAATCACGACTCTCATAATCCCTAGTAAGCAACAGAACACATAGTGTTCAGCCTTCGTCAATTGCGGCACCACATTGCTACAAACAGAACTGGCTTCCAGGACAAAGAACTTTCCCTGCAGCATGCGAACCATGAGGCCTTCAACAAACCTGCACAACGGCACTACCGTCTTGCACTGAAAAAAGGCGTGACCAATGGTCTCGACTTCCCCAGTGCAGCGACGACAGTTTGGATATTTCTCCAAACCTGCTGAACAAAGTCTCTTGCCGACCCAGAGGGCCCCACGAATCATCAGCCAGGTGAGTGATGCCTCATCGTTATTGAGACATTTCAACCCAGGCGCCCAAGGCCATATCGAGCGAGCCTCCTGCTTCGTAAGACCGAGCTCGTCGATCAGATCATCTTGAACGGACCCCCTGACTAACAATTGATACAATGCCTAACGAGACAACGCCTGGGCGTCGGAGAGGCCATCCGTCGTCCGTAAGAGGAGCTTCAAAGCACTACGACATTCGCGGTAGAAGGCGCACTCGGCACGAGGTCTACGGCCGGCCTCCTCCTCGCACGAGTGCACACTTCTCAGGGATGGGAAATGTTTTCGGACGTCTTCTTTCCAAAAGGTGCCCACCTCATCCAATCCGCGACACATTCGGTCTAGAAAGGTAATGCGAAGCATATATTGACGAATCTCAATGCTAGGCATACCCAGACCGCCCTTAGAGGGATGAAGGCAACAGATCTCGCGAGTTACCATAGGGGCCTTGTCTCTCCACAAGAAAGAGAACAAGGTCCGGACTAATGACATTAGTCTGGCATACGGGAGCGGAAGCACAGAATGTCGGTAAAGGAGGATCGGATATATGTGTGAAACACATACCTCCGCCCTTCCCTTCAGGGAAAGTCTCCTCCGAGACCACAGATTAACCGCGATCTCGGCCTTCCCTTGCACCTCCGACCAATTCATTTCCAACTGGAGATCAGGACCGAACCAGACGCCGAGTATCTTGATCGGCCCATCCGTCCAGAGGAAAGGTCCGGGAAGAGAAACTCCCTTCCACGCACCCAACCGCAAGCCCACAGACTTATCGCGGTTGATCTTGGCCCCTGTCACCATCTCATACCCACTGATCTCTTTGCTGACTTCGTCAATCTCGGCTCTGCTCGACACAAGAACCGAAACGTCGTCAGCATAGGCAGAATACCTGGCTGCGGTGGAAGCCCCAGGCAGGGAAATTCCGCGCAGGACCGGATTCGCCTTCAACTTGCGAAGGAATGGTTCCAACGCAAGAACGTAAAGCAGAGGCGAGAGCGGACAACCTTGACGAATGGAGCGAGACAATACGAAAGGCTTCGATCTTACCCCATTCACTTCCACCAGCGCACCGGGGGTCGCATACAAAAGTCGGATCCAGGAGCGAAAGTCGGCTCTGAAACCGGCCGCCGAAAGGACAGCCTCCAGAAATCGATGATCAACCCTATCGAAGGCCTTGGACTGATCTAAATTGATCAGCGCGGCTTCGCTGTCGACTTTTTCTAAGATCAAGCGTACCATATGAAGGTTATCCTGAATAGTCCTACCCTTCACAGCACAAGTCTGTTCGGGGCCAATCAGACTAGACACGACAAGCTGCAAACGGTTGGCTAAGATCTTCGCCAAAATCTTTAAGTCAGTGTTTAACATCGTTAAAGGGCGAAAGTTCCCTAACCCATCCCCACCGTTCTTGTCCTTACGCAGCAACTTGATCACACCCCTGGTGAAGCGTTGGGGTAAAGACCCCTGCTTCATCCAGTGGTTGTAAATCAGTTCCAGCAAAGGAACAAAAACGTGCGACAACCTCAAGTACACTTCGTAGGGAAGACCATCTAATCCCGGAGACTTATCCAGGCCAACCTGCTTCAGCGCTTCCCAGATCTCCGACTCTGTAATGGGACCCTCGCACCTAGCCGCTTCAGCTGCCGAAAGGCAGGGAAAGTCAGCTAAATAGGCGTCGAACTGAGCTGAGCTCAGACCGGGCTCCCTGGTGAAAAGATCCTGAAAGTAGTCCCGAAACACCTCACATATGCCCGCGTTTGTAGTCACGGTCCGCTTATCCGGCAACGTGACGCATGCGATATGTCGCTTAGACGCGCTTCGATTTTCCTCTGCTCGCAGTTCAGCGGCCATATTCGTTGCCTCAGAAGACATTCTTTTTAACCTAGCCCTAACTACCAGAGCTTGATCCTTCTTGATAAGCAAGGAGGACAACTCTGCCTTAGCTAAAGCTATGTCCCCACTAACACGGGATTTTACTGCCCGATCGACTTTATCTTCTAAAGCAGTTTGCGCCGCTAATCTATCTAGATTGAGTCGACGACTAAAATCGGCAGCAAACGTTCGAATTTTAGATTTTAATTTGCCCCACCAGGCATTTCCCACAACCGCACCCGTCAATTCCCTTTGTATCATTAGTAAAAGCTGGTCCCGGAAACCCTGATCACCAAAAAGGGAACAGTTCAATTTCCAGTAACCAACCAATCTAACCTTAGGCTTATCTCCGAACTCCGAACTCATCTAACTCAAGCGTGCGGGCAGCTTATATAGAGAGAGGCGGAGCTAAACCATCTTTAGGCACCGCCCCCGAAATTTAATATGCAAATCGCCTGGACCACCATGTGTTTCTGCCTAATCTCCGGATCTCCGCGGGCAACCAGTTTTTAAGAGGTACTAAAATCGGATTCGAACCTCCTGGTGGATCTTCCTCAGACAACGTATACTTAAATTAACCACTTATCCCGTCTGGTTGAATTCCGCTATTCAGACCACCCAAAAATCCAATTTGCCATTTATCACAAACTTTACTTTAACGAATACGTCTCTTAATCACTTTGGAATTATTACATGTAATTAACTAATAACTCAACCCCAGAAACAATTATTAAGAGAAAAAAACTTATTTCTGGAATTACTCCAGAATCCCTTCTACCCAAGTAATTAGCATCTTCATCCTAATTCTTTAGCACTGTTGATTACTAAATCCACCTCGGGATCGGGGGGTCTCTCTCTATGTCACAAAGTGCTAGGAGCTTAGATTGTGTACTCTGTGTGCTAGTCCTTGGCATCAGATAAATGATTGTCTCCGTAAAAAAGAACAAGCTCCAATATGTCTGCACCAACTGTAACAAACCCAGTCACTCCTATGCAATGTACTCAACCTTACAAGGGATTTTTTTTTTACTACAAACATGTGCTATAATTCTAACATGACTGAAGAGCCCTTTATTTTGCCGATAGCATTTTTGCTTCTAAAAGTATAGTATTAACTTCAATTGTCTACTCGATTCAGGTAGTCAAAGATCTTAAAAAATTACGCTGTAGTTCCAACAACTTACCTGTTGCCAAATTTGATGTCAGAATCTTTTTAGGCTATAAACAAAGGACATTAAGGGAAACAGTATTGATGGTAGGATTAGATTCAAGTTGTACTTGTCCTCTACCTATACTCACTGATGATGAATTGAATGTTAGTTTCAGAATAGATAAGTTGGGTATGGTTGTTAGAAACCTTAAAACAGAATTTGGGGCTAGCAGCCAACTTTAATAAAAATAGTGACGTTGTAACTGTTGACGGCTTCCCGGGAGTCGACTACTTACAATTCATGAGGCCCATGAAGGTAATAAAATGTATGTTGGACTCTACCTACCACGTTTCTACGAGGATTATTCCCTTTGGGAACAGCGTTAACATTTTGTACAAGGGGCAGATTTCCCCTATCGGTGCTTATGAAGGAAATACCAGCAACAACTTGTGCTATAGTGTCTCGATACTCATCCTGCCCCGCTACTTATGTTAACTTTGTTCTAAGCTCAATGTTTTTTCGATACTCTATTGGATATATTCGATAAGAGCATGGTGGAGCACCGACTTGAAAGGATCTTTAGTTGCGAATCCTTAGACTGAACTACGAACAGGAAGCAGTGAGTGACTATGACTGTGGAAAAATCAAGGAGTTTGAAAATTCCATTCAATATAAACATGACTGTTATTATATCAAGCTACTTTGGCATGAGAAGAAAATTCAATTTGTGCCGTCCAACCATGAGGTTGCCCTAGCAGTTATAAATAAAGTCCCGAAAAACCTTGAGAAACAATTTATTCGAAGCCTATGCTGATGTTTTTAAACAACAATGGTTTGAAGTATCACCCAAAGAATTCGGGAAATACATCTGGATACCGCATAGGCCTGTTCTTAAAAGCGAAGAACATGCTATCATGAAGATAAGGCCAGTTTTCAAGTGTTCTTTAAACGTCAGAGGCCAATACTCCCAGTACTTTTTTTATGGTGACTGAAGTGAAACAAAGTTCTCAATGTCTCTTGGGTATGTCCGTTTTTTTGTTGTTTTTTTTTTGGGGGGGGGTCGGAAATTAGGGTAAGGATAAGAATGGTTAAAATGGTAGAGCTCAAGTAAGCTTTGCTATCAGTAATTTTGTCTTTCCGACCAAATTATTTACTTCCTGATTAGGGCTGGAAGGCACACGTCTGAACGCTGTTATTCGAAAATGCAAAGGAGAAGTCAGACATCAGCGGACCAGGGAAGCTAACGTTTCCCAGTGGTAATGTAATTGCCACGTGGTTCTATATCTTGGAGCAAAAAAGGAGAAAGTGCTTCAAGAAGGAAAATGTTTATCTTCTTAACCGGCGACGGCTAACAGCGTTTGACGAAAACAAATGGGATAATCATATTTCCGGTTCACTTACAATTAGCATCATGGGAAAATGTACTTTTCCTTTTTTTTTTATTCTTCATTATTATTTTATTTATCGATTTTATTTAATTTTCTCCAAATACGCAACAAAGTGACTCAGCCTGCCAAGAGGCTTTGTATTATGTGTGTGGTTTATAACATTTTGTGTTAATACCTACAAATTCAAGCAAAATAACTGCATAAAATTTTGCGTGAATTCGTCAACTCTGCTACCGAGTCACTCGAAATGCTTCTTCATGGTTTGAGTCAACCACAGGTTTTTGAATGGCACCATAGCTTTTAGGTTGGTGCAAAAATAATGACGTAATAATGTCTTTTTTTTTTTTTTTTTACTATTTTTAACGTCAAAAAACGACATTATTACGTCATTATTTTTGCACCAGCCTAATAGTATCATATCGCCCCCACATGTCACGTAACAGGCCGATGTAATATAAACAAAAAAAATGTGAATGTCGCTTAGAAAATAGCTAATCTAAAAGGGAGGTCACTTTAAAAATTGATTTCTTAAAACGTACATTAACAGCATACAATCACGTAGAATTTATCAGGCGTTATTTCAATTCTCTAGATACGTTTCAAAACTAAAATGCGTATTTACACCTTTTTTTAATACTAATCCACGAATTATAAACGGCTGAGTTACTTCACTTTTATGATTTTCATTTGCGTTTTCGGTCCGTTTTGCAAATGAACGCTATTAGGTAAATGTTCTGCCTCATAGTACATAGCATTTACAGATTAAATTATAAAGTTTGTTGTGATATTTTGTTTAACAAAATGTGTTGCTTTTGGCTATTCTAGCGGACATGTTACGAACATTAAAAAATATCGATATTTCTTACCTACCTCGTAAAAAATTAATAAAATTCGTTAATTGTATTGATTGGCTTCCTACGAAAAATTCAGTTCTCTGTATGAAACATTTTGAAGAGAAATTACATCCAGAATAAGAAAATGCCTCTTTTGCCAACTACAAGGGAATTCAGAAAGCCTCCAAAACAACGACTGATCCAAACTAATGAATTACATGATTTTATTTCAGCTGATACGATAAACGATTTTACTCGGTTGGAAGAAACAAAGTGTTGTCCTAACGTTTTAAATTTAATAAAAAGAAAAAAAAAAGGAAGATTATATTCTAATTTACAGAATAGTCTTTGACCCTGAAATACATTTTCCATCTATAAAAGAATGTATTCGCATTGACCAAAACCTTCACATCCAGCTCCAGTGCGATAGAACCCCTATACCATTATCACAGTGATTTATACATGGACATAATGTTAAACTCACAAGATTTAGCATGTTAGAAAAATTTACAAACTACATACAAAACATGGTGGAAGAACAACGATACTCAATTCTAACAATTGCAAAAAAGATATTATCAACCTTCGTCCTTCATTTTCTACAAAACTAATACATTATGCCTTACTACTGCGCTATACGTCTCAACAAGCCTACAAATTACTTTTGGAGAAAATTCCATTACCATCTTTTTCTTCATTAGAGAAAACTCAAAATAATAATAATAATAATTAAACGTTTTCAATGTTAAATGTGTTTTCTGGTCATGGTAGGTAATGATAATTATGATGCTACAGAGAAGCCGTACTTTGAGTTATTAGGTTGGTGCAAAAATAATGACGTAATAATGTCGTTTTTTACGTTAAAAAACATTACGTCATTATTTTTGCACCAACCTAATACTTTCTTGGAGTCTTACGGTTCCATCTAGCTAAATGGCAGAGTTCGTTCGTGCTTGTTTTGCTATACTTGACTATGCGATAAATTTATTGTAGAACAATGAATCTACTAGAAGAGAGTCTGCTGAAGAATTTTGGAAACTTATTCTCCAAAATATTTTTTTTTAAAAGGAATTTACTTTGCAGAAAAAAATGTTGTGAATATAAAACGAAAAACGAAAGTTTCCATCAGATGAAGTTTGAAAAAATAATGTAGAAAAAGGCAAAGGTCAAAAGAAAATTGATTTATAGAGAAACTGTTGGTAAGATATTTTCACTTGTATCTTTTGTAATACAGCATAATTCTTTAATAACTTTGTTTTGTTTACAATCTTTTATTTTTCTGTTTAAAGAGAGAAAAAAACTGTATTTTCGGACAGTTTAAACAGGTTTTAGACTATAAACCAAATAGACCTGTTAGAAATTAACCTGAAATGTGACATGTGGGGATATATATATTAGTGGGCCGTGGTGCCCCATGCATTTCAAGGCCAGTTGAGTGTCAACATGAGATGTACATTCAGTGTGACCAATCACAGGCAAATCATAGACAAGGACTAATGCAGTTTCTTAGAACTAATGCTACTAAATTAGTGATAATGATTTACTCATGCTAACACAGAATCCAATCCAATCCGATCCATTCATTAGCATGTGATTCAAACTAGCTAATGGGTCGTCTCTGAAGTGTTTCAAGGGATAAGAATATTAGTTGTACTGATCAAGAAAAAAAAAGAGTTTTACATCTGGTGGACAAAAGCTGTGTAAAATTATTAACTGAGAATAATTGGCATCTCTGCACCAGACACTACAAACTGTTCAGTGACTGGACAAATGTTTAATTATGGCAGGTCTCAGGGTTTTTTTTGGGTTTTTTTTTTTTTTTTACAGTGATGCTCACCGTGTACAAGGCCACTCAATGTAGAGGTTTAAATAGTAAGAGATATAGTTTACGTAGATACGTAGAAAAGTTAACCTGTTCATGCCATGGATTAACCGTTAAGATTGTAGTGATTGGGAAAACATCCTTTTGGGAGTCAATTCCATATAGCAGCAATTTGTGAGAAGCTGCTCAAGTGGAACTTAATATCACAAATAGAATACAAAGAGAATGAGAGTGGTCCACTACAATATGTGTGGTATGGTGGGTCTTAGCCATGATGGTTAGAACTGGTAGAAGTACAAAATGTACTTTGAGTACTTTCCATGGAAATATAGAGCAGAGAGAGGCTTGAAACATTTCATCTGTGAGAAAGATGTTGTAGGGTGGAAAATAATTTGTCACTCACAAGGACAAGGAGATGCTTTTGAAATATATTGAGACTGGAAGGCTCCTTCCCATGTATGACAGCAGTATACCATTTTAGGCCTGATCTGGCTTTTGTAAAGACAGAGGATAGCACAAGGAGTTAGGTACTTACTAGAACAGTACATGGAATCAACCATTTTTCTAGCATTTTTAGTGATGAGCTCTACTTGTGGTTTGGGTTTAGCTTATGGTCCAGTAGGTGCTCAAGACACAGGGCCTGCTTGACTGAACATCCATTCATAATCGGCAAAGATGGAATGCAAGTAGTTTAAAACAGTCACATAGAAACTGCAACCTGTTTGGCTTTCTGAAAGGCATGCCTATTGTCATGAGGAAAATAACATTTATTAAAATTGTTTCGCAGTTTGGAGCAGCAGCTGTCAAAGAGGAATAACTATTAAATGCCCGACTAACATCCCTTATTAATACCTGTTGCAATGTAAATATGTAAGTCAGAAAAATAAAGTTATTCACCATCTGCGGGATGTCCAATCTACTTCAGAAACAATCTGTAACCATAGCCTTTGACTGGCATCTCTGCTGCAAACAAATTAAAAATTATTTGTTTAATGTTCATGTTCTGTTTCCACAGGTTATAATGACTTGTTGCAATTTGAATTTTGCTAGCCTAAAAAGTCTGACAAAAATTTACACTTATTTGTAGGCATATATTACCATATTTCTTGTACATTGAACCTTTTTTTTTGGTGAAAAAGAAAGACAATTTTAATTCCAGGCCAGAATTTATTTTGATAATCTTTTGAATAGGAGTACATGTTTATTCCTTATTTCCTCACTTATAGTGGCCACTTGTGTCTTGGTGGCTTTGTCACTTTATTTGGCATAGTACATCTTACTCTGCAATACTACCTTGAGTGGATCTTGAAACTTGTAGCAGGTGAACATCATTGTAATTAAAAAAAAAAAAATTCAGTGACTGTACTTAGATGTGCAGAATATGATCAAGCAGGATTGATAGAACAAAACTTTCAAAGTGTAAGTTTGCAAAGTGCTGTATTTTTTAAAATTTTGACATCACAGCTCATGACTTTATCAAAATAAAAAAAGAAATAAAAAAAGGAAAATTATTGAAGAAATGACAAAAATTTCAGAAAAAGTGAAAAGATGATTTCTTTGCTGAAGTAAAAAAATGTGTTTAATATTTTATGAATCCATTCCCACTTTTAAAGAATCTGTTAAATGCCATTATGTTTTAAAACATTTGGAAATAAAGAGATATTAGAAAGCAAAACAGTGAAACCCTCAAAAAACAGATTAGTAGCTTTAATATACTCTTTTCTAAAAAGTAGAACTCTATGAAATTGTATGTTAGTTACATTTTTAGTGAAAAGGGTTGCTAAACATTCAAAAAAATATTCCAGCAGTGAATTTGTCAGAGAATGCCTTTATGAAGAAAGCAATAATGAAACTGAATCTCCCGCTTGAATGCCTTGTCAGTGTAGCAACAGATTGCATCCCAACAATGGCTTAGCCTAAGATAATTATTCTTTTAACTTGTATAGAAAGTAAAACTTCTCTGAATTTAGCAAACAGTGATTTTGCAGCAATTCATTACATAATTCAAGAAAATTTAAGTTCATAAAATTTTAATATATTAAGCATGTAGTAGTTTCAGCTATAGATTTCATAAATTCCCAAGTACTTAACCATTGTTAGTTTAAAGAACTTGAATTGGAGTATGGCAATCTGGTCTACTAGTGTGCAGTTGGCTAAGTCAGACTTCAACAGTTTTTTGGCCTCAGAGAAGAGTTATGTGTCTTAGAAACTAAGGGTAAATTTTTCCAAGGTGAAGGATGATAACTGAATTTATGATCTTGCATTTCTCATACATATTACAATCCATTTGAAATAATTTAAAAATCACCAAAGTAAAATTAGTTGATTACTATGATTTATTTTCATGTGAAAGCGTTTCAAGCAAATAAATACAATGCTTTTTGCCCATATTTCATTAGGCAGTGTTTTAATCATTGTATATAGTTTTGTTGGACTCTTTTCTTCATCTATGTAGATTTTTTTTATCCTCCCCAACACAGCATTATGCGTCACCCATGTCAGGTCAAATTTCTTTCCAATTTCTTGATTTGGGGGAGTTGTTTCCCTTTAATAAGGTTAACATTTTCCCAAGTACCATAGTTTAAACCATATAGTTGATTAATCATATACATAACAATGATGCTTCTTGAATATTCTAACTTAGGTTGAATGTAATGATTTTGTCGTTTTAAACTAAGGTAGATCATGTAAACCTCCTTTGGAGAATAATAATTTTCTTTAAAATATTTTTTGGTATAGTTTAAATTATGAACTTCAATTTTTTAATTATAGAAAAAATATTTTCTTAAAAAAAAAAAAAAAAAAAAAAAAAATATATATCGATTTCTACCCATTTTTAAGGCACTAATTCCTCTAGAACATCAACAAGTAGCAACTAAAACCAATGACAGCCAATGCTTATATGAGCATTTTCTACAAAAGCAATTTGTTTTCTATTCAGAAATGTCCTTCCCTTGAACCTTTACAGAACACCTATGAGAACAACTTAAATGGAAATAACATTATTAAATTTACCAATTCCAGCCATTAATTCCACTTATCTCTCCAACACACTTCTGATATCTAAAATTCTGCCTACATCCAGAAAATTAAGGTACAGTATTTGTTTCCATTTTATTTTTTTATGTATGTATACAAAAACAATTCCAAAACAGAAATGAATATTGCGCCTTAATTTTAGAAAAGGTATAATGAAAGAGTATGAGCCAAAAAATTTATAAAAAGAATAACATCCTACACATGTTCACATGTACAGACATACACACACATGTATAAAAGAAAAATCAAACTAATAAAAAAAGCAAACTATTTTTTAACTTAATATAAAAAAATTAACGAAAAATGAGAAAAATGACAGACATTTGCTAATATTTCCTAATGAGTAGTCCAAACAATTACAAAGGTTCATCTACAAAACTCTGAAGTAGAGATGCTAACTATAATATCAATCAACTAAGTGACAAATTTTATATTTGTATTAATTATATATACACACACACACATACGATATATACTCATGTAACATATTTATTTTAAATACAGCTGTACATTTTTACTACATTAAATAGATATTTCATTTGATCAACGGCATAGCAAGTGGAAGCAATACATATGAAAATTTTATCTCATGTATGATGCGACCACCTTAAAACTAGCTCCAAAATATATATATGTATATATAAAAATATATTTTGGAGGAAATATGCATGACAAAGTGGAAAAAGTTTTTGTGTAACAGGTTTCATCTTTTAGGACTTCAGACTAGGTTTGTTTATGCTGATGCTACTACACATATACACAAAACAAGAGAAGCCAATTCTATTTAGATTCTTTTTCTTTCCATCTTTATTATTAAATATTCCACATTGTGATAACAGATCTGTTAAGAGAGGTTGAACTAGTGATTAAAGCACTTTCTAAACTTTTTTGTCTTAGTGAATTATCTTTTCTTTCAATTAGAGTAGCATTATGTCCAAATTGTAATCTGTGTTGTTATGGTGAGCAACTAATGAGTTGTTCTTTAAAATATATATTGAAATCTATATTAATAGAGCATCATCAATATATCAAAAGTATGTTGATCTAAAACAATAAAAGACTTAATACAAAGCCAAAACTTGAACATGGCATTTGCATTTACTTTATCACTGGTAAGGTTTATCAGAAAGAATATATTGGTTGAAACCAAGTTTAAATAAAACATTGTATGAACACAAAAGAGATATTTTGAAAAAACAACACATTAAATGCATTAGTTGCTCACCACAAGACTACCCACAATTTTTACATAAGAAAATGTTACTTTAACAAAAGAGAAAACAATTCATTAAGACAGAAATGTTTAGCAAGTGCTTTAATTGCTAATTCATCCACCATAAATTTGCATCCAGGTTTTTATGTTTCACCATTCTTTGATCTTGTTATCACTATGTGGGACATTTAATAACAAAAATGATGGAAACAAAAAGAAAAAGAATTCGAATGGAATTGACTAGATTATATATCCAAAATACATATTAAAAAAAATTTTTTTTTCTGAATTTAAAATTTATATCATCTCTCATTTGTGTCCCTGTATAGTCACATCAACATAAATAAAACTAGTCTGATGAAGTCCTAAAGGACAAAATGTATCACATGAAAACTTTTTCATACATCTTTCCTCCAAAATTGCTCTTGATTATATATATATATATATATATATATATATATATATATATAGAGATAGATAGATAGATAGATAGATATACACACACACACACACACACACACACACACACACACACAGAGGAACACTTTCTTTTAGTTTTATAAAATGACCACTTCATGTGATTAATTTCATTTCTTTAATTAAATATATAAAATTTTACCCAAATTCAGAAAATATTTGAGTATCTGGTCTTCCAAATTTCTAAACCAAAACTTAACTTTCTATTAGTCTCTCATTGAACCAAATGGTAAAATTATGTAAATAGTCTTCAGACTTCAGTTTATGTATCTTCATCTTGCAGCGTATTGTCCATGTGGGATCCTTACAACATAATGCTGCTAATGATCAGGCCTAATAGTTACCTACAAGTTTACATGGGCAAATATAAAGTCATCCATCTACTTCTCAACTGGTGAGGACTGTTTAGAATGTTCCATGACTGACTACTGTATTTAGTTTGTCAGCAACTGCAAAGCTAGAGAAAGGCACTATTTTGCCACACCACACATAAGAGTGACAAAGAATTTTCCTTCTAAGAGAATTGTTTGGCTTTATGTGTATATTGATAAATTTACAATAGTAAATTGTGCACTGTAATGTATCCTTTTAACATTATGAAGAGATAGATACCTACTCCAAGGAAATTAAATTTCAAGCCTCCAAAAATGTTACCAATGACAGACAACTAAAATTTGAAATCTGATCTCAAATACATACTTTTAAATTATAAAGCCATCACAATTTTGCCACAAGCCATGACCCATTATGGTTGCATTCAATCCAACAAATGACAGGAAATACAATCACGATTTAGTGAATTTTCAATAAAAATTTAAGAAATTTATAGTCCTAAAATAAAGAATTTCATCCATGTGCTTTTGTTTTGTTTTTTTAATCTTGTACAAAACACCAGAGCGAAACACAATATTCAGATCTTATTACCATTTAAATCATCTTTTAGTCAAAAATGTTATCATCTGAATAAATGTTGGTATTGTCTTCTCTATATACAGTCAAATATCATTACATGCCATAGTTTCTTCAAATACCTAGTTTTCTGAAAGTTCTGTTCATTCAATATTTAATGTTTTGGTGACTTCTCAAGACCATATTCATATTTACTTTTGAAAAAGGAATCAGCAGGAAACATTGAAGTTGGCATATTTGATAAGTCACGGTAAAAGCATGATTTCAAATGCTGGCTTTCAAAGTAGGTCTACCCCAACATGGTATCTTCTTAACCCATATTCTTACCATTTGAGGGTGGACTGAGAGAAGTGAAAAAGAGTAGTGTTTAGCTCTCATTTGAAATCAAATTTATTTGTGTGAACTTGCACAGAATATCCCTAACCTAATACCATTAAATCAGAGAACTCAAAAGTGATATCTGTAAAGATGAAAATAAATCTGTTCACTTAATTCAGGTCATAACTTAGGAAAATATTGTTAAATTCAGATTTTAAAAAGTTTCTGGATACCCAAACACTGACAAATGAAATACAAATTGACAATGAAAATAAAATTAATGATAATAGTCTAAATAATTCACAAAACCCATAACATTTGTTGCTAGTCAAATCTTCTGAACTCAAAAATAAAATCTACCAGTAAACATGTCTTGGAAATAGTCTGGCATAAAAATTCCCAATATCAGAGAATTATTATAATTTTAATATATATCAAAATATAAAATAGTATATCTGATAATTATCCTGATGAAAAATGCACCTACCTAACAAATTTTGCTTACTGAAATTAGTTATTGTTAGCAAAACATAACACTAAGCAACAATTTTGTACAATTCTTAATTTTTTTTAGCCTAAAAGAACATTACAATCACATCTACACTGATAATGTTGCTCAATGGGTAACTTTTTTTTTCTTAATGGCTTATGTATAACACTGATAGAAAAACCTATTTTTATTTATTTTCTTAGGAAGTTTCTCCAAAACAGAGTGATTTTATGAACCTGCATTTTCTAGATTTGTCATGATCGAATAAAAAACTTTCTATAAATTATGACATTTCAAGTTAAAGGTTCTATCTACCATAATATAAATAACTCTCAATATTTTTCTATCCTTTGTAGCAGAACAAACTACCATACACATTATCTCATGTATCAGAATATTTGACTAAATTTATACCAGGATTGTCTTTGCAAGTATTCATAAACAATAAATAACAAAAATATTCAAATTCTCAGCATGGTAAGATTGCATATATTGTTTTGGCCTTTTAAATAAAGTGATTATGTATATCATTAAACTAAAAATATTTTTCTAATGAAGCGAAAGATAGAATTTAACTACTATTTTTTAACAAAACCGGTTTCCTTGATCTAAAGAATTTAGACAAAAGAGATTTGGGATAAATAACTTGAAAACCTGCTTCTAGCTGGTTTAGCATCAAAGAGTTAAAAGAACAACAAGGAAATTGATCATATTTTAATCAGTTCTTGAAGATCACATTTTGAGAATATTTGCTTATTGGATAGAAATCTTTTATGAAGATAGTAAAAAGTGTAGAGACCCAAGCTGAAATGTATTGCTGAATTTTTCTTCAAAATAATGGTCAGTTCCACACAGTTAATAAAAATGTTGAAATCTGTACAGTCCGAAGAAAGGAAACAATGTTTAATTTACAGACTGGCTTCAGGAATAGGCCATGATTCCAGCACCAAAAAGCAAATGAAAGGTGCTGAGAATTAATCTTACAACAACAAAAAAAAAACAAAAAAAACTAATTCTTAGTTTCCTGTATCTTCTCATCTGGAGGTGACTTTTTCTTTCATAAAAACATAACAAAACACAATGTTCAAAGTTAAATTTTATACATACATATGCATTATATGTATATGTGTGTCTGATTGCATGCATGTGTAGTTTGATTTCATGTGTGTGTATGCATGTATGTGCACATGACTACATGTGCACATTAACTGTTACATACAAACACACACATGGAGGACATTAAGAAGTTGTTTCCTGAAGGTGATTGCCACACTCAATATACAGATGAACCAAGGAAGAGAAGGAGGGGGTGAGGGGTGTTTGCAGTCATTTGTCCCTGTTGCTGTTTCTCCAGCAAAACATCAGTCAGTGAGGCCATATGATAAAGCAATTCATTGAGGCAAGGAACACATCTCGCACACCACTTTACTTGGGTGGTTGATAAATGTGCAATGAACACAGGTCCACAAATTGGATTCTGCCCCAAAACTCTGGGTCCCTGTACTTGCCTCAGCTCCTCTTGTAGAACTGTTAGAATCATTCTCTGTGAGAAGGAGGAGGAAGAGAAAAAAGAAAAGAAAAACAGTTACAATAGATAAGAGAAAATCAAACATAAATCAACAAAGTTTCTGACAAAACATGACATATAATTATTTAGACTAATAATTTATTTCTACGATTAACATTCAAATTCAAAAACCTATTTTTCTTTAGGTGAGTTTTTTTTTTTTTTTTAGTGATTATTACTGACATCAAGAATTTAACAATCTGATGTAAAAAATTTTCAAAGACTACATTCATATACAAATCATCATCAACTAATATTTTTTCAAAACTTATTACCAGTGTAAGTATCATATAAGGAGGTGGGGACTGAAAAGTTAATTATCCAGTCCACTTCCAAAAATCTAACCAAATGACAAATCATTAAGATTTTCAGTACCTCATTTTACAGTTAAAAACATGAAACTTAAATAAAAAAATGAAAAAAAAAATGAATAAGAACAAAATTATGACAAAAAAATCCAATCTAATCTCATAAGACCTGAAGAATATCTAATATTTTTAAAAGATCCCTAATTCAAGAAAGCATCAATCAAGAAACTAAAACATCTCTTACCATGTGCCATCATCATCTCTACAGTTGCCCATTCTTCACTCTTTTCGAACTGGAGAGCAATTTCTTCATTCTTTGCTTTGATAGCTTCAAACAGAGTTGAAATTGTTGCCTGAAATGATATATCCCATGACAAAACTGATAAGCAATTTTTTTATTTGCTGCTGAATGTGCAAACACTTTCTACAACCTTCCATTGGAATTAGGCATAGATAGAGATATCTTTTTTTTTTTTTAAAGAAATTTGATGGAAACTCATAATTAACAATTATATCTAAAGCTCTATTCACTGATCACAATGTTAAATTACTTACAGAATCATATTTCATGAAAAAAGTCACTTCTTTAATTGTTTCAGAATGTAAACTTTTGCAACATCTTTTTAATAAGAGAATATTAGTGATAATTCAAAAAAGAAAGCTTCATTTTAATAAAAAAAAAGTCTCAGCAATAAAAACCTTATTACCTTGAGAGGTAGCATGTCACAAGAAGCCAGAAATAACAAGAGATGAAAATCAGACATGGCTTCCAGGAATTGGGTGGGTGAGTACTCTTCCATATACTGTGTTAAAGCATTGAAATCCTGAAGAGAAAATTACATAATAAAAATAAAACATTAGCACAAATCCACAACTTTTACAGAAATCATTAAAATATTCAAAAATAACTCAAAGCAAAAAAGAGGACCAAAAAGTTTCCTCTTAAAAAAAAAAAAAATAAATAAACAAAAATAAAATACAACATACCACAATAGTCACCAACCGTCATTATAGAGATTTAAAAGGTAATTAATAGCTGCTAATATAAAATTCAGAATAAAGAATTTGCTGTGAATCTTGCTTCAGATAAAAGTTTAACAGAAATGCAGACACAAAAAACATTTTTATATTTTTTTTCATGTTAATCTCAAGCAATTGATTCTTGAATATAATTTAGAGCTTCAAATATATTTAAAGAACTTGAATTGAACTGCAAAAACTTAAGTGAGTATTGTCAATTCCTCAAATTATTTCAACAAAAACACAAACTTACTTGAATTTCTCCCAAGCTTTCTCGGTTTTCAACAGGGAAATTTTTATGATTGGAATCTGAGAAAGTGTAGATCGGATTTACAGGGAACGCACATGGGATATCAACCAGTAAATATTCAACTGGCAGTGGACGTGCCAATTCAGTCACTTCATTACCATATTTATCTTTTACCTAAAAATGCAGGGATGAAAATTTAATCACTAGACATAGCAATAACAAATTTTTCATGCAAGTCACATAAAAACTTTACTAATAACAATTTACACTAGAAAAACCTAATAATACATTTGAAGAAATACTAAAAATCAAGAATAACAGCTTTTTAAATTATTTCACTACTAACAAAATACTGAATTCAATAAAAATGGCCATATTTTATAGAATACAAGAGACACATTAAAAATAAACTATTAGCAGTCAGCCCTTATCTTTTGCAGTGTTTTCTTTCATGAATACAGGAAAAAATATGCCAATATCTGACCCTTTAAGACTTGATATTTTAGATAGCTAGTTAAAACATTGTACCTTATAGAAGACATCAGGGACAAACTGCTCACTAGTAGATTCTTTTACATAACCTAACTCTGGAGCATCTTTTGTAGGAATAAGACAATCATCTCGAACAAGAGCCATGCACTGGTTAGACACTTGGTACCCTTCAAAGTGGACTTGGTTTTTATTATCTCCAGTCACAACCACAGTTACAAACTTGGAACCAAATTTTCCTTCTTTAGAGTAGCGACATGGATTTGGGTATTTATTCTGGAACTCAGCAGCCATAATGCACTCTTCAGCACTTAAAAAGTGAGAATCCTACAAATGAATAAACATGGTTCAATATCAATTATATCTGTTTGATAAAAGGACACATTCAGGAAATTAAAAAAGTTAATTAACTTTAAAGAGTACAGGTAAAAATAAGGAAAATATCTTGACACATGTTTTAAATTTTGTCAGAATTACAAAATTTATGATTCATAAAATAATTTCAGTATTCAAATTATTTCTATTTGATTTTCTGATGTGGAGTTGTCACTATATAGGTATAATAGAGTTACTGGTGTGGGTTTTACAAGTAAGTGAATCTATACATGGTGTCATTTTGAATGGGAATTAATGTGAGAAGTTGATCTGAAAAGCCTGAAAAACCTATAAAACCAAGCTAAGTAATTTAGACTTTACTAATATGCTGGAAGTGCCACAGTGCCTAGTTTTTACTAATGGGCTTTTGGAGAAACAAAAACCATTTATTTACAATAAAATAAATTAGTACCTAGAATTGTTGGGATTTGAACTTGTTAAATTTATAGGGTTTTAACTAATAGGATCAAGTGAAACAAAGAATATCCATCCTTCACTTGCATTTGGTGCTGGAAAAATGACAATTGAGACAGACCATCTGGCCTGAATTAGATCAAATCAGACTGAAATTCAAAGTGCAGGTTTTGTTATTTTTATTATCCCATTCACCCCTTTTTGCCTTGGTTGAATATTAGATTTGAATTTAGTCAATCTTGATGGTAATTTGAGAAATTTGACACCTGAATCTTATTCCTTACATATACCAGTGGCAGAACAGATTAATCAAGCAGAGGAAACACATAACACTATCCCTCTTCAGTTCACAATGGAAGAAGAAACCAAACATCAACTGATCTTTCTGGATATACTAATAACTCTCATAGAGAATGGGCTGATATATACATCAGAACAATATTCAGAAGGTGCTCAAACGTACAGAAAAATAAAATCAAGCCTAACACAGAGAACATTACCAAGAATTGTCTGTATTCCATACATTGTAGATGCAACAAAGAATACAATGGTGAACACCCACCTCCCCAAAGTAAGGAGGGATGATGGAACAATGAAAATCCATAATTAGAGCTAAGAAATGAAAACAGTTATGGAAGAGCATGGCAGGAAAAGGGTGGTCGCCAACCCCTGTGGTGTGAACTAAAAATACTATCCAAGGAATACTAGAGAATCAGATGCCTGAAGAAATCGGCACATGTAAGCTATTATAGCCTCCTCAGAAGGTTTAATAGAAATAAATATGATATGAGAGCCATTAATAAAGAAAGAGAAAAAACAGCAAGACTTCAGTAGCAGCAATAAAAAGCATGACAGCAGCAGGCAAGCAACAAGAACATTAGGTTTAAGGCTCCAAGGTTTAGGATTGGTTCACTAAACAATAGCCTAGTTGATTAAAACATTGGTTCATGAATTTGCTGTCATTGTGAGTTCAATTCCTGGGCTGAGTAATACAGATTTAGACTCAGTGAAAACTGAGCAGTACTTAAATAAACAAGATAATAATATGGACAGCTGAATGATAACAATTTACCCCATAGATTAAATAAAGGGCCCAGTTCAAAATTCCCTGAAGTTTACCCAGATCAAACAGCAACTAAGTTCAAATGTAAATAATCATTTTTTTAACCTACAATGATTTCTAACAATGCTGTATTTAGGCACTTCAACATGAGGAAATATTTCATTATAAATTGTCAGTTTTTACAGTAAAAACCAACATTACATAAAATCTTTGAAAATGTGTTTTAAAATATTTCAGATACCATCATAAAACATTTCTTAAAAAAATACAAAATGAACAATATGGATATTATAACCAAAAAAGATAAATTATTATTACTTACTGAATTACCACGAAAATGCTTTACAGTAGCCTTTTTCAGATCATCTGCAATCAAGTCAGTGAAGATCCAACCAATGGGACAAAGACCAAGTTGTTCTGCCACATTATTTACCAAATCTTCTTTATCATCATCCAACAACTTTATTCGATTCCTGGAGCTTTCCTAAAAGTAAACCATTTTATCACAAACTGAATACAGATAAGATGTCCTGACCTTTTCATAATCAAAGAAAAACAAAAGAGGTAAAAGTAGAGATATTAGGAATAATCTAATATATGGTACCTATGCAACTATTAATGTTACTTGCATAAAAAAATACTTATTACTATGAACCAGTACAACTTGGTACAG
This sequence comes from Acanthosepion lycidas, assembly GCA_963932145.1. Taxonomy (NCBI): domain Eukaryota; kingdom Metazoa; phylum Mollusca; class Cephalopoda; order Sepiida; family Sepiidae; genus Acanthosepion; species Acanthosepion lycidas. The sequence goes on from OZ010582.1 coordinate 405,795, forward strand.
CAACAACTTTAGTCCAACAGTAAGTCTTACAGAAAGAAAATAAGATAGGATCACATAAGGATGCACAAAATGAATTTAATGACATAGGACTTAATTTACATTGCAAATGATTTTTACATACTAAAATTGAAATGTTATTCTGGAAAATGATTTTTAATATAGATTTGCCTTTTCTTTTACAATAATTCTAATTCTAAATTTAACCATTTATACATATTTGTACACTAACAAAAACTTTGATAAAATCAAAACTATGAAATTAATGCTTACAATCTTTTAAAGTCTTCTAATTAGTGAAAGTTTACAAATTTCCTAGCAAAGTAAATAAAGAAGTGCATCAACCAAGAAACATACGATTGGACTGTTTCAACTATCTGTATATATCCGAGTGGATATATGTGACTAGCCATTTACCTGTGGTGGTTCATAAATGGCAGCTATAGTTGCCTTGATTCCCAAAGGCACATCTTTATGAACCTCATAGTGTCCATACAAAATCCCCAGTCGCTGCCTGCCAGTTCTGCGCCAGTAGTTCAAAAAACGTTCAGCAATTTTAGGGTTTTCAAACATTATGTTATCAACATGTCGATACGTCTGCAACAAAAAAAGAAAGCAAATATTTTCACATTACCCAACATTTAAAACAAGACATTTTCAGCAGTTTTATGAAATCAATTTCCGATTTTGTATTTCTAAAAGAAATACTAAATATAAAGAATTCTTTGCAGTTTTAAATATATTTAGTTTCCTCACAATATTCTTGTAATTTTATTTCTTTCATCTAATGCTAAAAAAAATTCTGTTCAGTTAAAACCTTGCATTTATTGGTTATATATACAGCTCTGAGGTATGCTATATTTATTGGTTAAAGTACTCAATATCAAGGAGAGAGCATATGTAAATACATAAGTGGACATTGAGGAAACACCCAGTAATGACCACAATATATATATATATATATATATATATAAGAATACTGTATAAAGTAGTAAAAGAAAATTGGTATAGAAAATGGTTGTTCACTTTTTTGCCTTCCCAACAAGGAGTAAAAGAATTGGATATGGAAATTTTAGGATGTCCTATTTGATTCTCTGACTCAAATTAGGGAAAAAATATCTATCAGAGTAAGAGCTTAAAATCTTAAAAACAAGAAAACTTGGAGGCATCCTCTTACTCTCCATTAAAAAACTTACTCATAAATATATTGAATGAAAAAAAAATGTAGAGCAAAATGTTTATATTATAAAAACTGTTTCGTTAAAATAGTATGAAGATAGGATTCCTGTCACTTTTCACTACTGACAAAATAGATCTACTATTGCTGATCAAAGAAAGTTTAGAATTGAATACAATAAAGAACCAACTCTTAAGAACACTATTGCTAAATGGATGAAAAAATTTAAAGAGACAGGCTCCATCCAGGATAAGCCATGATCTGGAAGGCCATGTATCAGCAACAAAAGTGTTGCATCCATAGAAAAATCCTTTACAGCAAGTACAAGAAAGTCTGTAAGATGTGCATTATTAGAGCTCAGGCTCCCAAAGTCTAGTGGACATGAGATTCTGCGCGCAAAACTTCACATGAAAGCTTACAAAATTCAATTTCAACAGTTGTTAGAAGAGGATTATTATGCACGGCTAAGTTTCTGTCATCAGTTCAATGAAAAATTTGGCAATGATGATGCATTTGTGAGTAGTTTACTGTTCTCTGATGAAGCAACATTTCACATTAGTGGCAAGGTTCACAGGCATAATTGCCAAATTTGGGGAACTGAAAACCCAAATGAAACTGTTGAACATGAAAGGGACTCTCTTAAAATTAATGTGTGCTTTTGGAAAAAGCATATCTAAATAGCTGTCACTGTTAATAACACGAAATTGAAAAAATATTGCCCTACGATCCGATTTTTTCCCAAAGCACACATTAATTTTAAGAGAGTCCCTGTTCTGTTTGTGGAAAAAATTACTTTATTCTGCAGCTTGAACAAAAAAAAAAAACAAACTTGAAAGACAATACAGTGTTTTAACAAGATGGAGCTCCTTGTCACTTTGCTCTATGTGTTAGAGAGTTTCTAAATCAGGAATTTCCTAACACATGGATCGGAAGGGGTGGACCATTTTATTGGCCTCCACGTTCACCAGATTTGACGCCATTAGATTTTTTTTATAGGGACATGTGAAAACAATTGTGTATGCAACCAAACCTAGTTCATTAGAAGATTTGAAAGCTAAATTAACTGTGATGCCTGAATGTGATTTCAGGCATTACTGTAAATCAGTTGGCAAATGTTTTCCGTGAACTGCAAAATCGTGTTACACTTTGTATTGCTAATGATGGAGGACATGTGGAAACTGAAATAAAATTTCAATAAAACCTTAAAAATACAGATTTACTTCTTTCTAATCCTTTTTACAAATTATTTCTATCGCAAATACAAATAAAGTTATAAATTTTTTTAAAGTGAACACGAACTTTATGGACACCCTGTATATTACACATCCATATGTACTTTTTTTTTACTTTTTTCCCATAGTTGTAGAGGCTCAGAATCACAAGTGGAATGAAATATTAAGGGAAGTAACTCAATATAAAAGCATTACAAAAATTACCTATAATTTTGAAAGCGAAAAAAATTTAAAGGTGGGGAAAAAAAAGAAAATTGAATAAATGTACCTGTCGGTTCAAAGTGACTGCATTTGGCTGACATTTGGTACAAATACCTCCTGGCCAGGGAGGATGTTCATTGCAACCAGATTTTATTTTACAGCTAATGTCTTCCAAATTGGCAAATTTTCCCCTAAAAAAAAAAAAAAAAAAAAAAAAAAAAAATTTCAAGATTTTAAAAGGTTTTTTTTAGAAATTGTAGTCCATAAAGAATTCCTAAATTTTTTTTGTCTATTAATCTTTTATAACCATTAAGGATAAAAACAATCTAACATGAACATAAAAGATAGTTTCTATTGTTAAAGTGTTGTAAAATTTTACATCAATGAATTTGTAATCACAGTAAGTTCACTGATCAAATTATGAGTGCACCCCACTCAAACAAAATCTGACATATGGTTAATTAAAATGGGAATCCAGTATATACATGGTGTCAGTAACAAAAATTATTTAACCTCCTTCAGCATTCTCACAGACATCAGGGAATTAACCTTGAAGCTCTCCTACTTAAGGCACTAGGAGAGGTTCTGCCTGAAAGGATGGAGCCCTGAACCTAAGCAGTTTATTGATGAGTATTTCACTAAAGCTTATGGTAGTCTAGTGGTGAGATGTCTCATTCTTAACATAACTTCAAGCGAAAGATGAAATTTTAATTTTTCACTCAATACATTTGTTGCTACCCTTCCAGGAAAAACCGAAAGATATAAAAAGGTAACCATAATTACTTCTTGCCCTAACCAAATACACTTGCATAATGTAATTTCATACTGAAACAAAATCTAGTATTGTATTTAGCATCCCATTTGGATAAAGATGGTAACTTTTGTTTCAGATCACAGGTTTGGCATCACTGGAAATTTTTCCTTGCTACAATATTGATTGAAAGAAGAAAAAATTAATAATTACATGCTATTCTTTTTTTTACTAAAGCAATGACTTACAATTCAGTTGTAATTGCTATATTTAAACATGTGTGAATAAGCAAAAAAAAAAAAAAGAAAAAAGATATAAGGATGGCAATAACTCACTTGTCAACTCCACCTGTTAGCTTTCGCAGATATGAATGAAATGACAAGAACTTAATTGGAGGGTTACATTCTTTCAACACCTCTTCATCATAAGGCTGCAAAATAAGAATTACATGGTAATGTAAATACAACATTAAACATGTTTAACAAATTTATTACAAGTAGTTCTTGATGAAAAGTGAAGATAACATTTCCCAATTCAATGACAGGACTGTACAAATATGTTATCACCAGAACTGCTTAAATGGACACACTGCAAATGTGTAAGGGGAAATAATCTCGTTATTGTGCAATGGAACCAAAGACAAGATTTGTCATCAGAATGGTGACATACCACACGACTAGTGAAGATGAATAATTAACTGTTAGGTATAGCCAAAGTATTTGTTTCAATATGAAAAATAAAAATATGTTTATATAAATTTACCAAATATCAGAGAATTACCACATTTAAATGAATTTTCATCACTTACTCATTAATGAATTTTATATTGAATATTTTATTTTACTAGAAAACAAGAAAATACTTTTACTTAGAGAGGGCAGCTATACACCCCCTCCTTTAATAACACCATGAACAGTTTAATTTGGGGGTGATGGCAATTATTTTTTACAATTTGATAAAGAAAAATCCTTTAAGATATTATTTCCATACAAAAAATATTATGCAATATCTGCTTGTAAAAATAATATTGAAAGAAAAAACTTTTTTCTCCAGTGTTGTTATATCTGAAGTTATTTTCCCCAGGTAATGCAGTATCCCCTACAAGTCATTTTCACATCAAAATAGATTTCAATACATTTTTTCGTTCTCTGGTATCAATTTTTCAAACAGTCTATAGAACCTAAGAAATAGGAAATAAAGCATTCAACGCAATAAATTAATAATATCAACATTTAAAATGATCCATATGATCAGGTCAATGAATGGTACCTGATGTTATCACAAGTGAACACAACACAATTCCTTATGAAAACAATGCATTTCAAAGTTTTATAATTACTTTTTTTTTTTTTTTTACTTCATTTGTAAACTTGTTACTCTGCAGAATAAACAGAAAATGTTACGGAAACAAAGTTTAATACTTAATCAGAGGGAATTTGTCATGTAATAATGGTTAAAAAGCTCATCCAGCAGACCATTATTATTATTAAATAATGATTGATCATCATTTCATGCTCCTTGTGATCTTGTGACAAATTAAGCTAAGTAAATACATATAATATTCAATTAGTCTTCCGTGTTTATTCTGAACTAAGTTTCTGCTTTCATTCAAATTACAATGAAGAAAATAGTCTCACCTCCAGTGCAGCACAATGAAGGCACTTTCCTTGTGGCCCATGGCGACATCTAGAAATTACAAAGAAAATATTTAGAAAAGAGAAAAGATAAACCAAGAAACAGGAAGTTATAAATGAACATTCAAATCTGTGTCAACAACTTGTTTGCACATAAGCCTTGTAATGTTTAGCAACAGTTGTGAATTAATTTAGAACCTACTACAAACATCCTTCTTCTCTGAACAAAATGGTTAATTCAGGTTTTACTAAGCAAAACAGAAACTGATAAGCAATATTATCATTTTATTCAATGTTATTGTCATTTTAAAATCAAATTTCTCATTCAGAAAAGGGGCAGTATATTTCTTTAATATCTGCTTTAAATAGGGATTCATAAGATGCATTAAAAATAATTTGAAAGCACATGATCACTTTTCCAAATAGCTTTTCTGAATAACAACGATATCCATGGCATCTGAGGTACAATAGCTGAAGCTTTACAAGACAATTCAATGTGTACTTGACCAATTTCATTTATTACACAAATATAAAACTAATATTTTAAAAGGTTAAATAAATGAAAACTAAAAGATCCAGTTAGAAAAGTACGATTGTTTAAAATAAAATTACAAAAGCAGCTGCAGAAAAAATGTTTGATTTGAATGATACTCAATTACAAATGAAAGAAAATATGTGCACACAATAATTGAACACTAAGTTTGATTATTTCCTTCTAACTTATTTGGAGCCTTACTTTTTTTTCATATATTTATTTATATTTTTTTTATATATATAATTGCTTTTTTCACTGCAAATTATTCATTATATCATATCCAAGTATTTTACAAAAAATTAAAGCCGATTACACCATACTTCAAGCTTAACTTAGGCTTATAGTTCACTACCATGCAATGAGATGAGGTAACATAAATCACAGATTATTGTTATATAATTATAGTGAAATCATTACATTTTTTGTCAAAAGCATTTTATTTTTGGTAGTATGTTAATTTAAAATATTCCTTTTTACAGGTTTTATTTCTGAAATGGAATTTCACTAATGCCTATCAAAATGACTGGAAGAAAGCGATCTAAAAAGAACAATGGAAAAGAGAGGTAACAAAGTGTAAAACAAAATAGCTCCAGTTTGTTCAACTTATGAAACTTAGCATTGCAGCCAAAGTATTCTAAAATGATGCCAATAACTTAAGAGAAAATGAAAAATACTGAACAACAAATCGAATATAGGATCAAAATTTATATTTTTATTTATTATGTAACTAAATACATAACTGTCAACAATGTTTCTGTAAAACTTGATATTTCCTGAAATAAATTCTGAATAAACATTATTCTTATTATTTTACTTAAGTGTAAAGTAGTTTACAATTCCTTATGCCCAACCATGAAAAAAATGTTGATCGGAACTGCCTAAAACCTTTAAATGTGTATTGCTGCAAAATTATCAAATATCAAATACACTCCTCCTCCACTGAATGCATCAAATACACAAACTATTATCTGCAACAATCTGATAAACTAGCTAACAAATAAAAATCAGACATCAAAACTTCCATAGAAGAAATGTCAAGGAATTATACACATTTAAATATGATACACTCAATGGGGAAAAAAACCCAACTTACAATTGTTCATTGCGTTTCCTCTTGACTTTGCCATCTTCTTTCTCTAGAATTTGATCAACTGCATCAAGTACAACATTATTATTTGCTTTGTGTGCAGCAAATGCCCCAGTACTGCTACTACTGCTTCCATTATCAACTGGACCAGGAGACTGAGAAGAAGTGGAGGCTAAAGGGGACTCTTCTGACAATTTCTTGTAGCCAATATTTGTCTCAGGAAAAAGGAAGAGCATGTCTCCATGACTGCAAAGACAAATAACAAACAGGTTTTTAACAAATTTGAATCAGTTTGTTTCGGGCTCTCACTTTGAGAATTTATCTAAATCCTTGCATTAACAAAGTTATTAGCAAGATGATACTATAAACCGTTATTAAATATTTGTAGTAACATATACTGTGTGCCAAATTATTATCAAGATAACTTTTTTCCTAATATTTCAAAAACCGTCCAATCAATTCACACAAAATTTTCACACAATGTTGGCAACACTGACCTGCGCAATCACTGAAATTTTTGTACTGATCTGCACAATGTAAACAAACTGGCGCCATATTTTTTATCAGCAGGGTGATTTGAACGTGCCAAATTATTAGAAAGGTTTAGTCAAATTCCCAGAATTGAGCAAACAAAACGTTTATTAATGTTGCACGTGAATGTTTATGATCAAAAGAAGCTAATAAATAAGATAATCAAACAAATAATAACAGATACAAAGGCACAGTTTTAAACAAATTAATAGGGAATGTGCTTTCCCTGTTTTGAAATTACTTGAAGTCTATGATCCATAGAATTTGTTAATTGTAGGACGTCATCTGCTGTAATGCCGCAAGATATGTCAAGAATTGCTTCCCACAACTCAGCGGTGCTCCTGAATTGTCGTCCATTGGTGCATAGTCTTCGCTTCATGATGCTCCAAAGGTTTTCGATTGGGTTCAAATCCAGAGAATTTGCTGACCACTTCATTTTTCGAGGTCCATCAAAGCCTAACTGTTTCAAATATTCAGTAGTCTTGTGAGCAGCATGTGAGAGAGCATTATCTTGCATAAAAACATTGGCCCTTCTGAAGGCAACTCTTTGCCTTTTCATCCACAGTTCAAGATGCTCCTTCATAAACGCTATGTATGCATCAGCTGTCATTTTGACGCCATCTGGTACTCTCCATGGGCCCACTAATGTTTTTCCAATAATACCACCCCAGATCATTATGCCTCCACCGCTTTGTTGGCGTCTCAAACGCTGACGGCGATCCTGTCCGTTCATTACCCAGCCTTTGCACCATCTATCTGGGCCATCAAGTGTTGCTTGAGCTTCGTCTGTGAACAAAACTTTAGAGAAGTCAATCTTCATATTGTCCTTGGCCCATTTCAATCGATTTTGAATTTGATTTCTCATCAATGGAGGCTTCGATACAGGTTTGACTGTTGTTACTATTTCCCTCAGATACTGACACTGAGTACTTTTAGACACAGTAGGATCCCCATGCGACTGAAAAGCTCTTGACTGGTAAGTCCAGGGTTCTTTGCGGCCTCTCGTTTAAGTCATGACATGAGACGACATGAAATAACCCTCGGCTTGCCTTTATCTGCCCTTTTGCGTACTTGTGTAGGGTCGGCAGTGAACTTTTTCACTGTTTGATGACACCTCCCTATCATTTTAGGAATTTCTAGGGTAGATTTACCTTTTGAGAGTTCTGAGGTGATTGTTTTCTTTTCAGCATCACTTAAACTGCTTTTACAGCTCATCTTTTCACTAAATTCTTACACTTTTATAATAATTTGGCATGCTCAAATCACCGTGCTGATAACAAATATGGCACCAGTTTATTTACATTGCACAGATCAGTACGAAAATTTCAGTGATTGCGCAGGTTAGTGTTGCCAACATTGTGTGAAAATTTTGTGTGAATTGATTGGATGGTTTTTGAAATATTAGAAAAAAAGTTATCTCGATAATAATTTGGCACGCAGTGTATATTTAAACACTGGAAGCCTACCATTGGTTTAATGGCTGAGAGGAATAAAAGTTTGCTTACCTTTTCCCATTAAAACAAGAACTAAAAGTTTCCACAATTCATTTGATCTCATTAAGCTGAAGGAACAATCCCTGAATTTTTATGTCTGTGCAAACACATATGCCCAATTCTTTAAAAAATGAAAACTGTCTCTAACAATAAAAAGAAGAGTATTTCCCCCGATAAGCCATGTTCTTAAATAACTCCTACCCAGCTCTTCTACTTTTCACTTACAGAAACCCTGTAGATATTCAAACTCAATTACTTCTCCAGTTACTTCAATGATAGGCATCAGGAGGGTGTAACTTCAATTTTTCATTACACACCTACACAGATCTCAAAGATCAAATTATACAATGTTAATTAAAAAGATTTTTCTAGTTACTTTTTTAAAAATTCTGTCACATAATTGTTGCAATGAACAATGTAGACACATTCTTCTTTGTAGTGTGGCTTTGGCAAGAGCAATTTTCTCATTTCATTATGACAAACAAGCTACATGTTGCACATCAATGATTGGTTTGGGATCCTCATCTACTGACACATTATTCATGACCATGGTTTCTATAACTATTTAGCTACCAACATGTGACCAGAAAGCAGGTTACAAATTCATGATTTCTTCTTTTAACTCATTTCTCTAAGATCTTTTTAGAGCCACAAAAGCACAAAGATAATTTTAATTGAGTGATAATTAGGAAGACACATTGAAAAACTATGCAGATGGCTGAAAGCATTTAATGAAATAAAAATGCTGAAAGCATTTAAAAAAATTAAAGGATTTGTCCTTTTCTGTGTTATCTGTAGGGGTGGCTCACAAGTCAAGCCAAAGTGTGATAGACTGGAATCAAACAAAATCTGAAATCTTGTTACCCTTGTAACTGATAATAGCTTAAATATTACTATTCTGGGAAAACAGTTGATTAAATAAGAATTTTTAATTGGTTCATAATGAAAGAGGTCTTCACTCACCAAATGTTATAGTCACTCAAACACTTGGCTCTTGTTGTTCGGATTAATTCACCCTTTTTTCGATCTTTGTAAATTTCCCAACCAGTGTCATTGAGTTGAAACTCTTTTTTTATCTGAAATAATTACAGAGAAATTATGAGTCATATATATATGAATTAACTTACATCAAAGTATATTCATTAATTGAAAACATTACTTTTTAATTTGATCAAAAAATAAATGATACAAGCTGATGTACTGCTCAAGTATTCAGCTGTAGTTTTATGTTGTTGCTTTATAGAAGATTCGTTTTGAAGAAAAATGATTAAACCAGACAGAAATATGCTGAACACAATGTCCAGATTGATAGATCGAGTATCTCTTGGAAAAAAAAAAAATCATTCTTATTTCAACCCAGGCCTGTTCACAAACTAAAACTAACTCAGTTCAAAATGAACCCCTATGCAACAGCCTGGCCAAAGTCTCTGAAAAGGACAGGAATTAAGGTATACAAATTAAATGTAATATTAATTATAAAAAGATTTATGCAAATTTAAAATTCTATCTTTTTTCACTTAACCATACTTTTACATATTAAGATGAATATTCTTTGAACCATTACTGATTGTGTAAATAATAAAAATTTGTATAGATTTTCCAAATTTTTGCACAGAAAATATTTAGAAATTTGTAAAAGGAGTTCACAAAAATAGCTATAAAAAATAAAGTAACTAGGAAATATTCCTAATGACAACTGCTTTGAACTTCACTTTTATATTTAGTTAGGTTAGGTAGACCAGTTAAAATTATTAACAATTAAATAAAGACATTACTAATTAATGTTATATGATATGGAAGATAGTTAATGTATGTAAAATTGCCAAATCAAGTGGTGAAAATCATTTTTAACATTTTTATGCTAGCTGTTTGAATGTGTGTCTTCTTCATAACAAAAATGTTTTGAAAAAGATTAGAATGAGCAAAGAATTTACAAAAAAAAATTAAATACTAAAGATCATGGGGCAAGTGAAATGAAGTATCACTAAGAGCATAAAAGGACAGTGAATTCAACTTAAACTAAGATTAAGTATAATTGATACACATAACCCAAAGAAGTTGGTATGACATGATTAATGAATTTGCCAAAAGTTCACAAGATTTTTGGTCACTCTAGTGTTTGTCTATTTAGAGACCTATTCATTGTATTTGCATAGATTTCAATGGAATTTTGGAAACTTAAAAATCCAGGTTAAAACTAAAAAACACTTTTTAGCTGTCCGTCTGGTTTACAGAAGGTTCTTTGTTTGAGAAACTAATTAATCTTGTCTATCTCCTGGACAAACCAGCAAGTAGCAGTCCAACAGTCATGCCTACATGACCTGTTCAAACATCATACATTAGAAAAAGTTAGCCACAAAAGTAATTCAGTCCTAAGATATCTCTCAATACCGCCAAGGTAGAAAAGGGAATATTTGAAACAAAGCAGATTCATAGACATTGTACAATTTCATATTTCATCTCTAATTGTTAATAATTTTTCAACAGCTTCATTTTCTTGATTGGCATGTTTACCTCTTTTCAGATAAATCATCTGACACAGAGGAAACAGTGGATTGGATTCTTGCCCAGACCAACAAAAATCCACAGCTCGTGAATTCTTCACAAGTACACAACAAATTTGAATCCACTTAATACATCCCAGTGAAGGAAAGAAAACACCTTCACCTTTTCTTTTAGGGATACTTTACAGATGAGACACATCCAAATTAATTTTCGTCCAGGAGGTAAGCCATTTTCTCTTGTGTTAGACTCCCCTCTGATATCCTGATCACCTATGTACCAGGCGGAAGGAGGTTACATTCGACAAGTGCTTCTTTGTAGAGGAGTGGTGGGGGGATATTTCTATCAGCATTGCATCCTTGGCTGTGTTCTTTCAGTCTCCTTCATTTCCGATATTGCCATCATCTACTAGCTATGCAGGTGGTAAAGATGGGCAGTTTAACCAAAGAACCAAATTTTTTCAGTTTCATCTTCACACCGTGAAAATGCATTGAAATTTTTTACAAAACCAAAATCATTCAGTTTAGTGCTATCACTCCTGAATGACCATATCCAAAGAAACACTAGTGAAAAAGACTTTCAGATGTTAATAAAATTAAATTTTATCAACATTTATACCATTGTAAGAGAAAAATGATTTAACAAAAATGTTAAAAACAATTGACTAGTTTTAGGAAATAAATGTGAAATCTATTTGCTTACAAAAGAAATGAAGAAGAAAAAAAGAAATACGACATATGACACTTGGAAATCATAGAATATTTTCAAACAGAAAAAGAAAAGGAAAATACATGATGTCTGGAAATCTATTTGTTTCAGTTTTCAAAAAAAAAATAAAAAAATTTCTGGTAAAATTAAGTTAAGAACAAAATAGCAAGTAAAAATAAAAAAATAGTTACCAGTTTCTTCTTCATAAAATTTAACATTAAGTCAGATTTTTCCTAAGGGTAATGCCAGTACGCCAATCACAAAATAAAGTTGTTGTAAACAAGAAAAATGAATGAAGATTTTTTTTATAAATTAGATATTAAGAATAATTAAAATAGTTCTTAATTTCATTTTTAATATGTGTATATTTCCATTTAAAAAAGAAGAGGTGATACTTGCAGATTTGAAAATATACTCATTCTAAAAGTGAAATCAATATTATTTAATTATTTTTAATATTTAATTTTAGGTATATTCAATAGATAAAAACAAATTTATTTAGGAGAAAAAATAACACATTGATTTTCCTTGTTTAGAAGAAATTTACTTGCAAAACCCCAAAAACAGTTGACTGGCATACCAGAAAAGAATTGCCGTATTTTTAATTATTTTAAACATGAGGAGTTTCATCTTTTTGTCTTTTTAAAAGTAAATTATTATCAGCATTTCTGAATATAAACAGAATTCTTTGCCTCTAAATAAAATAATTAATTGCTTGAAAACAAGTGCCCGTCAGTGTCAGACAGTAGTTTCAATAATTTGAAAGTTCTTTTACCACACATTTATTACTATTAGTTTGTCGTTTTTATTTATCTTTTTTTTTTTTTGGCTTACTTTATAATTTTTGAAGGAATTCATCTCCATGGGTCAAAGAAGAAATCAACATCATCCTGGTTGTAGTTTAAGGTGTCTTCTAACTGAGTGTACAATTTCAAGAATATTGATAAAGATTGGTCACTGATTTTGCAAAAGAAATTAATGTGTAAAATTTAGTCTTGAAAAAAAAAAAACGTATTTCACATTTTCAGCTGTTCAAAGCGAAATCATATTAATTTGATCATGTCAAGCCATCCACTAAATTCTGCTTATGCAATCAAGGTGACACCAACAATCAAACTCTACTCATCGATCAGCTGTTTTAAGGCCGCCAACCTTAGTCACTTTGGCTCTTACTCAAGAGTTGCCTGTCAACTAGTGGTATACACATACCAAGTATATAGCTTCACCAACTGAGATTGCCACTTTAGTGTGAGGTTAAGACCCTTTAGCATGGGGTCAAGTTCCGCCAGATTGATATGCTGAGCATCGTTTGTTGGACGAAGCCAGCAAGTATCCTCCAGTATAACAGCAGGTTTTTCCAACACCATGCTAATTGCCAGGAAGCTTGTAACAACCCATGCATTAAATTCTTCTCCAGTTATGCATTAGTCACCTCTGGCAGGTGATTACTCCAGTTATTATCCACTTGAGAGGGATGACGTTCACTGTGTCATCCCATCCCTTTGTTACCAAAGTTGCTTGCCTTTTCATTACTCCAGTTGCTGCAGAAAGCCACCCACTGACAGGCAAGTGTCCTGCAAACTTTCTGCAAATGGAAATAAAAGTTGCAGCATGTAACTATGTCAAGGAGTTCCAGAATCACATTCCCTCACTTCCACTGTAGAGTGCTGTGCTCTCCCCAGACTTCAAGGCCCAATACTAGAGCTCCATCTTTCAGGCACTTGGGATTTTTATTGGTCAAC
>OZ010582.1:419584-984584 GCA_963932145.1 Acanthosepion lycidas
TCATATATACATGACATATAAGCTAACAGTATATATATATACCAATATATTACTATATACATACATATATATATAATATATACACATATATATATATACATACATATATAAATATATATACACATATATATATACATACATATATAAATATATATATACATACATATATAAATATATATACACATATATATATATATACATACATACTATAATATATATACACATATATAATATATACATACATATATAATATATATACACAATATATATATACTACATACTATATAATATATATATATAATATATATACTACATAATAATATATACTACTCATATATATAATATATACATAATATATATATATATACATACATATATAAATATATATATACACACATATATATATACATACATATATAAATATATATACACATATATATATATATATACATATATAATATATATATACACACACATATATATATTATGCATATACTAAATATATATATATATATACATATATAAAATATATACGACACATATATATATATATACATCTATATAAAATATATATATACACACACACATATATATATATCTATACATTATATAAATATATATATACACACATATATATACATACATATATAAATATATATATATACACACATATATATACATACATACATATATAAATATATATATACACACATATATATACATACATACATATATAAATATATATATAAGCCACACAATATATACACTACACTACTTATACATTACATACTATCACACATATATATAAACTACATACATATAATATATATCACACATACATACATATAATAAATACATATATACACACATATATATACATACATACATAATATACATATATATATATATACACACACATAGATATATACATACATATATAAATATATATATACACACATATATATACATACATATATAAATATATATATATACACACATATATATACATACATATATAAATATATATATATACAACACATATATATACATACATACATATATAAATATATATATACACACACATATATATACATACATATATAAATATATATATATACACACACATATATATATATATATATATACACACACATATATATATACATATATAAATATATATATACACACACACACATATATATATATATATACACACACATATATATATATATATATACATATATAAATATATATATAACAACCACTCACATATATATATATACATATATAAATATATATATACATACACATATATATATATATTTATATATATACATATATAAATATATATACACACATATATATATATACATATATAAATATATATATACACACATATATATATACATATATTAATCTATATATACACATATATAAATATATATACAACACATATAAACTATATATACTACACCACATCTTGAAATATATATACACACATATAAATATATATACATACATATATATACATACATATATATACGTATATAAATATATGTACACAGATAAATATAAATATATATATAAATATAAATATATATATAAATATAAAATATATATACACATATAAATATAAATATATATACACATATAAATATAAATATATAACATATAAATATATATACAGAAATCATATAAATATAAATATATATATCCTACAATATAAAATATATACACCCATATAAACAATATACATATATAAATATATACACATATATATATTATTACGTGAAGAACAACATTTCCTTCTGGAAAAACACGATTTCAAAACCCATGCCAAATTCACTATAATTGAGAGAATAGAAAAAGTTCAGAGCAGATAACATTAGAAAGATTTTAGAGTCGCATGAAAATAAATGGATACAACGTCTAAAAACAAAATATCCAGCTGGGCTAAATCACAAATTTAACAATATATAGATATAACTCAACAAATAAAAAAAACCTACCAACATTTCCCTAAGAATCAAATGACAAACACACAATCACTAACCAGAGACACATCCCCTCACCAAGTCCAATAAAACTGTCAAACTGACCAGAGAATTCATAGCAGCATGTGTCTATCCAGCTCTTATCTCAAATGGCAACTTAAAAGAGACTGTTTGACCAACAGAAGGAGTGTTAAAAGATTCATGTTAAAAAGATAAAAAATATAAAAAAACAAATGAAAACTACAGACAAAAGTTCATTTTCTCCATCAAGACATTCATTTCTGTAGTTTAGTGCTAGCAGCAAGCAGAAATATTTCTCCTCCCGATGATACTGAGGGCCATTTCGGCCGAAACTAGTCGAGGAATCTAAATGGAAGATAAAAAAAACGAAATAATATTAATCTACAACCCAGTGTGTCTGAAGATTTTAATTTTTTAATTTTTTTTATTGTTCAAAATATATATAATTTAATTTTTTTTATTATGTAATTTTATGTGTATAATTTTTCATAAGACCTTTTGTAGCATTAATTGATAAACACTTTCCTAGATAATAAACTCAGTATAATTTTTAATAAAAATACTCTAAAATTAAGTTACAGTTGTGCTGAAAACCTAGAAATGATTATTAAGAAACTTAATGCTAATAGTTTAAATAAACACATATACCAAACTAAAAAAACAAACAGATCCTAAAATAAAAAGAAATAAAGATAAAGAAAAATTATGTTACTAAAGAAATTTTAAAAACTTTCCTATTAATAATAAATGCCATACTGAATCAATAATTTATCAATGCAATATCTCATCTACTGAAGATCCAGACAGTTAAATTCTACATTGGATGCATACAAAATGAATTCAAAAGAAGGGGAGCCAACATCAAACTTTAATACTAATAAATATCGAAATCAAACGTCCCTATCTAAATATTTCTGGCATTTAAAAGAAACCAATAAAACACCAACAGTAAAATGGAAATTAATAAGAAAAGCTAGAGTTTGTAGGTCATTAAATGAGTCTTTGTACATACATGAAAAATTATATATACAAATAATACAAACTATATAAAAAACCTATTGAACTATTAAATGTTTCCAGACTGGCAAAATTAAAAATAAGTTTACCTTTATTCAATTTGACATTATTGATATCTACACCTCCATTTCAAAAGTTTAAATTTTGTCAGAAATTATATTAACATTACTGATGATGAACTTCAAGTTATTGAAGAATCTAGGAAATCTTTACTAATGTATAGCAATTCCATTTGGGTTAAATATCTATGAGAGCGTATCATTCCACTCAAATAGCTGATTTAGTCGGCATATACAGTGTAACCAGGATATAAGAGACCCGGATATAAGAGAGATTTTCTCTGGTCCCAAATTAAAGCTTGTGTTAATGTATATAAATTAGACCAAACCCAGATATAAGAGACTTCTTCTCCGGTCCCGACAACTCTCTTATATCCCGGTTACACTGTATATATTAGACACCGTCAGTAGAATTATTGACCCTAATCAGGTAGGTCTTTACAGAGATGATGGCGTTATTGTTATCCCGAATAGTAACAGTCCTCTATCTTCCAAAATACGGAAAAAAGATCATAAGAGCTTTCTAATTTCTGGGCTTTAAGATTGAAATCTCTTCTAACCCTAAAATTGTTAACTTCTTAGATGTTACTTTCAACCTTTCTAATAATACATTCAAAACATTTCACAAAGAAAATCAAACCCCCATTTATATTAACGTTGATTCTAATCACCCTAAGTCAATAATTAATCAAATTCCTAACACTGTTAATACTAGTATTAATAGATTATCATCTAACAGTAAAATCATCAATGATAATAATTCACTTATAATGAAGTCCTCACAAAAATTAATTTTAATTTGCTATTAATCTTTATTATCAACAAATTTTTTATGTATGTTGAATATGTATTTATATATAGTTGTTTGTATTGTTACATATGTATGGAAATTTTTATATACATATGTTTATGCGTGTTTGTGCAGATATATACTACTATATATGTATGGGTATATGTATGCGTGTATATTTATATGTGCATGTATGCATACGTATTTGTGTGTGTGTGGATTTATATGTGTGTGTTTATAGATGTATATATGTATAGATAGGTGTGTGTGTGTATTTGTCCTGGGTATGACATGTAAACTGCAACAAGTGGGATTGCTCTAAATTTACTATTGGGAAATGTGGAGTTATCCCTTAAATGCCATTACTCCCAGGTCCAATCTGGCCCAGAGTGGTAGAACCTGTCAGGTTCCCATCTATGGGTCACATAGTTTGCATGTGTGCATGTTATATAAGTACACTGCGTGTATGTGTGCACGTGTGGGACAGCTGTGTATATATATATATATATATATATACACCATGGAATATCAGCATCATGTATATATCCATATGTATCTGTACTATGTATATGTGTACATACATATATGGGTACCTGGTGCTCTTTAGTCATGTTTATGTCAACCAGTCTAAGAGAAGGAAACAGATGACAAACCTGCAACTGAAACAATTACTGGTCATCTCACTTTTGCTTGTTACCAGTGTGTGTGTGTGTCTCTGAGTACATATTTGAATTTTCATAATGTTATGTTTTTGGTCACTTAAAATGGCCCTTTACTTATCACTTATTTAATTATTCAAAATGTTTAAATATTTTTATTACTACTATTATTTTCATAATCATCAAATTTTTGGAAATTATAACGGTTATGATTCACTGCATGAATAGACATCTTAATGTATTTTTTAATGCTCTTTCTTGAAGATTATTTTTCTCTCTTTTTTTCTCTTTTACTTGTCATGTCCAAGTGAAATGGAAGAACATTACAGGTCACCCAGTCTGACTGCTTAACACCTTTCTTCCCCTCACTCTCTCTCTTCCCTCCCAACACATGTCTCTATATATCTCTATCCATCTTTCCCTTCTCACATATTGAAAAAGAAAAAAAACCTTATTTTGAAATCTGTATCTTCCCATCTTATTTTTGATACCTTTTCTTTTCTCTATCCTCTACCCCTTTTTCTTTTTCTATGTTCCTGTTTGAATTTATTCACTCTCTTTTACTTATGTCCGGATAAAAGGAATATCTAAGTCAACCTGTCAGCTGACTATTTATCCTTTTCCTTCCCTCTCTTTCCCCTCCACTTATATATATATATATATATGTGTGTGTTAAAGAAATAAAAAAACAAATGAAACTACAGATAAAGTTCATTTTCTCCATCAAGTCATTCATTTCTGTAGTTCAGTGCTACTAACGAGCAGAATTTTTTTTCTCCTGTTGATGGCCATGCTAACCGAAATTAGTCGAGGAATCTAACTGAAATAATAAAAAAGATAGAATATTAATATACAACCCAGTGTGTCTGAAGATTTTAATTTTTTAATATTTTTTATGTTCAAAACACATATATATATCTCCCCCCTTAAGAAAATCTCTATCTTTCCCTTTAATTTTTGAAACGCCATTCTTTTTCTCTATCTTCTACCCACCTCATTTTTCTTTTTTTGCTTGTGTCTGGATAAATTTTAAATCCATTTATTATTGTAAAATTGTTTGGCCTGATGAGACAGGCATTTAATAACATGAAATAAATTTCATCATTATTATATTTGGTCTATTCTTACATTGAGCTCTTTTCAGATTTATGTCCTCTTTTGAATTATCCCTATTAATTAACAAAAAGTTTATATATATATATATATATATATATATATATATATATATATATATATATAAATAGCTGGCCACTTGTATTCAAGAATACCCATCTACTAGGGTGGCTAACCAATCTCTTATACAGACGCTTGCATAGGAACATTTATGTTTGCTCAACACCCACAGAGCACCCTCTATGGTTTATACTGCAAATATGATGAGCAGTTTCTGGGAGAGAGCATGTTATCTAATGTGATCAACAATTTGAACAAGGCCAGCACACTTAAGCCTTTGGCCACAATGACTTGTGGCTTCATGCTAGCCCAGCTATCAACAGCCCACAAGAGTTCCCTCTACACTATTTCACTAACAAGTCTTGAATCAACACATGGTATGCTTTTCTGGCACATTCCAAAGGTTCCACATGCAGGGATCAAACTCAATCCAGTATGACATCATCAGGAAGTCACTTTCCCAACAAATCGACCTTGGTGAGATTTGAACCTAGGTCTCAAGTTCAGAAAGCAAATATTCTAACCACAAGCCCATTATATATATACATATATATATATTAGATATATACACACATACATAAAAAAATATATCTATACATACACACATATATATATATATATTAGATATATACACACATACATAAAAAAATATATCTATACATACACACATATATATATATATATTAGATATATACACACATACATAAAAAAATATATCTATACATACACACATATATATATATATTAGATATATACACACATACATATAAAAATATATCTATACATACACACATATATATATATATTAGATATATACACACATACATATAAAAATATATCTATACATACACACACACATATATATATATTAGATATATACACACATACATATAAAAATATATCTATACATACACACACATATATATATATATTAGATATATACACACATACATATAAAAATATATCTATACATACACACACACATATATATATATATTAGATATATACACACATACATATAAAAATATATCTATACATACACACACATATATATATATATTAGATATATACACACATACATATAAAAATATATCTATACATACACACATATATATATATATATTAGATATATACACACATACATATAAAAATATATCTATACATACACACATATATATATATATATTAGATATATACACACATACATATAAAAATATATGTATACATACACACATATATATATATATTAGATATATACACACATACATATAAAAATATATCTATACATACACACATATATATTAGATATATACACACATACATATAAAAATATATCTATACATACACACATATATATTAGATATATACACACATACATATAAAAATATATCTATACATACACACATATATATTAGATATATACACACATACATATAAAAATATATCTATACATACACACATATATATTAGATATATACACACATACATATAAAAATATATCTATACATACACACATATATATTAGATATATACACACATACATATAAAAATATATCTATACATACACACATATATATTAGATATATACACACATACATATAAAAATATATCTATACATACACACATATATATATATATTAGATATATACACACATACATATAAAAATATATCTATACATACACACATATATATATATATATTAGATATATACACACATACATATAAAAATATATCTATACATACACACATATTATATATTAGATATATACACACATACATATAAAAATATATCTATACACACACATATATATATAGATATATACACACATACATATAAAAATATATCTATACATACACACATATATATATTAGATATATACACACATACATATAAAAATATATGTATACATACACACATATATATATATTTTTATATGTATGTGTGTATATATCTAATATATATATATATGTGTGTATGTATACATATATTTTTATATGTATGTGTGTATATATCTAATATATATATATATGTGTGTATGTATACATATATTTTTATATGTATGTGTGTATATATCTAATATATATATATATGTGTGTATGTATACATATATTTTTATATGTATGTGTGTATATATCTAATATATATATATATGTGTGTATGTATACATATATTTTTATATGTATGTGTGTATATATCTAATATATATATATATATGTGTGTATGTATACATATATTTTTATATGTATGTGTGTATATATCTAATATATATATATATGTGTGTATGTATACATATATTTTTATATGTATGTGTGTATATATCTAATATATATATATGTGTGTATGTATACATATATTTTTATATGTATGTGTGTATATATCTAATATATATATATATGTGTGTATGCATACATATATTTTAGATATATACACACATACATATAAAAATATATGTATACATACACATATATATATATATATATTAGATATATACACACATACATATAAAAATATATGTATACATACACATATATATATATATATATTAGATATATACACACATACATATAAAAATATATGTATACATACACATATATATATATATATATTAGATATATACACACATACATATAAAAATATATGTATACATACACATATATATATATTAGATATATACACACATACATATAAAAATATATGTATACATACACATATATATATATTAGATATATACACACATACATATAAAAATATATGTATACATACACATATATATATATTAGATATATACACACATACATATAAAAATATATGTATACATACACATATATATATATTAGATATATACACACATACATATAAAAATATATGTATACATACACATATATATATATTAGATATATACACACATACATATAAAAATATATGTATACATACACATATATATATATTAGATATATACACACATACATATAAAAATATATGTATACATACACATATATATATATTAGATATATACACACATACATATAAAAATATATGTATACATACACATATATATATATTAGATATATACACACATACATATAAAAATATATGTATACATACACATATATATATATTAGATATATACACACATACATATAAAAATATATGTATACATACACATATATATATATTAGATATATACACACATACATATAAAAATATATGTATACATATATATATATATATATTAGATATATACACACATACATATAAAAATATATGTACACATATATATATATATATATTAGATATATACACACATACATATAAAAATATATGTATACATACACATATATATATATATATATATTAGATATATACACACATACATATAAAAATATATGTATACATACACATATATATATATATATATTAGATATATACACACATACATATAAAAATATATGTATACATACACATATATATATATATATATTAGATATATACACACATACATATAAAAATATATGTATACATACACATATATATATATATTAGATATATACACACATACATATAAAAATATATGTATACATACACATATATATATATATTAGATATATACACACATACATATAAAAATATATGTATACATACACATATATATATATATATATATTAGATATATACACACATACATATAAAAATATATGTATACATACACATATATATATATATATATATATTAGATATATACACACATACATATAAAAATATATGTATATATACACATATATATATTAGATATATACACACATACATATAAAAATATATGTATACATACACATATATATATATATATTAGATATATACACACATACATATAAAAATATATGTATACATACACATATATATATATATATATATTAGATATATACACACATACATATAAAAATATATGTATACATACACATATATATATATATATTAGATATATACACAAATACATATAAAAATATATGTATACATACACATATATATATATTAGATATATACACAAATACATATAAAAATATATGTATACATACACATATATATATATATTAGATATATACACACATACATATAAAAATATATGTATACATACACATATATATATATATAGATATATACACACATATAAATATATACACACATATAAATATATACACACATATAAATATATCTATACATATAAATATATCTATACATATAAATACATATACACACATACATATAAAAATATATGTATACATACACACACATATATATATATATATATTAGATATATACACACATACATATAAAAATATATGTATACATACACATATACATATAAAAATATATGTATACATACACACATACATATAAAAATATATGTATACATACACACATATATATATATATTAGATATATACACACATACATATAAAAATATATGTATACATACACACATATATATATATTAGATATATACACACATACATATAAAAATATATGTATACATACACATATATATATATATTAGATATATACACACATACATATAAAAATATATGTATACATACACACATATATATATATATTAGATATATACACAGATACATATAAAAATATATGTATACACACACACATATATATATATATTAGATATATACACAGATACATATAAAAATATATGTATACACACACACATATATATATATACACAGATACATATAAAAATATATGTATACACACACACATATATATATATATATTAGATATATACACAGATACATATAAAAATATATGTATACACACATATATATATATATATTAGATATATACACACATACATATAAAAATATATGTATACACACATACATATATATTAGATATATACACACATACATATAAAAATATATGTATACATCTATACATACATACATATAAATACATCTACACATACACACACACACATAAATATATCTACACACACACACACACACATAAATATATCTACACACACATAAATATATCTACACACACACATAAATATATCTACACACACACATAAATATATCTACACACACACATAAATATATCTACACCTACACACACACATAAATATATCTACACATACACACACACATAAATATATCTACACATACACACACACATAAATATATCTATACATACACACACATATAAATATATATATACATTTGTAGTTTAAAAACAGTAAGTTAACCTTGCTAACCAGACACCCCTCTGTAGCTAAATGGTATAGCCGTGTAGGATACAGGTTCAATTTCTGTCAGCAGACACTTATTTCTTATGAGATTTCTCGTACATTCAGGCTGGTAAATGTTATTAATACTGTTTATTATAAACAGAGCATTTACTTAAATATTTGTATCTATAAAAATAATGTATAAACATAAAATATATTAAAATACTGATATATATATATATATATATATATATATATATATATATATATACATAACAAATTCCGAAGAGGATAGAATCCAGGTAGAACTCAATGTCAAGGAGAGAGTAAGAATATAATATAAAATGCTCAAACACCTCACAAATTATATTCATTAGAATCGATTTGCATTTTTCTTTTCAGAAACACAGTCAAATTTGTCCATTTTTAAGATATTTGTAAACAAGTTAGTTCTCAGTTTTTAAAAAATCTTACAAAAATAAAATATACTTTTCTGAAACTGAGAAATATCAGCTGATTTAAAGAAAAATTAATTCAATTTGAAAAAAATATTATTTACTAAGTTTAAAATATCGCAGAAATTAATTTTTTAAGCAAACAATACCTGTACTTTTAACCAACAGTAGCAGTGTTTACATGTTTGACAAAGTGATGACAGATTTAATGTTGTTATACAGAGACTTTATCTGTAAACTGTAATTTAAGAAAATGAATGTCAGCACCTTTTCTATATAATTTTTAAGTACTCAGTAATCTTAAAAATTTAAGAAAATATTCTCCATAATCTAATGTTTTATTGAATATTAGAAATGTCAACTTCAAATTTACTATTGTCATTGTTCTTAGTTTCTGATAATGTTGTGTATGGTCACCAATACAAAAATGGGCAAGTTTATACACAAAAAAAAAATAAAAATTAAAAATTCTTTTAAAAAATATTGGATGATTTGTAATGAGCTTTTGCATTTATGATTAATAAACGGGATCAAAGTAATTCAGAAACTTAAGATTTGAAATTTTATAAAATTATTATAATTAAAAGTTTTTAAAAATGAAAAGCATTCTTGTTAAAATTTATTAATCATCGGAAAAAAGCATCCTTAATATATCATATTTCTAAAAGCAATTAAAAACTTTTCTATTTAAATAATGTTATAGTTTTATTGGATCTTTTTTAATTTTAAGATTTGGAGCAGATTTTCTAATAAACTCACAAATAAATTAGTCATCCCTAATACTAGCATTGTTACAGCCACCTTCAAGACAATTGGAGAGATAATTAGGAAGGAAAATAAACCCAACGCCAATTCAAATGTCAAGATTTATCAAATAAATTGTTTATAATGTAAAAATGTTTGTGTTAAAAATTCCATGCAGGAAAAAAAAAATCAGTTTATGAAATGTTTTATTTATAAAATAAAAATTAAGTGGTGATCTACTTTAATCCCAAGTACAAGCCACAATTTCAAATGCTGATTTTTAAGGGCAATCTCTCTTCATATGGAGAAATTGACGCAATACAATCTTTCTAAACTCTTTGGTTCAGTACCTCCACAATGAGTGATCTCCCCTGGTTTTCGTTGGTCGGTACAGAATTAGAAAAAATGGAGTAAAAAGCGAATAAATCCTAACACACAAAGCATCTAATTAAATACACGAGTAGATGAATTATCTCCAATTAAAAATGGAAGAAAATGACTTGGGTTTAAATGGCAACAAATAATGCGGTAAAATTTCTTGCGGATACGAAACTGCTGCATCGGAAATGAAACTATTATTCAAGCAAGACAACAATGTCTTATGTGTTAGTTTGAGAAACATTTATTTTTCGGAGCAACAGAAGCTTTACAAAGGAAATATACACAAACAAAAATGAGGGAAAAATAATTTTTCAATGAAGAAAGGAAAGACTTTCAAAAATTCATGGATAAAAAAGTTTAGAAACAAATTATTTTCTTAGTTATGTAGTTAAATACGAAACAATGATTTGAAAAAGATTTGTCGATGATTTAGAATGAGAACTGGAATTATGAACGTTTTTTTATTTGTTACCTGAAAACAAAAAAAAAATCGGTTTGCTGGGTAACATTTTTAAAGAACCCAGTGTCCGACGATGAAACTAAACAAAAACTGGTTATTATTAACTAATAAAAAATTTAAAATCATAAGAGACTGTCACTATTTAACAAACTCCATTTTTCTTTCAGAGACTTCTTGAAATAACTTCGAAAATCATTCCTGGTTTTATAAAAAAATTTCGACTTATATTTTGAGTTAAATTCTCCTTTCGGTTTATGAAAATAGATTTAATTTTCAAGTAAAAATAATCTGCTTACAACTTAATTACAAATTTTGATTTAAAATTCGTCGCAAATATTTGTAAAAATTTAGTGTTGTTGAGTTAACTGTTGATTTTTTTTTTTTTTTTTTTTTACACTTTCCTTCTCACACATTTTAGAATATTTTTGAAGTTTGATTAAAATTTAAATCACAATATCAAGTTTTTGCTTTTAATAAAGTTGATTTTAAGGTAAATAAATACAAAAATCAAAAAAGTAACGTGGCCAAAATACAACAAATTTTTTAAAGACTATTCTAGAAAAATTCTACTAAATATTTTTTTTAAGAAAGTAGACAATTTTCTAAAAAAAAAAAAAAAAGAATCTTAAAAACACAAAAAAACTGTTCTTAAATGACAATAAGTAAAAAAAGTTCATCTCATCACTATCAGTATGAAAAAAATAAATAAATAAATCAAAGCCACACAAAAGTTAATAATAAAAAATATATTTTGGTGCTTCGAGATTCATTTTAAATTCTGTATTTTTTTTTTTTTTTGTTACTAAAAATAAAATAAAAATGTCTTTTTAAAAGTTTTTGCCAATGTTCTACAAATGAAAAGACAACGTGTTATGAAGAATAAATCAAGATAAAATGTATTGCTTTTTCATTCAAGCATTATTTCTCAAGTTAAGGCAACTAAACGAATATTACATAAATAATTACATAATGGCAATAAAACTACAATCAGCCAGAAATATGAAAGCTTAAAAAAAAAAAAAGCCATTACATTGTACAACAATCAACACCTACACATTTATTCGCATTTCAGAACGAGCAAATACAATCATGACTAATAACTAAGTCTATTGGAGAATTAGGAAATGTGGTTTTTGTGATTTAGAAACTCATTAATTTCTTAAACAAAATGTGTTCAAATGTTTTATTTCACATCGATAGAGAATTTAAAGACTTTGTGAGATTCACATGGGAACTTTGCAAACACCAAAATAGACACGTCTTTATAGCAACCCGAAGACATCGAATAAAACAAAAACCACTTCTTAAGACATATCCTTCCTGAATTAAAATAAATAAAACTAAAAATTAAAGTGATACAAAGATGATAAAAGCAGAAATCGAAATGTTGTCGATCCCACACAATAAGTGCCGACAACCATAACAAACGAACGATGACTCAATTAATTTTTATTAAAAGAAACATTAAAATAATTTGTAAGACAATAAAATTACAGATTAAATGATGTGGAAAACTATCTTAAAAAAATAATACTTGTAACTCTGATTCTCTATCAACTCAAAACAAAAATTAAAAAGATTTTTTTTTAATACTCACCATATCTGTCGGCATTTTTGCAGCTGACGCTCGGCACGATTCATAACCTCGATCTCGCAGTAACGAGACTTTCGTCATCAAACAACAACATTATTTTTTTTTCACTGATATAAATTATAATAGATAGTGAATGATTACTAATTATTTAAAATTATAAAATTTAATGGCATGATAATTATGTTGAGTATTTAGTTAAAGTACTTCTTAACGAGAACAAAATGTATTCCCTAGCAACCATATATACAAACATGGCGCTGCTTTACTCAGCATTTTCTTTTCAACGTTTGTTGTCATTTACAAACATATATTTTTCGACCTGATTTTTTTTTTATCTTGATATTCACGATAGTTTCTTTCATTTTGATTTAAGGATATATTTTAAATTGTTACTTTTAATGTTTTATAAGTATAATTATATGTTTTGTAATTGAATTTAATAATTACATTTTATTTTAAAAGACACGATTATTAGCGAAATCAAAATCTTCATTTGAAATTATATACACATGTAGAAATTTTGATGTAAATTTTTGTATATCGCTATAAACCAATTCTAATTTTATTTCTTTGTCATTGTTCTTTTTTTAGAAAAATAATTAAACTCTGTTTAAGCAGCACGCTTAAACTTTATATACGACTACGACGCACGCGCATACACACACACACTTCATAATTAATTTTACACCAGTTCATCCCATATGTTAGGAAATGTTTGAAAAGTTAAATTTAGGTATGATATTTTTTTTTTTTTCCCCATATATCTACATAAAATGTTCAGTTGTATGTGTGTGTGATAAAAGATGGTCGTGGATAACAGAGTCATGTTGGCATTCAACTACAGACTTACACACTACCCTTACTAATAAAAAATCAGCAAACTCTTTATTTGTATTTTTTTAACTCAAGAAATTATTATTTTTGGTGTTTAGTGTCCTTATATTTATTGATTGAAAATTTTTTGGTTTGTGTGCATTTATTACATTTTTTATTTTTATCACACCTTGTTTACAAAAGAGATTTTTACTCACTTGTCTCAAAGTGAGTGTTCACTTCAGATGTTAAAAGTTGTAGAGGTTAGCATTAATCACATAAAAAATCCCATCCTATAAAAAAATAAAATAAAACCAGAAAGGTCTTGAACTAGCTGATACCTAATGACATAGCTTCCTGTATAAAAATTATTTACATAATAATAATTGAAAAATAAAAAAATTATATAAAGAAAACGAATAAAAATTAGCCTATGGTTTCTTTAAAAAAAGAAAAATGAAAAAAACGTCAAAATGAAGCCAATCAAATTGTTAATAATAAACATAAATTAAAATTTCTTTGTAAAAAAGAAGCCCCAATTTAGTGTCAAAACCCTGCATATTAAACTTTGTAAAGAAACACTGACTGAATAGTTATTTTTTGAGTTTTGAACCAATGGAGATCAAAAGTATACCCTCCCAAATAGTTGGTTTTCATAAGTTATAGTGATTTTCCAAATGTAACTTAGATGTGGTACAAGGCCGAAAGTATGGGGCACCCAGTGAGGATGAAACTCACTAGTCAATCATAATTGCTCTAGTGAGACAAGCTTGCTAACCATTACGAGGTGCCCAGTTATTTTCTAAGCATAGCTTAAATGTGGCACAAGGCCGAAAGTATGGAGCACTTAGTGAGGATCGAAATCACTTTTCAGTTGTAACTGATCTAGCGAGACAAGCTTGCTAACCATTACACCACACTGAGGTGCCTCTTATGATTTACTAAGCATAGCTTAGATGTGGCACAAGGCCTAAAGCAAGGGGCACCCAGTGAGGATTGAACTCACTACTCAGTTGTAATGTTTCTAGTGAGACAAGCTTGCTAACCATTACACCACGTCAAAGTGCCCTTGGTTTTCATAAGTTATAAAAAGAAAACTTTGTCTGCTAAGAACAAAAAGGATTCAACCACCTCTGCCATTAAGACTGCTGCTAAAGAAGAATACTTAAAAATTTGAGATTTCATCTCATATTTTTGAATGTCTGTTTCTAAAACTATCTCATATCTGCAAATGCTTATCGCAAAAGCTGAATATTTTATTTAAAAAACAGTAATGCTTGAGATGGGTCTTCCTTTTCTTCAAACTTGTGCACTTACAATGTAAGTAAAAGTTTTTTTACTGTTACTAAAGAAAAGAAAAACACTGATTTTCATGAACTGTTATTTTCTAAGATAAACAGAAATTTGTGTTTACAAAAACTGTGTTTTTGCCTATACAATTTGAACCACACAAGGGAAATTTTGAACAAGGCCTATTTTGTATAATTTAGCATTGCAAAAATACTTTTTGTTATTTTATAAATGTTTGTTTATTTTCAAATTTCGTTTTGAGTAAGAGTCTTGTCCTTTTTTGTCATCACCTTGAAAAAGACCTTGTATTTTTACATAGACTTTGGGTTAATAAGTAGGAATTGTATCAGTAAATCCTTATTATCCCCCAAAATTCTTATCTAAAAAAATATTTTCTGGCTTTAAGTAACCTGCAAAAGGTTGATAAACCATAAGAATATTTAAACCATAAACATTTCTTTTTACCTATAAAGGTGTTGGCTCACTCTTTTCACCACAAAACATGCTGGGGATAAGATATAAGTTTGGCATCTTCAGAAAACCAGCAGAGCACAAATACATGCACAAACATAAATAATGGTAAGTAGAAATAAAACTTTTCAACCCAGTTGATCCAAATTCAGAACTCGTCTTTAAGGAATTGATATACATGCCTAAAAGATCAAACTGGAAATGTTCACCTCTTTATATAACATCCGACTGAGAAATTAACTGAAATTCAGACTTCTTTTCACTACTGGGAATATATCAAAGGCAACCAGAGAAAAAAATTCAAATAAACCAATGAGCTTTTTAACCAATTACAGTGACTCCTGCATCTTCAAAGTGATAGCCTTTGATAGTCACTTTAACCCATTAAAAGGTTGTAAAAAAAAATAATAATCAGACTTGTGCTAACTTCCAATTCAAACTTTATCACTATTAACTATAAATCAATTTCCATGTCCAATTCTAAAGAATTAATGTCCAATTTCTAAAAAATTAATGGATTTTATTTTTTAATCCAACATATTCTTATTACTTCAAACAATAGTTTTAGTGGATAACCATATTTGAGTAGACACTGTTTTTTAAACTTATTTCATTTACTAGTCTGCTCACTTGAGAAAACTTCAAGAAATTACCTTTTTTATATTTCAGATACAAAACTGAGAAGTTATGACTTTTGAGAAAATTTAAACAGGTGAATGTGCATTACAGTACATAGAACTATGCTTGACTGTGAAGCTCTCTGTAGCCAAACTGTTAAAGGACACCTGCTCAGACAGTGGGTTCTACTGCAAAGGGCACTTTTTTCTTTAAGTTTTGAGTGTACAGACTAAATCTTCACTAAATATTAATGTTTGAAATGTTAAAAATATATCAGATTAAAAATTTTTATGGCTTGCAGGTTATTTAAATCCAGAATATATTTTTTTAGATTATGAGAATTTTTTTGGAGATAATAATGATTTAATGAAGCAACTACTAATTAACGCATAGCTAAGGGGGAGAAGAGGTGGATTCATAACTTTCCAAAGGGTATTGGTGCGTAAGTGAATATAACAATCTTGACTAGAATGGAACTTGGCTCTCCAATTTTCAATCCCAAGCTGTTATCCATCACACCACCTGCACATCCCAGCTTACAGCACCAGGTATAGGTCACCTATCTATATACTGACTAGGGTTAACTTCACTTAACTTTGGTGATTATATGAAAACAACCAGTGTTTCCACATGATATAACCATAAATCATGGATTAAAAATAAAATCCATTATATATATATATATATATATATATATATATATATATATATATATAGGTTGTGAGGGATAAATTGTAGCCATTTTATATTTTTAATTTCACGCATGCGCATAGTTTGTTTATGATTTTGTCGACTGCACAGTATAGCAGGGTCAGTTAGGCACTGTCTGTGAGAAAAAGAGCACCATGGCACAATTCACGCTACCAGAAATTTGGAAACAACATACTATATTGCTTGGCATTCATGCCGGAGGCTCCAATATGAACATTTCATAGTGTTTGAGTGTCAATCTGAGGGGAGTGCAGAGGATTTGGAAAAAGTTGGATGAGTCTGATTGTGATTACAAAGGTATGGCAGCTCAGAAAACTCACTGTGATCATTCTGATAAGAAAATAACTCCCAAATTTGTTGGTGAAGGCTTCAGACTCAACATGGAGGCCTGCATCAAGTGCCTTGAGGAGGTAGGGCTGTCCTGGGTCAAGAGGGTGACTTCTGGAAGACCCTATGTCTGGCAACTAGGCTCTGCACCATGTCACACAAGCAGGAGAGCCCAGTCATGTCTGTCAGACAATTTCTACGACCACATCACCCCTTACACCCAGCCGCCTAACTCCCCAGACTGCAACCCCCTTGATTATTATGCATGGGGTGCAGTTGAGCAAGTGATCAACAATATTCCTTTCAACACCAAAGATGAACTGAGGGCAAGGATTCACCAACTTAAACAAGGAAATCATCCAGAAGAGTTGCAGCAGATTCTGAAGGCCATGGTTAAAGCCTATGGTGATTTTATTGAATAAATTTACTCTAATATTTTTAGATATTTTTGTGTAATTTTGTTAAATATATCTTAAAATGAGATGTCAGTGTTATTTTCATTTTTCTGTAATTCAGACAATTTATCCATCGCATCGTATATATATTAGTGGAAACAAGTATGACAGAGTGGAAAAAGTTTTTTGTGTGTCATATGTTATATCTGTTATTGTTCTGTTGCTGTTAGCTAAAATTATCCCTTCATAACTTGGTGGGTTCTTGTTAGCTGCAGTAGCATGTTTATCACCCACACAGTTCTTAATGGACTCAACTTCTCAGCTCTATATAAACTGTGCCCATTTCTCCTTGACAGTGATTCTACCTCCCCCACCACCCCACGTTTACCTATGAGGTGAGTGCTTCTTTTCTCAGAATGTCGGATTGCTCTGAAACACTTCTTACAGGTGACAGATGGCCTCTCTGGCATCCAGACATTCTCTCATAGTGCATTATATTATGTGTTAGGTGCTCCATTCAAGATGATCTGATAGATTGTGTTATGAAGCAAGAGAACTGCTTAATATGGCCTTGGACATCCAGGTTGAAATACCTCAATAATGATGAGGCATCACTCACTTGGCTGGTAATTTGAAGAGCCCACTTTGTTAGGGAAAATAAATTATTCAGCGGGCTTGGAAAAATCTCCAAACTGCATTTACTGTGATGGGGAGGTGGAGACCATGGATCTGTTATTGCAGGGCTGTAATCAAATTGGACAAGTTTATTGAAGATATCATGGTTCGCAGAAAGTTTTTCATCCTCAAGGCCAGATCTGTCTGCAGCAAAGTGGTACCACCATTAACAAAGGCTGAACTCAATGTGTTCTTTTGCTTGCTAGGCATTATGAGAGTCATGATTTAGAGGACATGTCAGAAGCAATTCACCTCTTCCCAACTAATCTTGTTCTTTAAGCATCAGCTTGTAGGAATTGTCTTACCTGCCAGGACATCTGCTAGATGGCATGGCAATCAGTTGCACAAAAATAAAGGAATCACTCTTTCTTTTTTGTTTTGAAATATAGTAGTGATAACATATCACTCTTCTTCTCTGGGGAGACACTCCCAGGCCAGCCAACTACTTAATTTCAACTATATGACTGGTGTATGCACACATACATACACCCACAAACACACACTAATCCCATAAATATATTTCTTCCTTTACTTGAGTTATCTGTAAATATTAACTATCCTAAATATAATTTTCTCTTTATCATCTTTTGTGAGCTAACCTGCTTTTTTATATAACTATATAAAACTCCCCCATGTGTTGAATCCATTTCTTTTTAAAATGTTGAATTCATTTATTCTAAAAGTTTTCTTTCTCATCAGTAACTCCTACTGCTAAAAAATGGTGGCCAACAGCAAACTCATCTATTACAATCCTGAAGCACCTCTTAACTACAAGGTTATTCTTTGTTTTCAATTTATGCTATTTACTTACTACTGTAGACTGAGAGTTGCAATGGAAAACAACTAAAACTAAGATAAAAGAAATACTAATAAAAACTGGTTATGATTGGCAATGCTTCATCTAATAAAAAAAAAAATTCAGCAACCTTCCAAATGTCATCAGTTATCTTCAGTATCTATGCTGATGACATAACTATTTACTCCAGCTGTAATGGTAAATCTGATAGTTTCGATAAGGTCAAATTGACAGCTTATCTCAAAATGTCCTAAGATTTGTTGTTAAATGGGACAAGCAGTGGCTTGTTAATTTTAACCAAAACAAAACTACTCTCTTTTAATTATCTGAAAGAATACTTTTTGACTTCTGACAACATGGCTTATGCTAACCTCCAGGACAGTGACACATTGCACCTCCTTGCTTTCTGCTGACATGAGGTAGAAAGAGTATATTGAATCAATTGCTAGGTCTGTTGCTAGAAAAGTTGTTTCACTGTAGTGCTAGACAATTTTTCATGCCAGAATCTATTTTAAACTTTTATAAATCTACTATTTGTCCATGCATTGAATATTGCTGTTACATCTGGTCTGGTGCTTCTGCCATGTATCTAGAGATTCTTGAAAAAAATCCAAAGAAGAATCTGCAATGTTATTCATCATGACTTGGTATCTCACTTTTGTTGTTGTTATCATAAGTTTTCTGACTCTGCGCCTTCGGATTTTTTCAGGTTAATCTGAATAACATTCAAGAAATTGTTTAATTTATGAGGGTAGATTTTTCTCATTCTGTTGTTCATGTTCCTTTTTAGTAATGCTTAGTTATTACTTACACTATTTCCACTGATTTTGAGTCTGTACTGATTGGCCAAGTGATTGAACTTACAATTACTCTGCTACCAAATTCACAAACCATCACTTAATCTGCTAATCTATTGTTTCATGGGACAATTCTAAACCTAGAACCTGGATCTTTAACCCTTATGTTCTTATAGCCTGCTGCTTCCATTACTGCTTTTGCAGTTACACATGACCTCCTTTGCTGTCACTTCTTTTTTTACTGCAGCTACTGGACCCATGCTGTGAAGCTTGGATCTCTCTGCTATTGTTTCTCTTTCTTACTTCATTAATAGTACCTGTATAGTATTTATTTTTATGTCAGGTCTACTGAAGAGGCTGTTATAGAGTATTGTATTCACTTATTCCTTCAAACCATGGATTTTTTAAACTAGGACAAACATAGGAAAATAGCCTAGTGAATTAAAGCATTAGTTTATCAATATGGTGGCATAGTAATTGTGAGTATCAATAACTGAACTATGATAAGGTATGCCTAAACATGGACAGCAGAACAAGAACAATCTATTCAAGTTGATTAAACAGGGTTCAGTTCAAAATTCCCAGAAAGTTACTTGGATTAACAGAAATCTGAAGAAGACATAACAGTCAAAATAGTCTGAATGTAAATAATGTAAATAATAAAAAGTGTCTTGAATGCCATAATATTTTATCAAGATAATGCTAGACAGATTGTAGCTCATTTTTTTAAACCAGCTGCCAATTTGACATTATCAAACACATCAGACTAACTATTAAGACAGGACAGGAGTAAATAGTTGTCATCAGCATAGATACCAAGTTGAGAACCGATGACATCAAGAGAGTTATTTATGAAAATTAGAAACAATATAAATCCAAGGATAGAGCTCTGCATTAAGGCAAAAAGATATAGAAGAGTAGCCATTCAAGATAACTTTCATTTTGTGATTTAACAAGAAAGACTGAATCAGTTCAAAAATGCATCCAGAAATTAACCTTTCAACTTATGCAGAAAACCAGCTTGTTAAATGCCTTCAAGACATCCAAAGCAACAGCCCAGGCTTCACCATTCTTATCTAAAGCTTGATAGACTCTTTCAGCAATAATCATTAACACATCACCAGTTGACCTAGAGAAATTAAATCCATGTTGCTTATCCAAAAGAACACCGTGCAATTTGAGATGCTCAACCAATTCAGAGTTAATTAGAGCCTCTAGTCTTTGCCAAAAAGAGGTAGAACTCTAACAGGCTTATAGTTAAGAGAATTAGATAGTTTGCCTGAGTTCTTAAAGACTGGATTTCCAACAAGCATGAAGGCATTTAATGTAAAGTTTAGAGAGAACAGGAGACGGTTCAGGAGCACATTTCTTGAGGACTATTGCAGAGATATCATCAAGTCCACATGCTTTCTGAGGATCTAGTTTAAAAATGATAGCAGAAAGCATAGACAGATTTTGTGCATATCACTCAATACAGGCACAGTTCTAAGCGGAAAGTCAGGCAAAGGTACTCCAGACAAGTCAAGGGTAGAATTTAAAGAGAATGTACAAGCAAAACATGCTTTATCAGTTTGTTTTTCCTGGTGGTGATGGCTCATTGCAACAAGATAACTGATGAGTTTAAAGCCATTGTTAAAGTGCAACATAAATAACACAATCAGAATTAATAAAGTTTGCAATGAAAAGAAAAAAGTTCAAAAAGATGAAATGGCAACAATCATGCAAGCAAACAATATAGTTAAAGCAAATCAAAATTGATAAGAAGGCAAAAGAATTCACAAAGTAGGTGTTGATGTTTGTACACAAAAGCAAGGTTGACCAAGCAAAAACAGTATGTCTGTCCAATAGTTAAGGCAGATCTGGACTGAGCCATGTGAAAACCATGTCACATTTTTCTTAGCCATCCTATTTTATTGGCTAAGAAAATATCCCAGCATGCATTCTGTGTCCTTCTGACTATAAGAGAGGGAGGGGAAAACTTTTGCAATCATTTCCCCCACATTGGGAAATCAACACCTCCTCCTTCAATCTAAATGGATGAGTGCACTCATATTAACCCTCCTTTCTATGGGGCCAATAAATATAAACAAAATAGATGCAAAACATTTACATAATTTGCATACAATTTTCATACAACATAAAAAGATTTATTTTTGTGTGTATATATTTTTCTAATTTTTTTTAACCTACTATTAATAATTTTAAAAAAATTTATTCCTTTTAAAAAAAAGAAAAAGGAGGAATAAAAAAAAACTATCAATTGAAATGCCCCCTCAAAATATGTTCAGTATAACACTCCATTTAGCACAGTAAGAAATTTTTTTTAATTTTGTTCTGCCGATAGGTTTAGCAAACAAATCACCAACATTTTCTTCTGTTAGAATATAGTCTAATTTTATTGTACCTTTTTGAATTTCAGTCCTTATGAAGTGGTACTTTATGTCTGTGTTTTGAACATTGATGGTAGACTAGGTTCTTAGCTATAGCAATTGTACCTTGATTATCACAATAGATTGTGGCTTGGTCTTTAGTAGCATTAATTATGGTGGCTAATAATTGAATTAGGAATTTTGCTTCTTGTATGGCAGCCGCTAATGCTGTGTACTCTGCTTTGCAGGTTAATAATGCAACTGTAGGTTGCTTTCTTGTTTTCCACGAAATCATTGAACTGTTTGGTGATAATTGGAAAGCGTATCCTGTAATGCTATGGCAATCTTTTGAATTTCCCCAATCAGCATCACAAAAACCTCCTAAAATTAGGGTTTTATTTGACTTATTAAACACAAAACAGTTTATTTTGGTCCGCTTCAAACAGTGCAAGACTTGTTTGGCTCTCATCAAGTGGTCAGATTTGCAAAAGTTTTGTTACTATGTAATCAATATCAGGATGAGTGGTGCTTATAACATATATAAGATTGCCAACTATCTCTTGGTAGTATTTTCCATCTACTGGTTCAGCATTGTTCTCATCCATTAAATTGATATCAATTTCACAAGGCGTTGATCTAGGTTTACAATCTTGCATTTTAAATTTGGTTAGAATCTTTTCAATATATTTTGTTTGATTCATTTTAATGTGATTGTTTTTAAACTTAAACTGTATTTGAAGAAAGAAAGAGGACTTTCCAAGATCGGTCATTCTGAACTGTTCACTTAAAAATGTTTCTACATTATTTATTTTATTTGTGGAATTACAACTGGCACCAATTAAGCATATCGTAGTGGGTTAGCCAATCAGTATCGGTGAGAAAATACAAACTAAACTGACCCTCTACTATTTTTACTAAATCAAATGCAATAAAGACAACAGCAACAAGAGAAATAATCAAATAAGCAGATATTTGTTTTAATAAAAGATATTTTTTCATAACAAGTACACACGATATAATAAAGTTGTTTAAAACACTTTAAAGTTCTTGGTTGTGTGATCAAGGGTAATATAAAAGGTGTTATGCTATAGATCTGGTAAAGAATTAAATAGTTTATGTTGATGGTGAAATTGAATGAAATAGATTGCTTGACTTACTGTAGAGTTGTCTCACTTCGACTGATATAGTTACGATTTCCTTTATGTTGTTAAGATATTGAGTGAGTTGGTTTCTGAATCTCATCTTGGTTGAATGGGTCACTAGATGAGGTGATGTTGAAAAGAAATTGAATTCCACAAGCCGGGTTGACATTAATGAAAATTAACTTTGAGTGAGGAAGTTGGTTTCATGGATTTGTGTGATGAGTTGATTATTTTAAGGACTCACTATGTCATGTCAAAGTTTCATATTTATGAATTTTCTTGATGACATGGGAGGCTCAAAAGAACATTTACCAATTTTTTGCACATTGAACTCTAAATAGGTCAACTGAAGATCAACCATACAGACATAGGCAGAAACATGATATTAATATTTATGGACTAATCAGAAAGCATTGTTTCATACTGAACACTGGAGCCAATTTTAATGGGTTCAGCACAAACTGAGAATACTTAGCTGTAACCCTCTTTTAACAGGTTTAAAACAGAGAATATAGAAATCTAATTCTACAATATTATCAACCCAAACAATCATAATCAATATCATATTAAATTATTAGAAGTATTTTTTGTGTAAATACAAGAATCTGCCAAGGATTGAGAGACACCTTCACTAATTAAATATGTGTGAAGAACTTGATTCCAATTTTGTCCACTTTGCTTAAGTCCATATAAGGATTTCCTTAATCACCATACAAGTTTGTTATTGTTTTTGCTGCGAATGGTTAGCTGTTTGGTTGTTTGATATACACTTCGCAGTTGATCAGTGCATTTAAATATGCTGTTTTTACATCCATTTGGTAGACACATAAATTATGTTGAACAGCTAATTGTATTAAAATCCTGACTGATGATAATCAAGCTGTAGGGGAGAAAGTTTTGTAATAATTTATGCCAGGTCTTTGCAAATACCCTTTTGCAACAAATCTTGGTTTGAACTGTTCACTAGTGTCATTTGTTTTAATAATGTACACCCATTGACTACTTACAATAGTTTTATCAGGTGGGAACTCTATTAATTCATACATATCATTCACTTTTAGAGCAGCTATTTCTTTTTCCATGTCCTCTCACCATTTTATAGAGTTACTTGAAGTAATAGCATCGTCATAATTAGTGGATATATTTTTCATCAAACAACAATAATCTACATTCAGGTTTACTTCATCATCTAAATTATAAAACAATCATCCAATTTAGGCTTTTCAAAGTTTACAGTAAATTTTATACGCCTCTCTTGATGCTCCCCACCTCAGGTATATATATTAAAAGGACTAGATTAATCATAGCCTATGAAAATTGCTTTTTCACTTTTAGTGTCCAATTTCTTTCTATCTTGTATGTATGCATAACAAATTGTGCCAAATATATACATTATTACATTATTCGTCATATTTGTTACAACATTTCGGCTGTTGTACGCTCCAGCCTTCTTCAGGTGATTGGAATGTTGAACTGAATCTTTTATTTTGCTCACTGGTTCCATGTGCCATGTTTAATGGTCGTTAGTTATCAGTTATCTCCTGTTAATTTCCCTCTGAAAGTTCTCCACCGCCTTAACCAGGTATTGAACTCACACTCTTTGGGTCCTGTCACTGGCTGTAACTAACGCCTTTATCCACTGTGCCATGTGTCCAGTATATGAATTTCTGGGTATTATAAACCTAATGTCTTCAGCAGACATTTTTTTTTGGTGCTCATATTGCAATTTTTTGTTATTATTATCACTTTACTCTGGCACTCCTTATTGCTGCTTCCTATATTGTATTCATTTCTATGCTTGGTCATCTCAGGAGATTTTTGTGGCCTAGCATATGTGCTGATTCCTTAAGTTTACGAATTTTCCAATGGTGTTCTTTGTCTATTATCTCAACCTGATCACACAGAGATCTCCCTTCTCTCCCCATATGTGGTCAGCCACACCTGATTTTTCCACTTCCTCTCATGTTACAGCTTTCTGGTCTTCTTGAAGCCTTACCTTAAGGGGGCGGCCTGTTTCCCCCTTATATTTCTTTCCACAGCTGCACGTGGGGAACAAGGCAGTGGAGAACTTTCAAAGGGAAATTAACAGAAGATAACTGATAACTGACATCCATTAAACATGGCACGTGGAACTAGAACAGTCTAACCCAGTGAGCTAAATAAAGGGTTCAGTTCGACATTCCAACCACCTGAAGAAGGCCGGAGCATACAACGGCTGAAACATTGTAATAAATATGGCGACAAAGATGAGGACACTAGTGTACATAATACCTCATCTCAGAAATATAGACAGATACTGAAATATATGCATATTGGCAAGGTTAGTTTTACGATCCATGAACATTTCAAAGGCAGCTTTTTTTTTGTTCTTTGACTGTAACACAGATTTCTAATATAGGCAGCAGTCATAATAGCATACGACTACAAAAACTTTGGTTTCTTTGATCCTATTAATAGACATCTACACATTTTGAATAAAGAATGTCATTTTGATGTGGGGAATATGGAGCAGATTTCTCATGTTTAATTTTATTGTTGATTAAAAGATTTTCAAAGTTTTTAGAAGTGAATTTCATACCATTATCACTTAAGCATTTTACAAAGACATATGGGATGATGTCAGCCAGATATTTCTTTGTGGCAGCATATGTGTCACTTTTTGGTTTCAGAAAATATACCACAATTGGACCTGAATAGTTGTCCATGAAACAAAGTGTATACTTAAAGCCATTTAAAAGATCTTGGCTCAATTGGGCCAGTGAGATAACAATGAACAAGGTGTAATATTTTAGTTGCCTCTTTTATCTGGTAACTTGTTTTTATACTGTACCATTTTGCCTTGGATACAGGTTTCACAGTTTGTATCTGATTTATCGACAATTTTCATGCCTTCCATGACTTCTTGAAGCTGTATAATGTTTTCCAGATTGTAATGTCCAAGAATTTGATGCCATTGTTTTATGCTGCATGTAGCAGTTTTGGAGGTTACTGCAGTGTTTAAATAGTATAACCATACATTTCTTTTTATATTGAATTTGAGATCATTAGGGTAATTCCGAGTAATTCTGGCCAAATTTCACAGAATCTCCTTTTTTGGTAGCGGCCTGTACCAAGAATATATTTTGTTTGAATGTATAGAGCATTTGTTAAAATGCAGTCATGCATATTTCTGTCCATATTGGTTATAGTGATTTGAGCATTACCCCTTTTTAAAGCAATACTACTGATTTGACTACCATCTGCCAGTTCAATATGATGATTTTTTGGATTAAAATCATTATCGAAAGTAAGAAATTTAGATTTGTCAGTAATCACATGCACAGAAGCACCACAATCGACAAGTAAGCCTTTTTTGTTGGAAACTGTGTCTAGTCTAAATGAAAACACATGAATGTATTAGGTTGGTGCAAAAATAATGACGTAATAATGTTTTTTGATGTTATACGTCAAAAACGACATTATTACATCATTATTTTTGCACCAACCTAATACATTATCTGAAACATGTTCTATATTTTTTCATGAAATGGGCTTGTTTCTGCATTCAGTACTAGTGTCCCAGTTTGCGACAACTTTGTTTGGTGGAATGAAATTATAGTGCTTTGAGAGGGAATTATTCACTTGATATTTTCACAATTTATTCCGGAAGTCAGGACTTTTATGCCCAAGTTTACTGCAAGTGAAACGAGTTGGTACGTTAGTTTGTGGATTGGGCTTTGACATTTGGAGTGACATTACAGTATTCTCACTATTATTATCATGAATCATTTTCTCAGTTTCTTCAAAGCTTTGCAATGCTACTTTAAATTCACTAAATGTTAGTAGCTTGTTTTTCTGAGTGATAACAATTGCAAATGGCTTGAAATTGAATGGAAGGCTTTTTAAGACCATGGTGATTAAGAAGCCATCACCAATAATTACCCCAGAAATCTTTAATAAAGTGGCCAATTTTTCAGCTCAAACAATCCATAATAGTTTCAGTGCTGGTTTTGCATAGGTATATTAATTTCATACACACAGAAATTATTTTTGACTTTCCTTTCAATAAATAGTGCTCTCTCAAAAATTGCAGTGCTCTTCTCCCACCACCAGGGGCTACTCTCATAAGAGATAAACTTTAATCATCAAGAAATTGAATTAATTTGGCAAACATATTCTTTTCATGGTAGTCTTCATCATTAGGGTGATCAAAAGGGGTCAAAATTATTTTGTGTAATTTTGGGATCCACATGTAACCCCCAAACTATACTTCCCATAGCTCGTATTTTGATTTGTCACCATTAAAACAGAACCTATTCTTGGGCACATAACCTGTTGAGTTAGAAGCCATTGCTAAAGAGAAAGATAAAAAAAAAACACATTGGGAAATCAACACCTCCCACCCCACCATCAATCTGAATTGATGACTTCACTCATATTACCCCCACCATTTAATTAAGTTTACATCTGGTGAGAGTGGAGCCCAATGAAGTATCTGGAAGTCAACCAAATGTTTCTGGAACCAATTTCATGCTCCCTTGTGTATGATGGATATGGGCATGAAATTAGTTCCAGAAATATTTGTTTGGCTTCCAGATACTTCATTGGACTCCACTCTCAGCAGATGTAAACTTTATTTGGCAGATATGGGATATTGCTAACTCACTAAATTCCCAACAACTCACTTATAAACAGCCCTGAGAAATGATACCTATATTCAACCAGCTTGTACACTCCATACCACATAACAATAATTGTTTAAACAAAAGATAGTTATGCATTATTAGTTAGCTATTTCTAAATTTTGAGTCATTTTAGTTTATAACCACACACACTCAAAAGCAAAAAACGTATTGTAAAAGAAAATAAAAAACGATATTTTGAGTTCAAATATTTTATTATAAATTATTAAGACATAAAACAATGCTTCCTTTTGGAAACTATACAGCAATATTATTACAAATTCAACAAATTAAAATAAAGTGCCGTATTTAGTATGTTAGGTTCAATAGAAACATTATCTATAAAATCTCATGACTGCTTTTATATTTCAGTTTTTATATAGAATTCTCTGTAATGAATCATTTTCCTTGTAATTTATCTTGTAAGAAATTTCTTAATCTTAAATTTTTTTTTTACCAGCATTTTATGAAATACTATTCTAGAAAGAATCATTACAATGAACATATCAGAATTTATAATTTTATAATTTTTTGTATTAGAAAAGGAATTTTTTTTTCTCTTGTAGCAGAAACTAGTACAGAAAAAGGGGAAAAAAATTAATGAGAACTGTTCTTCCAGCTACAAACCATATATCTACAACTGCAAGACTTGATTTGCTTACATTTCAGGTGAAACGCTATGCCTTCTCCCAGGTCAGCATTCTCTTTTATATTGAAGGGTGCTATCAATACTAAATATACACTTCAGATAAGAGAAAAAATTTCTTTTATTATTGCGGTTGTCAAATGAAACAATCTACTTGATGATTTTTTTTTTATGTTGACCAATAAGTCTACTGTTTACAGTTATTCTACTACATT
Organism: Acanthosepion lycidas; assembly: GCA_963932145.1. Taxonomy (NCBI): domain Eukaryota; kingdom Metazoa; phylum Mollusca; class Cephalopoda; order Sepiida; family Sepiidae; genus Acanthosepion; species Acanthosepion lycidas. The sequence goes on from OZ010582.1 coordinate 450,099, forward strand.
CATACCCACTGTGCTAGTGAGGAGTTATCAGATGCACTTGATACAAGCTCACTCTCACTTCCTGATCTGTGATTGTGTTAATTTATTATTGTGTCCCTCCCCAAAATGGCTCCTTCACAAATTATGGTATCCTGTTGCCTGATATCGAGTAAAACTATTAACCCCAGTTGATCTTCCATTCTTAAATTTGGATGTAAATTGGCTATGTGGAGTCTTTACTGAGAAGAGATCTCTCACCTTGTATGTTTCATGCTTCTTCACAAGCTCAGCCAAAGATATGACATGAACAGCCTTTATCCAGATTTGGTAGGTGTATATCATGTTGTTGGAATGCAACTGTTGTTGAAACATCATCCTTCAGTGCTGTATTGTACCAGTACACTTTTTTCATGATGGAACATTGATTTTTAGCAATAATTATTTTGTTTTTCCTATGCTATCTTTCCACTACATCATTCCTGTAATATTTCCACATGGGGTGTTTTCATTGGAATGATAAGAAGATCCACTTGACACTTGTTTATTCCAAATTCATGTGTTCAAGAAGTTTATATATAGCACCCACATCTTGCAATGAGGCCTTGTCTTTTTTTTTTTTATATTTTACACCATTATAATCTTGTTCAGGAAAGTCCTGTATCAAGAAGCGCAACTCAGTTACTAGTTCCTGCACACATGCTACCATTCCTTAACAAATTAGTCAAAAGCACTTAAAATAAACAATCATTTAGACAATTTCTACACTCAGTAATAAATTTATTTGCATACAAGAAAAATGCAGTAAAAAATGTAACAGAAATTTCTTGCTCATCAGTTATTACACACACACACACACATTATATATGAATGACAAAATTTTTCAGAAAAACTAACCTGTCCTCTACCACCATTTCACCAACTTCCATGTTTTCAGGCAGACTTTCTATCTCACCTCCAATCTAAAACACTCATCTCACCTGCTGCTGGTGATGGGGTGGATATAGAGAGAGGAAAGAAAAAAAAATGCTTTATAAATACAAACTTTTCTACCCTTGCTTGCATAGTTTGCCAAGGTGAGTAACTCATGCTGATCAGGGTATTATTGCAAACTTTTTTCTCCTGGCACAGATTGCATATTATATTCCCTAAACTAAATGCATGGATTTTCTTCACCCCATCCCATTCTACAATACAATTCTTTTCCATTTTTTTCTTTTACTTCCTTTACATAGCTAGCAAGTCATGCTCTATTCCTACATTTTTCCTGTTTAAATGATGGTCTATGGTTGTAATAATGTGATTTGAACATTCCTTCTGTGGACCCATTGTACACTTGTTCAGAGCCATTTTCCATTCCCACCCTTACTCTGTAAACTAGGCACCAAACAGTTACCCTTTAACAGGCACTTTAATATATCTCAATATTTACATTTTTCTCACCTGCCTTTGTTGCCAGTCATTTTCCCTGTACTCAATTTGTTTTATTGTTGTATCCCTAAATTATTTTCTTTCTACAGCTGTAACAAATTTTTACAGTACTTCTATTCAATACTTTATATAACAAAGGTTTTGGGGAAATGGTTGTTTAACAACATAGAAGTGAAAATACGAATTGGAAAGATTCTCTAAGTTGAAGTGGAATTGTTGTTAGTTTCTAAGAACTCTGGTGAATTATCCAACTATCAGCCTTCTGCCTCTTTTTGGGAAACTCCTAGAGGACCTAATCATTGTCAAATTAGTTCATCACCTCTCATAGAAAGGCCTTTTTTCAGACAATATAGCTTTCATTTCTTCAGGTCAACTACCGATGTACTGATGATAATTGCAGAAAGAGTCTTCTATCGTGCTTTAGATAAAAACAGTTAAGCTGAGGCTGTAGCATTAGACATCTCAAAAGCCTTTGGCAGTGTTTGGCAAATTTGTCTTCTCCACAAACTGAAAAGATACAGTGTTTCTAGACACATTTTTGAACTGATCCAGTCTTTCCTATCAAATTGTGAAATGAAGGTTATCCTGAATGGCAGTTTGTCTAGATCCTTTTGTACTAATACAGGTGTATTATTATGATCTCCATCCATGATCATATCCTGATTTTAATTTTCATTAATAACCTTCCCAATAACATCAAAATGGCAGCCAATATCTAAAATAACCTCAAGTCCATCGTTAACTGGGACAAAAGATGGCATGTTAATTTTAATGCCTCCAAAACTAAACTTCTCTCCATTAATCATCTGAGAAACCCCTCCCTGCCTTCTATCAGCATGACTGATGCTAACCACCAGGAAAGTGACTCATTGCACTTCCTCAGGCTAATGTTCTCAGCTGACATGAAGTGGAAAGACTATATTGAATCCATAGCTAAGGTCATTGCTAAGAAAGTTCGTTCACCATGTGTGAAATAATTATTCTCTCCAAAATATATCTTGCATATCTATAAGTCTACTACTATTTGTCCATATTTAGTATGGCTGGTCTCCCTGCTATTTACCTTCAGTTCCTTGACAAAATCCAAAGAAGAATCAGCCATATTATTGGTTCTGATCTGGCAGCTCAGTTTCCGTAACTTTCCCACCAACATAAGGTTGCCTCTGTCTTTTTATAAATACTTTCATGGTAATTGTTCCGATGAGCTCTTCACTATGGTACCTAGAGTTTTTGAATATAAGTGCAGTACAAGACTGATATTAAGATCTCAATTTACATTTCATTTGGCTAGATGTAACTAAATTCTATGCTAACGGTTTCTTTTCTTGCACTCATCGCTTACGAGGCTCCCTTCTGGCTCCACGCTTTACAGCCAACTTTAATCTGCAAAAATTTAAATGCAATATCAATCGTTATTTACTGTCTATTGTGTCTTAGTTTTTACTGCCTTGCATGGGGTGATACCAATTAAAAAAAAAAATAAACGATGTGAAACTGGTTGGTTTTTATCTCACTTTAAAGTTCCTTGATAATTAGGAGATTGCACCGTCAATGCAAAATATGCATTTCACTCCTACATAAGATATACAACCTTTTTTAGGATATATAAAAATAGCTAAACAATTTTATTAAACAATGCACAAATTTATTACTAGCAAAAATAAAATATAGAACAAATTTATACTAGCTTAAAAAGATTTTGAAATATTTAATGCGTTAAATGAAGTAATAAAACAAAAATTGAGGGACAATAAACTTTTTTATTGGATTTAATTTTTATTTTAAAAAGGTAAAATGTGAATTTAAGGAAAATTATACCAGCACCTATACAACAAGGACAAAATAGACAAAAACTTCAAATACAAAGTTTTAAGAAATTACCAAATTCTATAGTAATTTGTAAAGATAAGTATCTAAAAAATTCTAGTCCTGGGCATGATCATAAACTACATCCAGCAGCAAGGCCTCTGATTGGGAGAACAGAGATTTTGATGAGCATAGAAACAACTATTAATTGTTACTGTTTCCAGGTCCACCCTGACCCAGGGTGGGAGCACCTGTACTATCCCAGCTATGGGTAAATAGTGAATCCCCCAAACAAAAATCAAAATATTTTTTTATAGTAAAAATACTAGCAATACATTTATATATAAAAAAAAAAAAAAAAAAAAAAAAATACCAATAACAGATTTTTATAGAAAAATGAGCAGCAATACATTTTCATAGCAAAAAGACAATCAATACAACACTAAAAAAGGTATAAAAATATATTTTTGTAGTAAAATTACCAGCAATACATTTTATTATTTACTATATCTCTATCAAGCATTCTATTTCTCAAAGACAAAATAATAATGGAAATAAAAAACATGAAAGTTTGAAGAAATTTTGAGGGTGAGGGGTTTCTATATTAAAAGATTGATGCATTGCCTTTGTAAATTTAATCAGAAATTTGTTTCTAAAATTGATATTGTGAAAAAAAAATTTTTTTTGAATATGGCCTCTTAAATAATGGAGAAGAAAAAAAGCTGATCTTATCTCAAATTTGCATGGAAACAAAACTATTCATGAGTCAACAAAAACCTCAGAGATAATAATGTAATTGATAATGGAAAATAAAATTTAACACGACAATTTGAATTTTAAATAAATCAATACATTTGATCAAATATGACTGAACATCAATTATATGAATTTCTATTACTTCTCTCTGAAAACAGAAACACTCAAACTAAAAGTGTAGCTTTGGTTCCTGATAGACAACTAAGAAAATATAAAATTATGTAAATGGTAGTTATTTATTACTGAATATTTACAATTATGACAAAAGGTAAATTATGGCAAGATTCAGTATAAACAAAACTATGTATATATGATATACATTGATATTGGAAGTAAAAAAAATTCCAAGGCAAGAAGAGGTCATTAATCAGTGGAAATTTAACTTCTCTTTTCAAATGACAGAATAATAAATATATATAAACTAGAAAAAAATGGTCTGAACCACAGAAAAATTCAATAAAATAAATTTAAACAAAATGTTTTTCACTCAACCACACTTCTCTTCTCTATTATATGCCAAAAGATTTTATAAATCAGCAACATAAATTTTCAGTGTTTCAAATAAGTTTTGGCACGGTTTTCATTGTTGTTTTTTAAGATTGTCTTGAAAGAGAAAGAATATGTTGGTGGAAATAATACAAAACAAATAATATATGGAAGAATATATAATAATATTTCTTAAAAAAAAAAATATACTGCCAATTTTTTTTCCAAAATGAATGTTTGCAATGGAAAAGAGAAAGTGTAATTCATGAAAATCCAAGAATTTTGCTTGATTTTCTGTTATAAGTAATGGAGTCAGCAAACTTCATTGAATCAAAATATTTTTGCTTCCACTTTAAATAATAAAAAAGGATTATTAACAGACTTGTTAAAATATATAAAGTTGAGTAAAAACAGGTTAATAATTTCTGCCTTTTAAATAAAGCTTCTGTTAAAAATAATTCCATTTATGTCCAAATATAACTTCATATTTTATATTTAAGTAAATTTAGATTATGTTCATTTGCAGACATGATGGACTAGTCTAAAGATGAATCAAAGAACACTTGAACACAAGAGAGCAATATCACAGAATAATTTACAGTCAAAGTTTCATTCATCATGATCTTTTCTATAAAAATTCCATTTATTTCAATATCTGGAAAAATCTTCTGAATAACAACTCTTTCTCAAGAATCTATTAAAAACTTTAAAAATATGGAAAAATTTTCATAAACTTTAATAATATATGAAAGCACAATGAACTTTGGTTATCATTTTGGATTATTTTTAGATTTACTGAATTGTTAAAATATTCAAAATAAAATTATACCATGTACCAAGGAGGTGAAGTGTCTAGAATACTGTAAGGAATGTAAAATTCAGTAATCTTAATTTAAGTTACATTTGCTTTGTAAGTAAAATAAAATTTGACTAAGTGTGTTTGAAAGGAGTCAAAAGCTACAATAGGATTTTCAAAACACCAATTATCCTTAGACAAAGGATTATTTCTATATATGTAAGAATACTTTAGAAATCATTTCCAATTTAATTTTTTTATCTCAAATGTAGCAGTCACAAAACAACTGCAAAAAGTTCTGAGCTGGAGAAAATTTTGAGAAGGGATGAAAAAGAAATTCTTAATTTTCTTTTGCAAAGACAATCTTCATAATTTTGTTTACTTCACCAAGCAGGAAACGTTTATCTTTTCCATCCTGAAAAAGAAAAAATAGGCATTACACATTAATTTAGTCTTCTTTATAATTTGCTTAGTGAGCCAAATGCAAGAAAGATTACATATTTTTTATGAATATCATCTTTATTACATTTTATCATACTTATTGTGGATATATTTTTTAAATAAAAACATTTTTAATGAAAATACCATTCTACACGTTTTATTTGTTGCTTTACCTTTCTTATTTTTAAATGTGAAAAAAAAATGTTGCATTAAAAATTACAAGTTGATTTTTAAAGTTGTCATTTGTCAAACATGCTTTTCCTCTTAATTTATGACAGGAGAAATAATTATTATATACTCTCAGGTATCAAATAAATAACCTCCATTTTTGAATTTTTTCACCATTTAATCTTATTAGTAAATCTCCCTGTCCCCACTTATTAGGAGAAAGTGAAAAAGTAAGAGTCAGCAAAACAGCAAATGAACATTTTAGAAATATTTTTAACAAATTTATTAATGCATTTGAAGATATTGTTTTTGGACATTGTTAGATATATATTATTGGTTGATCATTGATGAATATTTATTTTTAGCTTTATTTCTTTGAGGTATTTTTATAGTCTAAAAGGCATTTTTAATCATTATTCAATCACCCCATTCATTGAAACCGTTTGTTTATTAGGTTTTCTTTTTTTTTCCTCACACAGTTTATTACATTTTCCAATTCTCCATCCATTTATTATGACCCCCTCATCTTTTATTTAACTTGTGTGAGTACCAATTTTATTTAAACTGTTGTTGTTGTCTTGGTTGTTGAGTTGTTGCCATGTTTTCAGTTTCAGGTCTGTTGATCCAAATGGACATAAAAATCTGTATTAGTTTACTCCTAGTTCTTGTTTGATTGCTACAAAATGTGCAATCACAATTATTCATTTTTCCACACCTTATGGATGCCTTTATCATGAATTTGTTAGAACAAACCAAAGTAGCTTAAAACAAGTTGCATTCAATGAAATTTGAACTCAGTTTATGGATGGTGCCTGTTTCACTATTGTGTATATGTGGATGGCAATGGATAAACAAAACACAAGATGCAGAGGGTCGAATCGCATGGCTGCTTTATTCCGGGCCCAAAACTACAATCACACCGCTCAAGGCGGTGTAGACCCTAATTAGTTCCTCATGCAAAAGTGCCTTAAGCATTTTAGTTACATAAATATACAGATAAAGCAAAAATCCACAGTAATGTTGCCACCTCCAAATCTTCATGAAATATGTTTATTTTTTAACCTACCTTTGTATTTTGACATCATGCTACTTTAAACAGAAAGATATTTGACGAAAGAAGTGATAAAAAGCAACAATATGATTAAAAATAAAACTGGTTAAAAATAATAAATGGTAACAAGTGTTTTTTATATTATTTTGATAAAAAACTTTTAAAAATGTTTTATTTTTCCTCTTTTCCATTGCAGTATCAAAATGGTAAGATTAATGGAAAAAATCTTTTCTTACCAGAGAAAGTTGTTCCCTGAGAAGGTCCTCCATCCGTTGATAACCTCGTGCCACAATAACATAATAATAGATCAGGAAACTAAAATTAAAATTTGAAAACTAATTAGATGATAGAAAAATAATCTTTGCATAGATTTGTTCGGGTTAGTAAAGTTACTCCCCATGATATGAAGATACTATAAATGAGATTACCACAAGGGAATGAGAGGAAACCGTTGAGAGGAAGGCCCCGAAACGGTGCACATTCTCTCCTGATGACCCCAGTTTAAATATAAATTCGAGAGGAACACATCAAAATTCAGTGAAGTCATATGCCGTAGAGAAGCTCGGTGGAAGTGTAGTGAAAGAGATAATCAGGTACCCCGAAAAAAAGTTTGTGTTTTGTGTGTAATCTGCCGAAGAAAAATTACCAAAAAGTAGTCAGCAAAAATCTACATCAATGACTAGAAGCTATGCTAATGTTCTTCCCTCCCCTGAATGGCATGACCAATCAAAAAATTCTCTCGGTGAACAGAAGTCGTCGTTTTTTGCTTATAAAAGGAGATGATTTTTTTGAGCTGTGAGACGAACATGCATTGTTGTTGGCGAGAAGTGGAGGTTGGATTTGTGACCCCATTTTGTCATCTCTACGGTGTGTGTTGGACTGTTACGTTGGACTATCGTGTGAGCTGCGATTTGGCTACAAGTGTTGCGGCCTAGAAACAAGAAATCTATTGCTGTTGCTACAATCAGTTGACAGTCTTTTCTTTACCCCATTCCAGCGTTTACTTTGTCTCTAGCAAGATGGCGGAAAGACCGTTCGATATAAAACTGATCCCCGAATTCAGTGGTGATACGAGTGGACAATCTGTGGTTGAATGGATCAAAAAAGTGGAACTAGTCTGCGAATTATGCGCGATCACGAAGATTGAACGGATTCTTCCACTGCGATTGAAAGGCGGTGCCCTTGCTGTATATAGGCAGCTGAGCAAAGAACAGAAATGTGACATTGAGCAAATAAAGCACGCTCTACTAACCGCGTTTGGAACTGACCGGTTCATGGCCTACGACCAATTCCAGGCGCGGTGTCTGCGACCTGGCGAGACAGTAGACGTATATTTGGCAGAATTAAAGAAGCTTGCTGTTCCAACTGCACCGCTTCCTGAAGAATGGATGACATGTGCCTTCGAGTCTGGATTGCCTAGTCATGTTAAGCAGATACTCCATGCATCATCCAGAATGGAAGACCTGATGCTCAATCAATTGTTGACCAGAGCCCGTGCTATCATGATCAATGAACAAGAGGCTGATGAACCAGTGGCCGCAGTCGTTCAACCAATTGAAGTCAAAGAAGGTCTGACCCCAGCCATCCGTTGCCATGGCCATGTCACCTGCTATCGGTGCTCTGGGCCAAATTATTTTGCCAGAGATTGCCACTATCAACGCGAAGAAATGCACAGCGGGTTGGCGCGAAAGGTATGTCTCGATCTACGATGATTCCAATGTCAAAGTAGGTCATATTGCCTCTAAGTGTCTGGGAAATGGAATGGGGGACGCGATGTCAGCGCCGGTCTCTTCCCCGCACCGAGCATGAAAGAGGCACTCCCTGTGATTAAAGTGCGCATCAATGGAATAACGTGTACCGCTTTAATAGATTCGGGCTGCTCTTGGTCACTCACGAATGGTTCGATTTGTCAACAATGGAGCAGACAAAAGATGGACGTACTAACGGCTGATGGAAAGGCTCTCAAAAGCTGGGGAGTTGGAAACATCAAACTCAGTATCAACAACGGTGACCCCATCACAGTCAGTGTGTTGGTTGTGGACAGCGCATTATTAGGGAGCTGGGTGGCGTACGCATTACAGAGGCGGGCGAAGTCAAGTTTTCTGATCCACCCATCTGTGCTACTTTGAAGATCAACGAACCTGACTTTAACGCAGAGTTCGACCAAAGCACAAAGACATGGACATCATTTTGGAAATGGTCGGAAAATAACCCACAAGAAAAGCTCCAGAACCGAGTGTTTAGAATATTCGGTGCCTGAACACGTCAAGGAAGAATACCAGCGTGAATTGCAGGTGTGGCTGGACAATGGATGGCTGACTCCGTATCCTGAGGAAGAGCTTGGTCCCCCAAGAGGCCTCATCCCGTTGGTGGCCATGGTACAAAAGAACAAGGGAAAGGTGCGCCCTGTACTAGATTATAGAGAACTGAACGAACATGTAGACGCATACACTGCACAAAAATTGAGAGAATGGCAAACGAAGGGATCCAATGTCTCTGTGATTGACCTTCGAAAGGCCTACTTGCAGGTACGCGTGCATCGGTCACTGTGGCCATTTCAGACGGTGACCCTTAATGGGAGGAGATACTGCTTAACCTGAATGGGATTCGGACTCAATGTAGTGCCGGCCATCATGAAAGCCATCGTAGATGCTGTGCTATCCAAGGATGAGACAATTTGTCAAGCGACGTCAGCTTACATTGACGACATCTACATCAACGAAACCTTAGTGCCCGCTGCACAGGTGAGAAAGCATCTTGCTGACTTTGGGCTCAAATGTAAGAACCCAGAACGACTGGAGGATGGTGCCCGTGTGCTCGGCTTGCAGGTCTGGGGCGAGCACAACGTGCTTTACTGGAAACATGGAAGCGAGCTCCCTGACATTCCCAGATACATGACACAACACAGCATGTTTTCGTTATGTGGAAAACTGATGGGACATTTTCCCGTGAGCGGGTGGATCCGCATTGCAACTGCATTTATTAAACGCAAGGTGACTGCTGTCACTTCCGGCTGGGATGACGCAACAAATGATGCTCCCCTTAGACACATGATAACGGAAGTCATTACTAGGGTGTGTCAAGACGACCCCACACGTAGTAAATTGTGCGTTGACGGATGTAAATTTAACGTCTGGGTCGACGCGAGCTCCCTTGCAACAGGAGTATCTCTTGAAGTAGGTGAAACTGTCGTGGAAGATGCGTGTTGGTTGCGTCCCAAAAAGGATACGCAACATATCAACCTGTCAGAATTAGACGCCATTATCAGGGGAGTAACTGCAGCCCTTCAATGGAATGCAAAGGTGTTGCATTTATTCACGGATTCCGCATGCGTGTATAAGTGGATAGCAGACACTCTTACAGGGAAGGCCAGGATACGTACAAAGGCTGTGAGCGAGATGCTCATTCGAAGGCGGCTAGACACGCTGGGAAAGTTGGTAAGTGAATACCACTTATCTGTAGATATACAGCTAGTCAGATCACATGAGAACAAGGCCGATACTTTAACAAGGGTACCCCAAAAATGGCTTGACACTATTAAGAAAGAGGTAGAGCCGGTAGGACATGTCTGTGTAACATCAGTGAGTAACCATAACTCAGATTTACTAAAATCTGTGCATTGCCAAAGCGGACATCCCGGTGTAAAACGGACCCTATATTTCGTGAGGCAGATTTATCCGTCCGTATCCAAAGCTGCTGTCAGGGCAGTGGTCAGGGAATGCAAGGAGTGTCAGTCCATCGACCCAGCACCTGTGCAATAGCAAAAAGGACAAGTGAGTGTGAGCAAGGTGTGGCACTGTGTTGGAATGGACATCACCCAATATAACGAACATCACTATTTAACCCTGATTGACTGTGGCCCAACCCGGTTCACTATTTGGCAACGTCTGCATCGACAGGATTCCGCAAGCGTCATTGACCACTTGGGGTCATTGTTCTTTGAACGTGAACTTCTGACGGAAATCCACACTGACAACAACACTGCATTCTGAAGTGGACTATTCAAAGATTTTTTGGATTCGTGGGGAGTACACCTCAGATTTCACTGTGCATATGTCCCATCAGGAAATGGCATAATCGAGCAATGTCATCGGAGCATCAAAAGAATCGCTGCTAGGAAGCTGTGTTCCATAATGGAGGTGATGTATTGGTACAATGTTACTCTGAGAGACAATAATGTATCACCCTCAACTGCATGAGCCAACATGATTTATCAGTACAAAGTCTGGCTACAAGGCATTGACACGACGCGTTCAACTGAACGGATAAAAGAATGAGCACCATATGATTTGGGCGATTACGTGTGGGTAAAAGCTCCACATAGCAGGTGTACAACTCGGTACCGGGTGGGGCATGTCACTGGAGTAAGTAACTCGCGCTCTGTGCTGGTTGATGGCATACCAAGACACATAAAGGACTTGCGTTGCTATGTAGGTACAGATACTTCAACAAGTGACACTAGCAGTGAGTGCTCAGAAAGTGAAGAAATAATTACCATCGAAGGTAGGGCTAGCACCTCTTCAGATGGCGAAGACTGTGTGTGAGGTTGTCAGATCAGAAGAATCCTCAGAACATAACACACAATCTCCTCCAACAGTCACCCCACTCCGGAGAAGTTTAAGAATAAAGAGGCCTGCCCATGAGTGTCACTTATGTGACAGCGGGGATTTTAGAGAAAGCGATAATCAGGTACCCCGAAAAAAAGTTTGTGTTTTGTGTGTGATCTGCCGAAGAAAAATTACCAAAAAGTAGTCAGCAAAAATCTACATCAATGACTAGAAGCTATGCTAATGTTCTTCCCTCCCCTGAATGGCGTGACCAATCAGAAAATTCTCTCGGTGAACAGAAGTCGTCGTTTTTTGCTTATAAAAGGAGATGATTTTTTTGAGCTGTGAGACGAACATGCATTGTTGTTGGCGAGAAGTGAAGGTTGGATTTGTGACCCCATTTTGTCATCTCTACGGTGTGTGTTGGACTGTTACGTCGGCCTATCATGTGAGCTGCGATTTGGCTACAAGTGTTGCAGCCAAGAAACAAGAAATCTATTGCTGTTGCTACAATCAGTTGACAGTCTTTTCTTTACCCCAACAGGAAGTGTCATTGGCATGAGGAGCATTACACATTCAGCTCGCTTCAGGTGAGTTTCAATTACTTTCCAGTAATTTCCTTCTTTTTTGAGTCAGAAATATGGACATAGGAGGGTGTTGCTTGAGAATTCTAAGATTAATTAACAATTGGTAACAGAGTTTAGCTGTTCAAAACTAACACCTTATACATAAAATAATTGGGAAAAAACCCCCAATAAAACAATGGATTATTCAGTGCAATTTAAACCCATGTGCTTTGAACTGAATGTAGACTACTATTTTTGTTTTGAATATTTTGACATGGTTCTTTTGAATGAAATGTATTACTATTGTTTCTATGTTTAACCAAATATAGCCATAATCAAGTTATTCTACACCACCTTTGAACTATTAAGAAATTTGATTTACATGTATCAGCTGAGTTGCATTTAACTGTATTTAACTATACTATTTGAACAATTTTTTTCTATCATGGTTTTGGTCTCCATCAATTTTCAAGAAAGAAGATTATTATGAACAAATGGAAGAACAAATGAAAAATCTAATTTAGAGAGAGAGAGAAAAAATAGCACTGGCAATAGCCCATATTCTCAATGATGATGCAGATGATGCCTGACAATTTGGAATATTTAAAATTCATAATGAGGAAGGAGTGAATAGCATGATAAAAGTCTTAGATAAATTGTAAAGGATAAAACTTAGTTGATGTGTGAGGCTCTTGAGAAATTTGAAAACTATAATAGACCAAAGGAATTTCAACAAAAAAGTATTAATAAATAGTTGTCATATAGCATGTTAATGTCTGAGGAAGTCCTTGGGTTTTTTGTTGAAATCAATAAATCTTCCACACAACCATGAACAGTTAGCAAGAGCTACAATTAGTGTACTTACATATGACAACATGAAATTGCAATTGAAAAAACATTAACAGATCAAATGACTTATGTCTGCAAATAAAAGTATGTGACAAAATTCAATTTGGAAAATTAGATATCTTTTATAGCTATAACTACTATAATAGTAGATGTGGTCAGTACCATAATAGACTTATCAATGGTTGGAGGCATTAAAGATCATACTGTGGCAGCATTAAACAAAACCAGTAAAGGGGTGAAATCTCCTTGATCGATTTGAGAACCCATTTAGATGTAGTGAATGTGGCAGCATCAACCATTGGGTTAACAAATGTCCAGATGGAGAATTTAATGAACAAAATACACTCCAACAAGAATATGAAGGTGGTATCTACTACCATATAGTGAACCGTATCATAAGTCATTGGTTGTAGAGTCAATGATTTGTGGTATTTTGGACTGTGGGGCTAGTGGTATGGTAAAGTATAGTTAAGTGTTACTATGATTCCTTGGAAAAATGAAGGTAATATGCAAACAAAGTAAAAATGTCTTTAAATTTGGAGATGGCAAATGTTTTTCTTTTTTATGATTTGTATTCCAGTTATAACTGGTATAGTTAAAATCATGATTAACACATATATTGTAATTACTGACATACCATTATTGCTATCTAAACACTATGAGGAAAGCTGAGATGAAATTAAACTTTAAGAAGGATACAGCTCAAATTCTTGTGCAAAATATCAATTTATGTGTAATACAATCTAGCCATTATGTTGTTCTATTGTGTAAATTGCAATATATGATTGATGAGAGAGAGAAATCCTTACATTTCTCGTAACAAAACATTGAGTGCCAAAAAAAGTATCTGAAATTGCATCCTAAGTTTGCTTATACTCTCTGAGAAACTATTACAATTAATAAAAAATGTTTGAAGATATGAATTGGAATTCCGAGCTGCAATCATGAAAATATCACAGAACTGTCAAGTTTGTAAACATTACCACAAACATGGTCAGTCATTGGCTAGCTGATAACAAGTACTTTTAGTGAACATGCAGCAATGGATTTAAAATTTAGTTATGTCCAGCTATTTCCCATAGATCATGCTACTAGATAGTCAGCTTCTGTCATTATATACATCTGGCAGTAGGATATTGGAGGTTTTGAGGAGTGTGGAACCACCTCTTAATTGCTGTTGTTCCCAGAGTCCTTGTTAGGTTCCCAGCTATGGATAAATAATGACCCCCTCCTCCCCAAACAAAAACAAACACTATGAAAGTATAAAAATATATTTTTATAGTAGAGTTACCAACAATACATTTTATAGCAAAATGACCAACAATACATTTTATCTGTAGTTGAAACCATAAAATTGTGTTCAAAATATTTAGATTTCAGCATTAAATAACCTACAGAAGTTGATATGTTGCTAAACAAAATCAACATCCAACATGAAAGAACTTTTTCATGATATTAATTCATATAATATCCTACAATTTCTTAAAGAAATCAAACTGTATTCCAAAATATAACTTAAAACATACACATCACCGACACAAGCATGTATATGCACAAAAGCTGAGAATTATCTACCATGTATTCAATTGTGAAAGCAGAGTAATATATATCATACTTTTATTACTTCAAAGCTCCCCCAAAAATTAAATTTTGGCATTAAATGATCTATAGAGTTGATATTATGTTAAACAAATCAATCAATTTGTCATACAATCAAAGAGACCTGAAGAGATTATAGAGAAATATTTCATGTATGGATCAGTGTTTATGGTTGCTCCAAAAGTTCCTGGGTTGCCTTTAACAAACTTTGTAAAAAAGTTCATATCAAAGACAACTGATGACATGTGACACATGGAATGAACCAGCAGAATAGACAAATTCTTGTCAAATATGGAGGTATTTATATCAGATTATACAATGATTTTTAGAAAGACCAATCCAAACAAATTCCACTAAACTAGATCATATTGAACCAACATCAGACACTAAAAATTCACAATATGCCTAAGAACAGGTTGATTGAAGAAGAAAGTGATAGTGACCATTATAATAGAGAATAAACCCAAGATAAGGAAGATATTGAGAATAAAAATGGCATACATTTCAGATACCAAAACTATAATGGAGAAAATGACTGAGTAACAGCAAAACTGATTTCTAAATCTGATAAATGTTCAGATAAATATGCAAATGAATGGCATACTGAAAATGAAGCTCAGAAAAGACAAGTGATTGGTTTTGATTGAGGAATGGAGAGAATTTAATGAGGATATCAACTTAAATTCAAAATCAATTCAATTGGATGACACTATTACACAAACACAAAGAAAATATTCCAGACTGAAGCACTGCAAAACACACTCTTAACTAGAAAAAAAAATGAGAGTAGCAAAAAAAAATTAAAAAAAAATGTTTATGATGAAGTTGAATATAATGGGAAATATTGCATATATCTAAGAAGAGTTATAACATCAAAAATTATGGATGGAAATTTTCAAACAAAAGCTAGGATATATGTTTGAGTATTTGAGGAGACCAGTGTATTTAAGACAGTCCCACATGCATGCAGGAAAAATCCATGGGTCCTTCATTCTGTCAATTATAAAACTGCTTTCTTACACAGAAAACCATTTCTCTCCATCCACCATGTGAATGTAAAACTAATAAAATTTTGAAACTTAAAAAGATCATCTATGACTTAGCAGAAGAGAGTCTTGTTTCTACAACTCAAAGAGATGAACAAACTTGGTGCAAGGATAAATACATATGATCCAGGTGTTTTCTTGTGGCATTCTACAAATGATCTTGAGGGTATTCTGGTATGTTTGTTGATGATTAAGTGTGAGGTGAAATTAAAAAATTTGAACTGTGTGTGATAGAAAAATTGAGGAGTCCATTAGATAAGTGGTGAACAGTCATCCATATCCATGTATATAGGCATTGAACTTAATCAGTGACCAGATGTTTCCATCTGTATCAATCAGAAAAATTACATTAAAAAATTGAGCCTTTTATCATGGATAGACATTGGCAACATTCAAAAAGATGAAGCAGTTACCACTTGAAGAAAAAGCTGAGATGCCTTGGACAACTGAATTGGATTGCTGGTATGACATGCTCCAACATAAGTTTTGTTGTTTGCAAGCTGAGCTCAGCAGTAACAAATGCTAAAGTTAGCCATAAAGCAAATAAGATCTTGAGGCATGTGAAAAAACACACCTAGGGACATCCAAACTGAGAGAATTAAAAATATCAAAGATTTAAAGATTATAACATATACTGATTCAAGTTATGCTAATCTTCTGGATGGGGAGTAGTCAAGGATGACAAATTGTTTTTCTTACTGATGAAAAGAATGACCACATGTGCACTGACATGGAAATCCACTAAAATCAAAAGAGTGGTCAAATCCACGTTAGCAGCAGAGACTTTATCATTCATTGAAGGATGTGACATGTCATTGTTTATGGCTAAACTTTCTTGTTAAATCTAGTACTGCACTTAAATTCATAAAGTCTAGATACCTTAGAGTAAAGTTTGTCAGAACAATTACCATGAAAGTATTTATAAAAAGGCACAGGGAAGCGACATTATGGTGGTGGTAAAGTGATTGAAGCCGAAATGCTAGGTCAGAACCAATAAAATTGCAGATTCTTTGTTGAATTTTATCAAGAATCTCTAAATATATGACTGGAGCATCAGACCAGTTGTGGTAGCAATATTCAAAGTAAGGATAAATGGTAGACATATAAATATGCAAGATACATTCTGGTGAGTAAAGATTATCTAGCACAACACAGTGAACCAACTTTCTGAGCTGCAGATTTAACAATTGATTCAATACAATCTTTCAATTCCATATTAGTGGAAAACATTAGTCCAAGTAGGCATAATGAATCTCTCTCCTGAAGGTTAGCATTTGCCATGCTGATAGAAGGCAAAAAGGTTTCTTTCAGATGATAAAAAAGAGAGTAGTTTCATTTTGGAGGTGTTAAAATTGCCCAATTTAACAACAGATGGTAGGTCATTTTTTAGAACAACTGCTAATTTGACAGACTCTTAACAGACTCTTTAACCTATAATTGTTAAATAAGCTGTTGACCTAGAGAAGCAAAAGCTATATTGCTTTTAGCAAAATTAAAGCTTTTTTTTTAGTTCAGATATTCAATTTGTTGATCTATATTTGTCTAATTAACAAAGGAGAAAGGGAGATTGTTAGGGTGGGTCAAGTTATGATATGAAGATGAGATTACCATAAGGGAATAAAACATTATTGAATCAGAAACATGGATAAAGAGAGAAGAGTGTTGCAGGAGAATTCTAGGATTAATTAACATTTTTCACTCAATATTTTCCATTCCACTATGTGCATACAAAGAGGGAAATAAAGCAGCAGCAGTATAAGAACAAAAAACACCATCTGTCAGTGGCTTCAATGATCATCAGGGAATAGTCATTGCTCTATGATGTAAAAAACTCCTGTAATAAGGAATATGTATTAGTATTTCCGAAATATATCAACCAAAAATATTGTAATAAAAAGTGATTTGTTGTTGGGGAAAAAAAAAAAAAAAAAATTCCATGTTTGGCAAGTTCTTTCCTCAAACACATTAAGCAAAATTTCTTTAAAATTATTTCAACATATACACTAGAGTTTAAAACGATATATATATATATATATATATATATATATATATATATATATAATAAATTTGGGTATGTAATTCCAACAGAGTTATAAGTTATTGACATACTGGAAAAACATTCATGAAAGTATGTTTCAAAAATAACATCTGATAAGGCATTTCACCTATATGACTTCATCAGATGGATAATGAAAAATTTATTGTGGGAGTAAACACACACAAATGCATATGCACATACAACACATTTTTTGTTATTCATCTGATGAAGTAATATAGGGGAAATGCATTATCAGATATTATTTTTGAAACATACTTTCATGAACATTTTTCAAAATGTCAATATATAAAAACCAACTGAAAATATGACTCACCAGATGATAACAATAAGTGGAACCAAAACTGGAGGTGTTACAATCCAAAAAAATATCTTAGTAATTATAGAGGGCCAACTGAGAATTAAATTTGACAGTGTGTTAAAGATGTAGAATTCTTTGTTACTGTATATCCGGAATGGACCACAACCTCTGGAAGGATGAAAACTGAAAGAAAAAATTTTCACATTGAAAAATTTAATACCAAAAAGTGTTTTATAAAATTTTAATAGATGTCTTAATAAAAACAAGTCATTTCTGCTTACAGAAATGTTAAGATTCTAAAGGAAGATAAAGGTATTTTACAGGAAATAAAATACTACACAACAACAATAAATTAAAATATCAGATTCAAATAAATAAACTCTTGATTATTTTATTTAAATATATATATTCTCTTTCCTATATTAAAAATATGTATATGACAAAATTTGCTTAAAATATTCATAGACATTCTGGTTGACATCTATAATTTTCTTTCTTTTTATCTGTATTAAAAAAAACAGAAAGAATTAATTTTTATGCAATTCATTCAGTCCTTAGTTTCCAGAGCCAAAAATTGTTATAAATCAATTTACTAAATAATAAAATCTAAAATCAATTCCACTCTATTGAAGAACCAGTGGAGCAGACAGAAATAAAATGTCTGTCTGGAAAAGATCCTGCAATTTCATATTAATGAAAAAAAAAAAGTCTCAAGCAAGGGAATTTAGTCCCCTTCAGATCACTCCCTTTTTGACTTCAAAATATTCTGTAAAATTCTCTTTAGGGATTGCTATTTACCTCATTACATTCCTTTTAATCTTATTCATAATCTGACATTACACTTTCAACTGCCAGAAGTTACAGGGAGTCAAATCTATATTTTAGTGAAGAAGTAGGGCTTTCAAGACCTGAATGATACAATGTTTTGGTAAAAATTTCTACACAAGACAAAAAATAGGAAGCTGAAATATTAAAAATGACTACCTACTTTCCATACTGGAATCTCCAGATCTTTGAATGTTTGTACTGTTAATCACTGATTTCTTTAACTACAAGTAAAACATCTTAGACATTTTCATGTGTTCTGTTTGCTGAAGGCTTTCCAAAATAGGAATCACACTTTGAATCCTCCCTAAAAGCCTTAATTTTTGAAGTTTACGTTTCAAATAAAACAATATTTACTGTGAATGTTACATTCACACAACACAAGATCAATCAATATCATTGCCAAGTGAGTAACAAACACTACAAGGATTTTTTTTTATTTATGTCTGGTTGGTGAGTTACATTAAAACCAAACAATCAGCTCTTGAGAAATTCAAAATGGCTGGATAGTTTCTAGACAGTCCTCATAAAATCCACTTTCCATATTTATTTAAGAGATGAAAAATATTGAGTTAATCTACAAACTGTTGGCATATTTTTCATCTCCATTTTCTATTTTTCTTCAACAAAAGATTTTATAGAAAATAGATTCCTGTTTAATTTTGTGATGACCTTATCAATCATTTAAAAAAGAACAGTTTTTCTTGAGACTTGAGAAAAGATTCAGTTTATTCCAGTTTTTGTGAGAGAAAAATTGGTGACAAGTGAAGGAAATAAAAAGTTTGGATTGACAGAATTGTACTTACAAACCAATGGCCAATGCAATAGGCAAGATACACAGAATAAATGAGATTAAAACTGCAAGCATGAAGAGAGAATTTGACTTGGAAGCACGGAATGGTCGAACTGATTGCACGCAGTTATGGTAGACAGTAAACTGCAGAGAAGAAATAAAGGAATTTGACATTGCAAAAAAAAAAATGCTTCAAGAATTTTGGTTTTATCCACTTGCAAAATTAAATTGATGTTTTGGTTTGTTTAAATTCCTTTATAACAGCTACAATTTCATTATCAAAATTTAGTCATTTCAGCTCCAAAGATACTTTATATATAGACAGTGATTTCTCTTGTAGAATAACGAGATCTTTTCACCACCATTCATGACTATGAGACAGTGGCTGGTGAAACTGAGCTTTTATACACAAATATAGAAAATAAAGGTTTTAAATTAGATGCATTTCTATTGAGTTGCAGATTGAACCCTGCCAATCTAAAGAAAATCCCTTTTTAAGCCTCTGCTATAGAAAAGAAGAAGCTTAGCATAGCTTATCTAAATCAAATAAGAAATTTAGATATAAAAATCCATTAAAAGGCCAAAATATCTTATCTATAAATATACAGTGGATATATGTAGGGTTGTGTGTGTATACACATTTACCAAAACAAAAATAAAGATACAAACGGTGAAAATATTTATCCCTCCCTAATAATTAGTGATTATCTGAAAAATGATCTTCTGTTTGCATGAACAACGTTTAAGAGAATTTTTTATTACTCATTTTACCGGTATTTGACATTAAAAAAGGTGATGCTTTTCTTCTAATATCATCAATATAGAAGAATAATTACCACACCAGGCTTCTCAGATAAGCATATGTTATTCTGACAATTGAGCCAAACCTACAGGCATCAATGTAAAAAAGTGCAAACAAAAAAATATAAAATAAAATTTTAATGTACCTTTTTGATGAAGAAAAGAAAAAAGAAATTTATTGAGATGATCAGTGAAATAAGGGGACAAAAAAAGACGCCTATCCTAGAAAAAAAGAAAAGAATATATTAATTTTCTGTAAGAAAGAAATTCAGTCAGCTGATCACAAAGATATTAATTTGAGACATCAACAATAAGTAACATTCAGGAATTAAAGTTTCAAACTCATTTATCTGGCTCAATCCTTGTTGAGTGCCTTACTGTGACCTTGTGTCAGCCTAATCTTACTAAATAAAAAAGTTCTTTCTATTTGTAATTTAACAAAGAGAACTTGAAGAGATTATATTGATGGCAAATACAAAAAATTAAATTTTAAATAAACTTAGATTATCAGAATGAAAGTGTTCAATTTGAGATTTTATTTGGGTAAAAAAATTGTATCCAATAAAAATGGAAATGATGGTTTAGAAATATAATATCAAATTCCTTTAAAAAACTGGTTACTTACCAACACAGTGATTGATGGTATACAATATCAATGACATTTTGAGGCAGATCAAATTCTTGGGGTCCCACTTTATTTATAACATAGCGGAATACTTTAACACAACTATTTGGCCTTTCTTGAGAGTCATCAGAATCAGTTGTATTTTCAGTGTTAAACGTGTTGTATAATATTCTGATAAAAAAACAAACAAAACAATTATTTACAAATATAGCACTGACTAGGAATCGCAGAAAATGTTAACTGTCATTATCAGTCACAATATATTTTCAGGCATTTACTCTGGTAAATCATACAGCTACTGTCAAGCATGTAAAGCAACATGAAATCAAGTTTTGTAGAAAGAAGTACTTGTGTCTTGCCCCAAAATGACCAGCAGATATTGTAGTATAAATATCATATGCACACAAACACACATTAAATATTTTTAGTATTTTATCAAGTTTTAGTTCATTTTTGAGAGTACAGTGGGGTGCTGAAAACTTCTCAGCCTGGCCAAGAAAGAAAAAAAGATCTGAGAAAATTTCCGTCCATGGTATTCTCAGCATTATTCTGTTGAACCACATTTCTGTTGCCTCTAGTCTCTTCTTCATCTGTGAGAAGATTGTCCAGTATTCACTATCATATAGGTAGTCTTGTGTGAATCCTACCCCTGACTTCAATAGAAGGAGCTTGTTAGACATAATGCCCTTCCAATCCCAGATATACAGTATCACATTTATTCAGTTCCGTTTATTTTTTACTAATGATTTTGTAGAGGTGATTTTTCCCTATATTATTCATCATTCAAACAGTTTTAACAACAATAATAATGGTTTTATATATTTGATGGTAATTGTATACTATTGTTTATATGTTATGTTTATAGATATAAATATTCAAGTGCTCTATTTATAATAAACATCATTAACAACATTTACTGGCCTGAATGTTTGAGAAATTTCATAGAAAACATGTGTCCTCCGATAGGAATCGAACCTGGATCCTACATGGAACTGTCACATAGCCTGACGTGCTATACCATTTAGCTACAAAGGAAGCATCTGGTTAGCAAAGTCAAATTAACCTCTGTAGCTATATGATGGTTCCATGTAGGAAACAGGTTCACTTCCTGTTGGAGGACACATTTTTTCTATGAAACTTTTCGGACATTCAGACTAGCAAATGTTAATACTGTTTATTATAAACTGAGCATTTACTTAAATATTTGTATCTATAAAAATAATGTATAAACAAATATATTAAAATAATTGTTGGACTTAGTCCATTTCATAATATATATATATATATATATATATATAGATATGTGTGTGTGTGTGTTTTCTTTTATTTATTAATTGATCTCTATTATTCATCATTTAAACAGAAATTATAACAATAATGAGAATGATGAAAATTTTACTCTGATGTCCAACATAAAATATATATGCCTGTATGTAAATTTAAACTTAAAATTTTAATTAATTCTAACTTTATTCTTGTACTTGAAATCAAGTGATCTAATTTTATGTTAATATTACTTAGATTTCAACTTCTACAGTAACTTTGATAGATTGTTCTTTAATTACTATTTTAGTACAAAATTACAAAATTGCAGGGAATTAGAAATCAAGTTCATTAGAATTTTTTTTGTAAATCTTGAAGTCAGCAAACATTGTTGCAATTCACGTGTCCATGCGTTTTTAAATGTTTTCTTTCTTTTTATGTGCCATGTCCTTTCAGGATGTAGGCAATCATGGCTTCCCACCTCCCATCCCTTGCAGCTCTCAACAACTTCCTTCCCTCAGACCACGTTCTGTCACCCACCAGGTATGTCATGCATTGTTTTCCCTTGTCTCTCTTTCCCTCTATTTGACCCATGACTATCAGATTCTTCAGGCACTTCTTCCTCATTATGTGCCACAGAAACTTCAACTGTCTCTTCCTGATATTAAATATTAGCCTCCTCCTTGTTTGCAATCTCTCTAAGACCTCATCATTGCTCACATACTCAATCTATAATATCCTTAGCATACTTCTATAGAACCACATCTCTATTGCCTCGAGTCTCTTCATCTTTGAGGAAATTGTCCAACATTCACTGTCATAAAGGGCAGATGTCACGTAACAGTTCAGTATTTTTTCTGTTACCAAAGAAATCCTCTTGTCTTTTTTTTTCTGCCCAGTTTTTGGAATATGTCCTTGGCCATCTCAATATGGATCTCAGGTGTCGCACTTACCATCCTCCATCAAGACACTTCCCAGATATTTAAACTTCCACGTCTGCTTGATTCTAGTGTTCACATCCTTCAAGTCACATTTCAGGCTCATCCTCTTACTGACGACCATGCACTCTGTCTTCTTGTAGTTTATGCTTAGTCCGTTCTTCTCACTCTCTGTCGCTACCTTCTGTAGGAGATTTTGTAATTTCCTTTCCGTATCTGCTATCAGTACTGTGTCATCTCCATATCTTATGTTGTTAAGATTGTGGCTGCCAATGCTAAATCCTGGTAGGGTTTCCAATTTTCTCAGAATTGCTTCACTATATGGGTTGAACTGGTCAGGAGAGAAGATGCCTCCTTGCCTTACGCCTCTTTCTATTTTTGTATATTCACTGAACTTGTTCCCTATGCGCATGCATGCTGTTTGTTGCCAGTATAAGTTCTTGATTAATCTGATATCTTTCCCAAATATATCAAGGTTGTTGAGCAGTTCCATCAGATCCTTGTGGCATACTTTATCGAAGATCTTTGCGGAGTCTATGAAACATAGGTACACGTCCTTCTGCATCTGTATCGCTATTTCTGATAACATTCTTAGCATGAATATTGTGTTCTTATTCCAGTGTCTTTAACGAACCTGCATTGTTCTTGTCCTATCTCTGGGCTGATTCTGCTACGTGCTCTGTTCATGTGGGGAAAATTGTGAAAATGGCCTACCTCGGTTTGCTCAACGGTAAAAAGGAACCAAAATGCAAAATCTCGTTGTCTTGTCATTTGCATGCAAATCGTGGTCGGTCCTCGGCTGTATAAAGCAGGAGTGTTTTTGTTTCTGATCAGTGGGCTTTTTTGCTCGTGTGAAGGTTGGACGTGTGACACTAGTTTTTGTCGGTTACCCTCCTCACAGGTTTTTTCTTTGTTTCCTATCTGCTGTTATGAGTTGAATCGTTGTGTTACCACCACAGTTCATTAGAATATGTTTGAGAAGTTTTGTCACGTGGCTCATTAGGCTTATTATCCGGTGGAGTTTACATTCATTTGTGCCTGTTTTCTTAGGCATAGCTATGAAGATAGATCTGCTGAGGTCTTCCGGTATATCCCAGCTGTTGGAGATTTCAGTTGCTATTTCAGTGATCTTGTCTATGCCAAAGTTATCTAAGGCTTTCAGCATTTCCATTACAATTCCATCTGGCCCAGCTACCTTGTTTCTTTTCTATTTGACTAGTGCAGCTTCGGTTTTCAGAATTCCAGGTCTATTGGTAGTTCTGTGTATTGCTGGTTGTTCCCTTAAATCATGAAAGAGTTCTCCAATATATTTGCTCCAGCATTATTTGTGTCATGTGATCTAGATTTTTTTTTTTTTTTTTAATCAGCATTTTATTTTAGACATCTTCAATGACTGCAGACCTGCCAGAACATTCCACATATGTGGCTGATAAAAATTTAATCTTCTGAGCCTAGCAAACTATTTATCAACACCACTCTAAGTTATGGCACCATTTCTATAAATGGCAGTTATCTTTTTTTGCTGAGAGCATCAGTGGTAAAAAGGCATCTCATTTTCTCTGTTAATGAAAAAAAATTTAACATTCACAACCCACACACAAATAATAGAGAATGTCACCTTTCAGAATATGTGTAGATGCCATAAATTTAAGTTGGGTGTGAAAAAACACAAATCATACAAACTCCTGTTCCAATTCAATACATTTGGAAGTAAAAATATAAAGAAAATTATAAACTAACCTTCTTGCTGTATGAAATATCATATTAACTACAACTAACAGGGCAAAATCCAACAAAATTAATTTGTAAAATTGTTGGCCAACATAGGTTTCCCAACACTGAAAAAAAAAAAAAAAAAATCAGAAAAATGGAAAGGTTTTGTTCAAATGAAACTTTTAAAAAGTTCTAAAAAAAAAAAAAAAAAAAAAAAAAAAAAGTCTCAAAATTGGTAAAAGGAACATCAAATTTATGATCTTCCGAGACCTACTCCAAAACTATGCAAATTTGGTTACATTAGTTCATTTGATATTTAATATAGCTATCCTGTGATTAAAGAAAACTTGCTTTTTTAGGCTTTTGATGATTTTATTTAAAATTTGAATTTAGTTTTGTCAGATTTGTTGATGTGAATTGTGTATTTTTTTTTATGAAAGTGTACAGAAAAATATCCTAAACTACATTTGTATTGAAGTTCAAAATGCCTTCAGTTCTATAGTGATCAAATATTAATGATGGTAATAAAAATAATCTGAAAACGAGTCATTAAAAAGGTCATTCATCCAATCCAGATTGATTATTTATTGCTAAAATCTCACAACTTTTTTAAAAGTATAAATTGTTGTCAGGTTGAAAAATCAAATGAAAAACTTATTTTTATTTAATGGAACAAGTGTTTCTATGTAAAGTACACTTGGAGAAAATTCTCTACTTTTAGCAAAAAAACTAGACTGCAAATCTGCATTCAATCAGAATAATCCCACACTTTTTAAGAAGACACTGATTACATTTAAAAGCAACTATAAAATAATTTTTAGTTTGAGTTATGAATTTTAAAAAATATTTGATTTCTCAGAGTTATTTTGCTTCGGAGTCAGTTTAATTTGAGATCTTAAATGGAATGAAACTTTATATTATGGAAAAGATTTGAATGCTTGCAAAGCTTTCTTCTGCTTGCTAATTTAAATAAAATAAAAGAAGCAAGTAAGTTGGTTTACAGAAAATTCAAAAAAGCTGCTGTTTTGTTTCTATGATGTATAGGATAAATAGACAGATTCTCATACCAAAGTATACAAAAGATAGATACATATAATAAAAGAAATATATAAAAATAATGTTACCTGAATTTGATTATTTTCTCCATAGCCACACAGTGCATCTGAAGAATTCAAATCCAATTTTCCATACAATGAAAACAGAAGAATTGCCAAAGATGCAAGACGTAATAATGTGATTCTGAGAAGATAAATATATATAAAAACAAAAAAATAAACTTTCAGAGGTTAAATATGTAAATCACATTTAAGGAAGTAAATTATTTGCGATATTAAAATAGATTTTAAAATTCTAACTAAAACATTAAAATAGAAAAAAATGGAAACCCATGCATTTCAATGATTTCTTACCTGATAAGTGTTAATTTAATTTCAAAAGATGAGCTGTATACCTCAAATCGAACCAAAAAGTTGAAAACAACAGGCATAAAGACATTCAGCAAACTGATAACAAGTGAAGGCAAAAACTGAATGATCAATTCAACAAACTTATTCTCAAATTTCTCCTTTTGAAGCTGTTAATAGAAAGATAAAAAAATTTTAAGCAATTAATAACATTCAAGGGAGTTATTTTTATTCTAGTGTTTATTCACATAACTGATAAAATATTGTGAGTGGAATTAACATTTTCTATCTAAACACATACTTAAACATGTGTACACATACATACACAAACAATTTCTCAATAAAATCCAGTTTCCAAAATCTACAAACGACCAAGAATCAGTTATTTTGGAATCTCTTGATAAGACCAAAAACTTTTCATACACACACACACACACACATATATATATATATTATATATGCTCTTATTATTTGATCAAGCACTCTGGAGAAAGGGTCATTTCAAAACAGTGGCTGCTGCTGCTATTAACGCATCTCTCTTCAATTACAAATTGAGCCCTCTTGGCTACTGGCATTTATTTCATATATAATATGTTAAAATGTCCCTTTCTCTGCAATGTGCAGATAGCTTAGAAATTTTAGATCTCTGACTGATGCCAAATCAGTAGAGTTTCAATCCCAGCTTGAAGCAATCAGATATCTAGACACACTGATGAGCTGTGATACAGATGCAGATGACAGACGCACACACGTGTATATATATATATATATATATAGATATATATATATATATATATATATCTCTGTGTGTGTGTGTGTATATATATATATATATATATATATATATATATATATATATATATATGTGTCTCATAAAATATAATTTTATGGTATACTTTAATATGAAGTATATTTTTGTTGTTTTCCTTATTTTCCATGTTATTTTTTTGTGTTCTTAAGTTTCCATATATATCTAGTAACGTTTGTAAGTTATTCTTGTTAAACATGCCAAAAATAACATAGAAAATAAAGCAGCAACAGTCTACAACTCTAAAAACTGTAAATTTTGCTTAGGAGAAAATATATATAATTACTTTCCCAGATCAACATAAATTACAAAATGCAGGCATAAAAAGCAATTTCTTTATGCAAATTAAAATTTGAAAATAAAAAAAGATTTAATATCTTGTAAAATATTAACAAAAAATATAAACCAAATAAAATATAGTCAACAATACCGCACATAATATACTTCAAACAAAACAAATAAGCTAACAAAAAAAATAAAAGGCATAAATGAAAAATAATACAAATACTCCAAATTAACACATACCCACAAAATTTAATAGTAATGTCAGGTATTCAGAAAGTGATATCGCTTTAATTCAGCAATATGTCTAGTCTCACCGAAGCCTAGAAGAGCAGTGGTCCCCCACGTCCACTCACCTGGTTTTTAACAGGTAGCATTGTTCTCTTATGCAAATAAGCCTGCTGCATAAAAATGGCAGTAGGCATACGCACACGCGACTGACTCTCAGAGAATGGTCTGACATGCGAGGCAGCGAATTCGTTTTGCTCCTGGTAAGTCACTGTCTTGTCTATTACACTCCCTCCTGATCATATGATCACATAAGTGACAGTGAGGGGCTGATCGTTTCACCCTTGCACTCTTTCGCGGTGGTATAACCATGTCTTCCTCCTGGTCTGAATCGTATTCCGGGGGATCAATAAGGGTCAAGTCTACTTCTTCCTCGCTCTCAGATGGGGTGTCGCTGCTGCTTGCACTGGAGCTTGGTTCTTGCCATTCATGACTCCCTGATGTTGTGTTACCGCCATCATCCACTGGTAACAATGAAGTGAGCCGTGGACGTACATCTCCCACGTGCCGCAGTATCCCGTCGATGACTACCGACTGGACTGTTTATCCGCGTGACACGACCTTTCACAAATTTTGACGTGCAGCGTCCGTGCGGATTTTTTACCCAGACTGCGTCTCCTTCTTGATACCGAGTCGAAGTCAACTGGTTAGGCAAGGGCACGACGTCCATTCCTTTTATTTGAATTTTGTACAAATGCAGCAGATTGGTGGGCGCAGAAGAGGCAGACATGTCATCCCTGGGTGTGATGTTATACCAATACACAGCCTCCATAATAGGGCAGCTCTTTCGCGCAGCAATCCGTTTGATTGTCTAATGTTTGATTTCCAGATGGTTTGTACACACAGCGCGGTTGGAACCAGACGCCCCATTCTTCCATGAATTGTTTGAATTGCTGACTGTGAAATGCAGTGTCATTATCAGCCAGGATCTCCACTGGGACACCACGTTCGAAAAACACCGACTCCAATTGCCAGATTACGTGTGCAGCATCTTGCTGAACTAGTGACCGCCAGATCAAAAACCGTGTCAGGCCACAGTCGATCAGAGTCAAAAAATGGTGACCGTTATAGTGCGTGATGTCCATGCCTAGACGGCTCCAAGTTTCACGCACACTGAGCTCTCCCTTCTGCCATCGCACAGAAGCTGGATCTATTAACTGACACTGTTCACAACTCCGAACGACCTATCTCACTGCTGCTTTCGACATGGATGGGTTGATCCTACGTGCAAAATATAGTGTCTGTTTAACTCCAGGGTGCTCACTGTGTCGATGAATCTCAGTTATCTGAGCAGGGCTCGGGTTTCCAACGGCAAAAGTACATACTGGTTGAACAGGTTAGAGTTCCTTCACATTGTTGAACCACCTCTGGGGAACTCTAGTCATCAAGTCAGCTCAGTTCTAGTCGGATCTAACTAGCGCTATGTCAACCGAAAGGTTGTACTCTTTCACAAGAGAAGTTAGTGTTTCAAGTCGTCGCCTTTTGAGCATCTCGCTAGTGGCCTGGGTGTTCAGCCGAGACTTTCCCGTAAGGGCATTAGTCACCCAATGGTACATGCAGAGGAAGTCTGTGTTCATGTGTAATACCATAGCCTGCTTTTTTAGCGTGAGGTTGATTCCCTTCAGCACAGCATCCACTTCAGCCACATTGATATGCTGGGTGTTTTTTATCAGCTGTAGCCAACATGCGTCCTCAATGATGGCTCCCTTAGTCTCAAGCGCTACTCCTACAGCCAGCGAACTCACATCCACCCACACGTCTAGCTCCTTCGTATTCACGCACCATTCTCCCTGTGCAGGATCCAGTTGCTGTGCCCAAGCGAGGGTGTCCATTATCATACGTTCCAGGGGAACATCACAAATTTTGTCATCCAGGTTTTGCGTTACAGCAGTGGCTTGATGTTTGATGAAGCCTGTTGCCACTCGCATCCATCCATACACGGGGAAGTGTCCCACCAGCCAGCTACACATGGAGAAAATACCTCTCCGTGTCATAGTCATAGGGCCGTTTACCATTCTACTTCCTTGTCGCCATCGCAGTCGACCCTGTTCCTTCCATATCTCTAGCCCCAGCACTCTGGCTCTGTCCTGTAACTTCTCTGGATCCTTGCTCATCAGTCTGTAGAGCTAGAGATGTTTCCTCACAGATTCCGCTGACACCACATCCTTATTGATATATATCTCGTCAATATATGCCAACGTTGCTCTATTTATGGTTTCATTCTGTGCTAACACAGCTTTGAGCACAGCTCACATTATTAGGGGCGCCACATTCAGGCCGAAGCCTGGTCAAACAATATCGCTTCCTTTTAAACATAAATGTTTGGTATGGCCACAGAGATTTTTCAACACAGATCTGTAGGTATGCTTTCCCGATGTCCAGAATGGACACGTTCACACCCTACTGTCTCCAGTCTCGCAGTTTTTCCTCACAAACATCTGCGGCACCTGTGAATGTTTCAACATAGGTATTCAGTTCCCGATAGTCCATCACAGGACGCACCTTATGCTTGTTGGTCTGCAGCACAGCCATCAGTCATATCTGTCCCTTGGGCGGGCCAAACTCCTTGTCATTGTACTGCACCAACCAACCATTGTCCATCCATGTTTGCAATTCATGCTCGTACTCCTCTCATCTCACTGGATACCAGATATTCAGAGATCCGATTCTGAAGTTTCTCTGGTGCATGACCTGCCAACCTCTTCCAGGCTGCAACCCAAACTACCTGCCGTTCATTGAATTTTGCACTGAAATTGACTTTGCTGATACAAATCGCTGCACAGACGGACCATGCTACGTGATGCGAACTCCGAGTGCCTTAATGGCGTCGATGTCAAGCCACAGGTCGAAATCCAGGGGGCTTCCCTCGCATAACCAGCACATCGATTGTAGCAGTATTACCGGTTGCTGTGCGAAGTCTGACGGTGCCCTTCCACAGCAAGCCTGCGTATCTCCGGTTAATGTAGATACCGCCATACCCTGCTTTGACCAAGACCGACATAAACTCGCACTCAAGATTGACCATGAGCACCCAGAGTCAAGGAGAGCCAAGCATAGTGTGCCGTCAACACACACAGTAATGATGGGTAGCCCTGAGTTTACTTGCTGTTTGGGGAGTGGACAATTTTTGGCCAGATGACCAGTCTTGTTGCATCAATAGCAATGCGCGTTACTTGCCCTTCACCTCTTCACGCAGTCCCTCGTGAAGTGATTGGGCCCATTACATTCATAGCATATGACAAGTGGGCCCATGTCTGGGGAAGATTAAGGAGTCTGGGAGGGCTGCACCGCAGTGACAACTGGTTCCCTTTCTGCTGTCTCGTCCTTTATGATTGCCCAAACTCAGGCCAATAGCTCCTTGAGAGACATATCATCCGCCCTGGCCAAGGACCGCAGGAGCCTTTTCACAGGACCAGGAAGGCCCCGCATGAACACGCATGCCATCGCACTGTCTGGCACTCCTCCTAAAAGGATGGACAGCTTCATTTGATCTGACAAATATATATCTACGGTCTCACCCGGATGCAATACACGTGCCTCAAATTGTTTGTACACCGTGAATTTATCAGGGGCGAATGCTGTCATCAATGCTCCCTTGATTTGAGCTGTGTCCGATTTCTCTTCCATAGATAGTTGCTGGTAAACTGCGAATGCTCCCCTGGTTAGGCAAAGAGGGATGACACGATCAAGGCGCTTCACTCCTGATAGGTTGCACACCAATTCCAACTTCTTGAGCCATTCAACCACAGATCCAGTCCTGTCAAACTTGGGAATAATTTTTAAATCAAACTGTCTGCCCATATTGGCTGAAATAGCTTGTCAGGTGTTCAGAAATTGATGTCGCTTTCTTTCAGCAATACGTCTAGTCTCACCGAAGCCTAGAAGAGCAGTGGTCCCCCACGTCCACTCACCTCGTATAGTAAAGTTTTGCTGCAAGAGTTGAACCCTGTTGATTCATTATGCGACCTGTGCATTTACATCCCCTGATTTTGGCCGTTGACACTCCCCATCCTGGACTGTGATTTAACTTCACTATTTACTCTTATATTAATAGTTAGTTTGATATGGTCAATTGACAGTTAATCTAAAATAATCACCTTGCACTTGTTGTCAGCTGGGGAAAGAATCATTTTGTTTATTTTAATGCCTACAAAACCCGAGAGAATCTTTTTTTTGCCTTCCCTCAGCCTGGCTGATGCTAACATCCAAGACAGTGACTCATTTCACTTTCTTGGGCTAATATTTTCCACTGACATGAAGTGGAATGGTTACATTAAATCAATTACCACATCTGCTGCTAAGAAAGCTTGTCCACTGTGCATCCTAGAAAGTTTTTCTTACACCTTTATAAGTCTACAATTCATTCATGAATTGAATATTATGACTCATGTATTTTATTTGATAAAACAAGAAATTCAATTTTAGAATAAATTTTAGCAAATTACACCCAGTCTATAGATATATGCAAATTTTGTAAAGTTACACATTACAATGATGAAAATTAATGTATGACATGAATAAGACAGTTATTGAGAATTACAAAATTTTTCTTTTGATTTGTCATTTCTAAGTTTTCTTGTAGTGATATTAAACCATTAACTGCAGCAGGAATTTTCATCATTTGAAAATGTCAGAACTGTAATAATGGAAATGCCCAGTATTTTCAGATGTTTAATTTTTATTAATTTTAGATACCCCAAGAGCACATATCAAAGATGATGACAGCCTGAAACAGTTAATTTGCTTAGCCTTCATTGTAACTTAACACCTTAAAATTGAAATTCATCCAAACATTGTTATATAGCAAATCTAGATTGGTTCAGTTTTTGTAAAACAGTATTATGTTTATTCAAAATAAGTTCAGTTTTTCTTTCTTTAGTGAGTCTTATTCCTATTGGCATCTTTAAAGCATGAAGAAAATACATTATGTGTGGTGCATGCAGTGTTCACTTTGAATGAAATTGTGATGCTGGCAAATAGAAAGAAAGGGCTGAAAACTAAAATATAGTTTGGAACATGATGAGCAGGTTTAAAGAATAGAACAATGGACAGACTGACAGAAGGAAAAGAAATTTCTTTTTATTTCTAAAGCCTACTTTTTTGGGCATAGATATTTCAAAGAAAACTGATTCTGTTACAAGAAATCCCCAAAGAGGTCATGTGGTGATGCTGGCTTACAGCTGATTGATAACACTGCTTAAAGAATGCCAGTTACGAAAACACAAATTGAGTGATAGAAATTTGGCAATTTTTAAGGACAGAGCAGGATCAGGAAACTTATTTATTTTGGAAACTAAACAAAACAAGAAGTTAGAATTTCTTTATATAAAGACGCAAAGCAGGGTGCCTGGAGTGGAGTGACCCTGGCAGGAGTGGGGGGTAGGGGGTGACTGACCAGAAGAAGCAGCTGGCAAATTTCTGATTTTATGAACAAGGCCAGGCTGAAAAAATTTGTGGATGAGAAATTGAAAAGATAGTTTTGACTAATGACTATTAACTAAGCCACACCATGCAGTTGAGAACCAGGTTGGTTGAAGGACAACAAGGTGACAGGCACAGGTGAAATACCAGGGAGGACTGAAGAATTGCCTGCACCTATTGGGAAGTATTAATGTGAGGTACAAATAAGAGAAGGAAGGAATTGGGAAGATTGATATCCTGTGACCACTACACATCGGAAAAGCAGGGATAATTAATTATCCAGAGCCAGAAAACAGAGGCCCTTGTCATAAGATAGGGGAAACACCAACACCCTTAACTATGTCAACCCCCATACCAGTTTTGGGTGGAAGCCAATATAAGCAGAATACTGAAGCAACCAGGCCAGAAGTTCTGGAGAGAGTAGTTCCAGACAACAGACAAGAGGTGACTGCTCTGCCGAATCCCATGTGACTTACTGCCAGAGAGAACCTCCGACTCAAACTTTGTTCCAGACTTAGCTAAATTAAGCAAAGTGCTATGATAGAATTCAAAGTGGGAAGAGTTAATATTTCTGTACAAAGAACAATATAAAATTACAGAGAAACAAACCCTGAAGAAATTCTTTCTTTTCTTTATTTGTCTGCAACAACATTTTTGTTTAATTTCCTTTGTGACATAGCTTTGCTGGGATCAAACCAACACTGCATTAGCTAATGAGAAATTGATCTTTGCCAGATCTGTGATCAATCAACACAAATTTTCCTGAGATAAATTTAAAAACCAATTTTAAAATCTGATTCCATTTTTTCAAATGCAATTAACTATGTCATGTTTTATGATCAGTATTTGAAATTTAAAAGCTAGACTTGGAGAATATCTTAGAATTATTCCCATCACATTATATACCAATCTTGTGTAGAGCAGTGATTTACTTTAGAAAGTTGAATAAATGGAGTCAAAAATTAGAGCATTTTCTCTAAATCCTACGAAAATAAAGACATTAATCTGAACTATAAAACATTATTATTACTATTTTGTTAGAAAATAGCTATTCTTCTGGACATTTCAGTAGAAATCAATCTATTAATCAACAGATTTATGTATTAGATGTGGATGAAAAAACACACAAGACACTTAAATCAATGTTTTCACTCATCCGATCATAAAATAAAAACAAAAATCAGTAATAAAAGTGACCCCTTTGTAAATAACTTATCTTATGAGTGTGATATTAAATAATCAAAAATTAACAGATAAAAGTTTTCATAAGATATTGCATATTAAAAAAATGTACAAATTGGCATATTTTAAAATCAAGATTTGTTCAATACTGGATTTTACATGAATACAATTTTAATCTGAAATTTCTGCAAATCATTATTTACACTTGTACGATTGTCCATATCTTTGTTGTTATCACTTTTCGGCTGTTTTGTCCTCCAGCCTTCATCTGGCACTTATTGATCTGGCTACCCTTCAGGGAATTATGAAGTGAACCTTTTATTTAATCTACAGGGTTGGGGATGGAATTGTTCTCATTCTGCTGTCCATGTCTACAAATATCTTTTCTTTAGTACTACTCAGTTATTGCTCACTCTGTTTCCAAATCTGCACTAGGCAGCCCAAGAACTGAACTTACAATTACTATGCCACCAAATTTATGAACCAATACTTTTAATCCACTAGAAATGCAAACAATCTACTCTTATAGAATAAAATGTTTACCTTGAAATTCTTTGAAAGTTACCTGGATTGACAAACATCAGATGATGACCAGAGGATACAGTGGCCAAAACATTGTGGGAATAACAACAAAGATGAGGTCAACCAAGTGTATATAATAATCACTCCTTATTCCAGAAATTCAAATAGAAATTGTTCAAGAGTCAAGAAATATTTATAAGAGTTCAACATGCAGAAGATTATTCATTGACATTGATGATTTGCTTTTTTATGCTCTTGTCTAATACACTGAAATAATACATTATTACATTACTCATTATAATATTACTGACAAGAACTGTCATAATATTGATGTTTAATGTTCAGACAATATATTATTTACAGTATTTTTGGTTGATTTTAATTACAGATGTTCAAAAGCAAATAAAGATGAGGATGCAAGTAAAATATAAAACCTAAAAACTTCAAGCAACATAGAATTCTTTAGCATAAAACCAGAAAATTATCTTCAAAATTTTAAGAATCTTCCTAATTTAGAATTTACAATACCTAAAATAAAAAAAATGTGAATTTTCCTTTGACTTGTAAGCAAAATAAAATTTAGGAAAGAAAGCATGATTTCTTTTTAAATTAAATATTGAAAAAAATAAAAAATTTTTAAAATTTTGTATTACAAAACAATTTTGAAATTGAAAAATCAGACAATGTTTTCCTCCATTTTATGGAAGTATACTAATTTTTGAATAGATTCTTAAAAGCTAGGAAATGCAAAACTTACTTCGAGTAGATTAATACTGCTAAAATAAATAAGACTAAAACAGCCGCCTAGTAAACAAATAACAACAATATTGATCAATAGTCGGAGTGAGTAAAGTTTGATCTTCAGTTTAAGAGTTCGTCCAGTCTGCATCCAGATTTCCCTCTGTGAATTCAGATCAGCCTATAAAAAGAAATAAAAATTAAGGAAAATACAAAATTAACAGAAAAAAAAAATCAAATTGTGTAAATGCTAGTAGAACTGACAAAAATATCTCCTAAAGTTCCAAAATTAAATGCGTTCATTATTTTGCATATTTTTTAAACCTTTCATAATTTTTGTTTTTAACATTTGGACTGATATTTCTTTTTCTTTCTCTGATGAGTGTGGTGTCTGGCAGTCTTTAGTATAGAATGAACACTAAAGCAAACAACTAAATCCAATATACATGTGATAAAGGCAGAAGAATGCATTGGCCAAAATGCTAGGGTAATGAAAATGGAGATAATAGTTTGAAAAAAGAATTATATTCAATAATAAGTTCTCATATTTCCAATATAAAAAATATTTATCCTATTTTTAGAATAATATTCACACAAATTTTAAATATTTCCACAAACACATTTATTTATTGATGTGCTATTATATAGAAAATAATTTCAGATTCAAATTCAGAATAATCAGATTCAAAATCATGAAAATTCCACCAAAACAAGACAAATCTATAGCATTTGAAATTTTAGAATTAAAAAAAATAATTGTTTTCAAAACTCAAAGATCTAAAATGATTAATAATTAAAAAAGAAACTATGCAAGAGATAGAAAATTATAAAATGGAAACTAATACCTGTCTATATTTCTGAGATGAGGTATTGTAATTATTTACGATGTTGGGACTAATCTTTGTTGCCATATTCATGATGTTTCAGCCATTGTATGCTCTGGCCTTTTTCTGATGATTGGAATTTCAAACTGAACCCTTATTTCACCCATTGGGGTAGATTGTTCTAGTTCCACTTGTCATGCCACCTCCAGATATCTCAGTATCAGTTATCTCCCTTTAAGTTAACTCTCAACACAGGTACAGAACTCACAACTGTTTGGGTTAAGTCACTGGATTCAACCAATGCTTTTATTCACTGGGACATGTGTTCTTGAGGACATCAGTATATAAATCTTTGAGACTTAGAAATCTAATGTCTCAGTAATCATTTTTTACCAGAGCTCATATTACAATTTGTTGTTGTGTTTCTCTCTAGTACTCCATAATACTAGTTCCCTATATTTTATTCATGTCTATGCTTGGCCAGCATATGTGCTGATTCTATAAGTTTTCATACTTTCCAGTGATTTTTCTATTAGTTCAACCTCATCCCACAGGGGGTGGTGAGCTTCCTTTTCTATCTATATGTGATTAGCCATGTTTGATTTTTCTATTTCCCCTTGTGTTTCAGCTTTACACTGTTCCTGCAGTCTTATCTTAAGGGAGTAGCCTGTTTCTCCTCTATATTTCTTACCACAGCTGTATGGGATGATGTACACACATTCCTCAGTCATGTTCTTCTATATGACAGGTCATACTCAGAAGAGGTGTCTGCAAACTTTTGAAGGTTGTCCTGATGTTACGTGCACCACAGATCTTTTGTATTTTTTCCAATAATCCCTTCACATAGGGTAGGCAGACTGAGTCCATTTTTTTTAAGTGTTGTTAGCCTTTTATCTCAGTTTGTTGGAGCTGCTGTCTTGTACCTAGGGTAATTGTTATTTTGTAGGGTATTGCTTATACTGACCATTTCTTGTTCATATGTCTCTGGGTCACCAGTTATGACTTTTGCTAAATGTTGTACGCAGTAGACAATCCCTTCCTTTACACTGTATGGATGGTGGGATTGAAATTGAGGTATTGTCCAGTGAATGTTGGCTTTTAGTATACAGGTGTCTTGAACCTATCCTCTGTTTGAGATAGTACATCCAGGAATGCTAGTTTTTTTTATTTTCTTTCTCCATTGTGAACTTTTTTGATGATCTTATGGAGTTCACATGGTTCAGTAGTGTCATACAATGGCCAAAATGTTGTGAATATGCAGCAATGATGAGGACAACAGTCTGAACAATGGAAACTAATACATATAACAAAAATTAAGAAAAAGAGAATGCTTTATTATAAAATTTGTAAAGTCAAAAAGAAACTAAAATAAAAAAGTTAAAGAATTATAATTTAATTGAAATTAGAAGTAAATTTGTTGCAAAAATAGAGTCCTTCATTAAATTAATGGACCATAATTTTACAAATAAACTGCAGACTATTAAATAATATTAAAAGTAACAGAGAAAATATGCAAATATGTATTGAAAAAAAATAAGTTTAAAGTATGCTAAACAGTAGAAAAACATGAAAGCAACAATAAATTGGTTTAACAATATTTGAAAAAAGAAAAACTATACTTTTATACAATTTGGCATTAAGCATTTTTTACCTTTCATTAAAGAGAATTTTATTAAATGAGACACTAGATTTAGCTAGAAACAATAAATATTTCTGATGATGACATACAGATAATAAAACATTGCAGAAAATCAATATCGTTTTATAATAAAAATTTATAGATAAAAATGGGCTAGAATGAGAAATTTGATACATTTATTTTAATGGCATATCAATCTGGAAGGGTTATTTAATGCTTACAAGATTTTTCTGATAGGTTCATATGAATAGAGTATGTCTTCTTTATAAGAAATCATTTTGTAGATTAGTTTTCATTGACATATTTTATAAAGAGTCAAATGTATTGCTGGTGATCGTTTTCTTCAACAATGTATTGCTGGAAATAATTTTTCCTTCCAAAATATGTTACAAAACCATTAAGTAAGCAGATTTAGTAAAGTGTTTTTTTATTTTTTTTTTTTTTTACATTTTCCTGTAGAGCTCAATTTCGTTAATGAAATTTATGATGTTACTTGGATTGATATTTTCAAATTTAAGTTATCTAATTTGTAGAGTTTGATTCAGGTTTGCTGGAGGTTACAGCAATTTAGTAGAATGTGTTTGACTGTATATGGTCCTGGCATGGAACACATATTGACGGTTTCTCATTTTTTAGTAGATTCTGATGGGTTATGTATGTGTGTGTGCAATACAGAGTCTGGTTAGAACCACCTCCTCTCTCCTTATCTTTCTGGAACTTGACAGTCTTTCACTGATGCTTGATTGGATGTTGGACAATTTATTGCTTACAATTTATTGCTGCCATTTTTCTTTAAATTCTCCTGTTTATGCTGGGTTGGAAGTTGGTGTGTGGCAACATTACTTTAGAGAGGCCAATGTTCAGTGATTCCTTTTCCATTTTGTCAGCTTTTCCATTTCCCTGTGTACCAATATGGCTTAGTATCCAGCATAGAACTATTACTGCATCTTTTTCCTTATAGAGTCAAACCTATTTAATAATTTATTTATCAAGGGATTTTTCATGTTTTTATTCTTCAGAGATGTGAGTACAGATAGTGAATCTAAGAAGAATCTTTCTGACCCACTAAATTCTATAGTATCTAAAGCTAAGTGTATGGCTGAGGCTTCTGCACTGAAAATTGAGGCATTGTCAAGCAATCTTTTCTGCATTGTTATGTTGTTAAGGATAGCAGAGCACCCCACTCTGTCCAACATTTTAGAGCCATCAGTGTATATATGCTTATGATTTGGGTGAGCTTGTAGAACATTTTGGATTTCTTCCATGTAATTGGAGTTAGAATTAATTTTAGAGTATTTAGTAAGGTTTAGCAAAATCATAGGGTACTTCATTAATCAGTGTGGTTTTTTTTAAGTTGGTGGATTTAAGAATTAGGGTTGGATTTATTTGTGCTTCGCTGATGAGATTTTTCATGTAAAGGCCAAAAGGTTTGATAGCATTTTTTTTTTTTTTTTTTTTTTTTTTAATCAAAAAAAAATTTGTATTTAGGACTGAAGGTACAGTGATAGGCAGGATTAGAGGGGCAGAATTTGAGCTTTAGATAATATTGTAATGCCTGTTTTTCACGTCTCCATTTTAACAGTGTCTCGTATATTTCAGCATATAAACTTTCTATGAGTGATGTTTTGAAGGTACCCAGAACCAGTCCTGAATGATGTATGGGATCAAGGGTTCTTAGATAGGATTTCCAGCTCAAACCATATATGAAACATCTGTAGTCCAGTTTAGATCTTATTAGAGCTCTATATAATTTTAAGAGTGATATGCAAGCTGCTCCCCAGTTGGTGTTAGCCACAACCCATAGTAATTGTAATACATTGAAGCATTTTGGTTTTATGTATTTTAAGTGGGATATGAATGTAAGTTTTTTATCAAAGAATATTCCCAGAAATTTATGTTGATCAGTCATTTCTATTTCAGTTCCTTCAGGTTTAAAAGTTGGATCATTGTGCATTTTTTCTGATTGCAGAAATGGATACACTTTGTTTTGGTTGGGGAGAATTTGAAACCATTTTCAATAGTCCATTGGTTTAATTTATCTAGGCACATTTGCAGTTGCTGTTCTGCCACATGCATATTTTTTGATCTGTAGCAGATCAGAAGGTCATCTATGCATAATGAACCATCGACACCTTGATTCAAACAATTAACAATGTTGTTAATTTTTATATTAAAATGTGTGACAGACAAGATACAACATTGTGGAACTCCTTCTTCTTGGATTTTTAAGTCTGAGAATGTTCATCCAACCTGGACTTTGAAACTTCTATCGGACAAAAAGTCATTGATCAAATTGTACAATGTGCCCTTTAATCCAAGATTGTAAAAGTCTTTCATTATTCCCAGTCTCCATGTTGTCTTATATGTCTTTTCTAAATCAAAGAAAATGGCTATTGCGTATTATTTTTTAATAAAAGCCTCTCTAATAAAAGTTTCTAGGAGGACTATCTTGTCTATGGTGCCTCTTATTTTGGAATCCACTCTAGAGATTGGTAATGAAACCATTAGTTTCAAGGTACCAGTTCAATCTTTTATTTACTATTCTTTCCAGGGTTTTGCATATACAATGTGTTAATGTTATGGATTGGAAGTTTTTGAGGTCTGATTTATCTTTATCTGGTTTTGTTATAGGAACCACAATAGCTTGTTTCCAGCTATTTGGTAGTTTTCCATTAAACCATATCTCATTAAAGAAGTTTAACATATTTTATTGATTTTTGGGGCAGGGGAGTTGTTTAAGAAATTCATGAATTTTATCTGGGCCAGTAGCTGTACTATGTGATTCAGTTATGGCATCTATAAGTTCATTTACAGTAAAAAAATGATTTCATTCTTCTTTGTTTGAGTTAAATTCTGCCTATTTTTTTCTCTGCATCATGCCTAATTTTTGGAATTGCTGTTATAGTTTTCACTAGAAGAATTTTTTTAAAGGTTTCTGTAAGTAGATTTGCTATCTCCTTTTTGTTTGTTATTTGAAATTTGAATAACGGTGACAGCCAAGGAGGACATTTTACAATCACCAAAGGAGATAATCAGAAGATGAATCCAATATCCTGGCAATCACAAAAAATGACGAGAGTAGTAAATAGTATATTAGTCACTGAGACACTAGCTCTATTGGAAGGAATTGACAATGCATTCAGTATATATTTAAACTGCTGTGATTTCTCTCTTGGCACTTTTAACTTTACTTGCTTAGTGGAACTACTGACATTTGAAACCAGACCTATCACTATCTAATATATATATGTATAAATAAAAAGAAAGAACAGTAAGATATATAACCCGGTGTTCTTATAGATATTTTTATCTTTACAAAATAGTGCTCAATGTAAATTTACAGAGCATTAATATTATAAATTAACCGATTTAAAATATGTTTTTTTTCGCTACACAGTTCTAACCATGTTTCAAAAATAGAAGCTAAAAGCTTTGAATTTAATTTTGCAATTAAAAGACAGTTCCATTTCATCCTCAAGTGAATTTTGGAGTAACTTATTTTTTAAATTTACTGGGTTTATAAAGGCACGGCAAAAATCATAATTTATAGTTTCCAAGGATACAGAGAAATCTATTCATCCTGACAAGGGGTGGTTGCGTGTTCATTTCATTAACTTTTGTTGTATCAGTTATTAGTTACATTTGAAAAAGGGGTTATGTTTAGGTAGGGATATATTTTTCTACAAATTCTGACATCCGTTAAATGCATGTCGTCATTATTTATCGGCAGTTCTGTTTTGTCAGTAGTAAATATCCTGGTCAGAATATTTCATAGTTTCATACTCATTTCTGTTAGAACATTTTTAACACCATCATCAGTCATTCAGAAAGATTTTTTTCTATAGCTGTGGCAATTTCTCATGCTTTTCCTTCCATCGAGAATGCCAGTTCTATACATTGTCTTGTTTTGTCCATTTCAGTAAACATTAATCATAATTCAACTTTCCATTGTGAATAGTGTTTGTTACCAAATGTGGGTGGATGTTTGTAAATAGTCATCTTTAATGCTCTGCTACCACTGATAAGAGTCCAGGATTGGTTTCAAATATGTGTAGTTCCTGTAATGCTTTCATGCACAACAAATCACAGCAAGTTAAAAGTGCCAAGAGAGAAGTTACAGCAGTTTAAATAGTATTCAATGGCTCAATCCATCCTGGCAGAAGGGGATGCAAGTTCGTGCTCCTGCTGATAGGAAAAGTCCATTAAGTTGGGGAGGAGGAGATAACTGCTTATACCAGTTACAATAAACACGAGTTAACAATATAAATAGTGAGATTTTATATATATGTGTGCATGTTAGAGATAGGTAGATAGATAGTGATTGATACAGAGATAAATATATAGATAGAGAGTGTGCTTTTTATAGTCAATGTGTTTTGCTTCTGTGGACTAGAAGGGCATCTTCAGGTCAAAATGAAAGAAGCATGTGTGTAAGGAAAATGCATTGGAATTTATGAGGAAATGGGTTATAAATTACCTGATCAGATCCAATGAACAGAGAGTGCTTTTTTCCTATACTGACATTCTTTTTACACATTTTAAAATAGATACGATATCTCTCAATAAATTCAAATGACTTATCTTGCCCTTGATGTGTAGATTTACCTCTAAAAAAACTTTTTATTTTGGAGACAATTCATTGAAATATTTTTATTTATATACTGAAAATTTGCTATATCTATAGGGAAAGAGTACTCAGTATTGTAAATTGAGCAGTTATAGTATGGCTGTAGCAGCCAACACTTCATAGTCAGTTCATGAAGTTAATCAATGTTGAGCCTGTTCAGGAATTAGTTGAATGACCACTTACAAATACCAGGTGCTATAAGATTGGATGTGTAGGTGATGCGATGGATAACAGCTCTGAATTGAAAATCAGAAAAGTGAGTTCCAATTCTAGTTGGGGTTGTTATATTGCATGCTGGGAATTCTTCCTTGGCAAATAAGATAGAACACTTCTCAGTGTCATCTGACTTACTTCAGTTCTTGAAGTCACAAAACTGCAATCACTTGTCTGTATCACTTTTTTGCATGTTAGCTGTTGTAAATAGCTCAAATGTATATTTACTACTCTGCACAAGTATTGAGTTGATAGCCTTCAGCTAAAGTAAACTTAACCTTTAATAAACTGACCTGTCCCAAATGCAGTTATACATGTGGATGACTTACTTTGGGTAGGGATGGAATCCTTTGAGAAAAATTCTCCATGTTGGAAAAGAGTCTTGTGATTCCTTCAAATATTTAGGTTTATGTTCATCATT
Organism: Acanthosepion lycidas; assembly: GCA_963932145.1. Taxonomy (NCBI): domain Eukaryota; kingdom Metazoa; phylum Mollusca; class Cephalopoda; order Sepiida; family Sepiidae; genus Acanthosepion; species Acanthosepion lycidas. The sequence continues at coordinate 493,300 of OZ010582.1, forward strand.
GGATGGTAATTGTATCACTTTAAACCAGAAGGATTATGTATGCACATTGAAGCCAGTAACCATAGATAGGCATAGAATGAGATATTCACCTTTATCTTCCACAAAAAGGTCTAGTTTCTCTGGCTTGTTACACAAACTCATGATATTGCTTTTGATGCAACCACTATTGCATCTCTAATTAAAAATAGCACCGTTGAGTACCTTAAAAGAGTAAATAAGAATATAAAAAAATTCAAGTTGAAGAGGTTACTCTAAATTACAAAGTAATAGGAAAGCTAGTAGGATTTGTGTTGTTTACTGATGATTCTTTTGAGAAAGTCAAAGGAGATTTTGTTATATTTTTGAAGGAGACAGATAGTAGAATTAACCACATCACTTGACAGTCAAAGAAAATAAGATTGGTGAGAGAAGTACATTAGCCAGTGAAACCCTGGTTCTGATTGAGGGAGTTGATCATGTTTGTTTGGTCGCCTTATACAATGAATTCATAAATGAAAATTGCCAAAAAGGTATCCCTTTTATATTTTTTTCAGAGAATAAATATTTATATGAAGCTATCTACTCCAAAAGACAAGTAGCTGAAAGGTAGCTAAGAGTGGAGATTAATACCCAAAAGGAAATGTTGGAACAAAATGAAGTTACAATAACTGATTGGATTCCTACAGCAAAACAGATTGCAAAAATTATGATAAAACATGGTGTTTGTGGACAACTTATATTATCCTATTTGAAAAAAGGGTTTTTGTATTACCAATTCCTAACTATGCCCTGTTACTATGCTAATCTAATTTGATATAAATATATTTGCTTGGTGAAGTTATATCAAATTAGATCAGCATCTGCCACATTCTTAGTTTGTGAACTTTTTGCCTTATTACTGTTGCTTTGCCTTGCATATATTGTTTGCTCAATATTATTTTTGTCCTGTTCTTTTCTTTCTCTTGTTATTGTTTATTGTAGACTTTGACAATTCTGTTTGTTAGTCATTTCTGCCAATTACATTTAACTATAGCCAACTAATTTACACGCATATACACACAAAAAGACTAGGTAATTATTGCAGTCTATAATTATACTTTCCTTAAATCTTTTTATATCAGAAGTTACCTTTAATAAATACAGCTATGCTTATTCAGTCTATAATACACATTAGGTCATGAATGACAGGGTCTAAGATTTTTCTATTGTTATTGCCAACAAAAAAGAAAATTGACTGTTCATGAACTTTACTGTTTGCTGTTCACCTCTGTGATCTTCCAGGAACAAAAAATTATAAGGGTAAGAGATGATGGGACTGTTAAAGAACATTTATAATCTATTGTAGTTGTAAGAGAGGTTTTAATAAAGTTCTCTACATCATACTCACCCGCAATTCTTGAAGCAAACAGTTTTTTTTCCGATTAACCATTTTTTCTACAGATATACAATAATCCCATGAACCAAAGACTTTCTGGGAGTATGGAACTCCAGTGCTTTGTTGGTTAACAAGATTCTCTTTGATTCCAACTGCAATGCTGCAAACAGAGAAATTAAAATGAAACCAAAAAGATTCAATTCAATCAATTTGTTCAGATGATATCTATATTATATAGAAAATGAATGTTATTTCTACTTGTATACCAGGTTGCACTGACTTGATCAAACAAACAATGACATAATATGCCTAATATGAAGTGTGTTTAAATATATTTGTATAATCACCAGTACACTCAGGTATAAATATTTACTCTGAACCATGAGAGTGGGACTGACTATAATGACTTCCTTTTGTTCTTGAAGAAGTAATTGTTTTCAAGTACTTTTTACCTACTTAAGTAGGTCAAATGCTTTGTGATCATCTTTCAACATTTGTTACTACCTTTTATACATTTTTCAGATGATTTATAAACTTGATAAATTCTAATTCTAAAACATAAAATCAGATATGACAGTATCTTGACAGAAATTACTGAATGACAATGATAAAAAATATCAAAATGTTTACTTGCTCCAGATTTTGAAATTAAAATGAACTAGACATCCCAGATAGAAATTTAAATTCAGAAACTGAAGAGGTGAGAACTTCAATAGTCAAATTAGAGTCAAATATAACAACTACAATTAACAGAGAAAAGTTTGACACAAGGTCATAAGTAGGCAGCAAATGAGGACTGAACTCAAGTTATAATATGCAATTCCTGCTCTACTCCAAACACCCACATACTTAATAATATAGCTATACCTACACAGCAGACAGACTATATCAAAATGTTACTGTACTATATACAGATATATTATAACTGGTATGGGGAGATAATATTTATGTTATTCAATAAAAATAAATATCCAAAGCCAAATATATAAAACATTTGAGAATAGATTATGTGGGCTATTAATCAATGATGATACTGCCTCCTCTAATCCACCATCCAATCTAATTCAACAATAATATTGCCCCCTTCAATTCATATCACCAAGATCCCAGTTATCCCTTCATTAAACCTTACAAGTGAATTCATTTGTGAATTCAAGTTCTTGTTTATTACAGAAATTATGTTGTTTGAAAAATTATTATATCCATTCACAGATTCTATTTGTAAAAAAACATTTTCTTGAGACATGATCATCATCGTTTTATCCATAGAAAACATTCAAGCTTGAAGTTATCCCCTCATCAGTACTGTCATCTTGCAAGAATAAAATAAATTTTGGGATAATGAAATAATTGTAAATATTTACTTTATATCAGTACATTATTTATTTTGAGGCTTGTTTTGATTAGGAATTTCCTATACTTTAAATTAATTACTTCATTAATGTATTAAATTAATTAACCTTAGAGTTAAGATAACAAAATAAAGAGTTTACTTACGTACGGATGATAAGGACAAAGCTTATCACAAAGAAAAGTCCCAGAGCAAGAAGATAAGCTAATGACATATTGTAATTGTAGATCTTACTGTCACCAATTTTCAATGTAACATTATGGTAGCTACCATAAAATAATATTGTATATTCCATGAACCCCTGAAAATAAAGAAGAGTATTAATTTACACACAAATACCTATAAAACAATGGCTGTTCAAAATCAAGGTGCAATAAAATCCCTTTATTTGGTAACTTTTTTTGAAAAAGTGACATGAACAGCATTAATTTTGGATTTATTCCATTAAAGCAGAACTACCAATGCAATTTACAATCAATTTCAAATCTTTACTGATAAAACATGGGACACTATCACTTACTATTAGGTTGGTGCAAAAATAATGACGTAATAATGTCGTTTTTGACGTATTTTTTAATGTCAAAAAACAACATTATCACGTCATTATTTTTGCACCAACCTAATACTAACACAGACAGACCATGCCTAGCAAAGATTCTTCTCAACTGCTCAGTTGTGGATAAGGCAAAGGTTTCTTCTTGGGTAAAAGCAGACATTGATGGTTTTGTGCTTTCTCATAAATACCAGATGAAACTACAATCCTTCCGTTGGTTTGCACCTGCCACTATAGCTCACAGGAATCACTTTCTGGCTGTATCAACATGATAGTTCTGAACACAACAGATGCCACTTTCTGTCTATTCATAATAATTATAAACATGTCCTCAATTATGTTAAGTCTGTTTCTTGAGAGAATGAGGCACTGTATAATGTCTAACAATTTGGCTTTTATGACTACTGGTGGCACTCTGTAATAGTGTGTTAAATAAGAATAAGTCTGATTTCATGACATCATCTGTTAATAAAGCTGATTATTTTGTTCAAAAAATCTCTTCCAATTCCAATCTTGACTCATCTAGAGTATCTTTGTCAGACTTTCCATTTAGAACTCAGTCTTTACTGCATGATATGTATACAACCATTAATGGTTTCTGCTATTATCTGTAAACTAGAGTCCCACAAAGCATGTAGACTTTATGGTATCCCTGCAAAGTAGACCTTTAGAAATGTGCTCCTGTTCTCTCTAAATGCTGCAATAAATGACTTGCTGTTTCTTGTTTTCCTGCTTACTGGAAATCCTCTTCTGCAGTTACAGTCTTTAAGAACTCAGGTGATCTTTCTGTGTAGAAGGGAAAACAGCTTACCTCTTGGAACAAAATATGCTCATACATATCTTATGTGCAAAATACATAGAAGAAAATATGGCTGATACAGAAGCTGCAATTTAGGAATAACTTGATCTTGGATGTGTTAATGGTTATTGCACAAAGAATCTATCAAACTTGATATAAGAATGGTGAAGCTTATGCTGTTGCTTTGGATATCTCAAAAGCATTTGACAGAGTTTAGCATGCTGGTCTTCTTCACAAGTTGAAAGGTTACAGTATTTATAGATAGGTTTTTGATTTGATTCAGTCTTAAATTGTGAAATGAAAGTTGTCTTGAAAGGCCACTCTTCTAGATCTCTTTGCATTAATGCAGGAGTCTCCCATAGATCTATCCTTGAACCTATGTTGTTCCTAATTTTCATCAATAACCTTCCTGATGTCATCAGTTTTCAACTTGGTATTTATGCTGATGACAACTATTTACTCCTGTGAAAGGGTTTTCTAATTGGTTAGATGTCTCCCAATGACAAGGGATGGAAAAATCAGCAGCACTGGAATCAAACACTGGATCACAATGAGCAAGGCATGAACAAGACATCTGCATATAAATGGCACACATATGGAATGAATGCAGGCAAGATATCGGAAACACAAATAAGGACAAACAAATTTGAAATGACACTGGGTAACATGAAAAGAAATCCTTCGTAATGCACAGTATTCCAATTATACGCTCAACACAGCAAACTGCTGCTTCCTGAAAAAGCTCAGTGGTTGGCTAGCAAAAGGGATCATTTGCATAGCCAACACATTTGGCTATCACGACTATTTCATGGGGAAACTGGTAGACACTTTCTGCATGGAGTCTTCGGTCTATGTTTTCTTTACTGCTTTTTCAACTGTACTACACACCACTAGCATCATCAGAATTCCTTTTGCATTCTAGCAAGCAATGTAGTTGCTTATATAGTAAGCAGCAAGTGTTAATACATTTGCATAGGTGTGATGTCCATTTCATAAAATGATAGCCATTGTGTCTGCACACCTGTAGGCTTTGAACCAGATTTCCTGCCACAGCTGCAGCAACTTGATTACCCTTCATACTAAGTAAGCCATGGTCTGTGTTACTACACTTTCTTCATAAACAGATGTCCTGGAGTTCACAGTGGTTTTATTCCAGCAGGGCAACCATTTACTTTCTTTCTGTAGAAACAGCACATTGCAAGTACTGTTATCAACTCCGTTTCCATTTCATTTCTACCACATCTTGTCTTAATGGTAAATCTAATCAGTTAGAAGAGGTCAAATTAGCAGTTGATCTAAAAAATGACCTTCAATCTGTTTACTGGGGTAAGATATGGCATGTTAATTTTAATGTCTCCAAAATGAAATTGCTCTCTTTTAATCATCTTATAGAACCCTTTCACTTTCCATTAGCATGGCTGATGCTAACCTCCAGGTGAGTGACCCATTGACCCATTGCACCTTTTCACATTTTCTGCTAACATGAAGTGGAAACATATTGAATCAATTACTAAGTTTGCTTCTAGGAAAGTTGGTTCACTGTGACATGCTAGACAATATTATCTTACAGATTTGTCCATGCATTGAATATTACTTCCACATCTGGTCTGGAGATCTAAATAAAACCTAGAGATTCTTGACAAAATCCAAAGAAGAATCTGCAGTTATTGCTTCTGACCTGTCATCTTGGCTTCATGTCACTACTAATGTAACATAGCTTCCCTGTGTCTTTTCCATAAATATTTTCATGGTAATTGTTCTGATGAGCTTTCCTCTTTAGTATCTTGACTTTACAAATTTAAACCCAGTACTAGATTGGTAGCTAGGTTTCATCCTTTAACAGTTGAAATGTCTATATGTAACCATAAGTTTTATGCTAACAATTTATTCTCTCACACTTCCCAAGTGTGGAACTCTTCTGGCCTATTACTTTCCAGTCAACTTTGATCTTCAAAAATTTAAATGCAATTTCAGTCATTATAAAAAAACAAAAAGGTAATGATTGACACTGCATTTAAACTTTTGAAGATCAAAGTTGACTGGAAAGCAAAAGAAAATTAAGAAAAGTTTGGTTTGGTTTATTTAAGTTTAAAAGTATATCAAGCTTGAAAGGTTATTTAATGCCTACTAGTTTTTCCTGATAGGTCTGTATTAACAGAGTATGTCTTCCTTGCAAGAAATCACTTTGTAGATCAGTTTTCATTGATATGTCTTATAAAGCAGGGTTTTGTCAAATGCTAAACTGTATTGTTGATAATCAGTGTAGTTGGAGATACTTTCCCTTCAAAATTAGTTTACTAGTCCAGGTAAGTAAATGAATTTAGTGACTTTTTTTTTAATGTAAGTAGGAGTATATCGTTTCTGCTAGCATTTAATCCTCTACAATTCCATTGAATAATGTTTTGTATCTTGATTATGTATTACAAATTATGAATTTTTACAATTTTTGGTCCATGATTTCTATATTCTCCAGACTATTAACATTTTCTTTCTTGTCATATTTTGTTCTTTGAACTTCTTTTGTTTCTACTTTGTTTGATTTTGCTCCCTTAGTTTTACCATTCAGTTCTTTTAATGAACTTTGTCTAGATGATGAACTTCCCCTGTTTGTGATCGACTAGACTTTTGTTCCTCTATGTCCATTTTCCTTGGTTCTTCAATAACTGTTTCGTTACTGTTTTTTGTATCTTTTTATTCTTGAGAATGTTTCAATGTTTCTATTTCTTGGATTTTTTAATTTGAATTTTTCAGGTTTAATAGTGTTGTAGATGTATAGTCATTTTTATTTGCAGTTGACATCATGGTAGTTTGCTTTGTTCCATTAAACTCTATAGTTCATTGATAAGACTTATCAGATCTTGGTTTCTTAATATATTGTTTTCTGGGATGCCTATTTGTTGATTGGTTATTTTCGTAATATTAGCATAAGACACTTGCAGTAAATTCAATTCTACCTATTTCCTGGCTTCTTGAAAAGAAATCTTTTGTGTGTATTTCCTTCTAATTCTTTTTTTTCCAAATATTACACTCTTTGGAGTCTGCCATGTGCTTTCCATTACAGTTTGGACATGAACAAGGTCTTACACATGGTGACTCATGATCAGCCTTGGGTTCCCCATATCTTCTACAGACTGCTGTTCTAGTACAACTATTTTGTAGATGTCTAAATCTTTGACATTTATGGCATCTACGAGGATTTGGGATGATAGGTTCTACCTTGGCTATTGAGTACCCTATCTTTATCTCTAGGCAGAATTGGTTTGTTAAATGTCAGAATGTATGTATTTGTATTTATTACTTTATCATTTTTTTTTTAATTTGAATTCTTTTTGCATTTGTTATTTCTTGTTTTTTTTTTTTGTTTTTTTTAGAGTCATCATTTTCAATTTCTGTTGGTGTACAAAGTGATAGTTCTGGGCTTTTTATTACACCTTTGGCTAAATTCAGAAATTGATGGGGGTAAGCTTTTACATTTACGTTGTTAATCTGATTGATTTTTAGTAGTCTCTCTGCATCTTTTTTAGTTTTCACTTGTATTAATAGCATATTGTTTTTCTTTATTTTATTAACAGATTGGGGATTTATCATTTCAGAAACCACCTTTTGCAACATAAAAGGAGATACTTTTGTTATATCGCCCTCTACTACTTCTATGACGAGAAATGTTGGAAAATGGTTAGTTTCTATTTCATTTTCCATTTCCATTTCTGAGAACTCATATTGTCTCTTGGTCCATTTGCGAGAGGTAGCCATCTACGAATTCGCTGCCTGTGCTTCCCATCCACGTCAGAGTTCCTTCTTAAGAGACACTATCAGCAGGGACTCATCCCATTCAGCCTGGTCTGCCAGGGCTACACAGACAGTATAGTAATGATGAAAGTGTATACGAGCACCCACAATCCCCCCACAATATCTACCCAAGTATAGAATGGTGTTAGGTTCCATGGCCATGTCAGATCCATTATCTCACATCCCAACTAACCCTTGCCACTATGTGACTAGCCGATTAAAATGAATTGGGCTATTCTATCCGCTTGTCTATCCCAGGTAGGGACTGAAGAGATGTGCTGTGAAAATTCCTGATCATCTTATACCTGATCAGGAGTCACTCAGTCACCAGGACTCCATCCCCATGCATCACGGGTTGCCACCTATGGCAAACAGGTGGCCCCATTGAGGGGAATTTTAGTTTTTGTACATCATTTTTTATGAATATTGTTTTTTTAATACTGCAATTGGTTTTGCTGGCATTATAATTGTTACAAAAAACCCATTCTTACACTTTCCCAGTAATCATTCTCTAGTTCGAGGGAGGGGGAAAACTATTTACCCATAGCTGGGAGCCTAATGGGTGCTACCACACTGGGTCAGGGTGGACCCAGGAATAACAGCAATTAAGAGGTCATTCCACATTTCTCAAAACCTCCCAAAAAGAGGCCTTGCTGCTGGGTGTAGTTCATACCCAGGATACAAAATTACGTAAAGAGAATCATAAAAGAACAGGAATTTTCTTAATTCATATTCTTTTTATGATTCTCTTTAATTATATTTTTATTTTCCTCTTATTCTTTCACATTCAGCAAGGCCTTGTACTTTACTGACTTTGTCTTGCTTGGGGTGAAATGATTAAAAAGACAATCTGATTACATGTCAACAGCAATAAAGAATATGTCCTGTGAATGGACCAGGAAAATCCACAAGTACTCTTTTCCATGGCTCATTTGGATATTCCCAACCATGATTTATTAGAACTGTTCTGACTCTAAATGCATACTAAATAAGACTTGCATATCATTTCATGATCTATATACATTTAGATATCATATTACATTAAGCAAGAGCTTACATATTCTTCTGACAAATCTGATTAGGCTCAAGCAACATTTGGTAAATTATGGTTTAAATTTTGCAATCACTACCCTATTATCCCTGTCATTTATATTCCTAACTGGATTGTTTCTAGTTTTTGAATAGCAGCTACAGTGGAGAATTATTCAATCCATTGTATGAACAGTATTTGCTGAAAAAAAATCCTTGTTTTTGGTTTTTGCCAGAACACAACTAAAACAATAAGTATTGCTGCTGGAAGGCCCAGCACACCATTTTAATTTGTAGTTACAGGCAGCTATCAAAAGTGCCCAATATTGTACACTGCTAGCAACAAGAAGATGAATGGGATTTTTCTTAGTAAATTGCTCCAGTAGTGGTTCCTGAGTATAAATTTTCTCAGCACCAGCAAAATATATGTGAAAGTCACACAGGGAATAAATATGCACCAAAAATAATTTTTGAAGAGTCAAAATGTGCAAGAAAAAAAAAAAAAAAAAAAAAAAAGAAAGGCTCTTGGTATTTGAGAAAGCAATTTCTGGTATATTCCTTTGCTCATAACCAGGTATTTAAAAGGATATTTAGCAGTAGTAGCATTAACATTTCTTTGCCAATCTATCATTGGAGTCTCATTTCCTGACAATACTTACACTGAATATCCTTGGCAAACTTCCTGGTTCTCTGTAGCTAAAAAAAAAAAAACTTAATGGAGCAATTAATAACTGCAATCAGTTTCTTCTTTCTCATCTGCAACACTTGTAGCCAATTCAACACAATTTTTTGTGTATCAAAAAAATGGACCAAAAAAGGAATGTATGTGCCAACACAAAGTTCAATCGAAAATCTGTCATAACAGTCCAGCAGGCAATGTAGTAATGAAAAATGGGGGTCAGAAATCCAACCTTCACTTTGCAACAGCAGAAACACACTTTTGTCCACCAAGTTCAAAAATTGTTCTTGCAGGCAAGCAAAAAACAACGGCCTTTATTCACTGTGCAATTTTTCTGATTGGCCATGCTATTCAGTGAGGCAAGAACATTAGCATAGTTTCTCTGAGACTTAAAGCAGCAGGTTTTTGCTAACTGTTTTCTTTAATTTTCCTTCGGATGGCCGCACACAAAACACAAACTCTTTTTCGAGGTAGGTGATTTTCTCTTTTGCTACATTCTCTCAGTTGGTACAGATGTTTTGAGGGCTTTCTCTAATGTCAGTGTTTTCTTACTGAACAATTACTGCTGAATCTTCATTCCTCATCACTACCATTTCTTTTAGATTCTCATTAAGTTGATCCCCCAAAATTTTATTTCTTGGATATGCTTTTCAGTTTACTACTACTACAAAAAAAAGAAAAAAGAGAATAAAAAATAATATAAGGAGCTGTCAAATATGAAGAAAAACTTGTATTTGCAAAACTGATGGTAGCTGTTTTAATATAATAAACAGTCTAGTTGCACAATGCAAGAATACAATTTAATCCAGTATTAATTACAATGAAGGTTTATCCAGTCAAGACATCTACCTAAGGTACCTGGTATTGCAAAGCATATAAATATTTTCATAATATTTCATAAACATAAAAGACAAGAACACTCACTGTTCCTTGCAAAACGTCTTTAACATGATCTGCAGGACCTTTTTTTGTCATTTCCATTTGCAAATAATTCTGATACCAGAGTGAGCAATTCTGAGCTTCAGCCACAAAGGAATTATTGATTTTCCAATCCTTCTGGACCACCTGTATATAGTTATCAAAATTCAGGTAATTGTCCAGTATAACATATGGCAGGGTTGTCACTGAAAGCACAATGACTGTCAGTACCAAATCAAGGTAGAAAAGCCAACGCAGAAATCTAAAGTATGAAGCAATTCCACTTCCAAACCGACCTGAAAATATAATAAAAAAAGTTTTTAAAAAAGTTATCTAAGCAAAAATATTTTTGCTGTAATTATAAATAAAATAAATTTTCTAGCAATTGCAATGTTATATGAACAATTTTCTACATCAAATAAATTCTAATTCACTAACTCATTCCTTTCATTTACCATTTTCTCTCATTCTGCTTACCATTTTTTTGCAATTTTTTTATGGTATTGATAAAATTTATTTGTTTATTAGATTTGTCAGTTTTAGGAAATTCAATATCTGATCTTGTTTCTCTTCCTCAAGTCTTGGGATTAGGATGGAAATATGCATAGGATACATATAAAAAGCTTGGTAGCCATGTAACTGGAATCCATGAATGGGAGTGGAAATCTAAATTACAATTTAGCATTTTTAAAAATGAATTTTTTTTTAACCTTGGATTAAGTTTATTATTTAAGGTACAAATAAAAAGCAAATAAAAGGTTCATTTATTTTATTTGAACTGAACTTGCAGTATTTTAACATTTTTTTTTTTAAATATAATGTGAAACTGACAAAATTTTCTCATTAAAAATTTTATCACAAAGTTAATTTTTTTTCTCTATGATATTGTTCTTCATAGCAATATCACTGGCAGCTAAATATTAGGTTGGTGCAAAAATAATGACGTAATAATGTCGTTTTTTTGACGTTAAAAAATACGTCAAAAAACAACATTATTACGTCATTATTTTTGCACCATCCTAATACAAATATAATATTTCTAATACAGTGTAAATATACATGTATATTTTTTATCTTACTTTCTTGAACTTTGCACCTGAGCTAACCCATCTTTAAGAAGCCAGCAGTGTGGGGCCAAGACATGTTGTGGCACCCTGCATTTTTAGAAAGACTAAAAAGAGATATTCATAGAAATATGATTTAATTTTTATTCGGTTTATTAACCAGTTGTTAGTTATTTAGAAACGAAGAATAATTGAGTTTTGAGAATAATTCTCTAACTGTATTTAGGCGATCCAAAGAGAAGAAGAAAAAAAAAAAAATAATAAAAAGAAAGAGAAAGAGGAATAGATAATACAAAACCCGGTCATAAGTAAAACTAAGACAAGACAGGTGTCAAAATATATCAGGTCAAATTACCTGACCGAAATCCAGGGAAATAGAAATTGTTATATTTGGTTGAAGAAATAGAGTTTGGAGATAATAAAATAAAACAAAAAGAAGAGGAAAGACAGAAACATAATACGAAACCAGGTCGTAAGCGAAAACACACACATACGACCAGCACCTAACAAGTGTCAAAATTATCATGTCAAGCACTTGAACTAATTCCATGTCCGCGTAGGATGGAAGTTTGTTAAAGTTGGCTGAAACAAAGATTTTTTAGAACAATGGAAACGAAATTTTAATCGGAGGAAAGGTGTTTTTTTTGTGTTGAGGTGGTGACCGGTGGAACTGTATACAGATTCTGACCTGTTAAAAATTGGAACCCCACGATGATGAAGTGGAGACATTTTCAATTCAGATAATTAAGATTTTTGACTATCAGGTCTGACCAAAAACAAAGAAGGAAAGAAAACGATTGTCTCGGCTCACAGATAGCGCCAATATTCTTTCCTGAAGTCACATCTAATTAGCGGCAGGCTGTTTTGACAGAACCCAGGTGAGAAAAAGCCAAGATTATCATTTTTCGTACGTGTGAAAAAGGCCAAATTAGATTTTGTTTTTTTTAGAACAAGAACGATGTAAGCCACGCCCGATTGGAGACGGGAGGCGTCCCACCACAGTCTCATTAGCCGAAAGCGGTCACGTGATATGCGGAAAGAGGAGGGAGAATGCTCGATCAAGAACCATTGGTCGAAAACGGTCACCTGACATACGAGAGACCGGGAGAGATGGGTATGCGTCTTCCCCCCAGAGGCACTGTGAGGAAGTAGGGGTGAAAATAATAGCGATAATGGGAAATCAGAACTAATGCGACTTTTGGGATTATCGAGAGAGCCCTGACGCCGACAGACCCACCCCGGTTTGCTGCGGTGTCAATAAAAGCAGGACCCCAATCGACAAAAGAATGAGTTCAGCCCCGGACGGCAGCGAGAAGAGATCACCTCGGACGACAGAGGGTTGCGGCTGGGTTGCGGCAAGAAATCCTTCCAGCCCAAGTCGAAAACAAGAAATCCTTCCAGCCCAAGTCGAAAACAAGAAATCCTTCCAGCCCAAGTCGAAAACAAGAAATCCTTCCGGCCCAAGTCAAAGACAAGAGAAGTTCTATCTAAGTCGACGAAGAAGAAGATTACTCGAAAGCTGCGGAGAAGTTGCAGCCAAGTCGAAGACAAGGCCAAAGAGTTACTGGACGGAAGAAGAAGAAGAAGTTAAAATCAAGCCCAGCCGAGAACAGAATTCGACCCAACCAGATCGAAGTGAAGAAATACAACTCAAGTCGAAGAGAAGAATCAACTGCAAATGATTGATAGAAATTAGCCCCAGTGTCGAACTAAACCACACTCCGACATACACAATTCTGGAGAGTAGACAATTCGAAATCGTTAAGTTGTATGATAGAAGCTTGGTGCCATAGTCCACAGAGCGGGTCGGGAATGAGAACAATTTTTCTTTATGTAACGGACATTAGATATAAAAGGTTGTCACCCTTTTTTTTATCAGTAATTTTTTTGTCTCGTGAGTTGTTTTTTTTCTTTTACTTGTGTTTTGCCACCCCCGTCGGACTCAACTTGCATACAGCCCAATCCCTGCTGGTCCCGTCTGTCTAAGATCTAAACACAGCGTGGGTAGACAGACCGGAGATCAGTACAGTTGCTTTAGCAACCAGGTATTGGAAGCGGGTTGGGAAAGGCGAGGCTGGTGATCATCTAACCAAGAGGTTGGAGCGGCACGCTTGGAACCAGGAGGAGCGACCAGGAGGAGCGACGTCACAGTTGGCGCCGTAACCAAAGGATTCGACCCTGGGCCAGGTGTGTACCCGTCACAATGTGCTGTTACAATATAAAGAATAATCTTTGCTTGGCACATTTTAACTATTATTTTTTTATTTAGTCTCTTCGGGCACAAATACTTTTAACTAACTCCTGTTATAACCTGCAAACTAACCATTGATTGATAACTTGATTTTTTTTGTTTCATTAGTTATTCATTCTCTATCATTGCTGTGACATAATGTAGAAACCGCCAAAACCTGTTCCATATTGAACAGAATACACCAGGTTCAACAGGGCTTGAAAACCCAAGAATAAAACATTTGAAAATTGTATAAGCTAAAACCAGGAGTAATAGATGAAGCAAACTGTTGTGTCATGTATAGTTCTCATGAGTACACAGTTATTCAAGGAAAGATAACTCCACTCATGAGTGTAGAACTCTTCCAACTTATATGACATCTAATTTGTATATCATCACATCTCTCAGAACCTTAGAGACTATATGTACTTGGTAGATCTGCTATTTCTATAAACAACTCTGGGAGGTGTACCACTTGTCTCATGGTGATTGCCTAGATTCCACTTTATCTTTACTGGATTCTGAATCTTCCTCATGTTCCTCATTATCACTTGATATTCTCTCTTTCCCTTCACTCTCCAATTCTTGGTGATAATCCTGATTCCTCTCTTCTGCACCAGGCTCTTCCTCCATTGCAATATCTTCCATTTCTCTTTGCAATCTAAACTGGTCTTTATGAGTTAACAAACCCTGTCCATTTTTTGTCAATATTGCTGTATTAAATCTTTTTTGCATAACAAATTGTGCTTTCTCAGGATTCAAATGATTGTTCCTTTTGTTCTATACATTCTTATTTTTTGAGAATGACATGATTATTGGGGCTCTAATTTTTCCTTCCCATCAATGCCTAGGGGCTTTGTATTCTGCCTTCATGTGAGATGGTCCTGTAACTTAAAAGCAAACTTGGTAAATAACTTTCTAGGCTGCAATTCCCTGGAGAGAATGCTTTTGGTACATTTTTATTGTCTGGACCATCCTCTCTGCAATTCCATTTGACCAAGGTGTTTTGTATGACCTACATCCAATTCATGTTAACCATGTACACAAGCAATCACCAGTAAACTCTGGTGCATTATCCAATACCAATGTCTTAGGTACTCCATTCCTTGAAAATATGACTCTCAAAACCTGTTTTACATTACTTGCATTTCCATCTGAAATTTTAACCACTTCAGGCCAACTTGAATATGAGTATGAGGAATAGGCCTATATCTTTAATGTATGCATGATCCTTGTGTACTCTTATCTATGGCTCCTTTTCTTTGAGCCATGAGTGAATATTGGTTTGCATAAAGCTCTTTATCTTTGCACACTTAGGGCATTTTCTGACATAATACTCAATGTCTCACATATACCCTCGGCCACCAGGCTTGTAGTTTCATATATGTTGTCATGTATTGCTTTAATAACATCTTTTCTTAATGATTTCAGTGGTACAATAAGATCTCCATTAAATATGACTCCTCTTTCAATTGTTAATCTGTACCTTGCTTCCTTAAAAGGCCTTTATGCCATAGAGCAATTGCTCCATATATTATTCCATATTCAGTACTTTTATGAATACAGGTTCTTGCTCGGTTTCAAATTTGAGCCACCTGAAGGATAACAACTGTCTCTACCCAATGAAAAATTCTGTCCTCACAACTGTTCTTTGTTTCAACATATTGGGTATTAACATTCAGTCTTGACATGTGTATATGTGTAGAATGATAGCGTTTCCTTTAGTATACATAATGTCAAAATTGAATGCCATAATCTTAATTGACCACCTCAAAATTCTGAATGACATAACTTTGGGCGACTCTTTCCTTGGGTTGAAAATGAATGGCTTGTGGTCTAACTTTAGCAGAAATTTTTTACCCAGTAACAAATTGCATGCCCTTTCAGTACTCTAGACAACTGTCAGCACGTCTTTTTCAATGTTAGAATAATTTGTCTCTCCTGCTATCAACTTTCTGGGCAAATATATAATATAGGATGTCCCTCTTGTGATAAGTTTACTGCTATGGTACATTCACTAGCATCAGTAGTGAGAGTGAGGTCTTTTGCCTGGTGAAATACCTTAAATATTGGTTTGTTTCTAAGTGCATCCTTTAGATTTTTGAAGGCCACCTCCTGCCTTTCAGTCCACTGAAATTCATTATTCTTCTTTCTCAAGTTTGTAAATGGTTCAATTATGTCACTATTTCAAGGTATATATTTATTATAAAATTAGTCAAACCTAAGAAAGACTAAATCTTTCTTATTTTGGGGCATACTTATTTCTGTTATTTTGCAAATATGTCATCTGGTGAGATCACATCTTTAGATATTTGATATTCTAAGTATGAAATTTTTTCAGGTAAATTTTCACTTTATTTTCCAAGCGCTAATATCCCTTCAAATTTTACCAAAATAGTCTTATTTCCGTACAAATGTACATGCTGAACTCAAATCAACAATTATATCATGAAGAAACCTATCTTTTTGGATGTTAACAACCAGAAAAAAAAAAAAAAAAAAAAAAAAAAAATCGGACTTCTTCTCAGTCTTTCATCAGCCATTACCGGCTTATTGAGAAGTAATTCACTGCAGAAAGATATGTGGTGGAGTCATAAAATTTGGGACTGTTTACTTCATTTACAGAAATTCCTTGCAGAAATCGCTATGCGCTTTCGTAAAGTGATTTTTTTTTGTACTTAATTTAAGAAGAAAGTTAACTTTCAAATATATGTAAACATCAACAAGTAAAAGAATAAAGTAATTTTTTTTTTTAAGAAGAAAGTTAACTTTCAAATATATGAAAATATCGACAAATAAAAGAATTGCAAAGTAAGTAGTACAGTAAAGCATTTTTTAACATTTAAAATTGAAAATAAAACAATAATTAATTCAATTGTAAAAGAGGAAGTTAAGTTTCATATCTATGGAAAAAATGACATTGACAATTTTAGAAAAATTCTATAAAGGAGATATTTCACTTAGAAATATACATGAAAATTATAGATGTCTATAATGAAGTAGTTTTAGGGTCCTGAATACAATCTGCTCACCTCTCTCAGGAAAATGCAATATATTGTTTTAAATAAGCAGTTCTGTGTCCCGATCATTTAATTATACCCTTAGTCATCCCCCACATTCTGTCAATCGTTTGCATGTGGATATTTTGGTGTAGTTGAAGAAATTCTACTGAAGCCTCTTCATTCATCCAAAAGCGTTGAATTGCTTCATACATAGTGATGGAACAAATTGCGCAATTCAACATTTCTGCGGTAGTGTGTAGTGTAGATGAGGATGTGAATAGTATTCAAATGAGCAATTAGACTGGCGTCAACCCTGCCGACAGATGTCCGTACCATGACTGGTGACCGCAAACCATCTTCCCTAGATGCCATTCACCTTGCTCGTTGTGTGCCAACCTGAAATTATGGTGTTGCAGAAAACCTGTCTCCAGTCCTAGCAGTTCAAATTGTCCTAACAGCTGGAAAACGGAACGTGACTTCAGTGTTGGTGATGGGAAAAATACACTTTTGGAGAAGTCACGCTTGTCTGCATGGAAAGTGCTACTTTTTGTAACACATTTCCTTGATCTTAGCTGATGCCACAGGATAACGTTCGAAAACTTGGACATTGCGAAAGTCACTTCAGTGAATTGGTGCTCCTTCTGCAGTGAGGTGTGCCAGTTTTGGCTAGAAAATGTGCAGGAGGAGTTGGGTGGACCTAGTGTCAAGGTAGAAATCGACAAAAGAGTTATCTCAAAATGAAAATATAACCAGGGACATCAATTGAAAATGGTCTGGCTATTTGGCGGAATCGAAAGAGTCTCGAAGAAGATGTTTCTGGTACCACTTATGTTTGATTGCGAAGAAGGAGAAGCCAGGGATGCCCATACACTTGTCCCCTTGGTTATGCGACACATCCAACCAGGATCAATCATTTACAGTGATTGCTGGTCAGTGTATGTGCGGATACCGGAACACCGATACACGTATGTATCCGTGTTCCAGTATCTAAGTGTATTCCGCCTTTTGGAATATATTCCAAATGACAGATGACTTTAGCTTAGAAAACTTATAAGAGTATTTACTGTGGTGGCTTCTTGAAAATGATCATTAACTTTAATCTGATTATATACAGATTCCAGATCAATCTTAAAGAATTTCACCATGAATCCTTAAATCTCCATTGGCTTTGCATATGGTCATGATTGGAGAAGTCCAATTGCTACCTTCCTGGCTGACCTTCTCCATTATTCCTTGTTCAACCATTTTATTAAGTTTCACCGTAACCATGGGTAGAAGGTGAACTGTAATGTTACAAGGTTGATTATATACCAGTTGGCTATTCTCTTTGAGCCAAACACTTGCCTTGTAATCCTTTAAAATTCCAATCACAGATCCTTCTAATTTCATGCAATTAATTAACTTTGAGGTGTCTATTCTTAATAAATCAAACCCCAGGAAACCATGATCTTTTATGCACTCCACAACTATGATCGATATTACCTCGAATTGAGTCTTCGTCTCGAACACCCTATCAAAACATCCAAGTGTTTTAATAATTGACCCATCAAAATGATTCAATTGCAGATAGTTCCTCCTTAATTTTGGTTTTCCCATTTTCTCCTCAAAATTCTTGGTAATTAGATCTAGATACCCATACCTACTTGCATTACTACAGTTTATTTTTACCCTTTCTTTATTTTTATCTCATGCTTTTACTTCATAAATTTCAGTGTTTCTCATTGGAGGATCTATCTTCTCCACTTCTACTGGTTTTATATATTTGCATACTGACTGGAAATGGTTTTTCTTCTTGCACTTAAAACACATCTTTCCAAAAGCCAGGTATTTATACTTGTTAATCTCAGGTTCTTTATTGTAAAAATGACATTTACATAAATTCTCTGTAGTACTGCATATCTCCATGTTAGGCTTAGGGGTATTAAATCTCTGAATTAACTCTAGGACTGATGAGCATAGAATCACATTCATCCTGTACATGTGATGTTCTCACATAGAAGTCTTGTTTGTGCTCAGCTTCTAATGTGCCAGTGTTTGGCTTGTTTAGCTTTTGATTTTGGTGTGCTGCTGATTTTTCCATCCCCCTTCATTGGCAGAAACCCAACAAATAAGAGAATCTTTTAGAAGATTTGGTATGGAAATATTTTGTGCTGATAACCAGTCAAGAAATAGATGTTTCTACCCAACTGATTAACCTATTCAAAGAGAGTAATATTAAGACATGTTCAAGAAGGAGAGTGATCAAAGTGTAACTGGTACAAACAAACCCCAAATATACCAATATACAGATGCCAAAAAATTTCACTCAAGAATCTAACATCCATACTTGAAGAACAGGAATTGACTGGAAAATTCAAGAAGAAGAACACCCATAAGAATACTGTTGAATAAGCTGAAGGATAACTCTCACAGAAAATTTACTTTCACTAGTACTTTCACTTATAAAGAGTTTAATATAAAAAGCAATGTACATATACATATATTTTAACTTACTTCCCTTACCAATCCAATTTTAAGAAATCACTATGATACAGAACATGTGCTGCTGTATAAATTATGAAAGCTTAGCACAGTATTGTAACTGCTGTCAGTATAATCTTGTAGTTAAAAGTATTTATGCACTGTCAGACCAACATCTGTGTTAGAATTTGTAAATTGCCAATGAATTAGTAACTTGATTGCCTTTGCTTCATTACAGGATTGCATTTGAAAACTTTTGGAAGTTTGCACTGAACTCATTTTTGTCAGAACTAGTGTTAAAGTTCTTTTTTGAAATTACAGGAGAGCAATTTCTAGTTCAAGCATAAAAACACAATATTAAATTTACAAGAATTTGCAGAATAACTGTAGCAGTGGTTTATCAGGGAGATTATGAAATGAGTATGTATGCTCATTTGAATGGATTATGGTACAAAGCAATGTTTAAAGTTAATAACAAAAACTGACCAATTCCCTTGGAAGTTCCATACAGAATAACTTTCTTCAAAGTAGCCAAACAATGGAGTTATGTAGAAACTGAAATTGTGTATTCAAAGTTTTAACCTAATCTAAGAGAAAGGGGCACCTCTTGCTAGAACAATTATGACTGAGTAGTAAGGTTGATCTTCACTAGGTGCCCCATACTTTTAGTCTTGTGCCACATTGAATCTATACTTAGAAAATCAGCATGATCTAAGAGAAAGAGATAGCATTGTAGTAAACTGAAGGTAAGTGGATTTCTTCTGCACAAGCATTTTGTTGCATTTCTGACCTCATGCTAGATAAATTGAGAGTGAGAGACTTGATTTTGAAATAATAAAAAAGGCAGATTTTAGCTATATTTACAAATATCTCAGCACAGTTTCTCTTTATAAAAAAAAAAAAACTTTCAAAAATATACTTTTCTGAAAATTAGTCTGATTTGAAACAAATAATACTTTTAGTTTGAAATGTTGCAGAAAGCATGGAGGTGGATGTTTTTTGAGGGGTTGACATCTATCTTTATAGACTTATGTTTGGAAATTTTTATATATATATTGATTTGTGCAAAATTTTTTAACTTCCCAGTACTCATTAAAATTTAGGAAAATATTCTGAGTAATCTAAAATTTTATTGAATTTTAGGTACTTTGACTTTAAATTTACTACTATGGTTATTTTCTGGTAACTTTGTATATGAATGTCTATATTTAGAAAAATTGGTACATTTATACCCACAAAAAAAATTAAAGATTCTTTTTAAAATACTGAGAGTCACTGAACTGTAGTAAGACATTACCTTTATGATTAGTAAATATAGTTTTTACTTAATAACAATATCACCTAACTGCTACAGATTCATACAAGATTTTAAAATATTTAAAATTTATAAATTATTATGATTAAAATTTGAAAGAAAAATGGAAACAATTCTTGTAAAAATTCATTATTCATCTAAAAGACATTTTTTAATACAACAGTGTCCATAATATATCTTATTCATAAAAGCAAGTAAAAGCATTTCTAACTAAGGTCTTAGTTTTATTGCATTTTTTTTTAATTTTTTTTTTTTTTTTTTACATTTCTGAGCAGATTTTCAGATTTTCTATGACTGGAAGTCCTGTTTTTTTTTTTTAAATTGATAATTCTTCAAGGAAGTGTGCTTTTAACTAATATAAACCTTAAGCCCTACAAAAATGCATTTCTTGAGATTTCATAAAATTAAAGTGTGTGGGGGAGGGTAACAGATAATACTTTTTAATTAAAAAATTAACCAAAATTTTAAACATTCTAAAAAGAAATATAATTTAATAATAAACAAATCCTATGATTTTTCCATTTGATAATAGCAAAAGTTTTAATGATAAAACTAAGTTTGATCCATTTTTTTTTTAATTATATATCATTACTTTTTAGTGAATCTTTGGTGATATCTATATATATATTACTAATATAAAGAATTCATGAAAATATTGACAGCATTAGTTGGTTAATATCAATTTTAATGTGGAAACATCAAGATTTATAATGAAATCTAAGAACGTAGATTGTAATCACCTGGGTATATGAGCAGTAGTATAATTTCATCTGCCTAATTGAAATGAACTGATTTACTTGGTATGTTATTGAACATTTTCTGTCCACAGAAAAGAATTAGGATTTTTTTGTATTATGGATCATACACTTCATGAATACTGAAGAAGATATCATCTGAAATGTAATAACATGAAAAAATTCAGTTATCAGAACAAAAATTTTGATAGTTAATGTCTTTATCAAAATTAGAGAACGTTAAATTATGTTTGTAACCTTATGAAGCATGACATTCAGTGATCAATTTGAGAACTTACCTTCAATGACATTGATGGTGACTGACCAAAGACCCCAGAATTTTACTTTACTTTTGCTTTCAGCTTTGAATCGATCCCATTGCTAAAATTAAATAGAAATTAATTTTTATAAATAGAATTAAAAAAAAAAACATTTTTTTTATTCAAATCACACAAGAAATATCTGTTACCTGCTTTTGTTGTTTCCACCAAGACCTGAATCCAGTTTTCTTATCTTCTCTTTCAATGAATTCCCTAAAACAAACAAAAAAAAATTTGAATGAAATGAAGAAAGAATTTTTTTTTCTATTGTTATGATTATACAATTACAGATATTTTCTCATTTGAATGGCAGTTGCAAGTTTCAGCATGATATTCATCGAAACATTAAGACATAATTACCAATTAGCAAACATATTAATTCAAAATTTAAATAAAACAACTCATCTCAAGTTGAAATACTGTTCAAATTTAAAATTGTTAATTTCCCAATTTGGGAAAAATCTTCTAATCTCTCCTCTAAATCACTGTTGTAATACAACCTTGTGAGTAGCTGGGCATTCTCTGGGGTAAGACTTTCATGCTGTTTATTGAGTAAATTTTTATACTAAGAAAATGAATGTTATGCTGGTAACAGACATCCATATGACCTTATTGGCAATCTGTTCCAGAAAAGGACATCTGCTCTTATTTGCATTGCAAAATTTAAATTTCTTTTACATGGTGAAGTACTGAAGATGATGCAATTATTAATCTGGGAGAATCATTGTGTGATGGTAAGCTTCAGTGTAGACAAGCCTATCAAGCTTAGAATGGTGTTTTTGGAAACAAATTTTTTCTTCATTTCTAAATTGTATGACAGAGACATGATAGCATTTATTTTCTTTCATATACATAACACAAGATTACAAGTTGTCTTATAAAACTAGCCCATTCTTTTCCTTATTTATGGACATTATCAAATGGCCATATGGTATAAAGAAATTTTTAAGGATTTTAATATTAATTTTAAATGTAAAATTTATATAAAACTATCCACTCCCAAAAAAAGAGAAAATGTTAAAAAAAACAAATAAACAAGTTTATCCAAATTATTACTAAAGGGAAAAGATGAAACCAACAGATTTTGTGAAATATGTAATAACTGAAAGATTATTATCAACAGCTTATTTGTTAATCATACAAATGATCAGTTGAGTGTAAAATTTATGATTTGTCAGTGTGGAGTTAGTTTTTTGCTATTTCAAGTGAAACTGTGGCTATAAGAAATAAAGGAATGAAAGCAGTTACAACAAAGAAAAATGGTAAGTTACCTCAGAGGACCAAGAGGACTAGAGTAGCATAGCCTAAATGTGCAAGTGAATTGCTAGCAAGGTAGACCATCTGAGCATTGGTTCTGGAATGATGAGGTGCATGCATCAGTGAGTCAGAACAAGGCTGGCAGCGTGCACAATATACAAATTCTCTGGCTTGGCAAGAACATATAAAAAAGGCAATATTTTTTGACTTGGGAGAACAAGTTTGTGTGTTCAGCATAGTTCATACCGGTGCATACTGAACCAGGATTCATTACAAGGGTGTTTCCAGTGTCTGTGCTACAGAATCCCTGGTTTCCTGCTCCAAGCTGTTTTGGCACCATTACTATGGCAAAGGTGCACATAAGCAGGGACATAAAGCCATTTACTGGCAAAGGAGATGTAGTAGCATGGTTGAAAAAAAAGTGAGGCTGGTGGTGAGACTTCAGCTGGTCAATGATGTCACAAGTCTGCTGCCATTGTATCTGGACATCGATGCACTAGCCCTCTACATGGAGATGGATGGAGACGATGAAAGGAATTTAGATAAAATAGTAGTCTGGTTGAAAGAGGCATTTTCTGATGATACATTCACAGCCTACAGGAAGGCTGAGCCTGATCGGGAGGGCTGGTGAGCAGGTAGATATTTACATGAACAGGATTAGGCAGTTGGCTGGTTTAGCAGGGCTCAAGGGAGTTGGGCTGGAAAGGTTCACCAAACTGACTTTCATCACAGGGTTCCCTGATGCTATCTACATCGAACTTCAACGGGCACCAAACATTGACACCCTACCTATGGCAGACTTCATAGCAAGAGCATTATTCCTGATGATGACTGGGAACCAAGGTCAAGATGTGGTTGCAACCATGTGCCTACCTCACAATAATACTGTAATCCCTACCAAGAGTGGTCCCAGCATTAATTTAACCTGCTATAGATGCAGCAGCAAGGGTCACACAGCAAAGGACTGCAAAAAGCATGGAACATGTTACTATTGATGCAGTGATGTTGGTCACTGGGCTTGGGACAGTCCAGGAAATGAGCCAAGGGATGAGGCATCAGCATTTCCCCGACCAAGATGTAAATGCGGCAGTCCCA
This sequence comes from Acanthosepion lycidas, assembly GCA_963932145.1. NCBI lineage: Eukaryota > Metazoa > Mollusca > Cephalopoda > Sepiida > Sepiidae > Acanthosepion > Acanthosepion lycidas. The sequence goes on from OZ010582.1 coordinate 517,249, forward strand.
GAGATGGGCATTTATTTTGTTCCATGCTAATTGACACTGGTTGGTCACAGTCAATAGTAGATGCAGATCAGTACTGATCCTGGAGGCAGGAAAGGGTGGGCGTCAGGATGATTGCAGGTACATCCAATGTGTGTTGTGGTGTTGGAGTGGTCACTATATCCATGAACAAAGGTGATTCTGCCAAGGTTTATGTTCTTGCAGCACATGGCAAACTACTGGGTTTTGACCTGCTGTTAGGGATCGATGTGATAAAAGCATTGGGTGTTGTTGCTGAGCCAACAGGAGCAGCACAGATTGACAATGGGAAAGTATGTGCACAGCAATTTCCATCAATGAACCTGATTTGACCACCACCTTTTGACCATCAGAGCTGAACATGGACTGCAGTATGGAAGTGGCCAGAAGGACTGAAAAATTGAGTGTCCAAATACCCGGTAGCTGCAGAGATCCAAGATGACTATTAGTTAATGGATAATGGATGGCTTGTGCCATACCTGGAAGAAAGGCTGGGGCCTCGCAAAGAGTTAATTCCTCTGATGGCCGTAATGCAACAGAATAAAGAAAATATGCGTCCTGTGATGGACTACCAAGAACTCAACCATCACATTGATGCATTCACCGCCATGACAATGCAGATGTCTGTGCAGCTAAGATACATGAATGGCAGCAGAATGGTTTGAATGTATCTCTAAGTATATATACATAACACTGTGGCCATTTCAGACCATAAAGATTGATGGGAAATGGAATTGCCTGACACGTTTGGGGTTTGGCTTAAATGTAGCCCTCATTATCATGAAAGCCATTGTCAGCACAGTGATGTTGCAGGAAGAAGATATTGACCACGTAGCATCAGCTTACATTGATGACATCTATGTCAATGAAGGTGACCGTACCAGAGAACACAAACCGTCCGAGCATTGGCACTGGGATGATGAGGCACAAGTGTTATTGATTCAGATTGAGGTCACTCTGGCTTGGCAAGAATGTATAAAAAAGGCAAGTTTTTTTTGAGTTGGGAGAACAGGTTTGCACGTTCAGCATAGTTCACACCAGTGCATACTGAACCAGAATTTGTTGCGAGGTTGTTTCCACTGCCTGTGCTACAGAATCCCATGTTTCCTGCTACATTATAATTTATTCAATTAATCAAGCAGGACAGTGAAAGCAAATAATTATTTCCCACCCGGGGAAATTTTAATGCTAATGAGTTAAGTGTAGTTAGACTTCTTATAGGCATCTTGCTAGCTGTCTTGGTATTCAATCAAGCCTTACCCATAAGTGCATTGGATACTGGGTGATACATGCATAGGGAGTCAGTCTTCAAATGTATCTTCCTTGCTTGCCATTTAAGTGCAAGGTTTGTAACTTCAGTAGAATTTTAATCTACACCAAATTGATGTGTTGCACATCTTTTTCTATATCCAAAAACCTTTTTAGTTGCATTTGAGACTAGACTACCTTATTTTTCTAGGAAAAATAATGCAATACTTTCAATTTTTTCACATATAGATCAAGTACAAGTCCTTGCCACAGATAAGTCGCAGAATCATTCAATTTGGTTAATAATGTAATAAATAAATTATGAATATATTTTTTTTATTATTATACTCAAAGATTTAACTTTTAAGATTTCACTCTCAACATTTAAAATTTAAAATATTTATTAGCATGCTCAAATCATGTTACAGGAATTGGTACATGTTCCTTAATAATGTCATGCTTATGGATGGATCCTGAGAAGAATATGTACATCTTTTCCACAGTGATAAAGAAAATCACAAATTGTGTACAATACCATATGCATGCATATCAGTAATATTGAGCAAGTCATTGTTACCTTGAACAAACAATGCTTTGGTGTTCATATTCAAAATAAAATTTTGTACACCGCAAATACAGTTGCAAAGGTTATAGCAGTGTTTCAGATTAAGACAATCATTTAAGATAAAATTAAAACTTCCCTACAGGAAGATTTTTTCTAACAAGTAGTAGTTGTACTGTACTTTTGGAGAAGTTGAAAAATTAACAAATGACATTTGTATTTTCTTCATTTAGAAAGAAATTTGTTAGATAGACAGATAAGTAAGCAAACAAATCATCAGCTCCCAGTCGTGTCCGAGTATCAGGTTCTGTCAATCTTTTAAGTCCTATCTTCACGGTTGATGTTTATGTTTGACATGACTTGCGAGGCCCAGTCGGTGATGGAATAGTCATGGACAGTGCTGACAGGGGAGGGTAAGGGGAGGACGGGGTCATTCAGAGCGCTCTCTTCTCCTTCGTTGCCTTGCCTCTTCATTCTCCCTCCTCCTTTCCTTGAAGTCCGCGATTCCATCGCGTATTGATCCCCTCCACGTCATTCGGTCTCTGGCAGTTTCTTCCCACAAGGACGAGCTGATGTTGGCAAGTGTCAATGTGCACTTTAGTTGGTCCTTGTAGCGCATTTTGGGTGCTCCTCATGGTCTGGTCCCAATAGCCAGCTCGCCATATAGGATTTTCTTGGGGAGCCTGGAAGGGTCCATTCTGTGAATGTGTCCTGCCCAGCGGAGGTGGTGGTACATGATAGTGGCCTCGACACTGCTCACTGAGGCTCTGTCCAGCACATCTGTGTTGGTGGTGTAGCTCTCCAAAGAGATGTTAAGGATTTGCCTTAGTTTCAGTTGCTGGAAGCGTTCTAGCATTTTTACCTCGCTTCTATATAGGGTCCATGTTTCACAAGCATATAAAAGGGTGGAGAGGACTACTGCCCGGAAGACCATGATTTTGGTGGACATTGTCAGTGCGTGGTTTTTAAATATGCGGCAGTTGAGTCGGCCAAAGGCGGGGTGGGCTGCCCTGATTCTATTCTCCACGTCCTTTCTGCGTGTGGGTGTTGATGTCAGAATGCTCCCCAGATATGAAAATTGATCTACTTGCTCCAGTGGTTGGCCATTGACAGTTGTGTTAGTGTTTGGGAGCAGCAGTCCGGGTGGTGGTTGAACTAATAATTTGGTCTTTTCTGTGTTGACCTGCATCCCAAATCGTTCATAGGCCATGTTGTATGCGTCTGCTAGTGACTGGAGGTCTTCTGCAGTCTGACCTAGGGTGGCATTGTCGTCAGCGTACTGCAGCTCCCGTACCGAGTACATGTTGGTCTTGGATCGCATGAAGTTGAACGAGGTTGAAAACTCCTCCATCCAAGTGGTAACAGAGGTCAATTGAGGGTGTGTCTGGTGGTATCTCATTTAGCATTGCTGCTGTGTAGAGAGGGAAACACGTTGGTGCCAGAACACACCCCTGGCTTCAGGCCACCAGTAATGAGGAATGGGTCCGAGAGGGAGTTCTGGTGGCATAGTCTCCCCACCATTCCGTCATGCAGGGCGCGCACCAGGGCGACAAAGTTGGGTGGGCAGCCAAACCTAGTAAGGACTGCCCACATAACAGGTTGGGGTACTTTATTGAAGGTCTTTTTTAGGTCCCAAAAGATGAACATTGTAGGCTGTTGCTGTTCGATGCTTTTCTCTTGTATTTGCCGTGCACAAAAGACCATGTCGATGATCCCGCAGGAAGGTCAAAAACCACACTGGGACTCTGGCAGGACATCTTCAGTGAGGACGAGGAGACGGTCTAGGAGAATGCAGGTGAAGATCTTGCTGGCAATGTTTAGCAGTGATATTCGCCGGTAGTTGTTGCAGTTCTCATGGTCTCCCTTTTTGAATATTGTCACGACCGTTGCATCGCAGAAGTTGCTGGGGAGGGTCTTTGTCTTCCAAATCTTCAATATAAGGAGCATGAGACAGTTCCTCATCTCGGGGCCACTGTGGGTGAGGAGCTCCAGTGGGATGTTGTCAGGCCCTGGGGCTTTGCCAGGTCTCATGGATTTAAGGGCTTTGTTGAAGTCCTGGATAGAGGGTGGTAGTGCCATCTAGTGACAGGATGCTGCGGGGTCATTCACAGGAGATCGTCTGGCATGTTGACCTGATCGTTGATGAGGTTCTCGAAGTGAGACCTCCACCATGCCAGAATACCCTCGCTGTCAGTGATGGTTGTAGCCCCATCCACGTCCTTTAGTCTGCCCACTGATGAGTGTGTGGGAACAAAAATTTCCTTGGTTGCTGCATAAAAGCTGCGCAGGTCTCGTTGTAGTGTAGCTTTGTATTTCTGCTGCTTTTCTTTGCCACCAGGTGTTCTCGGCTTCTCGTATCCTCTTTGGCTGTTAGCTACGGCTTATTTATGAGCACGTTTATGAGTAACTGTAGGCTGGTTCTCCATAGTCAGACATGTCTGACGTTTAGTTTCAATGAGAGACGAGATGGACCCATAACTCTCATCGAACCAGTCCTGTCTTTTCTTGTTTGAGTAGCTGATGGTTTCCTCCACTGCATGGGTCATGGCATCTCTGAGGATGGTCCACAGAGGCCTGATCCAGTGGGTCTGCAAGGTGGCATTTGCAGGCTTCTCTAAAATTCTGTGCCAGCTGTGGGACGCAGAGATTGCTACAGTCAAAGCGTTGGTGTGGTATGCTGTCCGGTGTCCCTCTAGGTGGTTGAAGGGTTCTCGTGGATAGTCTGGAGATCAGGAGCCTGTGATCCATCCAGCAGTCATCTGCTTCTGGCATGGATCTGGTGATGCAGATTTCTCCCCTGTCTCTGGCTCTGGTTAGGACATAGTCCAGAATGTGCCCATGTTTGGACCGGGGGTGCCTCCATGTTGTCTTCTGTTGGCTCGGGAGTCTGAAAATAGTGGTCACAAAAAGTTCATGTTCCACACAGAGACCCAGTAGGAGTTGACTGTTGATGTTACAGTTCCCGATACCGTGGTGGCCAATTACTCCCTTCCACAGGCGTTGGTCCCTGCCTACTTGGGCATTAAAGTCACCCAGTACAATGAGCTTGTCATTGGCACTCGCTCTCTGGATGGTATGGTCGAGCTGGGTGTAAAATGCAGCTTTGTCTTCATCGGGTGAGGTCAGAGTCAGGGCGTATATTGCAATCAGAGGGGTGTGTCTGCCCCGCATGATGGGAATGTGGACGGTCATTAAGCACTCACTGATGGCAGTGGGAGCGAGGTTGTGCTGCTGCACAAGCTGGGACCGGATGGCACGGCTCCTTGGGGGCTTTCCCCTTCTAGAAGATGGTATAACCTGTTTCAGCTTCCCTGATGTTGCCCTCCTTAGGCAGCCTAGTCTCACTGAGGACTGCCACATCTATGTTGAATTGGGCAAGCTCCTTGCAAACGAGGGCTGTGCATCTTTTCAGGTGGGTAGTGTTTGCCACATCTTGGAGGGTGCGGATGTTCCAAGCACCAAGGGCAAGGATATTTTTACTGTTTAAACTTTTTGCATTGTTGGGACCGATGTCTGCCACTCGCGGTAAACTGGCCAGATGTGTCGCCGTGTCCGATGTTTGCCCCACCTTTTCTAGGGGCTTCTCCATGTGGGGTGGGCTGCGGTGGTCCTCAATAGGCCAGCCCAGTCACGAGTCCAGCTGCCGAACTCGGGTGTTACAGCAATGTCACCAGATAGCGACCATCTTTACCTGCAGCCTGTGTGCAGTTGCGGGCTGAAGGCTTCCACCATTCCAGGCCTGCCCCCGTTGCTTGCGGTGTTATCACCACAGGACTTGGGTTGTGATGATGAAGGTGAAAGGATGAAAATAGGTGAAAGAAAGAAAAGAAAAGAAAAAGAAACGACAGAATGCCAGTTGCTGAGGATATTGTTTTAGGTGGTCGTGGCTGTGTGACGGCCATGCACACACACTCGGCCAGCATCGTTTCCACTGCGGCTCAAGAGAAACAAGACAGGCGACCTCCATGATTCTGGTTGCATCGGACTGCTGGGTTCTCATTTTTTCAAGGCCCACCTTATCGCCTGCCCGACAGGCATTGCCTTCCTACGTCATCGCTACTAAGCTCCGCCGTTGGGGTCTTGTTAGTTTTATATTGGAGTTTTCCTTCAACTAGCCTTTGCCTCAAAAAGCAACCCCCCCTGCAAACAAACAAATAAATAAATAAAGTAAAAATGTGTAAGTCACCAGACTGCTGGGAGTGACTGTTTAGAGGCAGTAGTAAAAGTGATCATATTTGGTTATCAGAGAGTTTGGTCGAGACATATGTAAATAAAGTGATATGAATATGAACCAAAAATCAGGCCATAAATGACTTGGGCTGGTGAAGCAATAACAATAATACCTTATAAAGAAATGCCAGAATTAAATATAGCATAAGTTTTCAGATATAACTAATATAATGAAGTTTGAAGCAATTATTAATTACATTCCACAGTGATGTTTATTGTTTGGTTTTCAACCTCCTCTCTGACACTGATGTAAATGTAAAGATGTAAACAAACTTTTCTCTCCCACTCCAGTCGTTGTCTCGACAATGTAGCCCAGCATGAAGAGGCAGACTGGCAACTTGGTTATATTTGGCAAATAATTTGAAAGTTTCTAGGAAATTTCCACAATTACCATCTCTGCATAGATATTAATGACTATGCAAAAGTGTAACTTGCTTGGATAGATACAATATGTAATCAAGTATTATAATTAAGATTACCTTCCCTTTTTTAAATTACCTCTTGTGTATGCTACGTAGCAACATCAATGGACTTGCATTTTTAGCTGCAAAAACTGTATTAATTAAAAAAATCTAACTTTGGAAACAATGTCAAGACAACAAAATTCATTAAGCAACTAAATTTATCACCACATGCATGCATGCACACACCCACACCTACACACTGGCGACATGTTTTAACTCAGTGCTGAAACACTAAATTTGTGGGAACATTACAAGATGATAGTATTCCAATAGATTTTAATTTAGTAATGAAATTGTTACCACATCCACAACTAATGGAAGCTATAAAAGGATTTATCACTCTTCTAGATCCTTATGCATTAATGCAGGTAGCCCCTCAAGGCTCTATCCTTGGACCTATATTGTTCCTAATTTTTATTAATGACCTTCCTGATGACAATCATTTATTTCTGTCTTAATAGTAAGTCTGAGCAGTTTGATAAAATCAAGTTGATAGTTGATTTAAAAAAATGATCTAACCATTGCCCCAGTTAACAAGTTAGATCATTTAGTTTTGCACTTAGTTTTGAAGATCACAGTTGATTGGAATGCAAGAGGCTGGAAGGGAGTTCTACAAGTGAGAAGTGCGAGTTAGCATAGAACTCATGGTCATACCTAGCCATTTCAACAGTAAAATAAGATGTGGGCACCAATCTAGTACTTAAATTTATAAAGTCTAAGTACTATAGAGGAAAGTTCATCAGAACAATTTCTATGAAAGTATTTATGGAAAAGGCATTTTATGAAGAATTTCTAAATGTATAGCAGGAGCACCAGACCAGATGTGGTAGCAATATTCAAAGCAAGGATGAATTGTAGACTTATAAATATGTACAATAGATTCTTGGTGAGAAAAATTGTCTAGCATGACACAGGAAACCAACTTTCTGAGCTGCAAACCTAACAATTGATTCCATATAATGTTTCTACTTGATGTCCGTGAAAAATGTTAGTCTGAGAAGGAAAAATGAGACTCTCCTGGAGGTTCTCATCTGTCATGCTAATGGAAAGTAAAAAGGTCTTTTCAGATGTTTAAAACAGAGCAGTTTCATTTTGATGTTGTTAAAATTAACAAATGGTTTGTTAATTTTAACAACTTCAAAATGAAACCAACAAACAAAAACATTTTATTTTCAGTACTTTTAAAGTCAACACATAACAGCATGAAAGTACAAGGGTCTTGTTAAAAACCAGCAGAATTTTTAGCTAGTTTTTATTTAATAACAGTGAATTTTCAAAGTCCAACAAATTTCATGTGGCTCTACTTGAAGAGTTTGAAAAGTGTCAAAAATAAAAACGAAAATCTACAAATCTGTAATGTTGTGCCAATGCACTGCTTCCATTATGGAAGCACTGCTTCCTAGCAGTGATTCTCTTGATGCTCCAATGACATCACTTGATTATGCCATTTCCTGATGGGACACATGCACAGCAAAATCTGAGGTGGACTCCCCACAAATCCAAGAAATCTTTAAAAAGTCCACTGCAGAATCAGTGAGTTCTGTCGGAAGTCCATGTTCAAAGAACAATGCTTGCAAGTGGTCAATCACGTTTACAGAATCCTGTCAACACAGACGTCACCAAATAGTGAGCCGGATTGGGCCACAGTCAATCAGGGTTAGATAGCAAGTTCCATTATGATGGGTGATGTCCATTCCAACATGGTGTCACACTTTGCTCACATTGAGTTGACCTTTTGGTCATTGCACAGGTGCTGGGTCGATGGACCGACACTCCTTGCATTCTCTGACCACTGCCCTGACAGCAGCTTTGGATAAGGAGGGATCAATCTGCCTCCTGAAATATAGAGTCCATTTTACACCAGGATGTCCACTTTGGCAATGCACAGATCTTAGTAGATCTGAGTTACAGTCGCTCACTGATGTTGCACAGACATGACCTACCGGCTCTACCTCTTTCTTAACAGTGTCAAGCCATCTCTGGGGTACCCTTGTTAAATTATCTGCCTTGTTCTGATTTGATCTAACCAGCTGTATATCCACTGATAAGTTGTACTCACCAACTTTCCCAGTGTGTCTAGCCGTCTTTGAATGAGCATTTCGCTCACAGCCTTTGTACGTATCCTGGCCTTCCCTGTAAGAGTGTCTACTATCCATTAGTGCACGTATGTAGAATCCGTTCAACACCTTTGCATTCCATTGAAAGGCTGCGGTTACTCCTTTGATAATGGCATCCAATATTGTGTATCCTTCTCAGGACTCAACCAACACATGTCTTCCACGACAGTTCCATCTATTTCAAGAGATACTCCTGTTGCAATGGAGCTCGCATCAACCCAGACGTCAAATTCACATGCGTCAACACACCAATTACCATGTGTGGGGTCATCTTGACACACCCTAGTAATGACTTCCACTATCATGTCTCTGAGGGGAGCATCATTTGTTTTGTCATCCAGACGGAAGTGACAGCAGTCACCTTACGTTTGATAAATGCAGATGCAATGCAGATTCAACCACCCACAGGAAAATGTCCCACCAGCTTTCCATATAACAAGAACATGCTGCATTGGGTCATTTGTCTGGGAGGTCGCTTCCATGTTTCCAGTTGTGTTCTCCCCAGACCTGCAAGCCGAGCACATGAGCACCGTCCTCCAGTCGTTCTGGGTTCTTACACTTGAGCCCAATTCAGCAAGATGCTTTCTCACCCGTGCAGCAGGCACTAAGGTTTCATTGATGTAGATGTCTTCAATGTAAGCTGACGTCACTTAACAAATTGTCTCATCCTTGGATAGTACAGCATCCACAATGGCTTTCATGATGGCCAGCGCCATATTGAGCTCAAATCCCATTCACATTAGGCAGTATCTCCTCCCATTAAGGATCACCGTCTGAAATGACCACAGTGACCAGTGCACACATACCTGCAAGTAGGCCTTTCAAAGGTCAATCAGTTCTCTGTAATCTAGTACAGGGCGCACATTTCCCTTGTTCTCCTGTACCACAGCCATCAACAGGACGAGACCTCTTGGAGGACCAAGCTCTTCCTCGGGATATGGTGTCAGCCATCCATTGTCCAGCCACACCTGCAATTCGCGCTGGTATTCTTCCTTAATGTGTTCGGGCACCTAGTACTCTGACACTCGGTTCTGGAGTTTTTCTGGTGGGTTATTTTCCGACCATTTCCACAGCGCTGTCCATGTCTTTGTGCTTTGGTCGAACTCTGCGCTGAAGTCGGGCTCATCGATCCTCAGCAGCACAGATGGGTGGACCAGAAAGCTTGACATCGCCCACCTCTGTAATGCGTACGCTGCCCAGCTCCTTAATAATGTCCATCCCAAAGAGCAGGTCAAAACCTAATAACACTCTGTCCATGACCAACACACCGACTGTGATGGGGTTACTGTTGTTGATACTGAGTTTGACGTTTCCAACTCCTTGGCTTCTGAGAGCCTTTCCATCAGCTGTCAGTACGTCCATCTTTTGTCTGTTCCATTGTCAACAAATCAAACCATTCGTGAGTGACCGAGAGCAGCCTGAATCTACTAAAGCGGTACACGTTATTCCATTGATGCACACCTTAATCACAGGGAGTGCCTCTTTCATGCTCAGTGCGGGGAAGAGACCAGTGCTGATGTTGCATCCTCCATTCCATTTCCTGGACACTTAGAGGCAATGTGATGTACTTTATGACATTAGAAACATCGTAGATCGAGACGTGCCTTTCGCGCCAACCACTGCGCATTTCTTCGCGTTGATAGCGGCAGTCTTTGGTAAAATGATTTGGCCCAGAGTACCGATAGCAGGTGACAGCAACAACTGCGGTCGGATTCTCTTTGACTTCAATTGGTTGAACGACTGCGGCCACTGGTTCATCAGCCTCTTTTTCATCGATCATGATAGCACGGGCTCTGGTCAACAATTGATTGAGCATCATGTCTTCCATTCTGGATGATGTGCAGAGTATCTGCTTAACATGACTAAGCAATCCAGACATGAAGGCACAGGTCATCCATTTTTCAGGAAGCAGTGCGATCGGTACAGCAAACTTCTTTAATTCTGCTATATATACGTCTACTGTCTCGCCAGGCCACAGATGCCATGCCTGGAATTGGTCATAGGCCATGAACCGGTCAGTTCCAAATGCAGTTAGTAGAGCACGCTTTTATTGCTCAATGTGACTTTTCTGTTCTTTGCTCAGCTGCCTGTACACAGCAAGGGCGCTGCCTTTCAAGTGCAGTGGAAGAATCTGTTCAATCTTTGTGATCTCGCATAATTCGCAGACCAGTTCCACATTTTCAATCCATTCGACCACAGGCTGTCCACTCGTATCATCACTGAATTCAGGGATCAGTTTTATGCTAAACGGCTTTTCTGCCATCTTGCTAGAGACAAAGTAAGTACTGAAATAGCTTGTAGTTGTAAAGAAAAGAAAAAGAAACAATACACTGTCAACTGATAGTAGCAACAAACATCTGCAATAGATTTCTTCTGTCTCTCGACTGCAAAACTTGTAGCCAAATCACAGTTCAAACATCATAACAGGCAACATAGAAACAAAATGGGGTCACACATCCAACCATCGCTTCTCACCAACAAAAAACGTGAGTTCGTCCACCAAGCTCAGAAAATCTCATCTCTCACATAAGCGAAAAACAATGGCTTTTGTTCACTGAGAGATCATGCCTTTCAGGGGAGGGAAGAACATTAGCATAGATTCTGGTCCTTAAAGTAGAGTTTTGTTAACTACTTTTTGGTAATTTTTCTTTGGCAGATCGCACACAAAACACAAACTCTTTTTCGAGGTAGTTGGTTATCTCTTTCACTACAAGGTTGTAGGTCACAAAAACTTCCATTATACACCACTTACAATATATACTGATACTGTTCTGTGCTTGATGAATGATGTGGCTACACATAGCCAACCACATGCAAGTAAGTGTCCTACTAGTTTTCCATACCATGAGAAAATATTGCATCATATGACCTTAGGAACGCTAGGAGTGTTATTTCAACACATTCAATTAAGGAAATTGTTCTCTCCATTGATTTGCAAACCCAAAACATGAGCACCATTCCATAACTATTCTGGGTCCTTATTAGTCAACCTAAGGTTAGCCAAGTGCTGTTTCATGCAGTCTGCAGAGAAAAATGACAGTTTGAAAAACCATTTGAAAAGACAGTTTAAAAGGCCATTATGATTTTGAATATGCATTTGTAGAAATGCCCGTCATAGATCAAGGATAGCAACATCAGGCCCTTTTTGTTTCCGCTCTTAGTCTCTGAACATACAGTGATAAATGTGTGCATTCAAGAACACATTTAGTTTCCAATAGTCTAATATGGGCTGTAATTTATATTTGAGATCAAACCACTTGCAGTTCCTTTTTGGGATAACTGTTATCCAACCATGTCTGCAGCTCAAGGATAAACTTTTTTGAATTACCAAACCAGATGACAATATTGGCATACTGGTCTGTCAATTTCAGCTGGAAATGCAAGACATTTCAAATCAACTTTGTTTAACAGTTATAAAGATTTGAAATTTATATAAAATACCACCCAACATGCTTTCTTATCCAGATGATATTAATTAGTGTACAAATTCAAACATAATTTACTTGGAAAAGTTTCTTACAATACTTTATTCACATTTAGTAAACATTCACAGTCAATATTTTGTGAGATCTGCCTTGTACTATGGTGAATGCTTTTTAACAGAATAAATAATGGATGTTGGATCATTGCTTGATTGACAAGAATAAAACAGATGCAAGCATTTGTTTACTGATTGATTGATTCATTCATTCATTTTCTATGGCTTAACACTTTGCAAATTATTTAAAGGTACAAGATATTTTTACACTGTAAGAATCTTTTTTTGGCAGGGTGGAGATAATAATAATTTAGTGATACAAGTCTTACTAATTAATCCATAGCTGGGGAGAAAAGTGGATTCATATCTTTCCCAATTGTATTTGTGCAGAAGTGAATATAATGAACACAATATGAATTGGAACTCTCTGAGGTTAACAATTTCAAGCCATTATTTTTCTTTACACCACCTGCACATCCTAGCATCTGTTATTTCCAAGTGGTCATCCATCTAAGCACTGATCAGGCTTGATATTGCTCAACTTTGGTGATCATATGGGAATTGGTCTTTCAATGTGATATGGTCATAAGTCAAGAAAGAGGTGCATTTAATATTGGCTATATATTGGGAACCAACCTCAGAATAGAAGATAACACCATAAGTTTTGTTTAATTTCAGATTTAAGTGCTATTTCTGCTGTCAATATCTGCACATTTGATTCTTAGGAGCATTGATGTGAAGATATGGAAGATAATCAACTACAAAAAATGTTTAATGTCTATATTGCGATATAACTCAAAGGAAATGTTGATCATCTTTAGTTTTGTTATAGAATCTTGGGAAAAGTTATTGCAAAGTTGCTAATTGTTTAGGTGTAAAATTTATTTGCTGAAGAAAAATCTACTTTCCAAAGAAAACTGATAAACTTTTTACTAAAAATCTCATGATTAAAATTCAATGATAATTGCTTTTGGTCAAAGTGAATATTTATAAACTTTCATATGACATAAATTATAGGACTGAAATCATATTTAAAAAAAAAGATTTCATAGCAGAAATGCATGTTGCTATTTCTGAAAGAGATATTTACATTATCATTTATACATTTATATACATAAACACTCTTCAGTGATAACCCCCAAAACAATTTGCAATGTAATATGAGGACTAAACTTACATATTAAATATAATGAACTGATATATTGTAGACAGAATTTTGATTAATTTTGAAAAAAACTTAGCTATTCTTTTGTAGAATTTTCTTAAATTTGAGAGAGATTTTAATACAGAATTGTGTAAAGGAAGTGTTTAGAAAGTCTGAACAAAGTGCATACATTTTAAGAATTGCTTTTTCAAATCTGTGCATACACACACACACAAAAAAGAATAGCAAGAAATAATGGTAACTGATGAAAAAAATGATGGCATTCATAAATTTTGTAAGAAGTCCTATTTGTAAAAGAGAGTTAAAAGATAACAAATGCTGATCTTATTCAAGACTTGCATGAATATTTTTTGTGGAAGTGGCAGGTAACAATACCCAACAGGAAAAATGTTTTTCCTAGTACAATATAAAGAAAACTTTATCTAAAATATCAAAATCATAGATTTTGTTTAAGTAATCTGTTAGTAATTTAAAGTAATCTTTTCTCACTTGCTTGTCTAGATTATAAATAGATATAATTGTTAAGTCAAAACTTTCCACAATTATTCTTACTTTTTATAATTTTATATAATAACTTATGACATTATTTTATGGACTTGACATTGTTTTTTTCTTTTGTGCACAGTGAGAGATTTTTGTCAATTGAACTGGAAATACCAATGAAGTTTAAGTCCCATCCAACCATAAAGTTTGCAGCTTTAGGTGAAAAGCATTGTGTGTTGGATTGCAACTGATTATGTGAGAACATTTCACAGAATTCTCATTATAAAAAATATAAATAGCTTTTTAATGAGCATCTGTAACTTTAAAAGGTAACTTTTTATTTTACATATAGGCATAGATTTTTTAATATATATTTTTTTTGTATTTGAAAAAATCTGAATCCAGAATATTCTGTAAAAAAAAAAAAAAAAAAAAAATATGCAGATTTATCATATATTATTAAAAGAAAAAAAATTTGGTAATGAAAATTGTGTTACTTAAAATAAGAATTATTAAGTCAAAGGTCATTCAAGAACTGAAGAGGAATAATATTTCCATCACTGCTGCATCTGTTTTGAAGTTTTCATCAGTAGTTAAATGATATTTGTTTAATGATACCATCCTGTGCTTAAGATTATACTCACGCAGGTTTTAATATTATGGGGCCTATATGAAATGAAAATGGAAACATTTTACACTCACTGCCACCTCTGCTTTATTGATACTGCTCCTAATACAACCTATAAAATCCATAGTCTAATTGTAGAAGAGTTCCATTAACATCCTAGCAATGTTCTATATTGAATAAAGCTAAACACTTTCTTAGCTCACAACAATTTATTCAACATGAACTATGAAAAGATATCTGAAACCCTGTTGTTTTGAGGTGGACCATAATGTGAGTAATGCTGCAGACCAATGGCACCATTGGTTTAAAACTTTCAGTAACTTTATTGACACTTGTACTTATTCACTTTCTGTCCTCAGTAATTTACAAATGTTAAAAAAAATCAACCTCTTATGAGAGAGCTGTGGAAATGCTCAGAAAGATCTATGTTAAACCTAAGAATGAGGTAATTGCATAACATTTTTTCTCCAACAGCAAATAAGATCCAGCACCTTGAAAGCCTAAGGCTTTGACTAAGGACTGCAAAAATGAACATCTTATAGACACCTTTATTAACAGAGTATATTCCAGCTGCTGCTGATACTACTGCTAAGAGTACCTCCTCTGACCAAACAATTGGAGCTGCTTTAAGGGCTTCTTCTGCCAGTTCAGAAAAACCCCATATACAGTTCCCAGCCAGTGAGGCTATATATGCAAATCCTGTGGCAAGGTCAGACACCATATGAAAGTCTGTAGGTCTACAGCAAAGTCTTCTGGTTCTATTTCTTGAGCAATTACCTACAATGCATTGGTAACCATACCCCTTAAATTGTTGAAAACTGTTCTACCAGCTAGAATAAATGGCAAAGCATTAAATGCACTACTTTATACTGGCAACTCCCAGAGTTTTGTAAGTCATTCACTAGTGAAAAGGTATAGGGGAAACATCTGCCCTCTAACAAAGTTATCTCTATGGCAGCTACCAATTTACTGTCTAAAGTAGCAGGACGTTACATAGCAGACAATATCATTGGCGTTCACACAAAGACAACTAATTATTCTTAATAACTTTTGCACCATGTAATAATTGGGCATGACATTCTGAGTCTACATTCTAAAATGAAATTTTTTTTGGTGGAACCAGATCCCCCACCCCACTTTGTATGCAGTTTGACTACAATGAAATTTCTCTAACCTGCACTTTTCGATAATCACTTTCCCAATTGTAAGTCTATAGATATCAAATCAAGGAGATGATATGAAGTTGAAACTAAATTCATTAACTTTGAAGTAAAATGAATGTTAGCTGAAGGGATTGTGGAACCAAATTTATCTCCATTGAGAGCACAAGTATTGGTTACTGGCAGTCAAAATCACAAGAAACACTTTGTGGTCAATTATTCTCAAACCATTAATAGATTTATTATGCTAAACGCCTATCCTCTAACATCAATGATTTAATCGAAAAGATATCCAAGTACCAAGTGTTTACTTCAGTTGACCTGCACAGTGCCTACCATCAAATCTAGATAAAAGAACAAGGTAAAATTTTTACAGCTTTTGAAGCAAATAGACTTTATTAGTTCTGCCAGGTCCCTTTTGGAGTTACAAATGGGGTCACAGCTTTTCAAAGCATTATTGACCAAATAATTAGGGATAAAAACATTAAAGACACTTATGCTTACATTGACAATATAACCGTATATGGCTGGACTCAATCTGAGGATGACGAAAATTTATGTAAACTTATGGAAGTTGCCAAACACCTTGATTTAAACTTCAATCAGAATAAAAGTATATCCTGTCAAAATTTTATTAACCTTCTGGGTTACACTATTTCAGGTGATATGATAAAACCTAATCAAGAATGTTTGAAACCCCACCTAAACTTACCTTACTTATAACTAACAAAGCTTCCTTATGCCAAGCAATCAGTTTGTTCTCCCATTACTCTAAGTGGGTATACCAATTTTTGAAGAAAATACATCCACTAGTAATAGTTTGAAAATTTTCACTAGAACAATCTACTGTCGAGATATTAAGCAAGACATTGTAAATGCTGTTGTCTTTACCACTGAAAATAATATAGCCTTTGTTGGTGAAACTGTTGCCTCAGAACAAGCCATCATCAATGCTCAGCCAAAATGGCAGGACCATAGGCTTTTTTTCTAGGACATTAACAGTCACTGAACATAAACATGTATGCTATCATAGAGTCTTTGCCTTTGGTGACATTATTTGCTGGGAAAGCATTTTCAACTAATAACATATAAGATCTATCATTTATGTTCAATGGAAGAACAAAAAAAAATGAAAATGTTGCAAAATATTCTTTGCCTATTTGAAATAGCTATGTATTCATTCTGACAGAGGCCAGTCATTTCTTTCTAAAGAATTCACCACATTTTGAACATAAAAGGTGTGGTTAGGAGCAGTTCGACTATATATAATCCATGTATGAACAGTCTAGTAGAACATTACTACAGCATAATTTGGTGAACCATATCTCTGGCTCTGCATTTGTAAGGTCTCCAGGAACTCCATGTAAGGGACAGTACTCTCCCAGGCTCTTCATTGTATCTGGAGCATGCTGTGTACAGCTACTAATGAAACTCCACATGTGAGAAGGTTTCATCACAAATTGAGGACAGCAAATAGGCATTTGCTCCCTTCATGGTTGTCTCAACCCAGAAGTATTTTGATGAGATGTCATGTGTGCCAAAGTAAGTTTGAACTAAGGTGACAGGTTAACAGATCGAAATTCTACTGGTGGTTTCAACCTGGAGCCTGAGGAAGACGAGCAGAATGCTGACCAGATGCACCCAATAGTGGAAATACCTAAATTTAAAGTGAAGCATTTGTTCGAACAATGCAAAAACATAACCCAGCCTTTTTCTCCTATCATATGCTGTTCTACACATATCAAAAGAAAACCCCCAGTATTTACAAGATTATTTTGAATAGAACAATTTAACCTAATCTTAATAACCCCCAACTCTGTTCTTAGTTGTGAGAATATTGTGGTGACTGCTATTCTGCACTGTCACCTCTTCTTACTGATACTACTTCTAATAGAACTTATAAAAACCACAGTCTAATCATAGAAGAATTCCATTAACAACCTAGTAACATTCTATGTTGAATAAAACTAAATGCTTTCTTCTTAGCTCACAACAGAAGTAGTATTGTAATACTTCCTATGAAATGTCAATCTTTACATACTGTCTTCTTGATGATTCTTTTATTGTTCTTGCTCCTTAATAATTTTTCACTTATTCTTCTACACTCTTTGTGTAATCCTTTGTGTCTTAGTGGTTTTACTTCCTTGCTTAAGAAAAAAAAGAATTAAATACAACTCATTATGATTTGAGAAATTTTATTTTTCAATATTTCTTTCAGTATCTTTCAATGTTAGGAAGAGAAAACAAATCATTTATACTGCAAATATAGCTTATAGCTGTATATGAAGCAATTAAAATTTGGTGAACTAATAGAAAAAGACAACTTGCAACCACTACAAAATAACCTCTAACTAGGGATGCACCAATAACCAAATTGGCTGATTACCGATTAATCGGCCTTTGATAATCGGCTGATTACTGATTAATTGGCTGATTAAAAGGTTTTCTAATGCCGATTTATCAGCAAATTTTGTTGTCATAAATGGTACTAATATTAATTTAATTATATTGTAAATGAAGACAAGTTAACTCACTTTTTTGCTTGCCAGTGAAAATTCACTGAAGGGACATGCACCGTCTACACTGTATTTTCAAATAACCACGCATGGCATGCTGCTAACATGTAGCCTTTTGCGACTGGGCTGAATTTGAGGCAAATATATGTAAGCATATGGAAAATTTTCTTTCGCTTCCTATCTAATTAACATTATTAATTTGTACTTTAAATCACTGTCAAAGAAAATTATTACTCTATCTTCCAGTTTTCATGTTGAGGAATTGTATGGTAAATTGTGACAATGTGCGAGCCGAAAATAAAGCATTCTTCATCAGTCATCCTCTTGTTCCTCATTTTTGGACCCGTGCTACCATTACATATATATTTTTATTTTTCTGGTTTAGATAATGCATATTTTATTGAGATAAATTACTAATTAGATATCAGACATAAGTAATTTAAATATGTAAAAAGTTAATTAAATATTGACAACAATCATCAACCATTATGGCAACCAGTTTCAGCTGGAAGTATTTTGATGTCAATCCCAAGAATAGGGATAATATCAAGGGGTGGCAAAACAGCAAAAACCTTTACAACGACTAATATGTTAAACCATCTTAGAAAAGTTCATCTAGAAGAAGTGTAAGTGTTCTGAAAGCAAAGGAAGTATTTGTCACAGATTACTTCCACAAGACAAAGAAGAATCACTGTAAGTCCAAACTCGAATATCGTGGGCAGAAAGAAATGCTGAAAACTTGATTCGCCGGTACTATTTCAAATCACAATGCATGTAACCAGTCAGAAAAATAACTCGCTCACTAACAAACGCCGAAACCAAAAATGCCCGAATTTTTTCTCGTCGAATTGAGAAAACCAACTGCTTTTATCGGCAGAACCTATTTCTTCCATTCGTCGACAGCTGGGATTGGATTTTCCGTAATTTGCATATCAAAATACTTTTATACTATAGCGACTTCTGCGACTGACTTGTTTTTTCTTTAATTCAATTATTCCATTTTCAGTATGTTATGCGGAATATGTGCCCCTCTGTTTGGTAAGTAGTTTTCTTTTTCGCCACTTTTTCCGTCATAGAATACACGCGACACGCTGTTGCTTGGTTTGACAAGGTAAGTCGCCGTTTTCTTCGCTATAAGAAGCAAAAGTTGCAGAAAAGGAAACACAATGAATGTTCGGGGACAGACATTCCAGGAACAAGTGGCAGCAACTACAAGCCTCCAGCGAAACAACTACTATAGAATCAATATTGGCCAAGAAGAAAATTTGGGATATTAATGACCACAGGTCACAAGAGATCCATTATCTGATAGGAGAAATGATTGCTGTTGATATTCAACCATATTCTGTAACATCTGACATTGGATTTAATAGGCTTATTGCAAAACTCTGTCCAAATTACAGTATTCCATCAAAAAAGTACTTCACTGAAAAAATAATTTCAGATACATTTACAAAAGTAAAAACAAAAATTCAATCATCGCTTGATGAAATTAGCAGCATTTCTTTGACTACAGACATTTGGACAGCTACTACAAATAATGCTCCCTTTCTGAGTTTGACAGCTCATTGGCTTTCAAATGACTTTGAACAGTGCAGAGTTGTGCTTAGAGTTGTTCCATTCCCTGGTACACACACAGGTGCAAGAATAAGTGAAGAATTGCACAATGTTATAGATGAGTATAAAATCTTCAATAAAGTTTTCTTAGTCTTGCGGGATTCAAGAGCAAATATGGTTGCTGGTGTCAGGGAATTGTAATAGAAGTGATAGTGACTTACCAGGAGCAAAGCAAATTCGCTGCCTCGCGTGTCGAACCATTCTCTGAGAGTTGGTCACGTGTGCGTACGCCTACTGCCATTTTTATGCAGCAGACATTTGCATAAGAGAACAACGCTACCATTAAAAACCAGGCGAGTGGACGTGGGAGAGCACGGCTCTTCTAGGCTTCGGCGAGATGAGACGTATTGCTGACAGAAAGCGATAGCAATTTCTGGACATCTGACAGGAATGTGGTTTACAGTCACTATCATGCTTCATACATACATTGCAACTTTCAATAAATGACTCATTATTTTCCCAACAGGATGTGAAGACAATCATTACAACTAACAGAAATATAGTTTCTCACTTTAATCGCTCTCCATTAGCAATTAGCAAATTAACTGAAATACAGGATCAGCTTAATTTGGAAAAACATAAAATCATTCAAGATGTGACCACACGGTAGAATTCAACATATTATATGCTGAAAAGAAATTTAGAACAATGAAAAGCTCTTGTAATGTATGCTGTTGATAAGATTCCTACCTTAACAACTAACCAATGGGGACTTGTTCAAAAAATTGTCCAGTTACTGAGTCCATTTGAAGAAATCACCAAAGAAGCAAGTAACAGAATTTCAACCATTTCAATGATAATACCTACAATTTTAGCTCTGAGGTTATTTCTGTCAAAAGCTGTCCAATCTAATTCTTATATTTCTGACTTTAGTGGAATCCTTCTTACCACTGTTGAACAATTCAGTGAATCAATGGAAACAAGATTTTCATTCTATCTAAATGATAAAAACTTGTGTGTGTCTACTTTCCTAGATCCAAGATTCAAATTTTTAAAAAAATGACATGGAAAACACCATTAAGAATTGGATTCTACATCTACTTTCTACTAATGATAATGAAGCAGAATCAGGATACACTTCTTCAAGCTCTGCTGAGGGTCAAGAAGATCAAAGTAAAAGTAAATCTGTATCACTTTCAAGCCTGTTTGATGAATTAGCTTCAAATAAGCCTACAGTAACAAATCAAAACTTAGAGCAGGTAGAGGCTAAGTTAAACCTGGAGACCTCAACTGCAAGTACAAGAAGCATAATCTAAACTCAAAAGGAGTAAATCCCTTATTCATAAGTGCACAAAAGAACTTGATCATTATGTAGCTTTACCACTACTCGCAAGAGGTGATGATCCATTTCAGTAGTGGAAAAAGACACAGGAGACCTTACCACTGCTGAGTAAACTGACTTCAAAATATTTAAGTGCACCACCTTCATCTGTGGAGAGTGAGAGGCTCTTTAATACAGGTGGTAATGTGTATGAAGCTATGAGGAACAGGCTGTGTCCTGAGAATGGAGAAACTAATGTTTCTACATTACAACTTGAGAGTATTCAACTTTAAATACTGATGAGACTATGAGAGCAGAGGAGGCAGGTAGCAAGAATAGAAGAGGAAGTAGAGCAGCAGCAGGTGCAGAGCAGAGGTAACCACTGCAGCATGCTCCAGTGGAAGCAGAACTTCAGCTTATAGTTATTCTCTTAAGAATTGGAATTTGTAGTTTGTAATTTCTTTTTTTCTTATCCAGTTGTTTAATTATATTCATTTAAGAATTGGAAATTTTACTTTGTATTTTGTAGTTTCATTTAATAAAAAAAAAACAAAAACAAAAAAAAAAACAAAAGGCAAAAAGCCATAATAGCACCCAGACACTTAACAAATGTCAAGTTAAATTGGCAGTTACTGTGTTAATGTATCAAAGCTATCTGATGAGTCACATGGCATTGATTAAATGGTTTAAATTTAATAGGAAGGAGAAAAGCAATTAATCGGCCGATTAATCGGCAAATTGATCGATTACTGATTAATTGGCAAAGCGGCCGCTAAGGCCGATTACCTGCTGATTAATCGGTGCACCCCTACCTGTAACTATGGTTTTAGTGAAGTGGAGAAGGATATAGAAGAAGTTGTCTATTCCCATACTATTGACTTAAAAGAAGAGTCATCAAGTAATGAAAGTAAATAATTTGGGGCAATGTCAGGTAACCTTACTATATGGAAAATATTCATCGCTGAATATGATAGTATGGAATAAGTGAAAGCACTTTAATTAAAGGCTCTAAAAAGATTTTTGTTCTTAAAAAAAAAAAAAAAAAAAAAAATGAAAATATTTCTTTAATAAAATACAAAGTAACCTTATTGCTTACTGGTCAGAAAAATAATAATATAATAAATATTAATAACACTGGTCTACAATTTGTTTGTAAATGGTGCATGAAATTATTTGACTAGTTTTGGACAGTTCTGTGGTGCAGAATCCAAAAATAACACCTGTTTCTCACCTTTAGTCTTAGCTTTCCTGCTCCAGAATACCTATATAAAAATATAATCATGATTGGCTCAAGTCAGTGTAAATGTGAAAAAATAAATAAATAGCTGCTCATTTAAAGCTTAAAAACAAGCTTAGTGTGAAGTAAAATACAACTTTTGAAATTCAAAGAAATCAAACACAAATGATTAAAATTTGAATACCGAGTCATGACGGATATAATGCATAATGAAAATACCTAATTAAATTAGAACAATATAATTACTCATCATGTACTATTATATTTACAACAGGGTGAGACTGACAGGCTTGCAATGTCCACGCATGTATGGACTTCCTAAAGTACACAAAGAGGGAGTCCCACTTAGACCTATTTTGTCTACGGTGGGATCGGTACAACATGAGTTGGCTAAATGGTTGGCTGAATTACTCCAACCCGTCTCTAAATTTTTTCGGACTATAATATTTCAGACTCCTTTCTTTTTTCTAAATTCATTAGAGGTTTAGATATTCAGTCTGAAGATAAATTGATGGTGTCGTTTGATATCATCAGTTTATATACCAATGTACCATTACTTGAGACCATTGGCATTTGTGCCGATGTTTTATATAGGGGCAATTTGGGTCCCACTAGCATCCCTGAAGAACTATTTTTGGAATGCATGTGTTTGGCCACGGAAGGTGTGGAGTTTAGCTTTAATGAGACAATCTATGTCCAGACCGATGGGGTTGCGATGGACAGCCCTTTAGGTCCTGTTTTAGCCAACATTTTTGTGGACTATTATGAATGAATCTTATTTGATAAAGTCCATAAACCCTTTGTCTATATGAGATATGTGGACCATATTTTTTCCATTTTTGATTCTTTGATAGATGCCACTAATTTTCTAGCTCGACTAAATTCTCTCCATCCTTCCCTTAAGTTTACAATGGTGATTGAAAAGGATAGAACTCTCCCTTTTTTGAATGTCCTAGTAGAACACAAGGATGGGGCTTTCATCACTAATGTTTTTCGTAAGGCCACATTCACTGGACTGTATACAAGCTGGAACTCGTTTGTTCCTAAGTCTCGCAAAATTAGTCTGATTTCATCCATCGTGCTGTCATGATTTGTTCCCCTGAAATGTTAGATGGAGAACTTACCAAAATTCGAAATATTTTTTAAAGTAATGGATATCCTATCAATATTATCAGGCATGTGATCAATAACAAAATTGGATGGTTTAAGGAGCCTGTGATATTCGGTCCTAGCCAATGCCCTGTTTATTTGAAGTTACCTTGGCAGGAAATGTCAGCTATTATCGGACGAAATTTCAGCGACCATTTTGTCTACATACAATACTGTTAAGTTGTGCATAGTTTTTCATACTAGAACCCTGCTTCCTTCCTTTTCTAAAGATAGGCTGTCCTATTTTCATAAAAATTCTGTTGTTTATAAATTCAAATGCCATTGCAACGCAGTATACATAGGACGTACCAATCTAAGGTTGGAGACGAGAGTGGCACAGCATGTACCTGCTTTTGTGCATTCAAGCAGTCCAGGTCAGCCTATAAGAACAACTCAGTCAGTCCATGAGTCTTCAATTGGCCAACGTTTGCTGGACAATGATGCTTGTGCCACCGAGTACAAAAACATGGGGTTTTCAGTTTTACAGAGCATTCAATACACCATCTTCAAGTTTCTGAAGCCATTTATATTAAGTGTCAGCAACCCAGTCTGTGCAGACAGAAGGAACACTTTTTACGTTCCTTACGTCTGTTGGAGAGTCTGTGAGTTCCCCTTTTTCTATTTTATATACTCTTGTGGAAATTTTTATTTATATCCCCCCTCATTCAATTTTAATTTATATAATTAAAATTTGTCTTTTAGTCGAGTTCTACCTTTCCCTCCTCATTCACTTCATTAAGTTGTCTTTGTATTCAATTATAACTAATATTGCCAGCAAATATCTTTGACAAAGCATTGGCCGAAAGGTGCCTTAGGTATGATGTCCACTTTATTTAAAGCTATTATTATATGAAAAACCAAGTGTTTGAACAATAAAAAATTCTATAACATTCATGGTTTTCGCAAGAGGTTATTCAGAACTAATCTGAAGCTTATGGGAAATTTGGCTATAATAGACAATCTTTTTCTCAAGTTCTGTACAACAAGATATGAATCTAAGAAGTAAAAAGTGAACTTGATTTTGTCACTAAGTATCCCAAAATTAGCTAAGAAAGAGTATAAATTGGTTTGCACTGAAACATCTTGGTAAGTGTAATGGAAATAAAAACAGCATAAAAGATATTCAGTTATCAAAGGATTTTCTTCCAAAAGAAAATTAAAAAAAAAAAAAAAAAAATGAAATCATTTGCTGGTATGCGTACAATAGTTTTAAGGTTAACCTCAAAGATTTCAAGTAAATTTGGTGAAGTGTTGTTTAATAGATTCAGCTTTAAGTAATTCTTTTAAACTTGCCTGTGTAGTAATATGAGATTGCTATGCCATGATAGCAATCTTCTATGTCAACATAACAGAATATCATCTTTGATGGTGAATATCTTTGTTTAAATGTCTGTATAACCACTCTGAAGATGGTTCATGTGAGCTGAAAGCCTACATCAAGAACCGGCTTAATAAAAAAAAAAAAATATCCAAATGTTGGAAAATTTTTGTCTTTATTTTCACCCAAAATTAAAACAAATATATGGAGTTTAAAACAGCTTATGATCAGATATAATAGACATTCATTGTCCATTATATTTAACAATATGTGTTGTGTGTGTGTGTGTGTGTGTGTGTATGTATATATATATATATATATATATATATATATATATATATATATATATATATATATATATATATAAAAGTGAACATAGAAGTCAACACTTAGAGGCGACAGTCTGTTTCATGCTATATGCAATAATCAGGCCACATATGCTGTTATTTTTCTCGGCTATTTATATATATACGGGTTAGTGGTGCATTGTGGGTATTCTATTATGGTGGTTATTTTACCGGAAGTCGTTTGTTTATTTATTTGGGTCAAATTATATTGCTTGTTTTTTATTTTTTTGTTTCTTATTTTATTTATTTATTAACGTAGTAAAAATTTGTTTATATCACTTATTTAACAGTTTTGTTTTGGTTTGAGAATTGAATTAAAGCTATTTGTTCAATTTTGGGGTTGATTGTTGTAGTTCATTCTAAGTATTATTTTGGTGGGAACAGTTTTTAATTGATTATCTTTATTTGGGATTGGTCTGTTTATTTATTTACTTGGATGAATTTAGGTCAATTCATTTTACTTGTATATTTTCTCTTTTCGGTTTTTAAGTAAAATAGTATTTATTTATGTTTTATTTCTATTTTTTTTATTTTTTTTTATTGTTATTTTGTTTATTAGTATATTTATTTGTTTTTATTTTTTCCATTTTTCATTTTTTACTTTACGTAGTAAAAATTTATTTTCACGTCTGTATTTTGAGATGAGCTCAGATCTTTTGTTTAATAATTTATTTTGGTCGGAGAAAGCAATGATAGCTATTTTTTCCTCCAAGCAAAGTTTGCAAGTTTTTGATTGGTTGTTGTAAGCTGATGATTTTTTCCTTATCTTCCAAGATATTTTTGGTGTGATGTGCGTTTTGTTTTTAATTTCCCAGATATACTTAGAAAGCATTGTACTGTTCGCATATTTACTATTTGTGAAAGATGTTTTGTGTGTATAATTTCTTTGTTTCCAGGGTCCTTCAGTTACTCCTATGTATACTTTTTCTTCATTATCTGGTGATTTTATCGTGGCTTGGTATATTATGTTGTTTTGTAAACAATTTCCGTTTAAGGGACATTCATTCTTTATTCTGCAGTTGCACGTGGGTTTTATTTGTTCGTGTGGTTTGTTGATAATTTTCCTATCGTGCTTTTTTATTATTTGTGCCATGCTCTCAGTGCAGCTGTAGCTGATTTTTACTGTGTTTTTGTTGAATATCTTGTGTAAGGTGCTTGATTCTGGGAAGTGTTTGCGTAAGAGTTTGAAGAATATTTTTCCTACGTTTGTTTTTATGTTCTTGCTGTACAGTGGGTTGAACCATATGATATTTCTTCTCTTGTTGGCCTATATTTATATTCACATGCTCTATCTCTGATATTGAGCACTTTATTCCATAAATATAGCACACCTTAAGACTATATTTCTTATATAAGTAAACATAGACGTCAACACTTAGAGGCGACAGTCTGTTTCATGCTATATGCAATCATCAGGCCACGTGTGCTGTTATTTTTCTTGACTATTTATATATATACAGGTAAGTGGTGTGTGGGTGCAAATAAATAAAGAAATAAAATAAGAAATAAAAAATAAAAATAAAAACAAGCAATATAATTTAACCTAAATAAATAAACAAACGACTTCCGGTAAAATAGCCGTCATAATAGAATACCTACAATGAAACACTGACCCGTATATATATAAATAGCCGAGAAAAATAACAGCACATGTGGCCTGATTATTGCATATAGCATGAAACAGACTGTCGCCTCTAAGTGTTGACTTCTATGTTCTCTTTTATATTTATGCACGCTCTATCTCTGATATTGAGCACTTTCATATTCCATAAATATAGCACACCTTAAGACTAATATATATATATATATATATATATATCGATATATATATATATATATATATATATATATCTCTATCTCCTTTCACCTGTTTTTTTTCTCTAGCTTTATCTTCTTCCTCCCTCTCCTTTTCACTTTTTTATAATTATGTAGCTTTATTGGTTATAAAGCATACCAATTCCAGCTCAGAAAGTTCAAGGGTTAGTCACATTGATCCTAGATAGAAGAGTATAATGCATGTACATATAAGCAAAATAACAATATAGAGTAGATACAAAGGAATGTAATTTTCAGTGTTAAAACCTTAATTGAGGATAGAAGAAAGATTTCAAACTGCTCACTTTCAACTAGTCAGTGTTGTAATTGTAGCTGCAACAATTTTGCTATCAGCATAAAATGATTTGCAATGGAAATAACTTATCTATGTTAGAAAGAAAATAATTAAATCCTGAGCTACAAGCAGATAAGAAACATTATTTGTGCATGTGTATTCATGTCAAACTGAAGACCTGGTACATAAAACCACAAATTTAAGTGTAGTGACATAGGCAAAATGGATTTGCCCTATTTTGTATTGAGTTGAGTGACTACTAATAAGTTAGTCATCAATCGGTAAGGAGGGGGGAACTTCTATATCACAGACTAGAAGACATCACAACAATATGACATCCTCCAAGACGATTGAACCTTTTCACACATTTTAGACCTTATAAAAAGAAATTTGCAGACAAAGAAAAAAAGTTGGCTATTACTGAAAGGATAAAGCTTCTCAAAAGCAAACAAAAGGCTTCCCGCTTCTGTGAGTTTGAAAAACTTTGCAAGGGAGAAGTGACCATCAAAGATGAGTTGATACAGTTGAGATTAATTGAATGTATGTTTGATGCTCCATACAAACAAAATTTTAGAATGGTTACAACTATCTAAAATGTCATTGGATGCACATTATTTACATTATTCGGACTATTGTCTTCATCTTTGTTGCCATATTTATTACAAGAACACATGGCACAGTGGATAAAGGCATTGGTTAAATCCAGTGACAGGACCCAAAAGAGTGTGAGTTCAATATCCGGTTAAGGCAGTGAAGAACTTTCAGAGATTAAATTAATAGGAGATAACTGATAACGGACATCCATTAAAAACATGGAACTAGAACAGTCTACTCCAGTGAATGAAATAAAGGGTTCAGTTTGATATTCTAGCCACAGCCAAAAACGTTGTAATAAATATGGTGACAAAGATTAGGACAATAGTGTAAATAATGTATATAATACCTCATCTCAGAAATATAGACAGTCATTAGATGCATCTCTAAAGTTTTTGCAACATTTAAATTGGGGTTTATTTTGTTTTATGGTATATCAACCTCAGTGGGTTATTTAATGCTGACTAAAATTTTAGGATAGGTTTGTATGAATAGAATATGTAATCTTTGTAAGAAATCATTTTGTAGCAGATCAGGTTTATTGATGTATTCTTTTCAGATATACAGTTTGTAGACAGTCTGATTTTATTGATATTCTTATTTGATTTATATGTTTTGGTATGGGCCCACTGTTTTAAGAAATATTATGTCATCCATTTTTGATTTTTCAAAGGGCTCATAGATGTTGTTTGAATTATAGTATATTTGTCTTGAGAAAGCTAGGTCTGAACACTTAGCTAATATATGTTTAATTTGCCATGTTTGGCATACTGGCTTATCTTCCTTGGTTAGCAAGTACAAGTGGATTATTATTGTGATTCTATGATAATCACCAACATCCTGGCTTTCTAAAGCTGATGTGATTTCCTCATATGTGGCCAGAAAAAAACTGTTTCTAATGATACCCTTATAAGTGTTTAGTCTTTCATGAGGGAATGTTTTTATTTTCAAGTTCTGACAAGATTTCAATTTTCATGCATTTTTTTTTTAATTTTCTACTTCTACTAGCAGAATGCCACTGATTTTGGGTTAACCCTACTGGATAGCACTTTTTCAATTAAGGGGAAAGTTTTGATAGAGGAATTTCATCTAGGGATGTCAGCAATAGGATTCTTGGGAAGTCTATAGTCAGTTTTTCTTTTTCAGAATGAAGTTCTGAAAGATATTGTTTGTTTTTTTGTTTTTTGTTTCGGTGATTCATAATTTTATTGTAGAAAAATTCACTGCCTGTGCTCAAGACAGCTCACTATTCAGATATATCAAGAGGGAAACCAAGCTGCCTTGAAAGGTCAGTGTTACACAAAACTGTATACTTGTATTCAAGAGACACTGATCATCCATTGAACCATATGTTGCACTTTCCAAATTTTAAGTGAACAAACTGGTATGTTTACAGCCATATATAAGTCTAGATGTCTTCAAAACAGTTGGCCCTCATTCATTACCTTCTAACACCTATAAAATGGGAAAGAGTTGGTATTTTATCCTGGTGTATATATGGGGTATTGTTTTTTTGTCATAAAGTACTACATAAATTGATATATTTATAGGCTTTAGGGCTTGATGTGACCATCTGGTTGACTGTATAGGGTCTCTCTGACCACCCATCTAGTTCTGGTAAGGGCCAAAGTGCTGTATTGGGAATCAGAAGTTTCTAACCCGGACTCCTGAAACCCTCAACCACCAGGATCTCATTCAAAGACATTATAGGTCACCACCAATGGTAAACAGGTAGCCTCATATTTTTACCCCTTTGCAGAGGTGCAGTTGGCACATTTTGAAGCCCCAGCCAACAGGGCATGCAACATGTTAATTGAAAAATTCAATACATCCAAGAGTAATGCTAAAGCATATGGCAAATGCTTGTGTGATGCAAATACTGTGATGAAAAGCATGAATGGGACAAGAAAAATAATGTCCAGATTTAGGACCAGTATGCAGAGATTGTGAAAAGAAAAAACATTTCCAGTTTGTGTGCAAGCATAAAAGGAAAATAGAAAGGGTAGAAATGTAAAGGTGTTTGACAAAGTATGCCACAAAGATCTGTTAGAGTGGCTCAACAATCTTGACATATTCAGGAAGACAGAGTAATCAAGAAGAATCTATACTGGCAGCAAATCGTTCAGTAGATATACAAAAACACAAAGTGGTGTAAGATAGGGATGTGTCTTCTCACCGGATTTATTCAACTTATACGGTGAGACAATTGAGAGAACTAAAAGTCCTACCAGAATTTATTACTGGTGGCCATAATCTTAACAATATAAGATATGCAGATGACACTGATGATAGCAGACATGAAAAGAAAACTACAAAACCTCCTACAGACAGAATGCATGCTTATCAGCAAAAGGGTGAACCCAAAATGCAAATTATTGGGCAAATATGTCTAGATTGCTGAATCACTCTAACAGATCTTTGTGGTATACTTTGTTGAATGTCTTTGCATAGTCTAGAAAACATTGGTGCATGTCCTTCTGCATTTGTATTGCTCTTTCTGATAACATTCTTATGAATAACGCATTCCTTGTTCTGGTATTTTTAACAAACCTGCACTGTTCTTGACCTATCTCTAGCCTCATTCTGCTACACACTATTCATCAGAATACAGATGATGAGTTTTGTTATGTGGCTCATTAGGCTGATTGTTTGGTGAAGTTCACATTCGTTTTCTGCCTGGTTTCTTATGCAGTCCTATGAAAATAGATTTGCTTAGATCTTGTTATATCCCGACTGTTGTAGATTTCAATTATTATTTCCATAATCTTCTCTATGCCAAAATAATCTAAGGCTGTCAGCATCTGTTACAATTCCATCTGGCCCAGCTTCCTTGTTATGGCTCAATTTGGCCAGTGTCACTTCTACTTTTGGTTTTTAGAATTTCAGGCCTGTCGGTAATTCTGTATATCGCCAGTTGTTCTCTTTCTTCATGAAGGAGTTCTCTAATATATTCGTTCCAGTGCTGAAGAATTTTTTCCTTCTCTAATATGAGCATTCTATACTTGGATTTTATGCAGCCTATTGATGAACAAATCTTCTGTCCTGTTAGTTCCTTTGTTTATGCATATCTCCTTTGCCTGTGGTACTCAGTCTATATATTTTGTTTAGCCACTCTTTAGCCTGCCTGCATTGGTCCCTATTTCGTTGTGTAGTTTTCTATAGTCCATTCCATATCTTGGCAGAATTTTCTGTCTCCTTTGCATCATGTCAAGAATCTCATCAATGATCCATTTATTTTTTTCTTCTTCGTCCATTCTTCTTTTGGATGATATCATTTGTCACTAAAGCTTTTCATAGTGTGTCCCATTTCAAGTTTACATTAAAACATTAGGTTGTTTTAAAGAAACTTTTGAGACCAACACTTTTCAAGATTATTACTATCATGGTAGTGAAAATTTGGAAAAATCATGAAGTCATGGGGATAGAGGTCTTGAAAGTGGATACAACCAAATTAACAGTGTTAAATTGAAAAGTAAAGACAGAGTGATATTAAAAAGATATAAAGCAAGCATTCATTTAAAAGAAAATAGTCATCCCTTCTTACTTTGAGTCTCACAGACTGCCTATTCACATGTTACCTTTAGTAATTGCTAAACTAAAAACAATGGTAGAGCAAGGAATTTTAGAGCGTGTTTCCCTTAGTGGTAGTAATTGGGCCTCACCCATTATTGTTTTACAAAAACTGGATGGAGATTTAAGAATATGTGGGGATTACAAAATAGGATTAAACCACGAAATATGCTCTAATTCATTCCCTGTTCCTAACATTAAAACTGCTGTTCACAACTTGCTGGGAATTAAATACTTTGCTGAAATTGACCTCAAACCTGTCTATAACTCAATTCAAACTAATGATATATTTAAAGAGGTCACTATGATTAACTCTCCAATAGGCTTACAAAGATGAAAGCGTATGCCTTATGGTGCAAAAACAGCAAGTGCTATTTTTCAAAAATGTTCTAACTGGTAATGTTAAGAATATAATCATCTATCATGATGATATATGTATTGGTACTACCAGTAGAGAAGAGATAAACAAATTAAATTGAAAATTGCTGGGATGACCATAAACAAGTGACAATAATATATCAGGGATACCATATTCCCAAAGATGAAATTTCACGAGACAAAAATTTGATAAAGAAAATAGTAGAGGTATCTATACCTACAAAAGAATTGGAATTCATCAGCCACATCAGCTTTTTACTTCCAACTTTTGTTCCTGCACTGACCAACTCTTGCAACCACCAAAAGTCCCTCCTATTTCTGGACCTGCTCATACAATGGCTGTAAAGAGCCTCTTATTACAGGTTTATCTGGACTTGTGCATTTAATAGACACCATAGCTTTTTACTTCTGGCTACCATTTTTGGCATTCCTATTTCACTGTAGCTTACTTGGTTCATTACAATGCCTGCACTGAACAAAAAAAGCTATTTCTTCAACTGCTCATTGCAAACAGGATACCAGTCTTTCACTTATCAACTGCCCAGCATTTTTTTTTCAACTCACTAAACGCATCACCAGACTTTACCATCACTGGCATTTCCTGTCAATCTAACTCACCTAGTTTAGGAAGTGGCTGCATGCATATTGTTTAGACTTCAAACAACCAATTCTGTACACTTGGATTAAATACTATGAAAGGTCCATCAATTGAGCTAACCAGCATCAGACATTTAAACTGAACTTTCAAACTTTGGCTTTTTCTGCCAAACCATGACTACTTTTAACATAATCTCTCTCTCTCTCTCTCTCTATATATATATATATATATATATACATACACCAGTTATATAATCTTTGACCTGCTATCTGGTCAGTATTCATCCATTTATTTAATTCTTCCTCCATTTACTTGATTCATTGTCTGTTCATGTTTCTTTAACTGAAACACTACTTTTGTATATATATTATACAAATAAATTTTGTATTAATTTAAGTTTGTTATTTTGTTGTCCTCTTGTTGACCTAGAAGATTTATGTCATTTATTTTTAAATGTTTATGGGCTTCCCATGATTCATAGTTACTTTGGTGCACAGGCCATATCCTATTATATCACCCCCACTTCTAGGGGATCCAAAACACTATCTAGATCATGCTTTTTATGATAGATACCAGGAAAGTTACATCAAAAAGTG
Source organism: Acanthosepion lycidas (assembly GCA_963932145.1). Taxonomy (NCBI): domain Eukaryota; kingdom Metazoa; phylum Mollusca; class Cephalopoda; order Sepiida; family Sepiidae; genus Acanthosepion; species Acanthosepion lycidas. Next base: position 550,090 of record OZ010582.1, read on the forward strand.
ATATTTGATGAATGGCATATAGTGCCAAAGTGGATTTTAATAAGCATTACCTGTTCGTGAATTATTTAAAACTGAAACATTTTGGATTGTAGGAGGTTGCTTACAGTACACAGTATTCCCAAGGTGTTCCCCATATAAGTACTAACCAAGCTCAGTGCTATTTATATCTAGTGATTGAATGGAAACCAATATTTTCAGTGTAATTTAATTGTAAAAGAGGATAAGAATCAATTTAACTTATAAAAGGGGCTGAATACATTTTAAATTTCTTCCCAATTTTTTTACATTTTGCAGATTTAAATTGTTTTAATTTTTAGGAACTTACACTAAAAAGGAGAAGGTCCTCCTGGGCATTATTTGAAATCAAGGGTGTCAGAAAAAAAGCAAGCAAGATATGGCAATAAATGGTGTTAATTTGATTGGATTTAGTCCTGTAGGGCCCCAACTTGATATATGTTATTTTTAAAGAGCATCAAATTAAACCAGTCACTTATCATATTCATTTCAATAAATTCAGAAAATATCAGCAAAATATGCACAAGCTTAAATGTTTTTGGAATGATGTACTTTTCAAATAAATTACACTTTCAAAGTAAGAATATAAAGAGATTATAAAAAATATAATAAAATAATGCATAAATGTGGTTTCTATAAAGTTCCCACAACATGGTTAGCAAGAAATCATTTCTATTACTATTTCAAGTAATATTTGCTGACGCTTTGAGACTGGTGTCAAATTAAGAAAACTTTAGTTCATACCACATCAAACCAACTATGATAATTTGTTACAGTGAAGAGAGTTTAGTAGACATGGTAACTATTGAATATTGGAAATGAATTAAAGTCTATCTCCAGTGGTTGGTAAAATATCAACAGCTATTTAAGAAAAAATTAAAAAAAAAAAAAAAAAAAAAAAAAAAATGGACAGAGAATTGCAAATCTTGGTTGAAAAATATTTAAAAAAATATTGAGAGCAGAAATTATTTTATCAACTTTGGACATTTAAGATTTTGCTACCACTATTGGAATGAAAAAAAAAAAAAAAAAAAAAAAATTATATTATTAGGTTGGTGCAAAAATAATGACGGTTTTTGACGTTAAAAAATACGTCAAAAACCGTCATTATTTTTGCACCAACCTAATACAATCACAAATCCCTTTTGCTCAAGAAATGGAATGTGGGAATTATATTATTATATTGTTAATACTTAATCCCATGCAGAGAAACTGATGAAGGAAGAGGCTAAATATAAACTAATGAGTTGATCTTGGAAAACTTTACACATTTCACTTAATGTTCAAAGTTTAAATTCTTTTTTCTTTGTAGAAATTGGAAGATGAAAATTTTAAGTCCTTTGCATCAAATAAAAAAAATATGAAAGCAATTTAAAAATAGAAATCAAGAAAAGAGTGTAAGTACTGGGTGCCAAGTTCAGAGAGAATAAAAAAAAAAATAATATTCCTTTTGCAATAACAGGCAGACACACACAAGTATACAAGGTGAAGATGTATAACTTAATCAGAAAACAGCACAGACCATGTGTGTGTGTGTATGTTCTTTGGATGGGTGTAGTAATTACAAAAAGGGGACGCAGAAACAAAACGTATATAAAGAGAAATGTTCTTCACAAAATAAGTTTACTTTTCTGTTTGAATTTCTGGAATGAGAAATTATTTACATTCAGACTAATGACCTCATCTTTTATTATCATCACAACATTTTAGCCATTGTATTCTCTGGCCTTTTTGAGTGTGTCAGTGTGGGTAATGTTGAAAAACAACTCAACCCCGCAGTGAAATTTCTTGAGCACCAAACCTAAGACAGAGGAGAACATGACCAAGTTCTGTATGTATTTCATCCCTAGCAATTGTATCGAAGAATAGAATGGTGGAACCAGTTATCCTTTAAAAGTAAGGCTGGAGAACATTAAAAAGCAGCGTCAATCTCCCAATTAGTGTGCCTCCAAATTTACAAACCAATGCTTTGATCCAATTGGCTATTGTTCAATAAGAAAATACTAAAGTTAGACCTTAGAACTGTATATCTCATGTTATTGCTTGACTGCTGATGTCATTATTTTAAATTTAGAGTCAGCAAAATTTAATTAAAATTCAGTGCAATCGATTTAGTTAACAACAATATTTAGAAGTGTGTTCTTGATAGTGTGGCAGAGTCATGTTTTATGTTTTAAATAGGAGTACCAGTTTAAGTAATTATTTTATTTAGAAATTTAAAAGGCATTTCTTCTAAGTTGTCTTATTTAAATACTAGTTGAATAGAATATAAAGAAGACTTGCTGCATCCTATTATTCATTTTGATTTCACAATGTTCACAACCTCTATTTCAAGTAGAATTTGACAAAAATGATTTATTGCAAATTCTGCAAGTTCCTTAAATAGGTTATCATCTACACTATTATCAAAACCGTGCAACTCTGATCAAAAGACTTGTATCTGTTATATTTAACCACTGACATAAATATATTGACATTCAACAGTAGTAACCTCATTCTCAGATAACCCCATTACTTTTAAGATAGAATTAATACACTATTGGATGTTTCAATGCATTCTCTACTGAAAACATGGTTTCTTCATTAGTTTATTAAAGACACAGAAGTAACTTTTTGTGATCTCTTTTTGAAGTATTTTTCACCTTCAATAGTTAATTTCTTGTCAGATGACATTTCTGCTATTTTTCTTTTGCATTTGTATCCAAGATTTGGTTTAGAATTCAAGTATACTTTAATAGCTGGATCCTATCAAATACTAAAGGATTGACTTTACTACTTGGTAAGATCAATATGTGACTTATTGGTGTAATCAAGGAGGTAAGATTTTGAAACATTTTCATTTTGTCAGCATTGTTAGTCACATATTTTAACTTTCTAAAGCCGAAATATAAAATAAGTGAAACAGGTTTTTCTAATTGTTACACATCTCAAACAAGTTAAGAAGTATAACATTTCTCTGATGCATGCATAGTCAGAAAATTCATTTTGAATTTTAGCTATTGGTTTAAAATCTTGTCTATAGCAGTCTAAATAGATAATACTCCTTAAGAATATACATATTGACTAATTTAAGTGGTACTTTGTCTTCATTAATTACTTGGTATAGTTGCTTATAAGATAAATGCCTTGTAGAAGAATGGAAGGTTTCTCAAAGTAAATTTCAAGTTCCTGAGAAAATACATCTTACTTTCATAAGAAATTACTAATTGAAGAGTATAAATGACATATGCAGTTAAATAGAATTAAAAATGGAACATTTATCTTCAAATTCTGTTGAACTGTTATTTTACTCCATTCATTACACTGGTATTATCTGTGCCAATTGTCAGGGGTTTTTCCAAGAATTTTATTTACAGTAACATCATTTGATTCATCAAGGCTTAAGCTTCTGCAATAAAGTAACAACTTACATTTTTTTTTTTTTTTTTTTGTGTGCACATTTTCAACTTTATCAATTTTAGAGTGTTTATAATTACATCCTTACATAAACTTCTTCCAATTTGTTAATGAGAAATGGTAACAAATATACAATTGAAATGAAATTGGTATTTCACACTTTTAAATGCTTCCATTTGCAGCTATATAAACTTCTGAACATTTTTTCCACTGAAACTTTACTAATTTTAAATATTCTAGGATCATGACATTTATTAAAAATGGATTCCATATTAATTTCTCCCCCATTTATTTTTCATTTGTAACCACTCAAAAAATAGTGACAATAGAACAAAGACTAACCTGAAATATAATTAGTTTTTAATTTTACATCAATGTTTATTAGGTCATAAGCAAACAAACTCGATATATTGAAAAAAAGAGCTAGATCTAGCATCAAAGGACCTAAATTGTCACCTCTGATTTGAATTAATGTGCTCTAACACAGATTCTCATAGTGAATTTTTAATTCAAAATAAATCAATCCCATGATTTGTTAGGAGAGGGGTATTAATATTTTAATATATTTTCTCCTTTTTTAACAAAATATCTAGAATTCTTATACAAGAAGATTTAGAGATGAGAAAATCTTTGACAGAATTAGGAGATTGGCGATTATTAAAATGACAAAATCGATTTTTCTTCATTTTCTATATTATTAAAAATGTATGAATTACCAATTATTGGAAAAGATAAAAAAAATTCAGTATCTTCAGGAGTTCTTGATAAGATTTTGAAAGTTTTAGACAAAGAAAATTATTAGCTATAATAAATACTTTATTTTACATATATTTTTTTAATTGAACCAAATTTAAAAGTAAATGAACCACTAAATATTAACAGAAAAGGAGAAAGACTTCAATCAAAATAGTTTTGACAACAAAGAATTTTTCCCCACAACTTTAAGGACAAATTTGAAATCAATAACGATTCAATTACCTAGACAAAGCTTTCCTCGCTAATTGATTCATTGTAGACAGTAAAAAAAGAGAAAAATTGTAAGTCCACTCCTTGTATGTAAAAAAAAAATATTTTATTGTTTTTCGTATTGTTGTTGTTGGTGATGGATTATTTTTTTAATGACAAGAAAAACTCCTAGAAAATCCATACTGCATCTTTGTTATTTTTCTAAAACTGGTAATTCATCCATTTTTTTTTTTTTTTTTGGTAAATATAGAAAATGAAAAAAAAAAATCAATTTCTTTTTACATAAATAATATTTTATTATACCACAAATTTAGAATCTAGTTTTTAATTGAGAATGATTTTTTTTAACTTCACAAACGAGAAAAGTCATTGTATTACTAAATTACTTCAGTCATTTTGACATGTGTAGTAAACTGGAGAGAGTTGAGAGTGAAACTAAAAGATATACATCCTCACTGATATTTTCTAGCTAGAGCAAAAAACTAAAGGTAAATAAATAGGTAGAATCTGAAACAGGTCTTCAGATTTGATGAACCAGTCCCAGAAAGAAATCAGAGCTGAAGTAAATTTTTATACCATGACTATTTTTTTTTGTTAGAGGCTACAAAAGGAATGTTCTATTTTAGAAGAAATACTAGCACTTTGTGATTCCAAAATTTGGTATTTACATTTTTTTTGTAAATGTATTCATTGTATGAAATTTATTTTATGTGCCAAAATATTTGAACAGAAAAAACAATTTTGTTAGATTACACTACAGATTGAATAAAACAGTTTTGCTTTTATTATAGAGATATTTCTAACATATATAATTAAGCAGCAGAAAATCTTTTAGACTTAGTGAAGAAGAGCCTAAAAAAGATGAAAAAAATTAAACAAGTTCTTATTTTAAAAATGAAGTTCACTGTTTATGTGTTACTTTTTTTCTTTCATATTTTCTTTGCTTTAGACGATCAATCAAAAAATAAAGTTTAAAACTAAAACATTTTCATGTTTTTTGTTGAACCGAAAATGTTCAGATTTGAAAAAAAAAAAGTAAAGCTTAATCATTTTCCTTTAAAGATTTGAAGGTGTGTTTTTCATTTTTCCTATGTGTTATTGACTGATGACTTAAATTGTGTTTATTGTTAAGACTTAAAAAAAAAATCATTGTTTTTACAAAAGTTATGTTTTTCTTCTAAAATTAATTTTAACCCAAGAGTTGAAGAGTACCATCAAAAACTCGATTTTTTTTATAACGCAGGCGCCCCAGTTTTTATTTCATCTTTTTATGTTGGAGACAATGAATCATCAAAATAATAATAAAACCTAACCTCTTTAAGTTCAGTAAACAGTTTCTAGTTCTACTATCCATAAAATGTGTTATGGTACCATAGTGATAAATAGATTCATTTCATAAACCAAAGGTTTTTCTTGCTTGTTTTTCAGATTATTTTTTTTCCTTCTCTCTATTCCTGATAACATTTCAGTTGTAAAGGAGTAATAAATAAAAATTGTACTTCCCCCGCGCCACAACCTATAACAAAAATAAGAATAACTTAATTTAATAATTACCTCATTTGTTCTACAATTTGTACAGGTGATGCATTTGATGCTTCTAGTTCTTCTAGATTCTCCTTCATTGTTTTTCTCCTTGACTTTTTCGAGAGTTGTTGAGACGGGGGTCTACTCCCTTGGGTGGGATAACGATCCCAGTTAGTCATATTGTTTGTTAAATCTTGATGTCGAGAAGTTTCAGGAACGAATCCCAAATTATAATGCCCATCATTTGGATTTCCTCGATATTCTGGACTCACTGGTGGTGGATTATAATCCAAAAAATGTAATCGGCCAGGTGAAGAAGAAGAAAATGTAGACATTGCTTGTTCGGCAAGAGGCGATCTAATGTTCCGATTACGAGCCATAACTCAGCACAAGAAAAATGATAGCCTTCTTAATTGTCGAGTTAAATGCAGATAAAATCCGAGTCACTTGTGTTATGAAAAGATTGAGTAATTTTCTTCTGTTTTGTGTTTGAGATTAGTGAGAAAAAATGGAAAAAAAAAGAAAGAAAGATCATTCTAATCTAACAACTGTGACCGTAGCTTTTCTGATCGACGATTGGACATGACACAAGAAGAAGGAAGAAGCAATAATCATATTGTTGAACTAAAAAGAAACAAGTATAACAAGGGAGAAAAAAGTACGTGTTCAGTTCAGTGAAGCGAAACGCAGTTATTCATGTCCGTCTCATGATTTCACTACTGGTTATGAGGCAAGAGAGGCAGAAAGATTAATAAACATGAACAGGTAGGTTTTAAAGACGAAGTCTACTACCTTTTGTACAAGCGTTAGGTTCAGAAGGGAAAAAAACGAAAGAAAACTATAAGTTTGTTGTGCTGAACTTTTGATAAGAAAATAATAAATGTAACTGCGAAGGAAAAAAAAAGGTAATATTGGGCAAAGCAATAAAAAACCTAAAAATGTAATGTCGGTAAAAATGAAACCAACGAACTTTGCTTTTTTTTTTTTTTTTTTAAATCTTTATCGAGTAACATATGTTGCTATTTGTTAAAAAAGAAAGAAAGAATAAAAATTAAAGGAAGTAGGGGAGGAAGGTGCGAAAAATGAGAATTTGTTTTACATAATGATTTTTTTTTTTTTATCGTCTTCTCAAAACGAGAAAATGAAGAAAGACGTTTTTTGCTAAAGTGCAAAGCTGCCTTTACAGATATTTTTTACCATAAGCGACAGAAAATTATGAGTCTGTTCTTTTAGTTCATTAGTGGGTAAGAGTGACTAACTAGGTAAACATTTTAAGATCGTTTAAAAACATGCAAAGAAAAAACGATCTATTCTAAATTTTATGAAAATAAGTTAAAACAGAAACATTTTTAGTTTAGTGCGCTAAACCTGGTTTTAAAAACCGATACAAAAGACTAAGAGAATGTGGATCTCTTGTTGAAATCATACTTTTCCATTATCTCGTCGTGAAACACTGGACTAAGAGTTTTTCGTCAAATACTGGGCGAACATGGACTTAAAAGTGTTTCTTTTCAATGTACAATGTTGTGCCAGTTTGTTAAATGTGATAACCAGTATTGATAACCGTATTGAAATCAATACGAAAGCTTAATTTTTTTTTTTTTTTTTTTACGTCGGCTCGAACACCGAAGACTGGCATCACTACTGGGGAACGTAACTGTGATTACAAATGACACTAGCGAAAAGTATATTTACTTAGCATAGACTGACACAAGGTCGCAGTAATTTGACGCTCGTTGATACTCGAACTAGGCTAGCGAATTTGTCTTGGAGATGAGCATGCTACCATCACGCAATATTGACACCAAATGATTATTTTAAAAGTATTCAGATGTTTGCAAACGAAATAATGTAAGAATGCTAATGAATGTGTGTAATTTATTTTGCTTTTCGTTAATTTTCTTAATCTGTCCTTGATGGGAAAGGGAAAAATAGATTCCCGAGAATGTGAAAATCATTTTACCCACAGAGTCAAAGAACAAAAATTTGTTTTTCTCTTTCTCACTGAATGTTTTATGCACCGTTCTAAATATGCAAATCTCTGAACATCAATTTAAATACGTAGCTTTCATTCTGAATGGGTCTGAACACTTGATTTACTTATCTCTCACTCACAAACACACACTCACGTAAAGTATTATCTTTCAGTCTTGGTTGTTATGAAAACAACCTTTCGGTCGTTGTACCTTCCGGCCTTCTTCAGGTGTTTGTCGTACTCTAAACCTTTTGTTTAATCCACGTGAGTAACTTGTTCTAATTCCACTTTCCCTGCTTAGGGAATACCTTGCATCAATTAATTGTCGCTAGTTTATTTGCCTTTGGGTACTTACATGGATGTCTTGAACTCAGACACTGTACAAGTTATTCTTATATTGTAAGTCAACATTCATCCGAAAATACCTAAACTTCAATTACAATATCTGGAAAAGGATAGCAACAGGAGACGATCAACATTAGAAACGTTTTTCAGGGTACAAATATCCTACAAACATAACAGTAGCTCCATATACATGGAACTGAGGACAACAATAAAAATACTCTACGGTCTGGTTAACATATTAGTATTATATCTGAAAATAGAGGATTTTTGTAACATCAGGACTATTCAAAAGCAGTTCAATCCTTCGTATATATCTCACTTGAAGCCTTTCTCCAACAAAATATCGGAAGAGTACAGGAGCAAAAACTATTCCATCTTGTACAGCTGTATGCAAAGGATACAAGGTTTAAACTAGCCGTTCCCTAAAGTAAAGGCAGAGGAACGTGAAAAGTTTGTATCTGGGGAGACACACTGAAATCAAGTATGGCTGACGCAGTATGAATGTAAATCAACTTATAACAGAATGGAGAATAAGACAACTGAAAAAAAAAAATCAGCGCACATGTTGGGCTTTGACAACCTCCTCTGTAGACTAAGCCTAGAGATGAATACCTTCTGGGAGACTGCTGATCAAGAAAGGATATTAAAATATTCTACCACTTTATTACAGATACTAAATTAAAGGTTATAAAATTATTCTACTAGATGGTTCAAGGAACATGTGGTCATGTGGCTTAAAGCGCGTTAGTTAAGAGAAGGCATTCTCTGGCTGTTATGGGTTCAATCCCTCTACTGTGTAGTGCTGAAAATTTTATATACTTTTGTTCAGAAGAACCAAACAATCGCTACCTTCCACATTTAGCAGATGAGAACAATCTACCCTCGTGAACTCAATAAAAGTTTCGGTTAGGAATTGCGAAATGGTTACAGAATACGATGAAAGACACCTCATGAATTCCACAATCAAAATTCTATACTTTCCTGTCGAGTGGCCCGCGCTGGATGTTTGAAGATTTCACTGCATATGCAGTCATAAACCTGCTGGTACTTCCGGCTCGTATACAGCCCACTTGACCGTATGTTTTCCGAGCCATTTAAAAGGGAACCCATTGTGTTGTGCACTTAGTAAGGAAATAGACAGATAAAGAAATGTGGAATTCGCGATAGTAAGTAACCGTACAGTCGAAAGGGTCCATGTTTTAGGCCAGTAAAAGTCACCATGTTTGGTAATAGAGAAATCGTTTAAGTCATAAGGTAATATAACTGAGAACCGAAAATTTGGCAGGAAGGGAATCTGTATAGCTAACCGATCGAAACTAATAAGGAAATTTTGGAATTAAAAAATAATCGAAAGGATTCACGAAAGTTACGCCTTTACTACAGAAACTAAATTTAAGCCTCGCTTGGCGTTTCAAGTAGTTGTTAGCACGTAGCAGTGAAACTACTGTTTTCATTTTGTTGTTTTCAGCTCCCTCACGAGCGACATAAAAAAAGATACAAACAAGTTTGCTACTATCTTCATTCACTCCAGTCGCCGTCTTCACAAAGTAAACCAGCGTAAAGAGGAAAAAGCAAGACTTTTGTACAAATCAAAATAAATGTCAAATAGCACCGGTCAATATGGTTTCTCTTTTTTTTTCTAGCCATTGATCTTCAAAAGGAGTTGAACAGTTAAACGAATGGGTCGAATTCAATATAAATGAGCCTATCTACCCAAATCGGAGAAGGACCACTTTGCAACTAGAAATGAATATCGTACCACCGTGCAATGGAAAGAATGGTATAATTAAAACTTGTGGAAGTACAGTGTACATTAAACGCTACATCTTACTGACAGTAGATATCAAATATAAATACAGCATGCTATAATTTATTTAGTTTTTAAGTAATTGGTTGATATTTTTAAATAACTTACTGCACAATTTCCACATTAACAAAGTTCAAATGCCGTCCACTATATTAAGAGCAATTGTGAGTTCAATTCCTGGGTCTGGGAGTGCTCGATAAGTATCATGTTCTCTGGTTCAGAGGAAGAAAAGGAGAAGTGACACAAAGGTGAATAAAACTGGTGATGATACGAATTATATTCCTTAACTATGGAAAGCAGAAAGAGAACAATCTACTCATGTGATTTGAATAAAACGGTTCCGTTGGAAATTCTTAAAACACACACGCATAACAAATACAAAATGTAGCAAAGATTTGCACTAAAAAATTACTTTTTGGAAATTACACACAAAAAAAAAACAAAAAACAAAACAAAACGAGAAAGCAATGTGTTATCCTTGCGAAAGCCGAAGCCTTTTGTTCTCCTGACAGTGGTTAATGACTTGCACATGTAAACGCCAAAAACCCGTCCGCTCTCTGAAGATAGCCGGCCTCCTTTGTAACAGTCTGAATGCTTTCTGATCATATCCACTGACCAGACTCCTTTTATGAGAATTCAATAGGCTCCCAGAGACCTCAATTCCAAGTTTTACAAGAACATGAGACCACGACTGATTGGTCAGTACATACAATAAAATATATTTTTCAAATTCAAAAAGCGTGAATCCGCAACAATTCATGAAGAAGAAATAATTTTGGCAGTTCTTTAACTTTAAATAGAAATTTTCACACAACATCTGGTTTTCTTTAAAATACACTTTTTCAAAAGAACATGTAAAAAACCTAGATTATATTTATTTATTTACATTCCCTTAAGACAAGGATAAAAACGCTAATCAAAGACTGCAACTACCACGACCTATGTCAAAGAATGAACATTATTCAGCATAAATTCGAAAGTGACACTTGACAAACTCATGTGGAACTAGAGTTAACACTGTAAAAAGCAATATAAACCAACTCAAAATGATGAAGAGTGAAGGGTTAAATAACCGTGCACATAGAAACGTTTCCATGCGTTCAAAGGAAAACAGTCAGCAACGTTACTAGAAACCACAGGAGCACAGAAACAAAAATGGGTATATCACAAACTGTGAATCAACGGAACTTCAATTTCCACGTTGTGATAACAGGTGAAACATTCCACAAGAGGAAAACATTTCGCAAAACTATGCAAAGCAATATACAATCTCCAGATACAGAGAGACTGTGGTGATATAGAAATAAATAATAAGACCGAAAGTTTCCCATCCACAACCAGAACGCAAGAAAAAAAATAAACAAGTAGTAATTAGACCAAAATTTCACCATCTCTAAAAATAGATAGTTCGACCAACCAATCAGTAATCTTTCACAACCAGTATGTATAATCGCGAGTCAATGAGAAGCGAGCGACCTTATGGCGAACGGGCGTCAATACAGACCAAAAAGTGGTCCTGGACTGCGCTCAGAGATTTCTATCAAAATGAGTTACATCCGTGTTTTTCCACGTTAGCAACAGAACAGTTTGACATGTTCAGATAAGGACCTCTCTGCAACTTGTCTAGATCCAGGTTTTTGTCAACAAGTCTTACGAAGTCGGTACCTTGGATATTTTATTCCTCAAGTTGCGTGCCGCTCACTGTGCTGTGATTTCTGAGACAGTGAGGTTTTTGTTTCCTCCCGTCTCTTTCCCTTCTCTGCTTGTTACTCTGTAGTTCTTGGGAGACCAATCGGTTAGGAGTTCCCTCCAGCCCCAACACACCATTATCGTATTTTCCAACAGGCCTTTTTAAAGGCGTATCTATAAATGCGTATAAACAGATAGAAAATCGACCAAAATCAGACAATAAATTAATATTGTTTATTCTCCGATGCTGCGGTCATCGTGACATACCAAGAGACGAAACACGACATCTGCATGACTAGCAGGCGACCTAAGACTACTAAAACGTTTTTGCTACAGTGAAAACAAACGTACATTTCTTTCATCACATTGTCAAGTGGTGGCTACTATATTTGTCTGGATTCATACATATCTACTTCCACCGGACACACACACACTTTCTTTCTCTTATACGTGTCGGAACTTTTACCATTGACCTCTTGAAACTTCAACTTTCACCTTATCCTCCTGTATTATTATATTGTGTTATATAAAGATTTATTCTGTATTTATGTAGCAAGGGTGTCAAATTCAAGGGTGAAAGGGACGCAACTCTTTCCGTCGGAAAATGTCTCACACGCTGCAACGCAAAGCCATCTACACCGAACACTGGTGAAAAAAATGGTGTCCTGTTCATTTTTTTTCCTGTTTTTATGGAGTCCAGAAACACCTCATTACCATGCGTGTAACGCGACTTTGCGTGACCGCACGAGACCGTAAATATTAAAAGTCACGGACGCCATCTTGGATCCTTTCCTTTCGTAACCCACAGGCCAGACAGACGCGAGGGCGTTTGGGAGGTAAGCCATTCCTTTTTTCCCCACAATTTACCAACACTGCATTTTCTTTTAAACATTACACAAGGCCAATATGCATTCAAATCAAATATACCTTATATATGGAGGTATACTTCAGTTGTATATTCATACATCGACGGCATCCTTATTTTCTCAGACGACGAAGAAATTTATTCCAAGCACCTCTACCAAATTTTACAAAACGAGTACGACCCTAAAATCTCCTTTTGAAAATATCTGTTCGGTGCTCACGAACTTGAATTTTTGAAATTCAGTATTTCTTGCGATGGTATTTTGAAAACCAACACCAAGAAACTTGCCGAGTTACATTAATTTCCTAAAATCATTACGTCGATTCAATGAAATGACCAATTTCTATTGGAAGCTCGTTCCACATGATATGGTTTTATATCGCTTACTGAATGCATAAGCGTGAACCTAAAATCGAAAAATTTAACAGTAACACTAAAGAGATGAAATCATTTGAAACTATAAAAAAAGATTTTATCAACTTGTGGTTAAAAAAATATTCTATTAGGATCTGATCACTATTGTCCTTCTGTTAAATCTTTTTTTCTTCTTTTCTCGCACTTCTCTTAAATCTTCCTCTTTTTCCTCTCTAGCGACCTTTTTCGCACGATACGAACAAGAAAAAAAAGATACCGACTCCTATTTTCGGAGGAATTTTATAGTTTTTTGCTTCCTTCCCATAATTCTCTCCTTCCGCAAAATATTTTTCTATAAAAGAAATCGCAACCTGTCGCAACATCTTTCGCCCCAACCCTAATACGAAGTAAGAGACATTCCATTCTCTTTTCTTCCTTCATTAAAACTACCGGTCCCCATGATCCTAAAATATCATTTGACACCACATAGTCGCGTGCCCATGCAGGCCCTTTGCGTTCTCTCTGCGGTCTTTGAGTTTGTACCGTTTCATTTCTGTCTCCTCCATGTTCAGCATTCACATCCTCATCGTCTGCACGGACCACTCGCCATAAATCCAAAATATGCCGCATCGATGGTCAGGTTGTTAGGTCATTGCACTCCAATCGCCAGCCACTTTACCCCCACTACGTCGTGCACGATGCGTTTGGTGGCCTCACCCAAACGTATTTACTCTTTGGATCCTGGACGGCCCTTCCTCATCGGTATACCAGGTACCTCCACTCGTAGGTGAAAATTGACATTTACGGTACCGGCTTCTTTCTCTGTCCAGCCTTAGGCGCCATGTTGTACCAAAACGTTGCTTTTACAAGCGATATCCCTCCTTTATTGGTTATTTCTTGCACCGTCCGATGGTGTCGCTCTACTATTCCACTTCCCCACTGGCCTGTACGCTGCTCTGTAGTATTTTCTTATTTAACATTTTTCAAGTATCACTTGGAGGAGTTCCGAGCGGAAAACCGTGTCAGTGTCCATTACACCTCGACTACTGGACCTTGTTCAAGAATCACCTTCACTTCTGCAACCACAGCTGCCGTTTTCGCGCGCAATTCTCTCCATATCGCTAGGCGCCCGGGTCCACAATCATCGAAAAGTACGTACCTCCGCGATATAACATCGTGTAATTGTCGTTCCAATCTCACCAGGATCATGCACGTTCAATCGATTGACATCTAATGCAGTTCTTGTCCACCCTCTTGACTTAATCCCTTTTTACAAGCATGTCGGCTTTTCACAACAAATATAGAGTCCTGTCTACTCCTATATGATGCATACCGTGCAACTCTTCTAGTTCTCTTGTCCCTAGACAGCATATTGGAGCCTCTTCCTCCTCTTTGACGACCAACCACTTTTTGTTTACTCGAGTTAATGCATCCGTCTTATGTCTTTTCGAAGACAAATACGGATTTCATTTGTAATCCAAATTCGGATATCATCATTACCAGTATTCTTAATATCCGCTTTACTATCATTTCTCCAGCACCTTTTGTACGTATTCTCTTGCTCCACTCTACAATAAAGTTCACCCAACTTAGTACTGTGGCTAAATCAGTCCTTACTTCCACCTCTCTTAACCCCCACTTTAAAACCAAATTAAAGCCTTTTAGCACAGCATCTAATTCTGCCATATTGATGTGGTTATAGTTGTCCTTTTTTCTCAGCCAGGCTGCATCTTCCACTATCAAACCGCCAATCTCTACGGCCATGTTCGTAGTATTACTACTTGCATCGCACCATATTATTCCCGTTTTCGTTTTGTGTCAAGTCCCGGTCACAAGATCCTCTTTCTTTACCTCAGCTAAGATCTCGTGCATCAAAACAGTTTTATCATCACCTTTACATTCCCAGTCTATCCCGCTTGCTCATTTTTTCACGTAGCTTCATGCCGGTCGCTGCCATCGCCAACTGCTTTCCACAGACCTAGATCCATAGATCCCGTCTATTCATCTGTCCTGTCCCCTGGGATACCTCGTGGCCCCATCCAAACACAAGTTCACCCACTTTTCCTTTCTTCAGTTTAAGGCCCAGTGCTGCCCTCCTAAGGGTACTGGCTTTGCTGTCAAGCTGAATTCCTTAAGATGATCTACCACTTCCTCTGTCGATGCCTTGTTACATTTATCAATCAGTGACTTCTTTTGTCTTATTTCCGACATCTATAGCACCTAATGCTTGATGATTCCATATAGCCTTCGTTTTCTTTTGGTCCCGTGCTTTGTGCAATCGCTGACATTGCTCGGTGTCTTTTGCTGGGCAGTAACCTTGAGGCTGGTATCATCTCGCAGAGGTCAATATTTTCTACAGAAGGCACTTGTTGCAGCACCACAGATACATCATCCGGGATGCACGGCATGAAAGCCTGTGTCACCGTTTGATTCAGTTCTCTTTCTAGATATCCTGTCAGCCCGGCCATACTTTTGATATTACTGGCGTAGGCCTCCACTAATTCCCCAGTCCATTTCACTCTCTTGAGCTTCTCATAAGCTTCAAAGGGCCCTTCAGTGAACGCTTTCTTCAGTCTGGTCTCTATCATGTCTTCCTCCAACTGGTCCTCGTCACTTATTTCAAGATAAAGAAGCACATCACCTTGTAGAAAAAAAGTGGAAGGAAACTAGCAAGGTCTTGCACTTTTTGAAGCTTGGTGATCAATTTCACTTTCTTTATCCAAGTGACTATATCAACTTCTCCGCTAAACGGTAGTGTCACATCTCTACCAAGTCTCACCATTCCAGACTCCATGATGCCGAAATAGCTTGTGGTTGAAAAAAATTAATTCTCTTAGAATCTGATCACTCTCTTCCCTCTCTTGAATCTTTTTCTTCTCTTGCCCTTCTCTTAAATCTTCCACTTCTCCACATCCCGCGACACCGACTCCTATTTTCGGAGGAATTTTATAGCTTTTTGCTTCCTTCCCATAATTCTCTCCTCCCGCAATATCTTTCTATAAAAGAAATCGTTGCGTGTCGCCGCTTCTTTCTCTTCTCTCCACCACGAGGTAAGCGACATTCCATTCTCTTCCTTCATAAAAACTACACAACTGTAACTGCCCTTGCTCACCCCAACACAAATATTAATAACTATCAGCTTGTGAAAGTTCTAACTATGCTACATATCCCGATTAGCCTTTTTCTCGAAATTATCGCAGACGCAGCAAAAAAGTATTCAACCTTCGATAGATATTGCTAGCTACCTGACAGTTTTGGATTTTAAACACCAGATAAATGTAAGGAATATACTGTTATTAACGGACCACAGATCTCTTTGTAATGCTTTCAAAAGGGAATATCTCGACAAGCGAATGCAGTTACTAAAAAAGTATGTGATTTATTTGCGGGAAATAACGAAACACCAAGTTACTGATGAAAAATGAAACATTACGAACATCAAACTATTCTATACGACGTGTCATTACTGTTTTCATGACCTTTTGTAACGAAAACCTTTTGCTCAGAAAATTGGTATTTCACAGTCTACATAATATATCACATCCTAGAATATCAGCTTGAATAAAAACTCTAGGATCGAGGTACTACTGGCCAAAAATGAGCAAATCAATAAAAAAATATGGTGCAACGAAAGTCCATGTTGCCAGAAATAATCAAATATATAGAGTGAAATTTGATTTACCTTCTCATTGTTCCCAAACAGTGCACCAGGATATAGTGGGTCCCTTAATACCAGTGAAAAATCTTTTCCTTTTCTCAACTTATATTAGTAATATTTACTAACTTGTATCAATAGAATTACCCGATGAATAGGTGTCACTTGTCGGAGATCCCAGCACACTCAATTTCTATGGCTTTCGTTGACACGTGAACATCCAGATTTGTAGTTCCCCTCCATGTCGTCACTAGCAAGGGTAGTCAATTCAAGTCAGAATGGTTTTCAGAGCTGTCAAGGACAGTAGGTTTCCAGACTGCGGACAACATCCTATTATACACAAAAATGGATTAATTGAACAGGCGCATAAAATTCTAAAAACGGTAATTATTGCCAGAAAAGTATCGTGGTTGTCAGTTCTACTTATTTTCCTTCTCGGAATCAGAGTAACACCTAATGGGTTGAATTACTCATTTACTGTTGTAACAGGAGGCAACGCAAAAGTTCCCTGAAACAAAGAGGAGGACATTGGAAAAACAAATGAAAAAATTAGCTAAGTAAATACAGAAATTTGAGACGGACGAACTATCCAACGGACGTTTGCATTATTTACCTAATTCATATGTACTAAAAGATCGAAATACCTGTAAATATATTTGGTTTTGAACAGGAGGTTCATTTGATGTATTGGACTGTAATCAGCAATGCTTTACCATAAACTTTCTGAACAATACCGTCTCAATTGATATATTAAAGCCTGAATTAATTTTAGAAACTTAATACTGCTAGATATTTTTGTCAAATCTCAATTCCCATCAAATTCTGAAGGATTTAATACAGACAGAAATCATCAGCCAAATCTAAATCTTGAAGAATGATAAAATGGAAAAAAAAAATTTTTACTATTAAAAATCATGCATAAAACACACAAATATAAATAATTTTATAAAACCATTCTCTGGGGCAGAAATAACAAAACCAAATTTTCACCATCTGTAAAGATAGATGTATACTTAAAATCACCAGGCAAACAAAGCCATAATTCAAAACATCCAATCTTTCACAAACAGGGCGTAAGAAAAGAAATTTCACCAACTCTAAAAATAGTTTGACCAACCAACCACAAAGTTTTCACAACTAGGATATAAAAACCATGAGTCAATGAGGACAAACAGGTTTTTGAAAGCACATTCATAGATATTCATACAAACAAAATGGATAATCAACCAAAATCATGGTCAGTAAATTAATTTTGTTCATTCTGTCATGCCACGATCATCGTAACATACCAAGAGATAAGACATTTCCACAACTAGTTGGTAACCTTACATGGTTAAACCGTCCTTGCTACAAACACACCCTCATTCACTACATTGTCAAGTAGTGGCTTCTGTACTTGGATATACATATATATGCGTATTTATTTTTTTTACATTTGCATATTTACTAAACTCTCTCTCTCTCTCTCTCTCTCGTATGTGCAAAACTTTTAAACTCTTGAAACTTCAACTTTCACCTTATCCTTCTATATTATTGTATTCATAAAAAAATTATTTTGTATTTATCAACACACTGTACATTTTCTTTTAATCATTAACACAGAGGCAATATACACCTCAATGAAATGTGCCTTATATATGGATGTAACGGAGGTTTTCAGAAGATAACCTAAGCCTCATAAGACTAACCACATGGCACTCAAGAGGATAAAGTCAGCAGCCACTCAGGGGACTAGTTTACTGAGTGCTACCTACCAAAAAATGCAACCAGAGCAGTAAGATTCAATACTGACACTGGCTATCAGGGGAACATTTTGTTGAAACAGATGAACAACATATTTTATTTAAGGATAGATTGAGGATAACACTGAGTAGCACCAGGTTATCTGCTGACAGTGAGTTTGCCACTTGATATATTGGGATGTTTTCTACTAAAATGAGAGTATAAGAAAATAACACAAGATAATTTTTTTGTAACTGAAACAAATTTGTCAGTCATATTAGGTTTCAAACAAAGTTTTGAGTTTGGGTGGATCAAGCTTATATATGAATACTAGCACAAAACATAACCCCTCTAATCCCTTACACTTTAAGGCAGGGACAAATTTGTGTTAGACAACACAGATATTTTCAGAGGAACAGGGAATTTTTCTGAAACATGATTTATCTGGGTTGGTTCTAATATATCCATTATGATATACCATTTCCAGAAGTTGTCTATAGCCTTACCCAAACATTCAGAAGAACTGGAATGGATGAAAGCAGAGTGCATCATAATGAAGGTTACAACACTCACAAAGTGAGTAAGCTTCCTCATGCTAGTAGAAACAGGAATCTGAGGATTTGCATGAACCCACAAAGTCTTAAAAGAACCTCCTAAGTCCAAATTATCTCATAAGTACCCTGGAGGATGCCTTTCCTGAATTAAGTGTAGCTGAAGTGTTTACTAAACTGGGCATCCAGTGTGAGTATTGAACCATACTACTAACCAATGAATCATCAAACCTGATGACCTTCAACACTATGTGGGAGATACAAGTACCACTGCATTCTGTTTGATCTGAAATCATACTGGGACAAATTTCACAGAAAAGTAGCCTAATGCTTTGAAGGCATTCCAGGTGTTGTTTGCCTGGTAGATGACATATTAGTGTATGACAAGACATACACAGAACACAGTCCTACACCAGTGTCTTGTATTAGGTTGGTGCAAAAATAATTTCGTTTTCTCACATAGTAACATATGTTAGAAAACGAAATTATTTTTGCACCAACCTAATAAATGGAATAAAATTCAACAACAAAAGTTACAGGTTACAGTCTTAAGAATGAAGTACTTTGGGTATATACTGACTCCTAATAGAATAAAAGAAAAAATTGCAGACATACACGATATGCCTCTGCTTACCAACAAGGCTGAACTGGAAACAGTACTTGGTATGGTTACATACATTTCAAAATTTGCTTCAAACATATCTAAAATCATGATCCCTGTGCCAAATGTTTGGAAATTACACTTTTGTATGGGAAGAAACATACGTTGATGCTTTTATAAGAGTCAGACATACTAACATCAAGTCCTTAAAAACTCTGATGCCTTCAAATTCACAGCTATTAATATTTTAGGTGTTGGACAATTACAGGAAGGCAAACCAATTGAATATGCATCAAAGTTCTTCACCTAAAGTGAAAGAAGCTATGTGCAGATTGGAATGATCTATTTGCAATCTTATTTAGATGTAGATGATTCCATTACTACACCTATGGTTGCAGCAATCAGTTGACCCCCAGCAAAGAAAATATATAATATTACAAGGTGATCTTCACAATTTGACCAGTGAAGTACAAATAATTTAGGAAAACTATGTATTAGGTTGGTGCAAAAATAATGACGTAATAATGTCGTTTTTTGACGTTAAAAATACGTCAAAAAACAACATTATTACGTCATTATTTTTGCACCAACCTAATAGAGTTCTTGAAAGTAGGAATCTTTAGATTAACTAAATAGTTGGATACCTAATATTCTAAAAGAAAGAAATTAATCAAATTGAATTTTGCCTTCCTTTGAACACACACAAATCTTGATTCCCAAGTTGCACTCTCATCAATTTTCTGATTACCAAAATCACTGTCTATGAGGGATGTTGAAAAGTCATTGAGATAATAACTATAATAAACAACTTAAATTATATTTAACTGATTTAAAGTATTCAAGAATTTATGGGACTCAATTCAAAAACAAAACAATGTCCATGCATAATAACTAAAAACAGGCAAAGTGTGAATCCTGCTCATGTTCATTTATAAAAAATATTTCTGTGTGAATGACGAGAGTTGCAGTATTTGTGAATAGGAGCTCTCTGACCAACTCCAAAGTTTCTACACAGGTTTAAAGGTGCTTTAATTTGAACAGGTTGATGCATGTGTGGATGTACACATTGTGCCACTTTAGTAGCCTGTTTCAACAATATGTTATAGAATAATGAAAATTATATGGTTGCCAGCATACAGCCTTGTTTCATGCAGCTTTTGATTGGGAAAAGTTTAAAGAAGTCACTTCCATGTTTGACTTGCCCAAACTATACCTCATACCAGTGGATAATCACAGTAATACATTTTTAAGGTGATGTACTGCCTTTTTTTTCTGCAGCATTTCTCCTGGATCAACAATTACCATATTGGTTATACCCTGGTTTGCTCTGAAAGTATGTAGGCTCTCAAAAATGGTTCTAAGCGATATGAGTTGTCAGTTTAGTAGCTTTATCATGAAGGTTTTACTTGAAAGCAGAATTATACTTTTTTAAATCTTGTCTCAAAAACACTGCATTGGAAAGAGGAGAATAAAATGTGCAATTTTCTCAAGGTAAGCTGTGCATGTGTTTGTGTGTACACAAGATAAAAACAACTCTGCAACATATGGCTAGAGCTAATCAATATATCTTCAAGTGCAATAGATATTTTCCACCAACTGGGATTCCAAAACCTTACAATAGTGACAATTTTAACAGATTAATTAAATAAATAAAATGTAATAACATTTCTCTGTTGTATTTATCCTGACATTTGTTATAATGCTTTCACTACTGTTTTTCTTTTTTTTTTTAATATCATTAACAATTGATGAACCAATGCCAAATATCAATAATATTCTTTTGGATGTTCCCCATTTTTTGAGAAAATCATAAAACAACAAGTTACTGTACATAACTTTTGTATTGAGACAAAGTTGATTTCATCAGTTCAACTTTCTTTTAGATCAAAATAGGTCAGCCTTTCTACTCAACTTGATTTATAGCACTTGCCTTTCTTTCAGTGGTAATTGTGCTTGCTAAATGACTTAAGAATTTAAACTATTCTTTTGTCATTTAGTTAAACAGCAACGCAAAGCCATTTTTTGTAATGTTCAAAACCCGTAGAATTGTTAGTTTAAGAAATACATTCTTTTGAAGCCAATCATGAAAAAGAAAGTAATCTTATATCAATGCAATATTAGTTTCTAAGTAGAATTTTAGGACCATGTTTTCTGGGGAACAAACATTGTAACTATATCTGTAATATATCAGTATAACATAGCAAATGCTCATTAAACAAGTGAGCCATGAGAGTGGAAGAATAACCCTTTAATTAGGCATTAAAGCTCAAAACATTTTGCTGTTGGGAGGTGTGATTTATGACCCTTCTTAATTAAACTGACAGGCGGAAGAAATTAAAGCTCCATAAAAGAGAACCCTTTTTGCAAGCTAAGTGTATCATTTCTGAACATATATTCATAATGTTATGTATTTTATTCTTCCCTCTCCCACTATCTTTTTTTAAGAAAGAATACATACTACTTGGAAACAGAAGTTCTACATGGATATATGTTTTTATCATATACCACTATAAATAGTTTCATTAAGCTGAAATCCCTTATGATGGGAAGAGCTTCATGGATAAACTGATGATTACTTTTCCTGTCAGTAAGGTTAGAGTTAGTCTGGAAAATAATGTCCAATTTTAGAATCAACATTTATTCTTGAATTATTCTATTTAAATAGTGTTTATAATAAGTCAAAATAGGAACCCTGAACATCTATATATTTCTACCAGTGAGTTATTAGGCTGGTGCAAAAATAAAATGTCGTTTTTTGACGTATTTTTTTTAACGTCAAAAAACGACATTATTTTTGCACCAACCTAATACAAGGTTATTTATGCTTTTACAATAGAACTAAAATCTACCCTCTTTTTGCAATGGAATGTCTATTGACTGAAAGAAATTGTCAAGATGCTTGAAAAGTAGTAGCCAGTGGTTAAGAGACCAGGGAAATATGGTGGATATGGTAAATTCTTGTATCTCAAGTTGGTGAGCTTCTGCAGTATCATCCTGGCAACATGTAGGCAAGCATTGTCATGAAGTAGAATTGGACCTAATTGATTAACCAGTGTAAATTGCATTTTGCTTAACTGTATGTGCATTTTATCCAGTTGCAACTTGTAAACTTCAGCAGTGATGTTCTGGTTAGATTCCAGAAAGCTGTAATGGATAATGCCAATGGCAGCATCCAGATAGTCATAATTAATTGCTGCAATTTCAGTTTTGGTAAGTGTTTGGGTGTTTTACAATGATCAAGCCATTGAGCTGATTGTATATGATCATCTATATGATCCATATAATATACATTTTTTTTCTTAATTTAGTGTACTTGACCATATCAAATCTTTTATAGTATTATCTTTGGTACAGATCTAGAGAAATAATTTAAACCTTTTTGATATTAAAAATAACATCACATTCAACTAACATCAAATATATTCAAAAGTTAAAAATAATTTCTATGCAAAGTCTCTCATCATGGCATTGCACAATTTCCTATCTCTCATAGCACTTAGCAGCATTTCTTCCTTTGCCAAGCCTCCTGCTCCCTGTTCTGCTCTCCATTCACACAAGCTTATCAAGTAGGTGGCCTGGTGTCTTCCCCTTTCACTCTCTTGTCATCGATATACCCTCTGTGAGTTAAATTTTCCCAGCCTTTCTTCCTCATTATGTGTCGAAGAAATTTCAGCTGCCTCTGAGTACAAGTGTTCTTTTTGTAACCATTTTCTTTAAGACTTCCTTATTGCTTACTTGCTCCATCCAAGGAATTCTTAGTATCCTTTTGCAGAACCACATTTCTGTTCCCTCCCATTTTCTCTACATCTTTGGTGGGATCATCCAGCATTTGGTGCTACACAAGAAGTTTGATATTACACAACAATTCAGCCATCTGTTTTGTTTCTAACAAGATTTTCCTGTTTCTTATTTAGCATTTGGAAAACATTTTTTCTTACACCTTTTTAAAGCACTTCCTAGATATTTAAACTTCTGTTCTTGTTTGATGCCAATAACTCCAATTTGTTTTTCATCTTGGACTTTTTCTCTTACCGACAACTATGCTTATAGTTGATGGCTAATCCTTTTTTCACAATTTCCTTTACTACCTTGTCTAGGAGCTACTGTAAATTTCTTTCTGTCTGTCATCAACACATTGACTTCTGCATATCTTATATTGTTAAGATTGCACAATATAATAACTCCTGGAGGGGGTCTCCAGCTTCATTAGGATAAACCTACTGTAGAGGATAAACAAATCTGGAGAGAAGACATCCTTGTCTTATGCTCCTTTCTATTTTTATGTACCTAATCAATTTTTTTTCTATCCATATGCTGGTGCTTGCTCTCAGTATAAGATCTGGATTATTCTAACATCCTTTCTGAATATATCTAAATTTCCGAACAGTTCAAATAGACCATTGTGCCATACCTTGTCAAATGCTTTTGCGTAATCTATAAAACAGGTATACATCCTTATGCATTTGTGTTGCTTTCTCTAAGCACATTATATTTAAAATTGATGCACAAAGTCATCAAAAAGATTTAAATTCTTGGCAATAGCAGATGTCAGTTGAAAGCTTGAAATACTTAACAGGCAGTTCCATCGTATTTTCAATTGTAGTATTCAGAAATGAATCTGTCAATTAGGGAAGAATATTTGAAAATATAGTTAGGTACGATTTGTCCATTATATTTAACAAGATAATTTTAAATATTAGGTACCTCCACATACATCCTTAAAAAAGAACTTAAAATGCAGTTTAAATAATTTAAATGTCTTGTTTGAAGTTAAATTTCAGATTTATTTGAAAAATAGCTTAAAGCTAATCTGTATTAAAAGGAAAAAATACATTTCTGCATGCAAATAAAGTTTTTTTTATATTTTTTAAAACATTCTCCTATTCACTCATCACTTATTGACACATTGAACTGCCATTATAAATGGAAAATGTAAACAAATTTTAAAATTTCTTTAAAATCCAATATTTGCCTCAGGATGAGTTTCAAAGTCAATTAGTAAATTTAAGTATTAAATCTCTGGACTTTGTAAAAGTAATACTGTTGTTTCTAACAATGAAAATAGTGTTTGTTTATGCATGAGCAATAGTTTTGTCCTGTAATCCGTACCTTAACAAGTGTGAAATTTTTTGAACTTCACAATTGCACAATCTCTCACTTAAATAGACTTCCCCATGTGCTTTGCCCAGTAATTCTGAGGGACACACTTCTCTACTTGATCTGTTCCTTACCTCCTTCCTGGATTCATGCAGTAGTGTTCATATTGCTTTCTGTTCTCCCATTATTAACAGAACATTTTTCCCCTCATTAAAGCACCGATTGAGATTTGTTTCTTGATTTTCTTTGCAATGCCTCTTGGCATTATATTTTTAATAATTCTGTTGAGAAATGTGTTACTGAGATCTCTTTCTGAAATGTGCCATGGATGTCTCTTTATCAGTGCTTGTAATGTGTGAAAGTGTGTCCTCAAAGAGGAAAAAAAAACATCACTATATGAGACACTGTATAGCCTCTCACAAGTTTGGTTCTACAGATTATTGGGGACTCTGCAAAAGAGTGTGCTGAACAACCTCAGTCCCTCCTCTTTTCAACCAATTTGAAATATTGACATCTATCGCAGATAAAGTAGATTGCTTTGCTTAGAAATTCTCTTCCAATTACACACTCAACTCATTTTGTGTGTATCTGCCAGATTTACCTCCAAAACAGAGTCCCTATTGAGAGACATGCACATAATTCCATTCATGGTTTCTATCATTTCAAAACTAGATCCCCACAAGATATAAGGATTTGACAGTATCCTTGCAGTTGTCCTAATAAGATTAGCTACTGAACAAGTTCCTGTTCACTCAAAACTTTACAATAAATGCCTTGTTTCTTTCTTTCCAGCTTGTTGGAGGCCCTCCATTATTACTGTTTATAAGAACTCTAGCAAATCTTCCGACATCTTAAATAATTATCCTATTGGTCTTATCTCTTTTTGGCAACATACACAAAGCTCTAATTAATACTGAATTGGTTAAGCATCTTAATCACATGGCCTCCTTTTGGATATATTTTTTATCCAAAAAGGAGGCCATCTATATCATGAGAGAGTGTCCGACTGCATTTAAATGTATAACCCACGAAGACACCATTTTATTCTTTTTGGTCAGTTTATATGCGAGACATGTTAGAATTTGTGTTTGCCCTAAGGTAAGCCATTTTCTTTTAGCGTTGCAAAAATGCATGCAACCCTGGGCTTCTTTGCACTCTGTGATAGTTTACTTCCATAAAGTGAAGAGATTGTACTGAAAATTTCTATGTCTACTATTAGGAAAGTTAGTTCAATGTGTTGTGACAATTTTTCTCATCTTGCACATTTATAAATCTACCATTTGTTTATGCATTAAATACTGCTGCAATGTCTAGTCTGGAGCTTCAATCACATATCCCTAGATTACTGGTAAAATTCAAAGAAGAATCTGTAATATAATCAATCCTGACCTGGCATCTTGACTTCAGTCACTTTTTCACCATCATGATATGGCTTTTGTATTTTCTACAAATATTTTCATGGCAACTGTTCTGATGAGTTTTTTTTTTCCTTAGTGCCTTGACAGGATGAATTTAAGTGTTTCCTAGATTGGCAACTAGGTCTCATCATTTTACTTTTGAACTAGCTAGTTTCTATTCTAACAGTTTCTTTTCTTGCACTTCTCACCTGTGAACTCCATTCTGGTTTCTTACTCCCTTGCCACTTACAATCTTCAACAATTTAAATGCAATGTCAGGCGTCATCTTTTGTCTTTTATCACATCTCCTCACTAAAGTCTTCTCATTATCTTTCATTCCCTATGTCCTAGTGGCATTATTACCTTGCTTGGAGTAAAAACAAGAGATAATAGCATCAAACAAAATACCACCACCACCAACAACAGGACAGATGCAAGAATATACAGTGTAGACTGATAACCTGAAACCTAAAATAAAAAAAAAACTATATGATCATCATAGAGATATACTGTATAACACTTTAAATGCACTTAATTTGACCATAATTTTGACTTAATAAATATATATGCCAGTCTCTCAGGAGGAAAAAGCATTTACTATTGTGCTAATCTCACAATTCTTGACAATAAACCTAAGACCAGGACCAGAAATAATAGCACAATCCAGTATAAAACTTAGACAAAAAACAAAAAATATAACAGATATACTCAAAATGGTTCTAATGGGATTTTATATATATATATATATATATATATATATATATAAAGTTGGTGCAAAAATAATGACATAATGTCGTTTTTTGACGTATTTTTTAACATCAAATAACGACATTATTACGTCATTATTTTTGCACCAACCTAATATATATATACGAGTTGATACTGAGGTAAACACTGGGTAGCAACAGTCTACAAAGCAATCTTCATGGCCTGAAGATTTCATTCAAGCATGAAAGAGACTGTCACCACTATGTTGAAGTCAGTGCCTATATATATATATATATATATAAAATGAAAAACACTTTCTGGTTTCTCTTATTGGATATAAGGTAAGTTAATTTATTGCCCCTCTTATCCTAAGAAATCCCAACGCCCAATATTGTATTTCATGTTTATAAGTTTTTGCACATTTTCTCATCATATATTATACATGCACAATAAAAATATGAAATGATCCCTCTGACATTTTTAATGTTTTAAATCTGTAATCTCACTTTAAAGAAACTTGTTGAGTGTTTCTATTTCAGACAGCAGGTAATTCAAGAAGATAAGCAGTTTAATATGAAAAGGACTTATGCCACTTTTAGATCATTAACTGACTCAGATTAAATGGCATTTCTGCTACTAATTTATATTTGTTTTTCTAGATAATCTCCATGCATTTCTCTTCCAGTGAGTAAATCAGCTTATATGATGAATACAGACTGAATTCCTTTAATGTAGTCACTGCATATTATTTCAGATTTCTTGGTTTGTTTTTTTCTTTTTTTATAAAAGTTTAAAATCTTATTCAGTTAATGATTTAATCTAGGATCTTTTGATGTCAGGCTTGCTCAAGTTTAAACAAGCTGAATATTAGGAAAAATATATGTCAGGATAGGTGTGCTATTCAGTCTTGAATGCCGTTCTTCTCTAAATCATTAATGGAATTTAATGAAAAGAGAAAACATGAGTAATTGAGTGAATTTTGAAGTGAAACATTTGGCTTGCTTGATAACTGAGATAATGGTCCCTATTTAAACCCAATTAATTCAAGATTTCAAATACTGACATTCAAGGCAGGCCATCTTCCTTTGGAAGACTGTGTCAATATAAACTTTTTAACTTCTTCCCATGTCAATCTAAGTATTATTTAAAAATAAAATTAAAATAAAATGCTTATCTACAGAATTTTTTTAATAATTTAACACCAAACAAGAAAATAAAGCTACTAAAACACAAGGGGTTACTTCCTGTTAGACATTACGAGAGAAAAAAAAAAAAAAAAAAAAAAAAACACTATTAAGGATAGATAACAATAAAAGAACAATAATTAAAACAAGAGAATGAGTGACATTGCATTTAACTGTGTGAAGATCAAAGTTGATTGGAAGCAAGAAGAGAGTTCTACAAGCAAGAAGTTTGAGAAAAGAAACCATTAGCATAGAACTTAGTTACATATTACTAACAGGCATCTCAATTTGTAAGCACTGATCATGTTTAAAAAGTTAAATTCAAGTGTCTTTATTGAAAACAATTTTTTGAAAGAATTTCTACACCAATACAAATAAAGGCTACTTATTTTCCCAGATTCAAATGCAATTAAATGATATTTCTCTGCATCATTTATTTAGAAATTTTAGAGTATTTCTGATTTTTCTCTGATGCTATATAAAGTAGAAAGTATAAGAGACTGCATTGATCAAATCCATCTTGTATAAGAATTTCAGCCCATTTATAAAAATATGCAGAAATGATTCCTTTACCTATAAATAAACTTGTTTTGAACATATTCTTTTTATAAAGGTGAATTACAATTTGTTTTCAAGCCTATTGTCTTTGCTTTGCAAATGAAAAGTTATTTTTTAATATGGAATTTTAAATGCGAGGTAAATTTGTTTGAAAAGAAAATAGTTCTAAAAACATGATATTTTGGTTTATAACATGATTTTTTTTTTATATGCCTCTCTACACAGCTCACTTTGTAAATGGAAAAGAAAAAATTTAGAGTTATGCCATAATATTATAAAATATTTAGAGCAGAATGATAGCAAGACAATTAAACTATAACCCAGAAAATAAGAAATGGCATGCTTCACTAGGAAGTTACTCAGTCACTGGTTATGGAGTGCTATAAAATGACTTTCTCTACCAAACCTCATTTCTTTGCTCTATTTAAAAGTATTTTAAAGTATAACCATAGAAACAGTAACCTTAAATTGCACTTTATTCATTGTTTTTATATATATATATATATATGATTGATAGATAGAGACTTAACATTTTCCAAGTCTCAAACTGGGACAGATTTCAGTTTTTATTATAGGGTCAGGTTCTTTTATAATATTAGGTTGGTGCAAAAATAATATCGTTTTTTGACGTTAAAAAAATGTCAAAAAACGATATTTTTGCACCAACCTAATAAAATCTTTTCCTGACCTGCAAATTTATGCTTGATGGCTGACACAAAAAACAAATACTAATCACTTATAACTTTGTCAGGTAAACCATGATATAGACTATGTATATGCTGGGTATAAATAGATTTCCCTTTTTACTTTGTATACTATTCAATGTTAGCAACCATTTGATAGTAGTAAACTGCTTATGACAGAAGGTACAATGATTAAACATCTTTTGGCAATTTAACCTGTAAAAACAGTATCAAAAAGACACTTTTTCCCTTGACACTACTATTATCAACTAAAACATTGCTGAAGGTAGTTAAAATAATAACGATGTCATGGGAAAAACCATCCTTTTGACACTTTTTTTGCATGAAGATTAAAGATTGCCCACCTTTTTTCTTTTTTTTTCCCAATTAACAGCAAATATTGAGAATCATATTACAAGAAAGTTTGCTTTCTTAAGTCAAATGATATTAATAAAAAAGGACAAAATGTGTTACTAAAAAATTCAATTAAAACAAAAAACAGAATGAACAGTAATGGTTTAGTTCACACATGTTTATTCAATCCTTATCACACATACAGCAATCATCACAAAATGAGAAACAATGCTTTATGGGTATAGCATCTTCTAAGAGGAGTTAACTATTAACCTTGAATTTACTAAAGTTTATTTAAAAAACTTTTTTTATACAGGTTTTCTCAAAGTAAATATTTCATTTTAATCATCGATACATTATATCTTCCCCTTTTTTAGCTTCAAGTATATCATTATCCAAAAATAATGGAAAACAATCAAAATTATATATTCTACCTTTTGGACTCATTTTCTATTTTGTCTCAAAAACAAACAAAACATACTGTACAGTTTAAGTAATATCTTTCAAATAATGTAGATTTTAAGTTTTAAACTTTTGGATTTAGTTGTACTGTTTACTAGAAAATCTGAATTATTTTCACGACATACTTGATTGACTGTTGACGCCACCTTTTAACTATGTGCATTGTACAGTGTTCTGGATGACCTGCATTGTAAAGGATATCCCTGCTGATATTCAGAATAACCCAATTTTGATCAATATGCTTGATTTTGTCTTATGCATTTAAGCCATTTTAAATTTTCACTGTTACTGTGATTTTATGAAAGTTTTCACTCGTACTGACATCATCAATGCAATGTCAAGCTATACTTCCAGAGTTCAAACATATCAAATAAGGGATCAGGTTTAATCATTGCTGTTTCACAAACTATTTTGGCTTCTTATAAAAGATTTTCACTAACATGGAATGTCATCTTTGAAATTTGTGAATAACATAATTTATCTGTCTAGATTTCTGATTTCATAATTTATTATGATTTATCCTCTTAAAAACCTGCAATCACTTCTTATATTTATGCATTATCTTCTGCAAGATCAAAGTCAAAGAATTTTTACCTTCTAATTCATCACTAATATGGCTGGTGAAATTTCATTTTGTACCACTTAACAGTAGGACAAGAAT
Organism: Acanthosepion lycidas; assembly: GCA_963932145.1. Taxonomy (NCBI): domain Eukaryota; kingdom Metazoa; phylum Mollusca; class Cephalopoda; order Sepiida; family Sepiidae; genus Acanthosepion; species Acanthosepion lycidas. Next base: position 580,659 of record OZ010582.1, read on the forward strand.
TTACTCAGCTTTTAATTTTAAGATTCATTTTCATCTTGAAGATTCATACATGCCTGTCTGTTAACCCATCAGAAGAATAGTGTTTAGCTGCTGATGTAACATGTTTTATTTTATTATATTAAATAAAAACTTGAAATTTTTCACAAAGTAAAAAAGCATTGACTGAAACAATTAAGTTTGAATGTACAGTTACTGTACAATGATTTTGTAGATTCAATAGTTCTAAGAATTAGATATATATGTCCAGCTCTTAAAAATTAAAATGTGTGAACAATGTTCTGTTATAAACTAGAATCCAAAATGATCTGCTTAAATTTTACCAAAATAATAGGGGAATCAAATAATATAATTGTATGTTCTCTAGCCAAGGCATGTAAGACTATTCCAAGAAAAAACAATCCTCTCATAGGTGTTGGCCCATGTAAATATCTTGCGTGTGGGCTCTTTGGAGTGGCAAATTCATTACAACAGCATTCATATTAATTCAAAGTTTGTGTCCCCAATTTGAAACAGGCTCTTTTGACCATTTGGCAATGTTGTGTTGGTGAACCTATGTTAATTCTTTATTTTGGAGACAAGCTATTTTGGCAGTTGTCCCAATAGCAGATAAATTTGATCTCAGACTCGTACGACAGTTTGAAGCTATAGATCCCAACTAATCCAATGGTAAATGAATTGAAAAGGTGGAGGTAGTATGCCACCTGTATCCAGTGTAAAAAATAGAATGCACTCTTTCAATGTGTGTGACAGTGTTGTATTCACTTTGAGAATAGATAAAGAAGGATGTTTTCTTTAGCATAAAGGGTATATTATACATACCTTTTGATACCGATTTCTTTGTGATGTATGATCAGTTCATGATGCTCTACCTGCACACTGGGGAGTCTGCAGACATCTACTTAGCAGAGCTGCAGAAGTTCTGTTCCATTCGTTGGCATAACTGAGTGAGGCTATATCCATTCATTTGTGGCTGGTTACCACATTATGTCAAGCAACTGAGTCTCCTCTCAGATGATGACATGAGCATTAGCAAGATACTGGCCTAAACCAGAGCAAACCTTCATGAGTAGGACGGATGGTAGATGCTGTGCAACCTGTACATGATATAGATGGAGCAGTAAAAAATAACTGAAATAAGGTGCCATGCATGTAATGAACCCAACAACATGGCAATGCTTTGTTTGACAGGAAGCTGAAAATAAATATGCATTGCTTTTTGTGTCAGGAGCCAGGCCATCTGTTACAAGATTGCACAAGAAGAAAAAAAAACGACTACAGCACCTGTCTCTTCCCTTAGTATGATGTAAATTCAACACTACTCATGGTCCAAGCTTTCATGTATGGAGAAAGGTGCGTTGCACTAAAAGACTTCAGTTGTTTTTGTACTTTTTTTGGCAGAAAACTCTACCCAATACAAAAATGGGAAAGCATAGATGTAGTAATGATAGGTGGCAGAGCATGTAGAGTTGGAGCTATTGATCCCAGGCTAAGTGATGGAGAGATCATTTTGATAAACACTTTGGTACATTGGCATTGACACAATTAAGCTGCTGAGAGGGGAATGTCCATTCATCATCAGGTGCAGTTCCTTAGAAAAGAACTGTGTGTACACCCCTCTCCATTGATTAGCCTGACTTATATAGAATTTGACTGGTAACAAAAACAAATGTACAGCATCATGGAAGTGAGTGGAAGGTAATGCACCTACCAAGCTGCAATGTTAACAGAGATCAGGAGTGTGTACAAGGAAGAACTTCAGAAGTGGATCAAAAACAGTTAATTCCTTTGAGTGGAAAATTGGACCACCAAAAGGATTAATTCCATTCCTGGCCATGGTACAGTAGAATAAGTCAAATGTTCATCTTGTAATTAACTAAAGAGAGAGCTGAACCAGCATGCTGACACATTTACAGCTGATGCAAACATCTGTGCCAGCAAAGGATTAAATGCGTCTTTCTATTAGATCTCAAGTCAGCCTACTTACAGGTGCACATCCACAAGTCACTTTGAGCATACCAGACAATTATATTGCATGACAAGAAGTACTACCTGAATAGACTAGGGCTTAGACTAAATTTTGCATCCAAGATAATGAAATCATCATAAGAGCTGTGCTATCCAAAGAGAAAATCAAAAAAGCAATTTCAGTGTATGCTGATAATGTGTCAATGTAAGATGTAGTACAAGCCTCATGTGTTGCAGAACATCTATCACATTTTGGCCTCAGAAGTAAAGAACTAAAACACCTTTCAGATGGTTCTAAAGTGCTTAGCTTGATAGTCGTGTGTGTGTGTGTGTATAGAGAATTGTATTTTGCAGAAGAAAATGGAGGAATACACACCCAGACATCCCCGAAGTAATTACCAAAAGAAAGATCTTTTTCCTTTGTGACAAGCTTGTGAGATAGCATCCAGCATATAGATGGTTGCCTGTAGCAACCAGCATCATTAAACACAGGGTAAGTGTGATAACAAAAGGATGGGATGACCAAACAGATGATACCCCACTTAGGTAGATATTAACAGTAACTATAGACAGAGGTGAATGGTGCATTAATATCAAAGAGTTCAGTGTGTGGGTTAAACACACTCTTTGGTAGCTGAAGTATCATTAGCAGTGAATGGGTCTGCCATTGAAGATGCAGTGGACACACAGCACATCAACCTTATGGAGTGGACAACATGACAAAGGGAGTAAATTAGCCACATGTAAAGATTCTCCACTTAAAACTGACTCCTTGTGTATTTATTGCTGACATTAATATTCTAACCAGCAAAGCAGTAGTTAGTACCAAGGCTTTGAGTGAGATGTTGATAAGGAGAAGTTTGGAGACTTCATAGCAAAAACAAAGTGGACAAAATAACTAAAAGTCTACAGAAGTGGCTCGAGGCAAAAAAAAAAGATGAACCATTACTGTAGGTTTTTTCTACCACCAGAATGGAATTGAAGCCAGCTGAATAACGGAAATACACCAGCACAATGGGCATCCAGGGGTTAAACAAATCACTTCATCAGAACAATCACCCTATCCATATCTGAAAATGCTGTCAGATCAGTCATCAGAACTTTTAGGAAGTGCCACACAATTGATCCAGCAGAAATCTGTTAGCACAAAAGAAAACTGGAGGTATCTGGTGTGTGGCACAGACTTAGGATGGACATAACTCACTATTGTCATGCCCACTACTTGGAAGCAGTGTTCCATACAAGAGGCACTATATTGATATAACATGACACCCAAGGACAGCGTCCATAGCGCAACTGCTCCTGCTAATGCACTCTGCTCATATGAGGTTCCAGTGAAGTGCATTGATAAAACACCCTCATGAAAACCCAAATGAGAGCATGAAGCCTATAAGAAAGGGAATGCTGTGAGTGAGAAATTCACCAAACTACTGTACAATTATATATAAAATAAAAGTTACCCGAATCTTAAGTCCCCAGATAATCTTGGTTGATGAGGTGCTGTACCATGTTCCCTACTTGAGCAAGTCAATGGATGATGAAGTAACTGTAGCACTATTAACTGAAGAAATCTGCTTGCTTTTAGCGGATAATGATGATAATTTGAGAGATGATAATGACTACAACCTCTCAAGAGCACTCCTGTAAGCTAGAGATTCTGTAGTGGCACTAAGAGCAGAAACAGGAAGTTAGCTTTTTCATAGCTTAAAACATAATGACATATTTCAGGCTTTGCGCAATAGGCTCTACGCATAACTTCCAGTTGAAGTTGATTAAATACAATCCTAAATAAATATATGTTGACTAATAAGAAATGAGCAGGCCCAAAATAATCATCAACTTAATTGGAGCCTCTTTCAACTTCGTTAACAATATAAATAGACCAATGTCTAAAAGAGAAAGTGAGAGAGATTCCAACAGGAGACACACAGAGAAGACACCGAGACAAACACTTATAACTGTGAGTGGATACATCAAAGGCATCTTGGCTTCAACAAACACTACCACCCCTCATACCTTTCTCATCATTTTCACCCCTCTTTACTTCTCTCATACATTCTACCTCTCTTTTCTTATTCACAGGACATATTACCAAATGAAACTCATCTCTCAAAAACATTTAAGTACATTTACAAACTCTTGTGTTCACTCAAATATGTAACAAAAAAACAAAAACATTTTATTTAATCTTACTTAAATACTAACCTTGTGCCATCTATGAACATTACCATTTTTGTACAATATGAAATTACTTATGTTTATATAAATTATTATTGTTATACTCCAGGCTTGATTGTTCTCAAGACGTAGTTTGTTTTTTATTTATTCATTCATACATCCCTTATAGTGGGCTAATCCTAACAAGGCCCAAATCAAACCCCACAAATAACCCACTATAATTCTCCCATGCCAGGTTGAAAGGACCACACCTGAGTTACTGGTGTTATAGTCAAAAGATCAAGAGAAAGTATAACAAAGAAAAAAGGCCGTGATTAGCATGCATTTATTCAGTAGTGTAACTTTGCTATATTTGTAGTCAGTTTTATCTAGCTTGTAAATGAAGGTCCCCAATTCGTTTCCTTCAACAAACAGATTAGTGTAAGTCAAACAAGCCAACAACCTGTGTCTCCCATTCCCTACTGCAGACACACTTCTATTATCTCCAAGCTCTTAGTAACACGCATTTCAATTTTCAAACATTTTCTTGAATTTCATTGGTTGTTAAATGAAAATAAGCTTAGAGAAATTTCCATAACAAAACAGTCAAAATTTGTGCAAAAATAGACTCAACTGACAAAAAAAAAAAAAAAAAAAAAAAAAAAATCTTTCTCAAATTCATCCCTAATTTAAATGTTTCAAGAAATTCTATTGGCTAAAATATAAAAAAATACAACATTCACCCATGCATTTCTCAGAAAAAAAATCGCAACAAGATACCATAACTGGATAACTGGAATGCCATCGTAAACCCCGGGATCAATCCGTTTTCCTTCGCAAGTGTCTGTCAGCCTTGCTGGCTGTTCCTCGGTCCAGTGACCTTTCTCGGCCTAGGAAGGTTTTCTATAGTTTGTTAGTGGAGGGGGCCGCGAAGGATTCCCTACGTGAGGATCTCGAGTTGTCAGAGGAGGAGTTTCGCTCTTACTGGTCTTGGGTGCCAGCGGCGGATTATCTCAGTAACCCTGAGTTTTTGCTTACCTGCCGATTGGCTCAGAATTGGCTGCCTCTCAATGACAAGGCCTTCATATGGGATATGGCGGAATTGCCAGACTGAACGGTGTGACCTTGAAACTTGGAGCCGTCTGGGAATGGACATCACACACTATAACGATCGCCATTTTTTGACTGATCGATTGCGGCCCCACACGGTTTACGATCTGGCGGCCGCTAGTTCGGCAAGACGCTGCACACGTAATCCGGCAATTGGAGTCGGTGTTTTTTGAACATGGTGCCCCAGTGGAGATCCTGGCTGATAATGACACTGCATTCCGCAGTCAGCAATTCAAACAAGTCACAGAAGAATGGGGCGTCCGATTCCGACCGCGCTGCGCATAAAAACCATCTGGAAATGGTATTGTAGAGAGGTGTCATCGGACAATCAAACGGACTGGTGCGCGAAAGAGCTGCTCTATTATGGAGGCCATGTATTGGTATAACATCACACCCAGGGATGATGTGTCTGCCTCTTCTGCGCCCGCCAATCTGCTGCATTCGTACAAAATTCGAATAAAAGGAATTGACGTTGTGTCCTCGCCTAACCAGGCGACTTCGACTCGGTATAAAGTTTGGGTAAAAAATCCGCACGGACGCTGCATGTCAAAGTTTATGAAAGGTCATGTCACGGGGATAAACAGTCCACAGTCGGTAGTCATCGATGGGCTACCGCGGCACGTGGGAGATGTACGTCCACGGCTCACTTCATTGTTACCAGCGGATGATGGCGGTGACACAACGTCAGGGAGTCATGAATGGCAAGAACCAAGCTCCAGTGCAAGCAGCAGTGACACCTCATCTGAAAGCGAGAAAGAGGTAGACTTGACCCTTATTGACCCCCTGGAATATGATTCAGACCAGGACACATCTGACGATTCAGCCGGGCAGGAAGACATGGTTATACCACCGCGAAGGAATGCAAGGGTAAAATGACCAGCCCCTCACTGTCACTTATGTGATCATACGATCAGGGGGGAGTGTAATAGAAGTGACAGTGACTTACCAGGAGCAAAGCAAATTCGCTGCCTCGCGTGTCGAACCATTCTCTGAGAGTCAGTCGGTCGCGCGTGCGTACGCCTACTGCCATTCTTATGCAGCAGACTTATTTGCATAAGAGAACAATGCTACCATTAAAAACCAGGCGAGTGGACGTGGGAGGGCACGGCTCTTCTAGGCTTTGGCGGACGAGACGTATTGCTGACAGAAAGCGACAGCAATTTCTGGGCATCTGACATCCCCTTTTCAGGCCTTGTGCCACAATTGTATTTTTTCGATACAATAAATATACTGGATAACTGGAGCCGATTTTGTTGTTAAAAAAAAAAAAAAAAAAAAAAAAAATATATAATTATATATATATATATATATATATATATATATAGAAACAGCAAACAAATTTTCGCCGCATTTTGAGACTCACACACGCAAAGATATACATGGGAATTATGTGTCAAAATTGCCGCCAAAGAAACAAACTTTCTTTGAGAGATTAGAGAAAAATTCATACACACTTTTTCAGTTAATAATAATATCTTTCATAGAAAAATCTTTTGTCTAAGTTAAATTCAATCTTTCAATCAAAAGCAGACAACTTTTTAGACATTGACAGCAAAGAACTTTTCCTCTATACCTTTTTTTACACACATCATTACAAACAAGGAAATTGTAAATTGTGTATTTGTTGTTTCAAACATGTATTTTTTGTCGTGATTGAATATCGTTACCATTTGGTCATTTCTTATAATTTATGTTTGTGGATATTACACATTTTGTTTACAGCATAATCTTAAATATTCACGCATCCTTTTTAGATCCACTACATTACAAGTTCTTTTTATAGATAGACAGTTCAAATTTGCATATGTTAAAACTTAAGACATTTAACAAAAAGTCTATCCGACTATGAGATCCATCAGTTTTTTTTGTTTTTTTTTTAATATATGACTTAAAACCACGATTTTCTTTTTGGGAATATTTTATATGCGACGCACATCCGAATCCGTTTCTGTCCTGGAGGTAAGCCATTTTCTAAACTTTAGTCACTAAAGAAAATGGCTTACCTCCAGGACAGAAACGTTTTAGTGTAAGCCGAGCACACGAAAGTTTCCTCAGATCGCATGTGAACTGTGTTACAAATATTCTGTTTCAGCAGCAATACCTCTGATTGCACCAAAGACAGAGGTTCAGTGAAATATCAAAGCTAGGATGACAGTGTTTTTTTACGCCGTACGGGTACCTGGTAATTCCTGTCCTTGGCCCATGTGTAAAAATAAATAAAAATAAACTCCAGATTCTTAAAAATGAAATCTTTACAATAACGGAATGGTTCTACTCTTAACTTTGTACTCATGTCAAAAGATAGCTTGCTAAAATAAAGTTTTTTTAATGATCTTATAAATGATCAGTTCCAAAACCAAAGAAATGTTAATTTTTTATTTGTTTGACTTTTAAAGTCTCTGTAACATTGGCAGGGCATTACAATGTTTTGACTTGATTTTTATTTAATTAATTAATTTCATTGTCTCAAACAAAAATCAGGCACTCCTTTGAGTCCTTAATAATAGTAAATGTGACCTTTTTAAAAGATAGTTTCTCGTTTTCTTTTTTTATTTATTTTTTGTACTTTTAAGTAAAAAAAAAAATTACTCGTTTGTACAAAGTTCCAACAAAAATTAGGGCAACCCATGTTAAAAAAAACGATGTGTCACATCACTATGGGGAGGCATGTTTGTGGGCTTTCTAGAATGGCACATTCACTCAGAGTACGATTCGTGTTAGTTTAAAGTTTATGTTCCAAATTTGCAACTGAATCCCCAACAGTTCACCATGATAGTTATTTTTTGGCAGTCCTTTTTAGAGCCAATTCTAAATAAACAAAAAACTTTTAGACAAAAAATAAGTTTTACTATGCCGACTGGCTTTCCTTTCTGCTTACACTTCTTCCCAAAAGACAAATTCAGACTAAACATTTATTTACTCGCACTTTAATTTTTGCTACTATCAAATACAGTTTAAAAAAATAATTTTTGAAGATCGTTTGAAGAGTTTCACAAGCGAGAAAAGAAACAACTGAACATCAATTTCAACAGTGAAATTTTGAGAACCTGTTGCCAGTCTAGTACTCCATCCACAAGTTCGAAATTCCCTGAAGCATCTGCTAAACACAGGAGGGCACAACAGTCAAAGCCTTGTGATAACAAAGATGGGGACAATAGATTTATTTTTGATTTGTAAATAATCCTGAGCGTTAGGTTTCTCTTTCCTGAAATTGAAATATTAGTAAATGTTCAAAGGGAGGTAATCGCTAATTTTCCTATTAGGATGGTGGACGACAGAGGTATACATAATAATCTTAACCAAATCACATTTAAAAAAGCAAGGATGAAAACAAATGGACATCTTCGCCTGAAAAGGGTAATCATAATAATCAAAACAAGAAATAACTAATCACATTTTCTTACTCCGACATTGATTAAAGTAAGTACCTCCACTTTTTCGCGGAAAAACAGCATAGCGTAATAAACAAATGCCACAAACTTAACGAAAATAAAGTTTTATCGTCAAAATGCTTATGTTATTATTAAGATGAAAGACCAAAGTATATTTTAATTATTTTTTGATATTTTTGATATTTTCTAACACGTTCGAAATTTTGGTTAAAGTTTTCTTTTTTTTACGTCATCGCGGTGCTGTTAAAATAACATTTTTTTTTTTTTTGCGCTTTTTTCCCGTTGAAAACACACTGATTTGGAAATTCTTGTAAAATTAAAAGTAATTGTCCGATTTTAATGAAATTTTCAGGACTTATTCACAAATGAATGAAATTATTTTTGAAATATTTCTTTTTAGTAAATTTTAGTAAAAAATTTTTTTTTTTTTTTTTTTTTTTAATATGTTACACCCCACTTACTTATTGTCCCGAAATTTCGTTCATTCCTTTTTATTTCCTTACAATTTTTTTTTGTTTAAAGTAAGAGTCATTGGAGATGGTAAATCACCTACTTTTTTTTTTTCAAATTTGTTCCAACTAACGGAAAATGAGCTCTGAATAGAAAAATAATGAATCCAATAAAACTATGATATTACTTAATTAGAAAAGCTTTTAATTGCTTTTGTAAATAAGTAATATTAAGGTCATTATTGCTTGAAGAAATATATTTTTTCTGATGAATAATTAAATTTTACAAGAATTTTTTTATTTGTTTTACATTTTAATTATAATAATTTATAATAGTTTAAAAATCGTGCAAAACTCTGTATTAGTCTATTTCCTTGTGATAATTAGTAATTAAGTAGAAACAAAATTTACGAGTTCAAAATTGCTAAGTTTAATAAATTTAGTGATTCCACTTTTTTTTTCAAATAATTTTTTATGTTGTATTTTTCTACTTAATACATTCCTTATTTCCATGTACGGTAGACTGAAATTGCCATTATAAAAAGAGTTTTGTCCCTTTATTCTAATAAATAAACATAACAATAAAACTAAAAATAAAAGGGTTTACTCAGATTTCTAGTAATTTTCATTTATGGTCATCCGTAGTAGCTGTCATCACTTGTCAATCAACACATGGATCAAGTATTGGATCAAAATTACGGTACCAATCGTTAATAATTCGTTGTATATTTCTTTTTATGCTATGATTAAGTAATATTTTTTTTAAATCAGATTAATTTAACATTAAATTTTCTAATTTTACTAAAATGACGTGTCAGAAATTTTTTTTAAATATTTTTAAAATCGATAAATTTGTGTTTGTTTACAAATTTCTTAAAATTAAGAAAATGGCGGTTTTTAAGAAAATTTAAAAATTTGAAATTAAATTTGACATTCCAATGTATATAGTTTCTATCTGAAATATACCAGAATTGTTTACTTAATGGAAATAATAAATTTAATGATAAAGTATTTTTCTTTCATTATGAAAATCAATTCAATAATGAACATTTAGAATTTAGATTTAAGAATTAATTTAAGTTTTTTCCTTAAAAGATTTCGAGATTAACCAAATTTAATTTGTAGAATACAGATTAATGTAAGAACTTTCGAAGTGGTTTACTCTTACAAGAGAAGGCATCGAAAAATTTCATCATGTTCTTAGAAATAAATATGTTAAAAAAAAAGCCTACTTATATTTTAACTTGTTACAATAAAATACCCAAATATATTTATTTCCTGGTACTGTATTTCTCAGGTGTTCAGTTTAGGAATTTGTAACGTAATTTATATGTCAAGTGCATAAAAACCTTCAGATTTTGTTTTTAACAAAATAAAAAAAAAATGATTTTTTTAATAAAAGAAAAAAAAAAAGGGGGACTAAAAATGATTGTAGTTAATATTATTTAAAATCTATAGGCAATGTTCTGATGAAATAAATAAACATTAAAATATCTTAAAATTCAATCATTCTCATTTAGTAATCAAAATTGTTTATTAATGTAAAATGATGGCAAATTTTTTAGCAATTATTATATTGTATTCTGATCTTTTCCAGAATAATGTCTTTTCATCTCCCAACTTCGTAAACAGACTGGAACAGTTTGAATGATCTCCCTTGAACTCGTATCAATCTTACTGCAAAAAACTTTAAAATATATATATATATATCTAGGGAATTACCTTCAGCCTTGTCTGGAGGAGTTCTTACATTTTGAATTATTAAAGAGGAGAGAAAAACTATAGTCCAATACAGATTCAAACAAGTATTTTTAAAAGTTCTCAAATGTTTTAACTAACCTCATTCACTGAAATAAAAACATATTTGCACATGTTATTTGCAAAGGTTACACGGCAGGAAATAATTTGGAAGCATAATTGGTATATGATGTCCCCTGGCAATGGCAAAAAGATGCGACAAGTCTGTCATCAGTGGATTGAATTAGTATTTTACTTTGACATTCTTAGAACATTACCAAATATAACAGACAACTGAAGTACATCAGTCAAATCACTGATTAACACTCAAAATTTTACTGATTAAAATGCTTTTTATTATGTTTAGTTGGTGTGAGTCAGACACTGTAGTGACAGAAAAATAAACAAATAACAAGGAAACAAAAAAAAATTCATTATTCATCAAAATTTTTTTTTCTTAAGATAATAATGTCCATAATATATCTTATTCATAAAGGCAATTAAAAGTTTTTCTAGTCAAATAATGTTATTTCTATTGTAGTTTTTATTTTATGATTCAGAACAGATTCTATGTAACTGGGGGTTCTATTTGTAAAAAAAAATAAATAAATTGATGATTTAAATTCTCCAAGATTTGAATAAAATTAGGTACCACCCAGATTCACTAAAAAATGACCATACATGATGAAAAACACACACATACACAATTATTTAATTTTATGAAATGAGAAATTCATTTTTGTACAGCTTCATGTTTATTATGTGTGTGTTTTTCATCATGTATGGTCATTTTTTTATTTTTTTTAGTGAATCTGGGGTGGTACCTAATTTTATCCAAATCTGAATTTTTGAACATAAAATATTATTTGATGTCTATATCTAGATTTTAAGAAATTCTGTCTAACACTCTCCCTCTTGAATTTTTTTTCATTTTTGTTAACTCAAAACACTGCAATCTGCCAATCTACAAAACTATAATTCCCACAAAAAATTCCCAATAATGTGATATCAAACATTTGTCTTATCAATGGGCAGCTCTACTTAACAGAATGTTACTGAAGATTTCATTGCATCAAATCTTGATAATACTTTTGATGATATTCATTCACAAGTATGAACAATAAAAGCTAAAAACAAATTTCTCTTAAGAGAAATGTTTGCCTCAATAGAATTTTAAATATTGCATCAATTACACAATTATTCATGATTCTAAGAAATTTGTCTTATAAGAGAGTAATTTTAAAAAATTGAGTAATTCAGATGTAGCATTTTTTCAGAAACATGACAGTGATTTTAATCTATACATAAATAAATATATAAATTCAGTGTGCATCCATTATATACGATAAATATTCACAGAATGCACAGATACTGTACTCTGTTGGTAGAAGGCTGGGGATTAGCACTAATAGTGCACAGATAGCTCATTCTAAGCAGAATTGCTTCTCCATATGAAAAAACCATATAGTTTTGTACAACTACTTTGAATAATTGTTGTGCACTTATTTTTAGCATTTAAATACTAAAATAATAGGGAAAGGCAATTTTTTGTATTGATGATTAAAGAGAAACAAAATATGTTAGAGATTATTCAAATATTAAATGTTAAAGATCATGAAAAATGTGTTAAAGATCATTAAAATAACTGAATTAAATTCTTTGCAGGAAATTAGACATTAAGAGAAAATATATCAAATGGTGCTTAAAAAAAAAAAAAAAAAAAAAAAAGACAATTATTTCTAAATATACATGTATAAGAATATAAGTAATTTTATAAAATAAGACATTTAAATGCAATGTCAATTGCCATGTTCTTGAACCCTTTTTAGCTTTTATCCTTTCTTCAGTTCACCCTATACTCAGTCTTTTTTCACCATCACTCTCTGTAAACCCCTCCTGTGTACTAGTAGCATTCCTAACTTGCTTGGGGTGAAATGATTTAAAAAACAAAAAATAATAATAATTTGATTTAGGGAAGGAATTAATTTCATCAATGTGTGTTAAAAATTGACTAGAAATTAAAAATTCTTGCAAATCTGAACATGTTGCTATTTAAAATTTAGACAAAAAAAATTAAATCTTATTGGAATATTCATGGTGACATGAATAAATACTTTAGCATATGGTTGTATTATTTGGCAATTTTTATTTGAATACAGTTTTATCTTCAGATTATTTGCATGCTTAAACACAAGGCAACAACACTGTTGTAGCACAAGAAATAAAATGTTATTTTATGGAAACACTTGTCTGTAATTGTTTCAGTTCACAATTCATCATTTAATGAAGCAATTTAATTAAGCTTCTTCATTTTACAATGAAAACAGATGACATTTTTCTTTTAGGGTTTTAGCAAGAGAATCATTTTTTCTTCTCTATTTATCTATTTTCTTTGTTTAGAAAAAATTATCAAAATTTGGTTACACCTTTCGCCTTACAAATGAATTGAGGTCAATTTGACATACTCTGAGAAAATACTTTGATTTAACAATTAATAGTAGCAGTACAATTGTTATTTAAGCATTTATTATGTTCCAGTCTGTAAAGACTGGGAACTTTTCACATATTTCAACTTTTCCAGCCACATAATTTCCTAGATTATTCAAACAAGTTGATAATTCACAGATCACAAAAAGAGAAATTAAAAATAAAATATTAATTACCATTATAAAACTATGTTAACCTTCAAAAATTTTTGCTAAACATGAGAGGATTTCTAGTTTCATTGACCCTCAAGTAGAATTGTTTGCTGTAGACATTCATAAAATAATTATTTCAAAGGATTATTAGAACAGAAAACACTTTTATAACCCTGCTGGGGATACATTTTCTTTAAGTTCTCGAGTGTGCAGAATAGTACCTGAAATAAACACTATATAAAAGAAAGATCTACTAAAAATAGTGTTTGAAGTAAAAATGTAAAATAAAAAAAATCCATTACTAAATGAAGTAAATATGGCTTTCAGAAAATCTGAATGCACGAATGTGCATTCAAGGCAAATAAGAACGTTGCTTGACTGTGAAGCTCGCCATATCTGAGTGGTCAAAACATGTGAGATCAGATGGTGGTTTCTTCTGCAAAGGGGGCTGCAAGTTTGAATCATGCCAGAGGTCATATTTTCTTTATTAAGTTTTCTTAAGTGCACAAGCCATTAGATGAAATAATCATTTAACTGCCCACCCCCAACCTGAAAAAAAAGAATGGTGCATTTACCCAGATACATTTATCCAATAAAAATAAGTTTTTGTCTCATGGGTTAACAAACTGGTCTCTTTGATTATTATGACTAAGTAGTAACAGAATATTAACAAAGCAAGAAATACAAATCCATGAAACCTCCATGTATGTTTCATAGATCATACAAAGACATTTGATAACATACAACACAAAGAGCTAATTGAAATACTAGAAGAACTTGATTTATGTGGGAAAGATATTCAAGTAGTCCATGACCTCAGCTGCAAACAAACTGCATGAAGATAAAAAATAAATTTAGTGAAGATGCAAAAACAGAAAGAGGAACAAGACAAAAGGTACATTTTGCCTGTATTTATTCCAGCTATACAATCTTAAAAGAACTAGAAGACATACCAGTATTTATTGTGGGCAAACAGTCTTAATAATACAAGATCAATGGATGACACTATATTGATTGTTGACTCAAAAAGGAAACTCAAAGAAATCAAAGTCAAAAAAAAAAAAAAAAAAAAAAAAAAAGGTAAGAATCTCTCATATATATTGTGGTGAACAGTCCCGTAGAAGTAAGCGAGCCAGAGTGGCTTGCATCTGGTGTATAGGAGAATAAGGGTCTTACCTTAACGGGCAGCACATGACATCAAGTTTGCTTCGTGAAAATGGCATTACTCTCCCGTCCAGCCATTCTAGCAGTATGTGCAAGAATGGGTTTTTTTGTACAGTTTGGAATGCTTCCACCAATAGCAAGTCATGTGCTGATTGGTAGAACTGGAGGAGGCAATTTGCCTGTGTAACCGAGAATAACAGCGAAGAAAGCTGATTGGCTGGGAACCGCAGTGTTGGCCTGATAAAAGAGTGCTGGAGCCATGAAAAAGGGGAGAAAAAAACGTTGACTATACGTAGTGACGCGTGAAGAACGGTGAATTGAACCAGCGATATTGTGATTTGTACAAGTGACTGCTGGGAGAGCAATAGACTTATTTATGCTACATATATATATATATATATATATATATATATATATACATACACACACACGAGAGAGAGAATAATATTAAATAGGGCATAATCTGCAAAACTGAAAGGAAACTGCTAATCAGTGGAACAAGAGTATACCAATGTAGATTGAATAAAGTGATCATTTCAGAATTCCATGTAGGTCACACAGATTGAGATACATCTGATAAAGGCTAGAGGGTTCAACAGCAGTAAGATTGCAATAAGAACAAACATGAAGACAAGATAAGTTTGAATGTAAATAACTCATCTCAAAAGTTCAAACAGAAAGTATTAAGACATGGAAAATATTATTAGAGACAAAGAAAAATAATGCTGAATTACTATATATTATCTAACCTTTTATATGACTGTGAATACAGGACAGTTTCCTTACTGCTGAAGTGATGTGGTTTTACAGGACAGAAAATGTGAACAATAAGGGATTCTTAAGGAAAATAGGAACAACAAAAGAACTAATTCTTACCATCAGAAAAAGTTGAAATTTTTGGGAAATATAAAGAAAGTCTCAAAAAGTTAATACTCACAGAACTTATTGAAGGCAAGAGAAGCAGGGTGGAGAACAGAAAGTAACCTTTTAATGGGTTTGTATGAATGGATGGCAAAACAGATAAAAAGAGTGATGACAAATGGCTAAGAATTACTTTCAGCAATAAAAGAGAGGAAGTTGTAGAAAGCCATGATAATTCTTGTCCTGAAAGCATTTGGCACATAAACGAAGTGAATTGTTTCTCATTAAGTGATCTACCCTTGTAGCCTTGTGCTGAAATCAAATTATGCTTAGCAAATAACTATTTATAAAAGGTTTTATCTTTCAAAAAATTAGTTGCAAGGAACAAAGCAGAAGTTTAGGTTGTATAATCACTGAATTTTGAGAAAAAGATCATTTGTGTATTGACATCCATCAGGCAAGAGTCATTTCAGCTTTTAACTTTTGTAAGAGTTTACTACAGACACAATAGAAGCTTATTTTTCAGTGATTCTTTCTAGATGAACATCTTCATATTTGCTGTTTTTCATCATATTACAGGGCACGTCAGGTATTTGAGAACACATCTTTAACAGACTATAAATGGAAGATTAATGTAATGTTACACTGCATGCTCCAAATTTCCCTTTCATATTGTACTTTCAGTATAGAGGAAATTAAAATGACAGTTTCCAACCTGACACAAGAAATTAAAAAAGTATGCCATGAATAAGCCACTAACCACAGCAAATTGGAGATGGCCAGCTTCTTGAAAGTGACTAGTTGAACAGGAAAAATGACTGTACAGACATCCATGTTGATACATACATGTCATATGATCCTGGTGTCATGAAAAATGATGGCCATGTCATAATACCCTATTTCTTCCTGCAGGTCAATGTCACCTCTGTAATCAGACAAATTTGTGCAAAGTGATGATCAAAACTAAAAATTGTTAGCATGCATGAGTTTTCAGAATTGTTCAGCCAGACACATCAACTCTAGTGATTTATACATGCACCCAAAGTGCCCATCATTGGTCAGATGACAAATTTGTATATTCTTTATATATTTTAATATATAAAGAATATATATATATATATATAGATTTCTTTATATTAATGAGCTTGTGACATGGCTTGGATTTTTACTTTTGGTAGGTAATAGGCACACAATATGTGGGTGCTTCATTCAATGAGATGAGTGACTTTCATTACTACACCTCCTTGATCACTGCTAGACATACTGATCAAAGAAATGTGTGTTCCCACAGGACTGCTCCTACCCACATAGACTATATGTCCAAGGAGTGAGTGGCTAAGAAATTTTCATATTTTCAATATGTAGTCTCTTAGTTTTCCTGATTTGAATCCATCAAACTACGGTGTCTAGAGTGGGAATCATTAAGGGAGACACTAATGGCCCAACAATATCAAGATCTTGTTAAAAACAACCATCTGGTGGCCAACGTGAAGGAGAACCACCGGATCTGGGCTGTTTATTGAATAAAACCTTTTGTCTAAGTTGAACTTGTGCATGTGTATTTTTGAAAATATACTGATTTTTCTATAGAACATGTTTTGTTTTTCTGTTATGTTATAAAATGTTCTCAATTACCAGGTGAATTCTGTATTTTGATCGAGGTACTCTCTAGCCTCTTTCAAATATCTATCACATCTGGAATTTGAAATAGATTTTCTTTGGTGAGGTTATCATTTTCTCATATCTATTGTCCTGAAAGATTTCTCAATATCTATGGATTATTATTTCCAGCTTTTGAAATTCTATTCCTCAGCTTACTTACTCTTGCTCTATCGAAAGAATGAACTTATAATTTGTAGAACAAATACTTAGCTTGTTGGATAAAGATGTTAATTTCCTGCTATGACATTCCAGAAAAGTGTGAAAATACAGGAATTGTTTCTGGGGCAATATCAACAAAGATATAAAGCTTACCAAAGTTCTTTCTTGAAACTCATTTTGCCAGGAAGATGTCGGATACTCTTACGGGGAAGTGTTTTAGCATCCACTTCATCAGGTGTTGAGTCAAGGAGAGACTTCAGTATGATGCCATCCACTCTGGAGGTTGCACTATATCGACGAGTCCTGTCAGAGTTACTCCTTTGATGTCGTGCAGGTAGTGTCTTTGCATAGATAGGGCCAATGTCTGCACAAGAAAGCTGTGTTCGTAAAAGCTCCTCACGAAGGCCAGGAGAAATAAATGATGCTGTGCCTGTCTCATATACTTCATCTGAAATCGAAAGGTAAATAAAGATTTTAAAGAAATTATCATTTACTATAAATGCAATGAATGTAGAATAGCTAAATTAGCATTTTGAAATGATTGAATTGTTTGTGATTAGGCGAGAACAGCTTTTGCTTTTACAATGACAGAAAAAGTTTTCTTATCAAGACATTTTAGAGGCTTTGAATGACTTATACAGTTATTATTTAAAGCTGTGCTAATATAGCCTAAGAGCAACAATAGATGTTTTAACATGCAAACAACTTGCAAGAAATAAATACATTTAAAAATAAATAATGGCTCCAAGATCTTTCAAATCCTTTTTTGTATTCATTTTTATATTGAAGGATTTGGGCTATTATCCTGAATTTTGTTCTTTAAAGATAAAAAGGAAATATGGTAAATTATATCACAAGTGATATTCTACTGAAGTAGTCAACATTGATCTTCAAAAATTTAAATGCAATGTCACTCATTATATTCTGTCTTCTTAATTCCCCTTATTGTTCTCTCTCTGTAATAATATTTTCTTTTTATCATAGTCACTCACTCAGTAACTCCTTGCATCTTAATGGCTTTATTGTCTTCCTTGGGGTGAAATTATTATGTTACTGTCTTTGCAAAAAAGTCTCCCAACTGCCATGTTTGCTCACTTCCACTTCTCTACCTTTCAGCATCATTGTATACCACCTTTTAAAACCAGTGGTCAACCACATATACAAATGACCAATGTAGATAAAAAGGCTCAACATCATGCATGCACCTTGGACCTCTCATAAATGGTGCTTTGGCAGGCCAGACACCTTGGGCACTTTAGATCAGGTAAATGTAAATATCTATTGTCGCACTCCCCACTGATCATATGATCACACAGGTGACAGTGGGGGTGGGGTCTGGTTGTTTCACCCTAGCATTCCTTTGCAGTGGGAAAAGAAATTCTTCCTCCCCGGCTGAATTGTCAGACATGATGGGGTCTAAATCAGAATCCATGGAATGAGGGGACTTGATGAACATTGGTCCCATCTCTATCTTGCTCCCAGTTGGGGTGCACTGGAGCCTGGTTCTTGTCATTCATTACTCCCTGATGATGCATCACTGGTGGTGAGGTGGGGGAACAATGCCAATTTCTTTCAATTGAATCTAGTATGAATGCAGCAGATTGGAAGGTGCAGATGAGGTTCACATGTCATTCTTGTGTGTGAGATTGTACCAATATACAGCCTCCATGAAAATCTGTTTTACTGTCTGATGGCACCTGTTTATGAAACGGTTTCCAGATGGTTTGTATGCACAGCATGGTTGGAATCATCTGACGAAATGTATGAATTGCTGAATCATCTCCTGCTGACTGCAGAAGGCAGTGTCATTATTGGCCAGATTAGCTGGGAAGCCACATTTGAAAAACATCAAATCCAAATGCCAGAGCATGTGTGCAGTGTCTTGCCGAAGCAATGGTCACCAAATCAAAAATCATTTGGGGCTGCAATTGATCAGCATCAAGTGGCAATAGTTGAAGTGCATGAGGTCCATACATAGCCAATTCCACATCTCAGGCACATAGATCCCTCCCTTCTGTCATTACACCAGTGCAGGGTCTACAGAATGACACTACTCACAACTCCAAAACACCCAACCTCACTGCCACTTTTGACACAGTCAATCCTACACATAAAATATAATGTCCGCTTAACTCCAGGATACCTGCTGTGTCAATGATATGTTCATGCCCTGCTGTCTCCATTATCACAGTTTCTCTGCACACCCATGAATGTGTCAGCATAGGTGTTTAGTTAATGATAGTCCACTACAGGATGCACCTTATGTTTGTTGGTCTGCTATCAGCAGTATCAGTCCCTTGGGCAAGCCAAACTCCTAATGAATATATGGCAATAGCCAACTGATGTCCATCCAGGTCTGCAACTCATGCTCATACTCCTCCCTTGACTTGACACAGAATATTCAGAGATCCTGTTCTGAAGTTTCTCTGGTGCATGACCCGCTGACTACTTCTAGGCTGAGTCATCAAATTTCGCACTAAAATCGGTTTCAATGATGCGTGATGTGAATGCTGCCGAGTGCCTTAATGGCATCGATGCCAAGTAACAGATCAAAATCCAGAGGCTTCTCTTGTATAACTAACACATCAATCGTGGCTGTATTACTAGTTGGTGTGCAAATCCTAATGGTGACGCTTCTGCAGCAGGCCTGTTTGGCTCTGGTTAATGTGGTTACCACTATGTCCTGCTTCAACCAAGACTGACATAGCTTTGCACTCAGAATAGAATGTGAGCAACCAGAGTTGAGGACAGCCAAGTACAGTGCGCCGTCAACGTAGATAGTGATGATAGGTAGCACAGAGTTCATCTGTTGCCTGAGGAAAAGACCATTGCTGACATATCCCCAACTTCATTTCCAGGACAATTTTTGACCAGTTAACCAATCTTGGTGCACTGATAACACACACGAGTGGTCTGCCCTCTCTGCATGCAGTCCCTTGTGAAGTGATTGGGATCATTGCACTTATATCCTGTAACAGGTGGGCTCACACCTGGAAGTGGTTGAGAAATCTGGGCAGGCTGTGCTGAAGCAACAACTGGTTCCTCCACTGCAGCTTCATCTTTCATTAGTGCCCAAGCTTGGGCCAACAACTTCTCAAGAGACATCATCCACCCTGGAGGAGGACTGTAGGTGTCTCTTCAAGGGGCCAGGAAGCCTGAACATGAATATGCATCCCATTACATGGTCTGGGATTCTTCTGAAAAGGCAACAACTTCCAATAATCTCACCTGGATGTAACACATGTGCTTCAAACTTCTTGTACACAGTCAGTGGCAAAGGCAGGGATTAGTATTTCCTTGATTTGGATGACATTCAATTTCTCAACCATGGTCAATTGTCAGTAAACCATGAGTGCTCCCCCAGTTAGGTGAAGAGCTGCTTCACTCCAGATAGGTCACACACCAATTCCAGCTTTCTGATCACAGTTCTGTCAAATTTGGGAATAATTTTGAGGTCGAACTGGCCATCAATTTCTGCTGAAATAGCTTGTAATGAACAGCAGTCTTTGCAAAAAAAATCTCCCAACTGCCATGTCTGCTTGCTTCCACTTCCAATTTTCTCTTCCCTTTACCATTATTGTATACCACCTTTTAAAGCAGGTGATCATCCTCATATGCAAATGACCAATGTTCATAAAAAGGCTCAAAATCATGCCCTGCACATCTTATAAATAGCAGTTCAGCAGGCCAGACAATACTCTCTCGTTATATATATATATATATATATATATATATATATATTACTTAAAGTAGTGGTTGTAGTGTATAGATTAAAGAAAAAGCTTAAATGCAATTTACAACAGTAATATTATTATAAAAAGATAATTTTTTTTTTTTCCCCCCACTACATAGAATGCGTAGTGTGAATAACCAGAGGACTACATTGTTGAATAGATATCTGGTATATGCTTCATCAGAACAGGTCTGTCGTTCCCTTTGTAGAGCTCCTGGGTACTTCTGTGGGAGTCTCTATGCCAGTTGTGTGTCTGATCCTCAATATTTCTCACATGGTTTTCTACTTCTATGTAGGGAGAGACAACCTTTTTCACAAACCCAACAGTAGTATAAAAACAAGTTTTATGTCTCCTGACCAGTGGCTGTAACCTCTATGAAACTCAAAGTAGGGATAACATAAGTGAATATAATTGCATTTATTTCAATTAAAGTAGTATATAAATAAATACTGTAAATAATATTTTTTCTGGCTAAATTTAACAAATTTTAATTCTCAACTTCTGAGTCAAAATTTTGCATCTTGCTATTAACTAGTCTTATTACAAATAATTTTTTGGAAATTATTAATTTCTGTGCATTTAAAAAAAAAGTATCTTTGCTTATATTTAAGTTTCTTAACACTTTAATTAAACAGTTTAATTCAAAAGCAACAGTAAAATATTTGGTAGATCAACAGATAAAGTGCCATTTCTAAACTGCCATTCATTTTCTGGCAGATGAAAATATTAATAAAATCTGAGAAAACTGACTTCACCATTTTCTGATTATTATTTTATTTACTTCATCAGCATTTAATGAAAGCTGGTGTCTAGAGAGAACAATTCACAGAAGTGACAAGAACGAATGGGAATTGTTAATTCCACATGAGAAAGACAAAAAAAAAAAAGAAAAAAAAAAAAAAGAAGAAAAATAGAAGCAATTTGCAAACAATTAAAACTATAATTAACACACATGTAGTATTGCTATTTTATGATTAATTTATTTTTTGATCTGTTATATTTGGAGTTGAAAACATTTTTAAAGCCCAACTAGTTATTAAGTGTTGAGTTACTAATAGTAAATGTAATGTCTATGTACTGTCAACTGACTTATGGCATTCCATTCCAGTTAGTCGGGTTAAAAAACAATTGGGAGGGAGACACAGTTTTGTTACATTCTATTAACATAAATTGTCTATTTAGAGAAATAAAAACTGCTAGACATTATTATTATTATTATTATTATTATTAGGGCAGCTGATAGACAACCAAATTATGTACATAGAAGAACTAATAAAAGCAAATGTATAATTCCATATTAAAAATTCACAGATGGATTTTATCATTACCAAGTGTTTATAAACATGCAATGAAAAACAAGATTGATCAGATCAGTAGCAGTGTATACATTTTACACACAGTGTGTGAATATATATGTCTCCTATTTAGTGGGTAAGAACTGCTAATTCTTCACCAATACTAGTGGTTAGAATTTAAGGCCAAACAAATGCAAAGGCTGATATTCAGAGGAAGCTTTTCAGGTTTTACATTTTCTTATCCTCATTTAATCTTTTGTACTAAACACTACTTTTGCTCTGATGTGGTCTTTAAAAAAAAAAAAATAGATAAAAATGAAATAACAATAGAAAAATTTATTCAATTCTATATATTTTTTTTTCATTAATTTATAAACAAAAATTGACATCAATGTTAGGACACCATACTGTTTTTTTTTATGAATGAATAAACAAGGTAAATTTACCTTTTCAAAACACAAAAAGAAAAATAATGTAAAGTCATTATGGAAAATTTGTTAAATTGATATTAACATTCAAATGTTCTGAAAATGAGCAAGAATAGTATCTTTTTTTCTCTAAGATTCTTAGAGATTCATCTTCTAACAGACATTGAAAAAGGTCATGTTGTCTGTTAAAATCATTACTTAACTCAGGATATATGACACCCCCTTTGCTTAAATCAACATTGCAGAAATATTTCTACTTATAGAAATAATAAATGCCTTACTTTGTATGTTGTAATGTATGGCAAGAGTATATTAAGGTTAGGGGAAACACATAACTGATTGCTCTCCCAGCAACTACGGGTGTATTAAGCAGAGAGGAGAAAGTGATGGGAAGGCAACAAAAATGACACAGCCTTGGAAACCAAAGCAACTTGAGGAACAAAAATGCCCACAGGACCGACTACACAAGACACCAGGTCTTGCCAACTGCTGATTTTCCCCACTTCTTTTATTAGCATGAGGCAGCTTATAATGACCCGGATCTTGACCAGTTACAGAGAGGCCCATATCAAATGCCAAAGTGTCCTACTGTTAACAGGGAAAACCCAGATGTAACAGTGTTGGCAAACAATCTGCGGCCTCTTTTGCATCTGTACTGATGTGCATTCACCACAGTAGCTGAAACAGTGACATACACTGGTGAAGAGTAACACATCTTCCTCATGATTTGGCCTTGTACCAGTCTGAATAAATAGATTGTATCAAAACTTATTTCATTCCAGATATTCATTTAAGGAAGAATTATAAAAAAAAACATTTACTTATTTATCTAGTTGGCTTTTAATTTAAAACACTCTTGCTTTTATGTACAAATTGCTCTTTGAGTTTTGCCAAGGAGACATGGTTCATGTCCAATTTTTGGTAGCACAGCCTCTCAGTTATTTCATCAATCTAATATGATAAGGCAGGAATCTGTCCTGGTAATAATACCAAAATATCACAGCCATTAAGATATCAAAGGAAACAATAACTGGAGATTGATGTTGATTTACTCATTAATTCATACTGTAAAATCTTGTATTAATTATAGAAATTAAAATAAAAATAGATTATTAATTATAGTTTTCTGTTTACAACTCAATGTCTACTAGCCAAACAATTTAGACATTAATTGGTTAAATGTGAAAATATTGCAAGTTTTTATTATTATTCTTTAACCTGAGAAATTGTCCAGGATAAATTCCAAAGGCAAATGAATGTTTTTTTTGTCCTCTGGATTATTATTATTTCATCATTGTGTATAACAATTATTTAAACCTATGCTATGAATAATTGAAAGAATATTCTAAGTTAGTGTGACATCAGTTAATGAGTTTCATCTGCTTAAGGCACTTTACAAGTTTTCATTCCTAATTCATATTTCTTAGCATATTTCATTGGTTACAAATTTCTCCCTAACCAATATGAATCAGTTGCCCAACTTTTATTTAAAACTTGTTTAAAAGCTTACGTGTAAATATGGTACTTCATTTGGCAAGGCCAAAAGATACAGTAATTTTTTGAAGTTTATAAAAATATTTGTAATTTTAACACATGGGAGTAATTGTGTTAAAATTGAAGAATAGGCATTTAGACTGGACTATTTTATGCCAAAACGAGAGAGAGAGAGAGATTGCTTGCTTGATACAATGCGAATGCAAAGTCAATTAAAATAATCGACAAATGATAGTTTATTAAAGCTTCATCAAATGAGAGTTTAAACTTAGAAAATTTTGAGAAATAGATTTTGTTCCAGGCTAAATGAAGCACAGTAAATATATTAAGATATTTTTATATTTTCTTATCAACTGGTGACATTATGTTCATAATGTTGTGCAAGCTTCTAAATTTGTGTTAGCACAGCCAATAATAACTTCCAAATGGTTTGCTATCCCATTTCAAACAAGTCTTTCAGGTTCCTTCCAATGGTGCAACATGCTGGGACCATCTTCCCAAACTAATATCAAAATGTCACCTTTACAAATCATGGTAACATTGGAATACTAATACTCTAACCACTCAGCCATGTTGATAACAAAATTAAAAACCTTCTCAATCAACATGAAACAATAAAAAATATTTTTAAAAAATACTTGCAAAGAAGTAATGTTAATAGTCATGAAAGGAACAATGAAATGGCAATGAATGTTACCAGCCTCTATGAATGTAAGTTTAAAACAAGAACTTGTTTTTTTTTTTTTACTAGTCTAACCATTACAAAACAACGTACCATAAACTCCTAATTTTGCATACACTTTTACTTTAAAATATAAATTTCAATCAAATTAAGAAATATTGCTCAAATTTTCTCAAAAAGATTTATTAAAGGATTGAAATAGAAAAAAATTAAATAGAGTAAGGATTTAAATTTTATTTTTCATGGATTTGATTGAAATGTTACCATTAGTTTTTTTCTTACTCCATACATTCAAAATAATATCTAATATTAATCTTTACCATTATTGTAGGATGAAAATTTGGACAAATTCTGCAAAAAATTTTTCCATGATGAATTATACAAGAAAATTTCCAATATACCTAATGTTTTTAACATTCATGACATTTTTATATTTGGGAAAGATGGCAAACAGAGGCTAAGGCAAAATAAAACATTATGATAAACGGTGGAACACGAAACAAACTTAACAATTGGGGATAAATTATTAGTTAAACAACCTATTTTAAAAGTTTGCACAAATCACTGCAAATACAAGCAGATGATTCAGTTGCAACAAAATGCACAGCTGTTGTGAATTTAGGACCATGAAGCGTGCTTGCCACTCTAGAGAATTTACAAGCAAACTGAGGAACTCAGTCTTATGTTCAGCTTAAGTACAGCAAAGTCATTTGCATGAATGGCAGAGGGCTGCTGTCGAATACTTGTTGGCTATTTCTGCCACAATAAATGAATGCTAATCATGGCTGTTCTTCCTTGCTATACAGCCAAAGCAAAATACGGGTACACCTCCCTTTAATCCCATTATAACAAATCTGTTGGGTGGGGAATTATGACAATATCAACCAAAAGAAAATCTATCAAGCATTACTGACATTTGTTTATATAAGGTTGACAAATCCTAAGTGCCAATGATTGGAGATACTGAAGAAAAATACATTTATGTAGTTACAGATGTGGGCATCTTGTTAGAGGGAGAAGAGTACCTTGCATATTGGCTGATTCCCAGATAGATATATGACAAACCATTGTCAATGATAAATAATCTCTGAGAAAAAGGGGTGTGGGGGATATGCCACATTTTTAAAGTAAATAAAATCTTAAAAAAAAAAAAACAAACAAAAAAAAACAAAGTTGGTAAAATTTATAGGAAAACTAAACTTAATTAGGCTGTAATTGTAATTATTTTTCAAAGTAATGGAAAATGTTTCAATTATCTCCCCTGCTGACTAACTCTCTAAAAGAGGTATAGGGGTACCTTTAAGAGCTATGAGGCTTGAGTTGTGGCTTTAAATATCTCAAATGTTTGACAGGGTTTGGCATACTGGCCTTCTCAACAAAATGCACTATACTGAATCTGACCAGATACAACTTAATCCAATCATTTTTAACAAATCTGGTGATGAAGGTAATGTTGAATAGCCACTTGTCTAGATAATTTCACATTAATGTGAGAGTCCTTCAGGATTTTATCCTTGAACTGACTTGTTTCTTATCAATGACCTTCCTTATGTCATCAGTTCCCAACTAGGTATTTAGGCTGATAACTATTTATCTTAATAGTATGTTTGATAGGTCCATCAAACTAAAACTGGCAACGGTTCTCAAAAATAACCTCCAATCAGTTGTTAACTGGGGCAAGCAATGGCTTGTAAATTTGAATGCCTCCAAAACAAAACTGCTATCCTTTAATCATCATAAACCATTTTCCTCCTGAATAAGCATGTATGATGCACACCAAGCAACTTGTGTTTTCTTGGTCTCACATTTTCTACTGATATGAATTGGAGCAATCCGATTAAATCAATTGTTCAGTCTGCTGCTAAGAAGGTTGGTTCACTGTGTCATGCGAGACAATTTCTATTGTAAAAATGCATGTTGCAAATTTATAAATTTATCAATAGTCCATAAATTGAATATTGCTGCCATACCTGATCTGGTGCTTTAGCTATAGATCTCATGAGTCAACAAAATCCAAAGAAAAATCTGTAATGTTATTATTCCTGACCTGGGATCTGGACTTCAGTCACTTTTCCACCTCTGTCTTTTCTTTAAATATTTTCATGGCAGTTGTTCTAATGAGCTCTCATATACGATACCTTGACTGCATGAATTTAAGTGTATTACTAGATTGGCCTTTGGGTTTGATCATTTTACTGCTGAAATAGCTGATATTCTAATAGTTTCTTTTCTCACACTTCTCACCTGTAGAACTCCCTTCTGATTTCTTGCTTCCCTGCCACTTTCAATCTTCATAAATTTAAATGCAATGTCAATCACCATATTATGTCTTCATGAATTCTGTTTTTTTGGGGTTTTTTTTATTGTCCTTTCTCTTCATTAAAGTCTTCTCATTTTCTTTCACACCCAGTATCTTAGTGGCATTATAACCTTACTTGAGGTGAAATGATTTAAAAATAAAAATGTTATTTTGCTTTATCTTTTAGTTCTATAAGTTTTATACAAAGTAAATGTTTTTTCTAAAGTTTACTGATCAACATTTTCTGAGTCTGATTTCATCAGCTATTGAGAGCAAACAATACCTTTTGTAGAATGTGGAATAGTTAAAACTGTGAGCAATTCATTTATTCTGATTTGCATAGTTTTATTTTTCAGAAAGAAAATCTTTGTTTTTTCTTAGGAAGAAATATATATAATACTTTTACATTTCTATTTAAAAAGAATTATTTTTTACTTTTTTTTTTTTTTACTGTATATGAATATTTCTCTGCATATGTGAAAATTTGGTATATAGCTGTAGAAATAAAAGTTACTTTCTTTATAGGATAAAATGCTAACATGTCACATGTAATCTCAGCCAAAAATTAAAAACACAAATTTTGTCTCGGTCATTGATAAAGAAATCAGAAGAGTATACTAATTTTTGATCTAACCAGTCATGGGTATCTTATGTGCTTTTAAAAACTATTAGATTTGAAAATCAGGTGAACAATATTCAGACTCCCCATGCATGTTGGTATTGAAAATTATTAGTAACAATTTGTGACTGGGTTTTGAATTAATTTTTATTATAATAGTCAACTGAAATATCATTACTTACAAGATTAATTAAGACATCCAACATTATGTAATAGTTTAGAACAGGCATTCCCAACAGGGGTGATAAGTTTACACAAACAAGTTATTTTCTTTCATAGTAAATGGAAACATTTGTAAATAAGAATAACAATTTTTTTTTAATAAATGTTTCTAAATTTATGCTTTCTCATCTGTTTACAAAATTAAGTCTTTAATCCTTCAAGTATGAAATAAATTATTGTTAATGACAATATCATATTGCATCCGGCAGAAATACTTTTTTTGTTAAACAGTTACATAGGTACCTCTACGAGATCACTAAAAAAAAAAAAAAAAGCATAGCATGATGAAAAAGACACCAAACTTGATGAAAACAAAATTTTATCATCTAAATGTTCATGTTATTATTAAGAGGAAATATCAAAGTATTTTGGGGGTATTTTTTTACATTTTTTAATCATTCCTAGCACGTCTGAAATTTTCATTAAAAATCTTGTTTTAATTGAGTCAGCAAAATTGACCATTTTATAAAAAAAAACAAAAAAAAAAAAAAACTGGAAAACTCACTTTGAAATTCTTTTAAATATCAATTATCATTTTTTCAAAACTTACTTTAAAAAAATCAGAAATTATGTTTATTTAAAATATTTTGAACCAAGCTTAGCTTAGCGCTGAAAAGATGTAACTTGAAAATAAAACAAAGCAGGTCATAAACTTTCGCGTCACTTGACAGGTGATGAATGACATATTGACGGATTTCGTGAGGATAATTTGTTCTATGGAAGGAGAAAAGTGACTTAATTTACATTT
The DNA here is from genome assembly GCA_963932145.1 of Acanthosepion lycidas. NCBI lineage: Eukaryota > Metazoa > Mollusca > Cephalopoda > Sepiida > Sepiidae > Acanthosepion > Acanthosepion lycidas. The sequence goes on from OZ010582.1 coordinate 609,475, forward strand.
AATTGAACAAATTATTTACCTCGTGAAAAAAAATTTACTAGTGAAATAATTTACATTTACGTGAACAAATTATTTCCCTCGTTATTAAGGAAAACTTTCAGCGCTCTAATTTTTTTTTTTTTTTGTACTTAGCTTTCACCTTTACATTTATGAGGCTTTATGGAAAATATATTATAAAGAAATTAAAATAAGTCTTTTAAGAGTGAGATTAAATTTCATAAGAAAGGTATCTACTTATAAATTAAGTAGATACCTTTCTTATGAAATTTTATCAGAAGTGTACATAAAATACTATAATTTTATGTACATTTATTACATTTTACTGTGTTATTTGTATTTCCATTCATTTTATTATTAATTCTGATATTTCATTCATGGAAAAATGTCATAACCGAGATTAATATAAAAATAAGATCATATAAATTTCATAAGATGATACTGATACTTCTAGGTACCCTTCTCAGTTGAAATTTAAAAAAATCAAATTAACTTCTCCACATGTGTTTCGCAAAAGTAAAGGCCTTAACAGTGGAGAACAATGCTTAACTCAAATAACGCAACTTGATTGTATTCTGGTTGGTCTTCCGTACTTTATAATTACAGCCCTATTCTAAACACAAAATTACATTTCTTAATTACTGCAGATCTTGTGATTAGTCAAAATGATACAATTTACAACACACTAAAAAAAAAAAAAAAAAAAAAAATCTATCCCATAAGACTTAGGAAACCCGATGCGGCTTTTAACTAATTTTATAATATTTTAACAACTTAAATGTAAAAATCTATTATAATTAAGAAATAAATAATTGTATTAAAAATTCATTTTTCATCAAAAAAAGTTTTTGCTTTCAGAAAATATTGTCCATATTCATAAAAGCAACTAAAAGCAACTAAAAGCAAATGAAATTAAATAATATCTTTGTTTTATTGAGTTTTGTATGTTACAATTCAGAGCTGATTTTCAGGTAGGGGGGTCCAATTAAAAAAACAAAAAAAAACAAAAAACAAAAAAAAACAAAAAAACAAAACCGATTTGCATTCCTCAAAGCCTTGTAATCACTAAACCCGATGTGATCGAATTTCTAGCATTTTCATAAAATTAGTTATGGGGGGATAATAAATATAAAAAATATATTTCTGCCATGACTTTAATAAAAAAAAAAAAAAAAAAAAAATATTTATAATAATTTCGATCATCTGTAAATAGTTCCTGAAAGTTTCATTAACATTTGACAATTATTTTTATTTTTGCAAGATTTTCCAAATTAATGTGTGTCATACCAAAAAAAATGTGCTAAAAATTGTGTTATTTTACTAGTTCCGGTGATACAAAGAGAAACAAGTTTTTTTTTTTTTTTAAAAATCAAAATTTAGAATGTTCTAAAAAGATGGAAAAATTTTTTTTAAATAATTAAAAAAAACTTTGGTCTTTTCTCTTAATAATAACAAGCATTTAGAAAATAAAATTTTGTTTTCGGCAAGGTTGGCATCTTTTTCATCAAGCCATGCTCTTTTTGTTTTAGTGATTTCGTGGAGGTACCTAACAGTTACACATCTCTTAACTAATGATTGATTGAGTTTCACAGCATATCAACCTCAATTGGTTATTTAATGCTGACAAAATTTTTATTAATGGTAAAATTTTTCTTCAAAATCTATTTCTAGCAATATCCTTTTTTAAAATTGATTGCAAGTAATATTTTCCAAAAATGTATTGCTAGTAATATCTCTTTCTTCAAAAACGTACTGCTGTTAATAACTTTCCTTCAAAAATACATTGCTGGTAATAGTTTTTCTCAACAATGAATAGCTGTTAATAATTTTTCGTTCATAAAAGAAACGAAAAATGTATTGTTGGAAATAATTTTTTTTGACTAGGTTAGGAAAACAAAAAAGCAGATTTAGGAAACTATTTTTTTTTTGTCGAGTCCAGTTTCTTTAATGAAATTTATAGTTACATGGGTGAAGTGCCCATACTTTCTATGCTCTCCAACCTATTAGCATTTTGTTTCTTGTTAGTTTTTTTTTTTTTTTTGAACTTCTTTTGTTTCATTTCTGCTTGTTCATTTGATTTTGTTCACTTATTTTTTCCATTAGGTTCTTTTAATGATCTTTGTATAGATGATGACCGTTCCCTTGTTTGTGATGGGCTAAAGTTTTGTTCTTCCATTTCTCTTGGTTCTTCACTAAAAGAAGTGTTTTTTTTTTTTGTTGTTGTTTTTTTATGTACCTTTTGATTCTCTTGAGCATGTTTAGAGGTTTCTATTTCTTGGATTTTTGTACTTTGCTTTGGAATTTTTTAATTTAATTGTTTTGTACATGTAGAGATTTTTTTTTTGTTTGCAGTTGACAGGACAGGATTTTTTTTGTCTATGGGAGTTTGATTTATGAGTGATATACTACATTTTAGTAGTTCTATTAAACTTTTTAATTAATTAATAAGATTTATAAAGATCTTGGCTTCTTAATGCATTATTTTCTTGGATGTCTTTTTGTTGATTTGATATTTTAGTGATATTTGCATATGATGCTTGAAGTGAATTAGATTCAACCAGTTTCCTGGTTTCTTGGAATGAGATATTTTGTGTGTATTTTCTTCTAATTATTTCTTTTTCCTTTTTCCAAATGTTACACTCTTTGGAGTCTGCTGAATGTTTTTCTTTACAGTTTGGAAATAAAGGAGGCCTTTCACAAGGTGACTCATGCTCAGTTTCTGGTTCCCCACATCTTCAATAGACTGATGTTCTGATAAACATTTTGAAGATGACCAAATTTTTGACATTTATGTCATCTATGGGTATTAGGAATGTATGGCTTTAACTTGGCTATTGTGTAACCGATTTTTATTTCTTTTGGTAGAGTCGGTTTGTCGAATGTCAAAACATGTGTTGGTGTTTATTACTGTGTTGCATTCTTTTAACATCTGTTACTCCTTGCTTTTTTAGGGTGTCGTCATTTTCAATTTCTTCTGAAGAACAAAGTGACAGTTCTGGGCATTTTATTACTCCTTTTAATGAATTAAGAAATTGATGTAGGTAGGCCTTGACTTTATTGTTAATTTGCTTGATTTTTAGCAATTTCTCTGTGTCTTTTTGGACATCACTTGAATTAATAGAGTATTATTTTTTCTTTATTTTTTTAACAGATTGTGGTTTGATCATATCTGAAATAACCCTTTGCAACATGAAAGGAGACACTTTTGTTATATCACCCTCTACTGATTCTACAACAATGAAAGTTTAAAATTGATTTTTGCCTATTTTCACTTTCAGAAGTTTCATATTGTCTCTTGGTTCACTTATAAGAGATAGCCATATAATTTTTGTATTCGCTGACTGTGCTCCCCACCCACCTCAGAGTTCCTTCTTAAGGGATGCTATCAGAAGGGACTAATCCCATTCAACTTAATCTGCCAGGGCTGCACAGACAGCATACTTGTGATGAGAGTGGATACAAACTCCCGCTCTCCCCCAACCATATCTACCCAAGTATAGTATGATGTAAGGTTTCACGGCCATGTTGGACCCTTTATCTATCATCCCAACTAGCCCTTGCCACAATGTGACTAGCCAATTGGAATGGATTGGGCTATTCCATCCACCCATCTATCCCAGATAGGGACAGAAATTATGTGTTGTGTAAACTCCTAGTCATTTTATACCAGATCAGGAGTCACTCAGTCACCAGGACTCCATCCCCAGGCATCACGGGTCACCACCCATGGCAAATGGGTATCCCCATTTAGGAGAAATTTTAGTTTTTTTGAAATTGGGTTTTGTGAAAGTGCACTTTCCAGCAATTTATGTTGATGGCAAAAACCCCTTCTTACACTTTCTAACCCTTACACTTTCCTAGTATTCCAACTCCAGGTCAAGGGAGGGGAAAAATTATTAACTATTTCCCCGTAGCTGGGACCCTAACAGGTGCTACCACCCTGGGTCAGGGCAGACCCGGGGACAACAGCAACTAAGAGGCGGTTCCACGCACCTCAAAACCTCCTGATCAGAGGCCTTGCTGCTGGATGCAGTTTGTCATACCCAGGACAAGTTGAACTAATGATTTTGAAACATTTCATTCAGTATCTGGTAACAAGTGTCGTCTGCTATCACTCACTGACTTGTGTATTGCACTGCAGTGTTTGAACAGCAATTGTGAGAAGAGGATGATGCCCAATTTTTATGTTGGCATAGTCACAATGATAATAATATTAATAATTAGATAAAGTGTTAGTAACAATAACCGAGTTGAAAATATTGTTCCTGCATTATATTTTTCAAGAGGTACAACTCAGCACCAGGACAACTTTTTTTTTTTTTTTTTTTTTTTTCCTCAAAAAAGTAAAGTAAATAAATAAAAAAGTAAAATTATGAAAGCAATTTTTTTTTTTACTCCTTATTTATATCAATTTTAAAAATTAAAAAAAATTATTTATAATTATTTTATTTATATATTTTTTTAAATTATAAAAAGTTAAGTTTTCCTGATGGCAAGTTGTCCCAGTGCTAGGTTGTCCTGGTGCCTATATTTTTAGCCCTTTTTTCATTAATCATGAGTACCAAAAAGAAATGTAGACACTATGTGAGGAGTATTTGGCTTATGGATTTTGTAGAAAGCCTGTTTGATCAAAGGCAACTTGTGTGCATTATTTGCAACAGCTCATTTTCTAATGAAGTGATGAAACCGTCAGGTACTAAATTCTCAATTCAGATTGAGGAATCTATGGTAAGCAATAATAGAGCTATTCTTATGGCATCAGTTCATTATATAGATGATTACTGCAAAATGTGTGAAGAGTTGTTGTTCATGAAACTTTTAGAAATCAAAACTACTGGATTATCTATTTTTGAAACTGCAAAATCTTGATTTGACGAAATACCCTTTGAAAAATTGGTATCCTACACAATGGATGGTGCTCCATCCATGCTTAGTAAGCATAAGATATTTATTGTGCATTCAAAAAAAAAAAAAAAAAAAAAAAAAAAAAATGTCCTGTTTTTGTTGTGCATTCGGTGGTGTATCGTCATCATTTAGTTGCCAAAAATATTAGCCTGGATCTTCAGGAGTCATGGACAGTTATTATAATAATCAATAAAATAAAATCTCACAGCAAATATGACAGTCATTTTCAAGTTTTGTATTGATAATGAAGAACAGCATCTAAGACTTATTATCCACATGGAAGTCCATTGGACTTCAAAAGGAAATTGCCTGGCCAGATTTGTAAGCCTATTTGGAATAAGTTAATTTCTTGGAAAATGTGGGTGAGAAAAATTTGGCAGAGGAAATCAGGCATCACAAATGTAATATTTACTTTTTAGCATGGATTTTTCAAAAGTTCAATGAAGTTTCATTCCAAATTCAAGGTAAATTTTGCCCATTACTAGATTACAAACATGTTCTGAAAGCCTTTTCTGATAAAATAGACTTATTTTGGGTTAATATACAGAAGAAGAATTTCAATAACATGCCCAAGTTAACAGAAGTGAACACCTCTCAGAACAAACTAGTAAAAAGTGAGCAGAACATTTAGTGAAATTGAAAGAAAAACTAAGTAGATGGCTTTCAGATTTATTTTTGTTAGAGCTCTATCCATGGATGATGGATCCCTTTAATTGAAGCTGTCAGTGTTAATATGCAAGAATTTATTGAACTGAAACACAATGATGAATGCAAGTACAAATTTGAATGTGGCGGAATAACAGAATTATGGCTGCCAAATACAGCAAAACCATTGTATCCAAACATGTGATCTGAAATGGCAAAAATACTGCTATGCTTTTCAACCACTTATTTGTTTGAATGTGGATTCAGGGAGACAAAACTAAGACTTACAAATTTCAAACCAAATATTAAATTTCTATTAGCAAAGTAATTTAAGTAAAATATTTTGTGTTTTTTTTTTTGTTTTTTACAAATGGGCATGGGTGATTACCTTGAAAAATAGCAATAAAAGGGGCAATAAGATGAAAAGGTCAAGAATCCCTGGTTAATCTTAAAAATATTTTTAGTTCATCCACTTAATTTGATAGTCTTGATATATGTCTATGCCTGTCTGTGAATACAGAGTGGGTGTTGTCTGCATTAATAATAAAAAAGCCTGTTTGGAGGCTGTCAAGTGGTACTGGCAGCTAATTTACACAGCTATTGTGATAAATGTCTGGCCTATGAAGGCTAAACTTATTATTCAAGTTAGCTGCATTATATGGAGAGAGAGAGAGAGAGAGAGAGAGACCAAGAACAGCTTTGATCTACTTCTCTCTAAAGAAGTAGTCCTGGGAATTCCAGTACTGTAGCAGAAACTGTCATTGCATTAAAGAGTACTCTGAAACCTGTTTAACAGTGGCAATTGCAGCGAGGTAATTTTTGTCCTTGACTCATATGTGCATATTGACAGCTCACTGGAAATGTGTTACCATAAAAGTAACCATAAAAAAGTTACCATTTAAAAAGAAAAAAAAAGACAATTGAAAAGAACAACAAAATTGAAATGAAAGGACAGTCCATGGAAATGACAGTTGGGTCTTTTCTTTCAAATAATTTGTATACCTCTTTCCCTTGCTTAATTGATATGGCAGGCCAAACAGTGTACCCATATAGTAAAACAAGTAGTTGCAGGCCAATCTACTGGAATAGAGTCTTTGGAGGAAAAAAGACAGAACTGTATCTGTCTTTGTGGTTGACAGGAATAAAACAAATTAGAGTATAAAATCCACAAAATATTGCATAATCAAATCCCTTTCACGACGGTTCATAAACTGGTGGTTTGATAACATGACTGACAGAATGGCTTCAGTGGCATGCCCATCTGTCTAGATGCCAAGTAACTAAAACTGTGGGTAATTATCTCAGGCAGGAGATTGACATGCTGGCACTATATAGAGACTAGTCACCTCTGCTGCAACATAGTCAAGAAAAAAGGCTTTCATCAAAAATCAACAACAAAACTAACCCTCAAATGATATGATACTTTGCCATCAGCTATTGAGAAGGGGTCCATAATAACCTCACCACAGTTATTGAAAATTGGCTACAATAAACTTGCCTGCAACATATGATTGGAAGAATTCAATCAATCATTGGGCTATAACATTGTCTCATCAAAATATGCTGTGGCACAGTCACAGACTTCTAAGAAAGAGTATCAGGTTGTGAGAAAAGATAGCAAAAATGGTGCCTGTGTTTGACAATATATACAGTTCCTAAAGAGAGGTCCCATGATCATTAATAAAAAGTTTTGTCAGCTGTTGTAATTTAGGTAAAGAGAAAGAACAGCATTTCTACTGAAAAGGAAATTAAAGGACAATTTATTGGAGGTGACTGCATCCCCTTGCTCCCATAAAATCTATACCTCCTCTCCTTTCTCACCACCTCTAAAGGCAACTAAAAGACAAGATTTATCATGCTGGTTCAGACATTCTGGGACAGGGGATTACAACCTGAGAGACTTAAAATTTTTCAATAATTTTAAAGCCATAAACTCTGCTAGGTGAAATAGAGAGGACTCCAAAATTTTCCAAGTAACACAATAGCTGATTATCATGAGAATTTGCCTGGGCACATGGCAGATTTGCAGTATGTTGGAAGAAGCCCACAATGCCATCAAAATATTGCCTCCAGTGACTATACTAATTAAAAATTAAAGGGCCTCTCTTTTGATTCACCCTTTCCTTTATAAGGCTATTAAGCTAACCTTGAAATACGTAAGAGATTGTACCAGGATGTCACCATCAAGACCGAGATGTTCCAAGAATGCTTGGCCTAAGTCATTAGTGTCCTCCTTCCTAGAATGTTTATTACAATTGAGCTTTGTCACTGAACTGATAGTGCTATCGTTAAATAGCCGAGGATGGAGTTTTTTTAAACTTGTTCACAATCTCCAGTGACTTTGTGTAGATATTAATTGAATAAAAAATCTTATTTCAAATTACTATGAGGATATTTTGTTTAGGAAGTTTTACCTTAGGCTCTTCAAAATTGACTTGTTTTCTTGTCATAACAGATTAAGTGAGCAGATTGTGTATGCTGGATGTTACTACAAAAGTAAGTAATTTCACCTAATCAGGGTTTATGCCATCACTGATAGCAGAGAGATCAGTCCCTTTGTAATATTATTTTTAATAGACTGATCCCTTTGTAATATCATAGAAGCAAATAGTTTTTGTGGTGACTGGAATGCCATGCTTGATCTGGACTCAGACCATGTGGACATTAGGAAAGGTACAAACATGTCTTCAGATGTAAAATGATTTGGTTAATTTATCACCAAACTTAATTTGTTTGAACATCCAAAGCAGAGGAAAATTGGACAAATAGTGGCAGCTTTGCTTTGATGCAGGATGATAATTACCATCAACTGAGTTTTAGTTAGGGGATAAATTGACTAAAACGCTGTCAAAGTTTCTATAGTACAGTTTATTCAGACGACAGGACTGTCCAGTATAAAATGACCTGAAATAAGATGACTGGTTACTGAAAATTTAAAATATACTTGTTGGATGAGAAGTATTTCAGTGACCAACTCATACTAACCTTAAAGTAAAATTGGAAAAAAGTTGTTGGACCATTAAAATGAAGGCTTAAGTCTTTTGTTGTAGACTATAGCTGCCAACTGAATGGGTTATCAGCACAAAAGGTACTAGAGTCTACAGGACTGTTAAAGTGGGATATGCAGGAACAGTTGAAGCTGAGCTGGCCTCTTTGCTGATCTGGAAGGACCAAATTCTGCTAATAGAATATTGGAAATTATATACATGTGTGCATCATTTAAGTGATGCATTACAGCTAAATATAAATTATTTTACCTTGGTGTCTAAATTTGGTCAAGCAATTTTTACATGATGATCCTAGGAACCACACCTGAATTTTGAATCATGTAACTTAAGAATACTTTCTAACATACCCAGAAACTTTTGCTGTCTCATTATATGAGCGAGATCTGTTACACGAATATAGATATATACATACATGCACATTTATGTATACAAGGTCTGATCAAAAAGTACTATGGTAATGGAGCTAAAGTATGCCACAGATTGACCTTAAAACCTGTTGCTCATACATGCTAGGTTATAATGTTCTCACTCACTTCCAGTGTTTATAGCAGTACTTAGAATAAAAGTGCATAGTGTGGTTGTCATACCTCACAATAGAAGTTTCATCAGTGACCATGGTTTGTGCAGCAGATTTTGTCTAAGCACAACATTTTCTGCATCTGACAACTACCATATTTCCCAAAATCTTGCCCCATGCACCTTTTTCCTCTTAAAAAAATCAACTTTCACTTGAACAAGATTTCAAAAAGTCTTGAAATCCAAAAAAATATGATGAGGAAGCTGCTTGTTATCCCCAAAAAACATCTTTAGGAATGCTTCCATCAATGGAAACAATGCTAAAGTGTGTGGCTTCAAAAGAGCACTACTTCAAAGGAAATTAAATGCCCAATTGATATTTGTTATAGGTTTCATTTTTATAGCACAAGTCCTAACACTTTAAAAACATTAGCTCAAATGCCAACAGGAAAGATTGTGTGAAACTTTGAAATTTCAGAGTTGTGACCTAAATAACTTATTAAAAGTCAGTATATATATATATATATATATATATATATATATAGAGAGAGAGAGAGAGAGAATGATTAAAAAAAGGGAGAGTTGTTTTTATAGTTTTAGAACTCATTAAGTAGATACTGTTGTATGATGGCTGACAAACTTCTTTAGCAAATTGTTTAGTCCATTTGATTCTAACTTGGTACTCTACTTCTGCAGCTTTGTGCCATAACCTAACTTTAGTAAATAAAGATCACTGTCATGGAGTAATGCAGAAAATAATCTTGCTGACTTATTCTAGTGAATTTGACCTCCATTTGGCACTCCCTACTTGAGGCCTTGGGCCATATTAAGCTCACTTTGATTTGTAAACACCAAAGGAGAAGTTAATTTAAGATTAATATTTTTTAAATACCCTAAAAATTTACTTTTTAATTTTTTTTGCTTCATTTCTGTAGTGATATGTAAATGAGGTACTGTATAAAAGGTAGTAATGCTATACCTAAGAGAAAGTTATCTTCTCTTGATGAGACTACATCTGTCAGAGAGAATACCTATCATATGGTGCTGCATGATCGATTACTTAACCATGATGGTTAAAATCCTGAATATGTACAATCTTGGCTTAGGTGTTTTGCAACATCAACAAGAGTAAAAAAATTAAAGGACACCAAAGCTAGCGGAGAAGAAAATGAAGCTAAAGATTTGCTTTTAGCCTCAGCTGGATACGAGGCCATAAAAACAATTTCTGTCATGGTTTATCCCAAAGTAAAAAAAAGATTGGTCATATTGGAAAAAAAGAAATTTCTTGAAAGTAGACAGGTACCAGGTGAAACTATTTAGCAGTATGTACAACAATTAAAAAGAAGTTTTGAGATGCTGGGCGTTTGAAATAATGGGTTCAACACAAATGTCTATCAAAGATGAGCTAATTGTGCTAAGACTGATTGAAAGAATGTTTGACATCTCGTGCAAGCATAAAATTCTAGAGCAGCTTCAAGCTCATAATATGAATCTGGAAACACGTGTGGAGTTCTTTCAACAATAGGAAAAAATTTAATGCTTCTGAAGGCAGCATGCAGACTTACAGTGCTACTAAAAGCTTAATTATATGCAGCTCTTGCAATAAGGAACATAAAAAAGAGCAAAAATAAGTCTCCAGCTTTTGGAAATGGTGTTTTAAGTGTAAAATAGGAATCATTTCCAGACAGTATACATACATGAAAAGTGAGTGGGAAAAGTGAAAACTATAGATCCTGCAATTGAAAATATGAAAGTATCCGAGATAAAAGCACAAGTAAGGAAATGGTAAAGTTGAACGGAGTAACTTTACTCATGCAGGTGGATATTGGAAGTGATGTTACATTTGTACAGAGAAATTTTTTTGAAGCATTTAGTGAAATAAGGAAAAAGAATACCAAGTCTCATTGGACAAAAGGACAAGAAGTTGCTTTTTAGAAATTAAAAAAGGCACTCATATATAAACCAGTTGTTAAAATTTTTGATCCAGCAAAAGAACTGATATTAACTACTGATGCCCCTCCTATCTGACTGTGCAATCCACTATTACTACTTTCAAATGACCAATAATATTAAAAAAGAATAGTGTCAAGCATGCATAGTGGGACAATTGCAAATTGCTGCTCCTCATCACCATGCATGACATCGTTGCTCTCTTGTGATGTCAGCCTTGTTGGATTTACATACCAAATAGGTGTCTACTTCGAATGGCAAGGTAAGTGTATTCTCTCACTACAGGAATAATATGTAATGGAGATATTATAATATCAACACAGTCTGTGAGAAAAAAAAAGTAATTAAAGCCATGCACATGGAGGTATATTGGCTATGCAAATGAAGTTAAAAGTTGCAAGCATGTTGACCTGGTTATTCAAAAGATGTGGAAGACATATGCTAAAAAAATGCCCAAAATGTGCAGAAATTCACTCTTGGCCAAAGAAAATGAAGCTGTGGACACAAGTACATATGGATCATGCCTGGATTAAAGATATAGGACTATTTCTGATATTAGTCAAATCGTATTCAGGTTGGCCTGAATTTGTTAAAATCGTGGATAGAAAAGGCATTACTGTGAAGCAGATGCTTAGGATAGCGTTTTCGAGAAATGGAATTCCACAATCTTTGGTCTCTGACAATGCTCCTAAATTTTGTGAAGAAAGTTTATGTGCATGGTTAAAATATATTGGCTGAATTCCATGCAAAATACCACCTTACCACCCACAGTCAAATGGAATTACAGAGAGAATAGTTCAAACAGTAAAAATGGGATTAAAAATATGAAAGTGTGTGGTACAGAAAGGACAAGAATCCAAGTCCGGAAAAGGCAAATTTTATGGTACAAAAGGGATTTAACACAGCTGTGTTACAAAGAAGGGTCAGGGCATACTAAAAAAAAAAAAAATTACCAGCAATACATCTTTAGAAAAAATATTACCAGCAATAGACTTGCCTTGTTTGTTTGCTTGTTTTACAACATATCAACCTCAATGGGTTATTTAATGCCGACAACTTTTTCCCTGGTAATATTTTTGTTTTCTCAAAAATGTATAGATGGCAACATTATTTTCTCAAAAACATTATCAGAGGCCTTGCTGGTGGACGTAGTTTATCGTCTTACCCAGGACGTGGATGTAGTTTATCGTTTTCAGACAACTTCTGTAATAAGTGTGTATGTTAGAAAAATAACATTAACAATTGGAGGCTAACAGAAAAAAAAAAAATCATTTCATAGAAAAGATTGGCATTGAGAAATAAGTTAAGGACAAAGAATTCACATTCAATAGCAATTACACAAGTCAGTTATTGGAACAGAACTAAGTATATAAAAACCCAAAAGATAAGTTATTTCTGGAATCATCATCAACAGCATTAGCACTAGGACATAAAAAGAATATCAAGTCTAGTTTACAAAACTTTACAAAATAGTTTTAGATTTGTTAAAGATTTTGCAGTTGAATAGAAAAACATGAAGCGTCCATGCTCCAACAATTCAACTTTTGTTCATATTTAATGCATACATACATCAGTAGATTTAGACATTGGTTCTTTTCAGAATATTTCATAAAATATTTATTTTACAAAAAATATATTTAATAAAAATCTAAATATTTTAAAGCAGCGCATTTCAAAGTGTGTGTTTTGTATATTTACAGAAGAAGAGATTTTTTCTAGATGTTTCAATGTGCTCTTCAGGTCAAAATCATATTGAGACATGAAATTGACACTCAACATAGTGTTGATCCTTATGTCCACAATGTGTTGCACACACACACACACACACATATATATATACATACACACACACACACATTTGTATGGCAATTTCACATTAATGTAGGTTAGGTTGCATATAAGTTTTTGTTTAAGATTTTTTTTCCTTTAGTTCAAAGCTTTTTCCAAAGTGTTTTTGTGAGTTAATGAGAAATGTCAATATCCATTGTTTTCCTTTGTTGGTTTTTGAGTATCATGTCCTCACACCTCACGTGGTGCCATGTGACTTTTTCAAGTATTTTTATAAGGACTTATGAAAGCCAAAAGCACTCACAAGACATTGAACAATTTATATTCAAATTAGAAAGCAAAATATGGACTGAACTGAAGAGAAATAAAAATTTCTACAATTTTTTTGTAGAAAGCTTTTCTACTTATTGTTATTAAATAAAAACTATATTTACTAATATCACTAAACAACTAAAAATTAATACAGAATGTTATAAGCAAATGAATAATGCATTTTTATAATTGTTTTTAATTTTAAAAAACTTAAATCTTTTAAAATTTGTAGCTTTCAAGTGATATTAAAGTGTTATTAAATAAAACTATATTTACTAATCATAAGTGAAAAAGATTACAATTCAACAACTTAGTATTTTAAAAAGAGTTTTGAATTTTCTGTGCATATGTAAATGTGCCCATTTTTGCAAATTGTCTATAGACAACATTATCCGAAAACAAGAGCAGTAACTATGGCAAATTTAAAATTTATTGTTAGTTTTCTAACATTTCATTAACAAGTATCTTTGTAAACAATAGTATAAAGCTAAAGTATTAGGTTGGTGCAAAAATAATGACGTAATGTCGTTTTTTGACGTTAAAAATACGTCAAAAACGACATTAAGTCATTATTTTTGCACCAACCTAATACCTAAAATTCAATATTAGAATGCTTAAAATATTTTAAATTTTAAAGATTACTGGAAAAGATATTTATGTTGTACTTGTAATTTTATAAGTAATTCCCCCTTGCATATATCTCACAAACATCAGTTTATTGATAGATGTGTCAACATCTCATAAAAACACAGACTTGATGTTAAAAATGTTTTTCTGTATTTTTTAAATACAAGTAATATTTGCCTCAAATCAGATTAATTAAACTTTAAATCAGTTAATTTCCCTCAAATAAAGTTTCATAAAGTATTTTATTTATCAAAAATTTTTTCAATAAAGAGAATTCAGGGGTGTTGACATTTGTCAATAAGGCCTATTTTTGTGATTTTACTGACAATAATAAAAAAAAATTCCAGTAGATTTAAATTCTGTTTGAAATACAGCAAAGTTTTTTTGCTTATTGGAAATATTAAATTTAATCTTAGGTTGCAATTAAAACTAAATTAAAAGTTTCAAGAAAGATTTTCCATTTTAAAATGCATTTAAAACCTTATGTATTGCTTTTTTGAAGGAGGTAGACACATACACGTGAGAGTATGTGTGGGAGTGGGAAACAAGTGTGAAAGCTCTAGAGAGGTGTAACAGAAGAAGAAGAGGAAGGCCTAAAGGTGGAGGTGGGGATTAAAATTTAACAGAGAAAAGTTTTAAAGAGAGGAGTTAAATAACGGTTTAAAAGAGTGAGATACAGATAAATATGAATTATTTTCAGGTGCATAATTCGCTACCGATTCGCTGACCTAAAATTAAAAAACTTACACCAGAAACATGTGGATACATTTGTGGTGACAATATGCACAATAAAATACGATACAATCTAAATTTAAAATCCAGCCAATTCATACTGCCCATGTATAGGTGAAAATTTTCCATCTGCTTTGCATTACTAACCTTATGTATACAAGAAAAGAGAAGATGAGAGAGAGGAAAAAAAAGCAGGGGGTCGGCAGGGAGCATTTATAAGAGAAATGTGTAATCAAGAATAATTAGACAAAGCAAATAGTATCACCTACAGGTTACAAATTTAACAAACAAAAAATATTTAAGAATATTCAATGAAGTAAAGACCTACTATGTATATGCCCCAAAACACATACATAAACACACAACATATCTATACATACTTGCACATACATATACACACACACATATACATACATAGATGTGCAGTTATATAGAAAAATAGGAAAGTACATGTTAGATAAATAATCCAGTCCTTTAGTATTTTTGTTTTTATTTAAAAAAAAAAAAAAAAAAAAAAAAAAAAAAGTAAAAAAGAAAAAGAAAAAAAAGTGCTCCATACAGAAGTAGAGCTTAACTTATAATTATTTAAAAAAAAATATGATTCCTTCACTACATAAGAGTTCTCATGTTTTAAAAACGAGAGCCAAAAACCTCAATATAATTATTAAAATTAAATTGAATTAAAGTACAAGCCCCTGTTTCATTCACAAGTGAAAATTTAGGTATAACCAATCTTGAAATTTACGCATCTTTATAAGCATGTTCATTCGCAAAATTAATTACTATGAAAACAGCTGGGGCGACCATTTTGATAAGGGGCTTAAGAGTTAATTTTTATCCACATATCAGTCACTTTCAGAAAGAGGTCAAGCTGAGGTAGGGTCAGGGTATCCATTTCAAAGCGAATGATGGCATTCATGTATGCACATCGTCTGGTCAGTCACAGCGAAAGATAGCTTTTGGCACTATATTATGCGTAAATTCCAACTTGATTATAGTTAACTACTTTACTCAATGTGTAAAATCTATATGCCCACTAAATCTGCAATTTTGGCAGAGTCAAATGCTCCTTAGGTACATTGAAACTTTCATTATTCTTTTTCATCCAAGTAGCGTCATTGTATGTAAGTATTGATCTTGACGCTAAAACAATGTCCAGATCATTTTCCATGATTTCAGTTTATCTTGTGAAATTAAGGCTATTAATTAATAGTTTCTCCAAAATATAAGGGTAAAAATCCAAGATGTCAAATTGGATGAAAGTAGTGTTCCTTTTATTTAGGAACCATTTAATCGTCTCTGCCAAGTCCTTCCAATGGTTGACTGAATATTTATCCAGGACACATGTTATTTTCTTAAGAATGTTTTTAGAAATTAATCCCAACTCAGATTTTGAGGGATTAATTAAACGGGACTGCAAGCTATTGATAAAGTTTGGTTTATGATCTTTGAATAGAATGTATTAAATTTACCCATTTTGTTAGCAAATTTGGAGATGTTTTCATTGATAGAGGATAAAGTGCTATTGTCTGTCTTTCTTATAAGAGCTAGTAATTTTGTCAGTGATTAGTTTGTCATATTCAGAGGGTTTAGTTTTATAAATATTTTTGGATTTGTCGGCTTTAATCCATAATTTTATGGAGTTTTATGTTTTTAATGATTTTACCAATTATAGCTTGGAAGTAGTTTGAAGAATTTATGAACTTAATCTTCCTAATTAAGCAAATCACCTTCAAAAGCTTCAAGCAGCTTGTTACAAGGTGGAGTTTTCTGGGATTTCAGGTTATAGGTTTCATGATTTAGCTTTTGGTCATCTTTGGGATTTAGGAAGAAAAATGTTTTCCACCTCATTCTTATATATATATATATATATATATATATATAGATAAGTGTATGTATGAAAAGAAAAATGAGAGGGAGATAGATACACTATACAAATGTTCAAAGTGGATTAAATTTATTTTCTTATTACAAAACTGAAATTGTTGGACTAATTGAATTGTTTTGAAAAGATTCTTTTTAATAAGAGAATACCAACTCAGTGAAAAGCAATTATGAACTTAAATGAAAAAAAAAAAAAAAAAAAAAAAATGTGAGAAGTGTGTGCATGCGTGAGGGCAATAGACTCTTATTACACTTTTTACAAGTACTCTTAGGAAAAAGACCAAACCGAGTTTTGCAAAGAAACTAACATTTATTAATGAGAAAATTTTTTTTTACAAAGTAAATTATAGGCCTTTCATAAAGTATCTTTGTACACTTAAAATTATCAAGGCAGATTAATAGTTTGTTGTGCAGGAATATGTAGCATAGACCTTGTTGAAGGTGTATGAAACATAAAAAGGCATATAGAAAGGGGTTTTAGCTACTTTCTTTTAGAGCAATAGTTCATGTAAATCAATTTCTTAGCAACTAAAGAAATTTCCTTACTTTAAAAAGTTCAAATTTGATTGTTCAAAAGGTCAAAAGTCAAAGGATGATCAACCTCAAGCAATGCAGGTTCTCTGGCTCCTTAAAATAAGATTCTCAAATATAAAAAAAGAAAAACATTTGGATGACAAAAAAAAAATTTGTAGTTATTTTTTTATTTTGTTTTTTTTACAGTGTATATAATATAAATTTTGTGTTATTGCTAAACCTTTGTTGAACTTTTTGTGTTTTGTTGTGCTATTGATACACGAATAAACTATTATTGAATAAAGGGCAAGTTAGCCAGTACAATAAAGTAGTGGTTTTGTAAACAATGTATGTGTGAATTGCTTTTCATAGGTGTGCTGAATTTTTTTTTATTAGGTTTTTAATTTTTTTTGTAATAAGTAATACTAGCTTATGAAAAATCAGAAGTTCTATCTAAGATATTGGACAGTTTATATTAAAATTTTCCACAGAAGTTAGAAGACTGGTCTGAAATGTAGTAAAATTAAATAGAAAATCTCAAACAAATATACTTTGGTCATATATCAAACTTACATATACACACAAGAGAAAACGAGGGCAGGGTGCATGTTCTGGCATCTATTAGTCAGTTTGAACTGCTCTCTCACTCTCATGACCCTTGGTTGAGACTAAAATAAATTTGATAAATATGTGTGCAGAAAGATTCAAATTACATTATTTTATGTTTTGTCATCCAATAAGTTGCAATTACTGAAACCTTCCAACTCCTTTCCTTAAAATGCCAAAACAATCAAAGTTCTTTTCATCTAATGCTAATTAACTTTTCTTATTGTAATTGGCAATTGAACTTTTAGGTCTAGTTTTATTAAACCACACACAAAACATTTAACTTTGAATGATCTACCAAATAAAAAAGCCGACGTAGGACATTGGTACCTTAGATGTTCTCAAAGTACTTTCTTTGGAATCTCATTTATCTCAATATTTCTTCCACTTTACAAAAGAGTTACCAAAGTTTTTCATTTAAACTGTCAAATTGGTTTGTGGTGTTCATCTTAATCTTATTAATGGTATTTTATTGTAGATTTTAGCTTTGGGAGGAAAAAAAATCATAGGGAAATCTGGACTCTAAGGTGGCACCAAAATTTTTCTATTAATATATCTAAATTACTTCAAATACCAAAGATGTATTTCCATACATCCTTCCTAAGCTTAGTTTTGTCTTGTATGGAGCCTATTGGTAAGACATGAAGAAGATTGCCTTATAGTTTTGTTTGTATGAGAACATCTAGTCAACTAGACAGACAAACATAAGATGAAAAAATTTGATAGTGAGGCATGATCAGTGACATAATCAAAACAAGGAAATCTTTTGAAACTTTTCTGGAGAAAAAAAAAAGAAAAAAGACAAACTACATCTTTTTTAATCATATAAACACTGGTAACACAAACTTAAACAGGTCATCTGAAGTGTGTAGATTATGCCATACACTTTAATAGAATTTGCACTTATTCAGAGACACAAACTTTAAAATAGGTACCCCCATGAAATCGCTTAAAAAAAAAAAAAAAAAAAAAAAAAAAAAAAGCAGCACAGCTTGATGAAAAAGACACCAACCTTGCCGAAAACAAAATTTTATCATCTAAATGCTTATGTTATTATTAAGAGGAAAGACCAAAGTTTTTAATTATTTAAAAAAATTTTTCCTTCTTTTTAAAAAAAATCATCTCCTTTTATAAGCAAAAAACAACGACTTCTGTTCACTGAGAGAATTTTCTGATTAGTCACACCATTCAGGGGAGGGAAGAACATTAGAATAGCTTCTAGTCATTGATGTAGATTTTTGCTGGCTACTTTTTGGTAATTTTTCTTCGACAGATCGCACACAAAACACAAACATTTTTTCGGGGTACCTGATTATCTCTTTCACTACAAGAACATTCTAAATTTTGATTAAAAAAAAACCTTGTTTCTCTTTGTATCAGCGGAACTAGTAAATAACAGACAATTTTTAGCCCGTTTTTTTTTGTATGACACACATTAATTTGGAAAATCTTACAAAAATATAAATAATTGTTGGATGTTAATGAAACTTTCAGGAACTATTCACAGTTGATCAAAATTATTTTTATTTTTTTTTTATTAAAGTCATGGCAGAAATATATATTTTTTAAATATTTATTACTGTCCCCCCATAACTAATTTTATGAAAACGCTAGAAATTCAACCGCATCGGGTTTAGTGATTACAATAGTTAAAAGCACAAGGCTTTGAAGAATGCAAATCATGTTTTTTTTTGTTTTTAATTGGACTCCCCTACCTGAAAATCAGCTCTGAATTGTAACATACAAAACTCAATAAAACAAAGATATTATTTAATTTCATTTGCTTTTAGTTGCTTTTATGAATATGGACAATATTTTCTGAAAGCAAAAACTTTTTTCGATGAAAGTTATTTGTTATTTCTTAATTATAATAGATTTTTACATTTAAGTTGTTAAAATATGATAAAATTAGTTAAAAGCCGCATCGGGTTTCCTAAGTCTCCTTATGAGATAGATCTCTTTTTTTTTTTTTTTTTTTTTTTTTAGTGCATTGTAAATTGTATCATTTTGACTAATCAGAAGATCCACAGTAATTAAAAAATATGATTTTGTGTTTATAATCTTTATGATCTTATTTTTATATTAATCTCGGTTATGACATTTTTCCATAAATGAAATATCAAAATTAATAATAAAATGAAAGGAAATACAAATAACACAGTAAAATGTAATAAATATACATAAAATTATAGTATTTTATGTACACTTCTGATAAAATTTCATAAGAAAGGTACCTATAAATTAATTAGATACCTTTCTTATGAAATATGAAATTTAATGTCACTCTTAACAGTCTTATTTTAATTTATTTAGAATATATTTTCCATAAAGCATCGTAAATGTAAAGGTGAAAGCTAAGTACAAAAAAAAAAAAAAAAAAAAAAAAAGAAAAAAATTTAGAGCAATGAAAGTTTTCCTTAAAAATAAAGAGGTAAATAATTTGTTCACTTAAATGTAAATTATTTCAATTTTCTCCTTCCGTATAACAAATTAGCCTCACGGAATTTGTAAATGTCATTCATCACCTGTCAAGTGACACGAAAGTTTATGACCTGCATTGTTTATTTTCAAATTACATCTTTTCGGCACAAAAGCTAAGTTAAGCTTGGTTCGAAATATTTTAAATAAACATTATAATTTCTTATTTTCTTAAAATAAGTTTTGAAAAAATGATAATTGATATTTAAAAGAATTTCAAAGTGAGATTTCCAGTTTTTTTTATAAAATGGAAAAAAAATGGTAAATTTTGTCAACTCAAAAAAAAAAAAAAAAAAAAAAAAAAAAAAAATTTTTAACGAAAATTTCAGACGTGCCAGGGACGATTGAAAAATGGAAAAAAAATACCAAAATACTTTGATCTTTCCTCTTAATAATAACAAACATTTAGAAAATAAAATTTTGTTTTTGTCAAGTTTGTCGTCTTTTTAATCATGCTATACTTTTTTTTTAGTGATCTTGTGGAGGTACCTACTTTAAAATCATGTTTGGTACAGAAATGACATCTGAATAAAGGACAGTGTATGAATCAAAAAGAAAAAGTTAAAGTGCTTTTCCTCTCTCTTTTTGTACACTTTCCTTTAATATCTTCCTCTAGTCAAATCATGCTGAAAACACTAATTATTGTTTGATCACCAAAGTTAAGCCTGGGGAACACTGATAGTAGTTGCAATCACTTACATCTGAAATTTGGTTGATAAGCCATAACAAATAAAACAAAAAGAAATCAAATTGATCCCTCAATATCTACAACTCAGGGAAATCAACTGAATACTAAAATCATGAGGGGTAGCTTTTTAGGCTTATCTGTTCTTTTGATGAGGGGGTGAAGTGGAACAATGGTGATGTGAAGAGGTGCATGGTGAAAGTTGGAGATACCTGTAGAATATGGGTTGCAGGTGAAGGAGAAAAGACTTCAAGTAGGTTCTAGATTCACCTTTGAAATCTGGCTCATCTAATATAACATTAATATAAAAAGTAGAATTCAGAATTTCTTTTCTTTAACCTAACTAATCAAGCTAGAAACAGGATCTGAAAATCCGTTTAAGGAGGCACTTTCAAAAAAAAAAAAAAAAAAAAAAAAAAAAAGATAATTAGAGCCTTGCAACTGAATGCTACTCCGACTTTCAATACATCAAAAACAAAGCTAGTATCAATTTCATCATAACTGTTCAGACTCCTAATTTTCTCCAGACAATGGCGAACAACTCCACTCTCAATGAGGTCTCAGGCTTATAAACATTTATCACCCGAGTACAGTTAATTTTTGTTGGTTAGTTGTTTTTATTTAGTAGCATATCAAGCTCTAAATATTTTGTATGCAACAGTTTAATTTTTCTCAGAGATATTGTATAGTGATACAAGTTTTACTCATTAACCCTTAACTGGGGGAGAAGAGATTGATTCATATCTATCTCAAGGGTATTTGCATGTAAGTGAATATAACGAACTCAACAAGAACTGGAACCCTGCACTTTGATCAACAATTACTAGCTATTATCCATTACCCCATCTGCGCACAGTAGTTTAGAGCACCTGGTATTCCCAAGTGATCACTCATCTAGATACTGACTAGGCTCATCGGTGCTTAACTTTGGTTACTGTATATGGTTGTAAGCCATAATGCAGTCAAGGTAAGAGTTTTGAATATATATATATATATATATATATATATATATATATTAGATAGATAAGCTTACAACTGTCCATTTTCTTTTTTATCTACAAAACAGTTTAGCAAATATATGTATTTTTTTAAAATTAATTTGGATATTTTATTTACATTTGCTAACCTAAGACTATGTCAAATACACACACACACACACATATATATATATATTAAATGTGAATGTCACTGTATAACACTTTTTCAACTTTACTCCTAGAGGCCATGGCCCAGCATATCATACCATTTTGGAATCAGGCAGACTGTGAGCAAATTAAAAACATTCTGGCCTAGATCCAGGCCTGCAATCCTGAAATTTTGGATTCCCAAATTTTTATTATTGCAATTGTTTTTGGTAATTTTTTTTTTTTTTTTAATGTCATTTTTTGCAACAAATTCTTTTGTACGAAAACAATTTTTGTAACTAGGAAATAAACTTGGGAATAATCAAATTGTGAAATCCACTGAAGGTCATCCATGGAATAAAAATAGTTGTTTGTACAGAAATTAAGGACCTATGTACATGAAACTGTCTTTAAATTAAGTGGTGGCAAAAGAATTATCATTAAACTTTTAAAAAGGTAAGTTTAAATATTAATGCAATAATTAAATACAGCGATCAGTTTTGAGTTCTTCTGTAGTTTATTGTTGCATGTCATATTTACTCCTCCCTACCTACTGTGATGAAAACCCAATCAAGTGCCCTGCAGGAGCTAGCTTAAATGCCACCCAATAGGGCAGCTTTTAAGCTAGTAAAATAAATATATATATATATATATATATATATATATATATATATATATGAGCAATAATGACATTTCCAGATCCAAAGAACCCTTTGAACTAGAAAACCAAAGTTATGAGTCCTTGCATACATGCTAAAAAATTCCTCTTAAGCTTATATGAGGCTGGATTAAAAAAAAAAAAAAAAAAAAAAAAATGTACATTTCAATTAACCCACCACTGATACATTTATGATACCTTTGCTTGTTTTTCCTCTCCCTCCTCCTTCACATCCTCCCTTCCTACAACACCCAACGTCATGCATTTATTTATTTATTTATTTTTTTAAAATAATAGTGTTTATTATTATTTTTTTTTTTTTTTTTTTTTAAATAAAGTGTTGGGAGGTCACTTGATAAATATTGCCTGAGGATACTTTAAAGTTGAAACCAAGGTAGTGGATTCAACTGCTCTAATTTTTAAAGATATATGTGTATGTATGTATGTATGTGCAATACTTATTGGAACGCGGTCAATAACAGTGATAGAGCTAACATATTTAGTTGGATTGATATGATTGAAGAGCCTTCACCACAGCTGGAGGTGTTCATCTCAGCCACATACATAAAAAAATACTTTACAAGATAAATCTTAAGCAATGTCACTATTTGTTGATCAGCATAAAATTGGGACTACGTATATATAAAGTTTGTGTGAAAAACTTTACATACACAGTCCCAATTTTAAGCTGATCAACAAATAGTCACATTGCTTAAGATTTATCCTGTAATGTGTTTATATATATATATATATATATATATATATATATATATATATATATAAATTGGGTCTACATGTATATAAGGTATAGGTTTCTCAAGTAAACTTTAAGGTCCAACTTAATATGAATAAAAACTCAAAAAAGGATTATAACAATATGTGATACTATATGTAGAAAAGGTATTTCTTATTAAGCTTAGTACTTTTACTTCAGAGTTTTGTTTTATCACAATTTATTTAGATAAACCAATTCAAAAACGAACATGGAAATGGTGTGGATGCCGAAGCACTTGGATATTGACCCCATTCACCAACAGCTGCCAGAGATTGTCATTGGCGAATCATCCTGTTGAACTATTTCAACAATTACAAGGACAGAATTGCTAACTACTACTGGGCTCTCTTGAGCTGCACAAGTTCTAGTATGTTTGAATATATAGAATAATATACAGATTCTGACATGTCTATGCAAAAATTGGAAAATTTATTTGTTAAAAATAGCTAATAAAAGGTTTTCACGTGGCACTTGTTGGCTACAAGACGACAGAAGCCAAGAGTGTCACGAGAAGAGTTTTTCAAGGAGTTGGAAAAGCTGAAAAACTGTAACTTCAGGGACCATATACTGCTGAAGAATGTGGCAGTGAAGTAATGTGAGACGACTTCATTACAGGCATAGGTTCACATCCCATACAGCCAAGTCTCCTGGAAAGCTAGTTCAGAAGCTCAAATGGCAGCAATAGTTGATTGGGAACCCACAAAGGTATTCGAGAGTGGTTATAAACATCTGGTCAAACCTAATGAACAATCAATAACTGCGACCTATGAAGCAAAACGTAAATGCTTTTTCTGTGGATTTCACTATCATTCGCGGAACCGCTGTCCTGCTAGCGAAACTACTTGTAAAAAAAAAAAAAAAAAAATAAAATAAAATAAAATAAATGCTCAAAGCAAGGATATGTCAGTCTAAACCTTCAAATTAATTAGCAACAGTGGCCAGTCCTTATATAGTGACCACGCTTACTAACATGCCACAGGAACTTTACCCCACAGTGATACATGTAATTGTTAATGAGAGGGGGGGAAACTGTAGACAGTACTCTTTAATTCTGTGTATTAAATGCAGAAGAGATAGAAGAACCGTCACTATTTTCTAATTTATGTAAGCCCATTAACAAGGAAGATCAGGCCTTCATCACTAAAGAAATTCAGAAGTTGCTTTCTAAAGGCATGATTGAAGAAAACATTTCAACATGACGAGCCCAGCTAGTAGTGGTGAAGGACCCTAACTGCCATCATAAAAGATGAATATGCATAGATTACTCACAGACGATAAACCTATACACAGAACTGCCAAGAATTGATGAAATGATTAATGACTTTGCTAGATACAGTATTTTTCTCAATTTGACCTCAAAACACCAGCAAGTGCCGCTTAAAGAATCAGATAAAAAAATACATTGCTTCGAGGTGAATGGTCGTTGTTTCAGTTCTATAGAATTCCGTTTGGGGTCAAAAACGGGGCTGCCTCGTTCAGGAGAGCTATTGACAGAATTATGGAGTGCGTTCCTTACATCGACGATATCACAATTGCAGGGCGCACGCAGACGGGACATGACCAAAACGTAATCAAGTACCTGGAGGCTATGACGAAAGCTAAACTTACCCTCAACAAGTCAAAATCTGTGGCTTCGGTACGCTCCATCAATGTGTTGGGATACAGTGTCGGCGATGGAGTTATTAAGCCTTATCCAAAATGACTTTGTCCCTTAAGAGAGCTACCTCCACCAGAAAACTTGAAATCATTAAAAAAAAAAGGGCGTTAGGCATGTTCGCATCTTATGCGAAATGGATGAACGAATTTGCCAATAAAATTCGTCCTTTAATAGAAACAAAAAAATTCACACTTTAGAAGAGGGCACACGCAGCTTTCATTCAATTAAAAAAAGAATGGGAGGCGCACTACAACAAGTGGACGAAAGCTTACATTTCGAGGTTGAGTGCGACGCGTTATATGTCGCCATTTCTGCAGTCCTCAACTAAGGCGGACGCTCAGTAGCACTCATGTCAAAAACACTACAGGGGAGAGAATTAAAATATAAAGATATCAACATAGTAGAGAAGGAGGCGACGACAATTATTGAGGCGATTCGCAAGTGGAACCATTATATGACGACAACATTTCACCCTAGTTACTGAACAAAGATCGGTGGCCTTCATGTTTAGCAACGAAAGGCGTACAAAAATTAAAAATGCTAAGATTCAAGAGTGGCAGTTTGAACTTGTAGCATTTGACAACACAATAAAATATCATCCTGGCACGGAGAATGTAGTTCCTGACACATTTAGCCGAGCTTACGCTTGTTTAGCCATTACCACTTCAGACCTTACCGACATTCACAATGGACTATGGCATCCCGAAATTACTCTAATCCTGTATTTTGTTAGAGCAAAATTAGCTTCTTTACAGAGGAGATAAAAAGTGTGCTTCTTGCAAAGTCTGTGCAGAAATTAAACCTTCTTTATCGCCCACCAGAAGGCACTCTTATCAAGGCGACCAAACCCATGGAACGACTAAGTATCAACTTCAAGGAATTCCTTGAATTTTTGTCCCGCGTAACACGTATTTACTTGTAGTAATTGACGAATACTCGGTTTCCATTCGTCTTCCCATGTCCAAACATGTACACATCAGTCAATTCCTAGATCTATTGTCGAGCTTAGCTCCATATCACCCAACCGGGAACGCACAGGTTGAACGATTTAACGGCTTTATATTGAAGACGATTCGTCCTGCCTAACCCGCATTTCCTGTGGAGTTACGTATTTAAAAATGACTAAAAGTTTATTTATCACCTGTCTATATTGCTGAGATGAGTTATAGTAACTATTTACACTATCTCCATCGTTCGGACTGTTGTCCTCATTTTTATTGCCATATTCACAACGTTTCGACTGTTGTATGATCCGGCCTTCTTTAAGTGATATAGGTTCGAATTTCGGACTGAACCCATTATTTCGAACAGTCTACTTCCGTGAACTAAAATAGTTCGGTTTGAAATTACAACGTATATCACCTGAAGAAGGCCGGAGCGTACAACGGCTGAAATTTAATTATGGCAATAAAAATGAGGACAACAGTCCGGACGATATATATATATATATAGTGTATAAAAGTTTATTTATATATGCAAATTAATTTTTCTTATATTCAGATTAGCTTTAGGCCATTAACTTTAGAACAGAACCGAAATTTAAGTTCAAAGATGTTTAAATTATTTAAATTGCGTTTTATTGCATTTATATTTCTTTTTTTTTTAGAAAAGAATCGGTGGTGGTACCTACATACAAAGATAACCATGCTGAATAAAGGACTTAAAGAATTAAGCCAATGTTTAATTAAATAAAATAAATTAATAGGACTTCATCTTTAAATAATTAAATCCCTAAAATGTAGGCGTTTACTTTTTGCTACCCACATTTTTTTTTTATCATTTTACGACTGCATAATTCTGTTTTTAAATTAATAAAATCGCATCGATTACTTGCCCTTGAAAGGCATCACAACAGTTTACTTACATAGACCATAGCACAATAATATTATAGATTTAAAAAAAAAAACAAAAAAAAAAACTAGTTATTGTTTTATGAAAGTCAACTCCTCGCAACCCAGCTTGGGGAAATTTTATATTGCTGCGTCAAACTAACTGCAACATATGACCGCATCAATAGAGAAACTTCATTAGTCCAGAAAATCTAATGTAAACCTCATCAGGTGTATGACAAGGAGGGAATAAGAGCCCATGTCCTGCGCAAGCAGAGATGTGGACAAATGGTTTGGTTTGGTTGTTGGATTTAACGGCATGTCAACTCCTATTTGGGTCAATTTATGCCGAAGCCTTATTAATTTATGAATTTAAGTTGGTTATTTTGTATAAAAGGTTGAGAGGCTGTTGGGTTTCATAATCTGTGTTTTTTGGGATTACTTTTTCTTGTGACTATTTCTGATTGTGTATTTTAATATTTACATTCGTACATGCATATATATGTCTATAAGCACATACATATACATTATTTGAAAGGATTATATTTTATTGAGGATCTTTATTTCCCTGAGAAAACTGTATATATTTTCTGTGTCTGTATTTTTGAATATTTCTTTTAACCCTTTTCCATTGAGATATTTTTGTCTTGTTCCGGTTATGATTTTGCATTCCAATAGAATATGTTTAATTGTGATTAAGCTTCCACATCTACATTTTGGCGGATTTGTCTTTTTTAATATATAAGAATGGGTTAAGTATGTGTGTCCTATATGTATTCTGGTTATGACGACTTGTTTTTTCCGAGTATTTCCAATATTATTTCCCCATTTTCCTATTTTAGGTTTAATTTGAAATAGTTTATTTCCGGTTTGGTTTTTCCATGAATTTTGCCACTTGTTTCTTATGTATTTATTTATTTTAGATTTTAAGTCTGTATATGGAATTTGAAGATTTTCGTCTATTGTCATTTTTAAAGATGATTTAGCAGCAATATCTGCCCTATCTCCTCCTCGGATGCCGACATGGCTAGGAATCCAGCAGAAGATGATATTTTTGCTTTTTTCCATTGAATGTAGTTTATATAGAAGACTTTGTATTAATGGATTTTCCAGTCTTTTCCCTTTTAGGGATGTTAATACAGATAATGAATCTGAGAAAATAATGTAGTTTTCTCCTTTGTTTTTTGATATGAAATTTAGTGCTAGTTTTATTGCGTAGGCTTCTGCACTGAAAATAGATGCTTCATTTGGCAACCGTTTTTTGATAATTGTTTTTTTAATTATTGCTGCGCTGCCTGTTTTTTCTTCGTCTTTTGAGCCGTCCGTGTAAATACTTTCGTAGTTTTGATATTTTTCTTTTATTTTTGAGAATTTTTCAATGTATATTGTGGGGTGTGTTTTTGATTTTGATAATTTGTTTAAACTTAATATTATGTTTGGATTTTTGATTATCCATGGTGGTATGTTTGATTGGTTGGTTTTAAGTATTTGATTAGATTGTATATTATTTTCTTGGATGATTCCTTCTATTCGGAATCCTAATGTTTTGATTTTATTTGTGTTAAGATTAAATTTCTCTTTGTGATTTGGTGTAAGTACACAATCGTGTGTGGGGTTAGAAGGACAGGAAGAGAGTTTTAGATAGTATTGAGTTGCTAGTTTCTCCATTCTTAGTTGTAATGGGGGTTCGTTTGCCTCTACATGTAGACTCTCTATAGGTGAGGTGGGATAGGCTCCTAGAGCTATCTGAAGGCCTTCATGGTGTATTGTGTTTATTGTTTTCAGATAAGACTTTCTAGTTGATTGGTAGACCATGCTGCCATAGTCCAGTTTGGAGCGGATCAATGTTCTATAAAGTTTAAGAAGGGTTTCTTTGCTAGCTCCCCATTCTGTATGGGCTACTGTTCGCAGTAGTTGGAGAGCTTTAAAACATTTTATTTTTAGATAATTGATATGTGGTCTGAAGGTCAGTTTGCTGTCAAAGATCATTCCTAGAAATTTATATTGCTGAACTACAGGTATTTCTTCATTTCCTAGTTTTAGAGTTGGGTTATTGTGTAATTTTTTCATTTGACAGAAGTGTACAGATTTTGTTTTTGTTTTTGATATTTTAAAACCGTTTTCGAGTGTCCATTTGTTTATTTGATGTAAGCATTGTTGAAGTTGTCTTTCTGCTGTGTTGAGGTTTCTCGATCTGTAATATATTGTAAAATCATCAACATAAAGGCTACAGTGTATTCCTGATTTGATGTTTTTTATTATGTCATTTATTTTTACTTTGAAAAGTGTAGGGGAGAGTACACTTCCCTGTGGTACTCCCTCTTCTTGCTTTTGATAATCAGAACGTGTAGCATCTATTTGTACTTGGAAGAGTCTATCTGTTAAAAATCCTTTTACAAAGTTTGGTAGTCGACCTCTTAATCCTAGTTTATGCAGATCTTTCATTATACCATGTTTCCAGGTTTGATCAAATGCTTTTTCTATATCAAAGAATATAGCTATTAGATGTTGTTTGTTTAAATTGGCCTCTCTTATGGCTGTTTCTAGTCTTATTATGTGATCTATTGTACTTCTTCCTTTATTATATCCGCATTGATATTTTGATATGTGTTTTCCTTCTTCTAGAAACCAACTCAATCTGGCGTTGACCATTCGCTCCATTGTCTTACATAGACAGCTTGTTAATGCTATTGGTCGGTAACTTTGTGGGTTGTTTCCCTCTCTTCCTTCTTTGAGTATGGGAATAATTACTGATTCTCTCCATATTTTGGGAAATTTCCCAGTAGTCCAAATATTGTTAAAAATATTCAAAAGGTATTTCAGCGATTCTTGTGGTAGTTGTTTAATAAATTCATAGTGGATTTGGTCTGGGCCTACTGCTGTATTATGGGATTTTTTTAAGGCTTCTATTAGTTCTGCTTCGGTGAATAGATTGTTGTAGGCTTCTGTATTTTTAGATGTAAAATTTAGTTGGTTATTTATATCTTTTTGTTTACACTTTTGTAGGTTTTGATTTTTGCTCATTTTAGAGTTTTCTGCAAATGTCTCTGCTAGTAGATTTGCTATCTCTTTTTTGCTAGTTACTTTAGTGTTGTCCTTTTTAAGATGTATTATTGGGTATATTTGATTTTTCCCAGCTATTTTTCTCATCATTTCCCATATTGTCTTGGTTTTGGAATGTGTATTTAGGCTATTTACATATTTTTTCCAACATTCCCTTTTTGCTTCTTTAACAGTTTTCCGTGCTACTGCTTTGAGTTTTTTCATTTCAATCAAATTTTGGGTTGTGGGTTCCTTTTTGAATTTTCGCAATGCTGCTTCCCGGTTTCTGACTGCTTTTTGGCAGTTTTTGTCAAACCAGGGTTTAGTTTTTTTATAATTATTTTGCTTTTTTGGTATATTTTCTGAGGCAATGGTTATTAATGTTTTGGTAAAATATTCTATCGAGTTGTCTGTGTCTTTTGACTGTATCAGTAATTGTTTACATTTGTTTTTGAAACCCTCCCAGTTGGCTCTTTTCAGTTTCCATCTGACGGGGCCTATCTTTTCTTCCTTGGCAGGCTTTTGATTTTCTAGAATGATCGGGTAATGATCACTGCCACATGTGTCACTATGTGTTTTCCATGTATAATCCATACAAATTTCTGGATCGCATATACTTAAGTCTATTGACGATTCTGTTCCATTGGAGGGATTAAGGTAGGTTGAGGATTTATGATTTAATAGACATAAGTTATGGGTGTTAATTATTTCTTCCATTATTTTACCTTTAGTATCTATTTTTTTGCTATTCCATATAGGATTATGACTGTTAAAGTCTCCTAGTAAGATTCTGGGTTTAGGGAGTTGCTCCATCAAGTTGTTTATTTCTGTTGTATTTATTGGTTCCTGTGGGGGTATATAGATGGAAAGAATTGTGATGGTTTTATCTAGTGTCACTTGTGTTGCTATTGCTTGTAATTTAGTTTTAATGTGTACTTTACTTTGCGGTATGTCATTTCTAATCAATATTGACACTCCTCCATTAGCTCTATGTCCTGTATTGTGGTTATAGTGGTATTGTTTATAATTTTTAATTTTTAAGTTGGCATTTTCTTGTAAAAAAGTTTCCTGTAAGCAGATGACAGCTGGATACAGTAGTGACATAAGTATGAGTAGGTCATTGTAATTAGATTTTATTCCACGACAGTTCCATTGCAGGATCTTATGTGCCATGATTATACTTTCATTTTTTGGGGGTAAAGTTACCTGCTAGGTTTATATCATTTGTCCTCTCTAGTTTTTTTCCATCTCTTGAGTTTTTAGAAGCTTTGTCTTCAACTGCTTGTGGTATCCTTCGGTCAGATTTTTGGTTTTGTTTTGAATTTTGTTTGTTTTCTTTCTCTTCTATTTCCATATATTCCATAGGCTCAAATTTATTTTCATTTGATATATTGATTCTTGATTTTGAATTAGATCTTGATCGGGTGCTTTCTTGCTCTGTTGTCATTTTTTTTTCTTTTTGTTTATTTTTCATTTTCTTAGTTTGGGAAGAAGAGGGTTCGCTGGAGTTTTGTTCTATGTTTTCTTTCCAAAGTTTTTTGCCTTCTTCTGGGTTTATTCCATTTGATCTGGATTGTTGAGTTTTATTTTGATCCAATTTAAGTTCAATTAAAAAGGTTTTTAATTCTTCGAGGAAAGCTTTTAATTCTTTGCATAAATTTGTTATTTCAACTGAACCTTTTATTTTATCTTCATTGTTTATTTTATTTGCTTTTTGTGCCATGGAAGCATAGGTGTTTTCTTTTATGTTATTTTTAACTTCCTTTCGTGCTTCTATGAAAGATATATTTTTTTTGTATTTTATTCTAATTATTTCTTTCTCCTGTTTATATATACTGCATTGTTTTGAAAGAGCAGAGTGGTTTCCCAAACAGTTTGAGCATAGGCTCTCATTTGGGCAGTTCTCTTCTTTATGTTCAGGTTCTTTTTCATTACATTTTCCACATATTCTTTTATTTCTACAGGAATCTCTGTGATGCCCAAATTTGTGGCATCTATAGCATTGAAGAGGGTTTGGTACGTATTGTTCTACTTTTATACTTTCATATCCAATTTTAATTGTTGTTGGAATTTGGGGGGAGTTGAAAGTTATAATGTAGGTATTAGTTTGTATCTCTACTTCATTTTTCTTTATTGTTATTCGTTTGACATTTGTAACTCCTTGAGTTTGGAGTTCTGTTTTTATCTCCTCTAGAGTGCACAGGGAGAGCTCCTTGCTTTTTACTACTCCCTTTGAGAAATTTAGGGTTTGGTGTGGGTAGGCTTTTATTTCTATTTCTTGTAGTTTTTTTTGTCTTATTAATGTGTCCGCATATATCTTTTTTTCTACTTCTACTAGTAGTGTTCCATTTTGCAATTTTTTTACATTTTTTGGTATAATGATATTTGATATTGCTTTTTGTATTTTAAATGGTGAAATTTCTGTTAATGCTTTTTTGCTTATTGCTTCAAGTACAATAAATCGTGGAAAGTTTTCGCTGTCATTTTCTGTTTCAGAGTCGTTATCCACATGTGGTCTCTTGGAAGATTTCTTTTTTTCCATTGATTGTTTTTATTTTTTTTTCATCATTCTCGCTCCCTACCCACCGCGGAGTCCAGTATTGGGACATGACAAGGGGGAAACCCATTCGCCTTGCCATGTCGGGGCTACGTGAATGGTATACTCTCTTTGGGAGGAGTCTATGAGCATGCGTGTTCCTTTGTTTCCGTTTTCCAAGTATTACGGCTGTGAAGGTTTAGCAAGTGTGTCAGATCCTTTTTTTCTCCCAAATTGATTGACCCTCAGCCACCGCCTTCCATCACATATTTAGGGTTAAGTGTTAGTTTTGGTTGGGAAGAGGAGTGTCAGTTATAGGTTTGGGATGGATTATATATGATGGGGCTTGACATGACCAGCCGATTGATCGGATCGGGCCCCTCCGACCGCCCGTCTAGCCCAGGTAAGGGCCAAAGTGGTGTGTTACAGGATTGTGACCGCTTTACACCTGGGTTACAACCTGCTCAACCACCAGGATCCCGTCCCCAGACATTACGGGTCGCCACCCACGGCCAACAGGTGGCCCCATTGAGGGACTTTTACCCTCTGCAGGGGGGCAGTCGGCGTATTCTAATGCCCCACCAACTGGGCCCTTGGACAAATGAACACTAATCATTTAAACATTCCATAACATGCCAATCTACTAAAAGAAGTCAGCTATCCTGCTTTCTCTCCAGAGGCCAATGTTCTGACGATATATATTCATAGTTGGGATAAGAATAGTCTTGAACAAAAAAAAAAAAAAAAAAAAAAATAATAATTAACATACTCTACCATGTATTCCAAGAAATCAGACTCGATAAACCTTTGCAAAACTGAAAATATATGGAATTGGGGTGAAAGCTGGGTGATATATGCCCAGGATCCTTAATTCAGGATTGTGAACACAGCATAGTCTGCCTATAAGATATTGTCACTCAATGGACTCGTGTTTGAAACTAAATTTAGATTAGTTTAGCATAGGGTCACAGTTTAGTGGTATTCCTAAAGAAAACAAAACTCTATAAACAAATATAGTTTTTCTCCCCCTTAGTCGATAAGACCCCCTGATAGGGAGATGAGTCCATTTATCTGGTAATAAGGTTTAAGACCCAAATTTAGGCGCCAGCGCCAAACGAGAGGCTTCAAGAACAGCGAGGGGAATGGGCGCATTTTGGCCTCCTACAAAGAACAAGTGACGCTGGCCACGGGCAAACCTGAATAATACATTGGCAAGCAGCCATTGGAAGAAGAATATGATCAACGTCAGATAAGTGTTTCAATCAATTTCAAACGGATACATGTATTTTTACTTTGTACACGATACCATGACATTAGTGGCTAAATGAATATATTTAGCAATTCTCTCTTCTCATTCTCGTTGTATAATGTATTATTTATATAAAGTATACATTTTAAACTGTTTGTCTCGTCTTTTGTTTATCTGTCACGACTCATATGGGGAGTCGCTAATTTTTCCATAACTCTCCATAATAACTATAATCCGCAAGATTCACTTGATAATTATGTCTAGCAGGTTTAGTTTGAAGGCAGATGTTCGCTTAGAGGATCAGAACCATCATTTAATAATTAATGCCAATTAAGCCACAAATCATCAGCTTTAATGTCATAGACATTATCTTCAACATAATTTCCATTAACACCATTAATAAATAATTTAAAAATCCAAGCAAAATCAGCAAGAGATGTTTTCGTTATATAAACTTATTATTTTGCATATGAATGACTATTTGATCTAATTTCTGCTTTGATAAAATGGGTTTAAAAAAAATAAATGCATTCAAAAACTAAAGTATCTAAACTTCTTGTAGTCATTCAGTACATCAGGATTATCTTGAATTGTATCTGCATTACTATTTACTCTTATGAAAGTCAAACTAGAAAAGTTTGCACCCGTGAACAGTGGAAAGAGGCGAAATCAGGTCTCGCTTTGCTTATCGGAAGCAAATCAAAAGAGACCGAGTATTTTTTTGTAACGTCTAGAAAAATTTGCAATCAGTTGCAGTGACACCTGTGTATTTCAACAGAAAAGCCCTATCCCTAATAAATAGCTGCGAAAAAACAAAAACAAAAAAACAACAAAGACAAAAACAACAAAAACAAAAAAACAACAAAGACAAAAACAACAAAAACAAAAACAACAAAGACAAAAACAACAAAGACAAAAACAACAAAGACAAAAACAACAAAGACAAAAACAACAAAGACAAAAACAACAAAGACAAAAACAACAAAGACAAAAACAACAAAGACAAAAACAACAAAGACAAAAACAACAAAGACAAAAACAACAAAGACAAAAACAACAAAGACCTCCATCATCAGTAAGCAAGCCATGAAATAATGGCCGTGTGGAAATGTAGTCGTTGAGCAACGAGATTCTTTACTATCCAGCCCTGTCATTGAAAAGGGCATGATAGCCTCCCCCACCACCTATGACTGAAAATTTCAACCAACCTTTTGGGCACAGAATTCTCCATTGTCAAGAAAGGTAAAAGTATCACCAGAAGGTCTGCAGCTTCTAGGCAGCGGGATTTCAGTTTGCTATAATAAGTATGTGGTTGTGAAAGGAAAGGAATAACGAGAATTAGGTTTTTGAACAACGTGTATTCGTTTCATATATAGGGTGTCGGAAAATTGGTGAAATGCCAATTTCGTCAGGATGGCGATTAGGTGTAAGGTTAGCACCGGAAGTTGACATATTTCTTGAGTTGGTTTGACCAAGGTCACAGGATATGATCATTCACACATGCTGGTCGATCGCGGTCACGGTGGTAGGTCGATTTGTGATAATGTGCGTTGGTTGTCAAGGTGACGAGAAACTGGCGTAGCAGGTAGGCCTGTTCTATGAAACGGGGTCGCAGGAATCGTAACCCAAGTTGGTTGCTTGCTTGCTTGCCGGGTCGGTGTCAGGTTGGTGTAGCTGTTTGGCCAGTCTTCTACGAAACGGCGTGAGTTGCATGCTTGCGAAGTCTGAGTCGCATTTGCTAATGTGACGGCATTGGCGATGAGGATGACTTGTAACTGGGTAGTGTCGATGTTGAGGCTGGGTAGTCAGCGGCTGTAGTGAGTTGGGTTTGTCAAGATGACAGTGTCGACGATGAGGAAGGCTTGAAGCTGGGTGATGATGATGTTGCGATGATATTCTGTATGCCGTTGGTGAAGAGTCGGGTGATTAGTCAAGCCTAGGAGCGGTAACGGTCGTTGAGAGGAGTGGTTATGTCGGTGGCAGCGGCAGCAGCACACTGCCTGTCAGCTGGCGGCCCAGCAACAGCTTGTGATCCTCATAGGAAACACTTTTAAAGCAAATCTAGCAGTTTCCATGGACATCTTTTCGACGGGAACATCCATGATTGGTCAGTGTCATTTTCATTGTAGGGACTGGTTTCGTGGACCGGGTGTGATGCGCGGAGCCTATGCGCAAAAAAAACACTT
This sequence comes from Acanthosepion lycidas, assembly GCA_963932145.1. Classification (NCBI taxonomy): domain Eukaryota; kingdom Metazoa; phylum Mollusca; class Cephalopoda; order Sepiida; family Sepiidae; genus Acanthosepion; species Acanthosepion lycidas. The sequence continues at coordinate 645,177 of OZ010582.1, forward strand.
TTTTATTTTGTTCTCTGCCTTCACGGAGTTCACATATGGCCGGCATGCAGAATGAGTCAGAAATATATCAAATTACAACAGAATATAACTCCCACAAATTTCAGTCTGATTCATAGGCAGTGAATTCGGGAATCATTGTTGGTAAAGAGAAGATGGTTTGCTGGTCCTGTTGAATTCGTCTGCTGACTATCAGGCTAAAGAACTAGTCTAGGGAGTTATTATATCCATTTCTCACACTATCCTACTCCCAACACCAGTTGTTATAATAAGTGTTTGGTTACAAAAGGCAAGTAATTAAGATTAGGGTTTTGAACAACGTGTATTTGTTTAATAAATGTGGTGTCTTACAGAGGTGTCAGAAAAATCAGTGAAATGTCAATTTCTGTTGCTGATTGTCAGGATGGTGATCAGGTGTAAGAGTAACACTTGGAGTTGACTTATTTCTTGTGTTGTTTGATCGAGGTTACAGGATATGATTGTTTGCACATGTTGGTTGATCAAGGTCACATTGGTGGGTCGATTTGTGGTAAGGTGCATTGGGTGACAAGGGATTGGCATAGATGGTAGGCCTGTTCTATGAAATGGGGTTGCAGTGATAACTGCAAAGTGAATGCTTGCAGTGAGTCGGGTATGCCGAGGTGACTAGGTTGATGTAGCTGTCTGGCTGGTGTTCTACAAAACAGCAGCAGCCCAAGTCAGTTGCATTCTCGTGGAGTTGGAATCACTTATTTGCAAAGTTTGGAATCGCTGCTTGTGGCATCTGAGTCAGGTTGGAGTAGCTAGTTGACCCAGTGTTTTCCGACATAATGGGAACTTGTCCTAAGCTTTGATATTCATTTCAAAACAAAAACAGCATTTCAAATAATTTTCTCATTTGATGTCCATTTCACAACAAAAATTGAAGATTTTCTTTCTTCATCCAATTTAAATCAAGAAAAAAAAAAAAAAAAAAAAAAAAAAAAAAAATCAAATTAGGCCTACTGTAGTACTATTAATAGCATTGACATGATTATTGGATATATTTATACATTGTATATGAATCCAGGCATAAGGTTATATATAGATTATTAGTGACTGGACCTGAGATTTAGTTACAACATTGAACACTTATATAGTAAGCATGTAGTTGTTATTTAAGATTATGAATTTATGATACAGTACTAATTACCGGGTATTGATGGTTTGTGAATATATGAATGGATAAGCTTTTTAATAGTGGAAGTTAAGAAAAGTGTTGTATGTAGTCTTGTAGAACTATACATAAATGAGACTAGATCCATGCCAGACGCTCTAGCAATACCACTAATTTAGATCTAGGTCTTGTCTGGCAGTTTTGTGAATCCACACATAGTTTGCATTAAGAATAAATATTGTTCATACAATTAAAGGAAAGATATGTTCATTATGGAAGTAGAATGTTTAAATATTTAGGTCTTGTTGCAAGGACACTTATTTAATATAATGCAGCATCCTGGTGTGGCACTAAATACTAAATACTTAAGATATATATTTCCAGGTGAATAACCCTTTCAGCAGAAATTACACATAATATTCTGAGTGGAGTGGAGTGCAGAAGAAGAGAGCTGCAGAAGAAGAGAAAATAGGAAAACTTCCAAAATTAATATCTTGGCTCAACATAGGTGCAATGGCAGCTACTCATCCATATCTGCAATGTCAGCCACTAGTACTGTTCCTTCAGATATAACATCCACATCTACATCCATTCCTGCTACCAACCATCCATTTAGCAAGCATACCATCATTACCTATTGCTGCTGGTGACATTTTACAAAAGGAAATACCCAAATCTGTAACAGTAACAGAGTTTGCAAAAGAAACAGATCTGGGGCTATGGAACATTAATAATACTAAACAATAGATTACTGGCTTCGTAGTTGGCCCGCATCATATTAGAATCATGATGGCAGCCTTTCAAAGTCATGCAGTGCGTATAAAACAGCTGGAATAGAGAATATGAAGACAATGTATTCAAATGTGGATTGCAGAATGGCTATTCTATTCATCATCCCAAGGTCGTTTGTACGTCACCTATTGTCCAAGAAATCTCCCTTTGCCACATTAGGGTTCAAAGACTGGAAGAACTTCAATGTTATTGTAGAACATGGAAAATGAAAAAGAACATCAAAAATGCATGACAGTGTATTTGATAAGGTATAAAGAAACTGGAAGTGTAGAATCCTTATTACTTGAGCAAAATCGTTCAGAGCAGGAATAATGGCATAACGTGTTGACACACATGGTTTCTGTAATTCGCTTTCTTGACGCCAGAGGTTTGCCATTTCATGAAAAAAAATCAGATTATTGTATCAGCAAGAAAAGGCAACTATTTAGGTATGCTAGAGCTGATGAGTGAATGTGATCCTTTCTTGAAATAACATCTCAAAATGTGCGGAAATCCTGGAAAAATGAAACCGTCACATTTATCTGCAAATATTTGTGAGGAATTTATTGAATTAATGGAACAAATGTTCGTTGTACTATTCTTGAAGTAAAAGAGTTAAAGTATTATTCAATAGGTGTAGATTCCACTCCAGACATCTCACACACAGCTTGTGGAACGTTTCTTGATGTTCATCCCCATCTTTTCTCATGAAGCAAAGAATGTAAATGACACCGTTTTGAATTTTCTTGATGAGAAACTATGAAACTGCCATGGTCAGTCACATGACAATACCACAAATATGTCTGGATGATATGCTGGAGTGCATGCAATGATTCATCAACCCAGTGAGTTTGCTATGTCCCCTGGGCTGGACACAGCCTGAACTTGATGGAAGTAAAAGCAGAGTGTTGTCTACAGACTGTAAAATTCTTTGACTTTCTTCAGCCTCTAATCATTTTTTGCTGGTTCTACTCATTGCTGGAATGTATTGACATCATCTCTTGGGGGTCAAGTGTCTGACACACAATGGTCAGCACATTTTGATGCTGTTCATGTTCTGTAAGGGGGTTTTGAGAAAATAAAAAATGCACTGTATTCTCAGTCAGCTGATAATGAACAGCAAGTGAATACAAGGCAAGAGGTGGAAGGATTGAGGAAAAAAATGGAAAACCTAAAAACAATCTTTCTCACAATTCTTTGGAATGATATGTTAGAAAGAATGAACGAAACAAGCAATGTCCTGCAATCAAATCTTCTTGAGGCAATTAAAACTTACCTTCAGGAAACTAGGGAAAAATTTAGTGAATATTAATTCAAAGCCAGGATTATATGTTCAGATACAGAGTACAGTGATGGGTAAAAATAGGAATGAAAAGGAAGTGTGCATCTTAATTGATATGATGGATCAGTAGAAAAGGTACTTCTCGGTAAAACTGAAAAGTTCTAAGTGGAAATTTTCCTGTCTATTCTGGACACAATCTTTGAACTGAAAAATGTGCAGAGGCTTAGTCACAGATTAGAAATCTGTTTTCTTCAAAGAATTGGATACCATTGCTTCTGATGCACTAAAGAAAAAGTGTGAACAACTGGCTAAGATGTATCACGAAGACCTGAATTATGATGACTTTTTAAAAAAAAAATGTGAGCATCTCAAGCACTACATGGCCCTTGATGAAAATTATGACTACTCTGCACAGAAAAATAGTTTTGGCAATTTGAAATCTGTATTCTTGAATTTTGAAATTGCATTCAGTGTGTTCATGTGCATGATGGTGACCAGCTGTACAGGAAAAAGTTCTTTTTCAAGATTGAAACTTATAAAATATCTGCTTCGTATCACAATGGGGCAGAATCGTTTGAACTGGCTTTCACTCATGTGCATAGAAAATGACATGCTATTCCTGAAAACCATTGACTTTAAGCCAATAATAAAGTAATTCTCTAAAAGAGAAATGCTGTAAATGCTTGTTCGTAGTAATTTCATACTGTGTTATCTGTGTGGCTTACTGAGTATTATTGTGCTATTCAAGATATTTGTATTGTTCAAATGTTGATCAATTGCTGCTATACAGCATGTTTTAACGACAGTTTTGTTGAATTACTAATAAAATAAATATTAGTAACTTTAATTGACCATTTATCTTTTATTCCTGTGAGTGATTGTCATAGGGGCCAAAGCACACTGGCTCCCCTTCCCCCTGGCAAATGATCAGATGTCAATGAATTGATTAATGAAGAAAGATGCAAATATTTTATGGATTTGAATAGAGAGCAATATGATTAGGTTATTAAGCCAATCATAAGATTTGAAATATATGAATTATCTCAGAAAGAAATGGAAAAGATTATTGTACTGCGGAATGATCTATAATTGTTTAAGATTCAAATATCAAAAATTGGAATTAGATTGTTTTGGGATAGAAATTTCAATACAGTATCCAACAATATCTAGAAATGTTCGTGGTAATTTCGTTTCAGTTCTTCCCAACTAATTTGTGTGATTCTAGCTTCTCTGTTGATTAACATTAACACAAAGAAAAAAATTGTAAAAGGATGAAGAAAAGAAAATGTGTGTTGATTTATCAAGAAATATGACCCAGTTATTTAAAATCTGTACTGATGCTTGGTTAGATGCTGATAATATAATTGGCAAATAATTTTACATGGAGAATCAGTCCACCAGACACTTAGATTCATCACAAAGACACTATATCCTGAAGGATATAACAACTGTAAATTTGTATGGTTTAGGACTGACAGTTTGGAAATCTCTGGAAGCACCATACATTGGTCCATAACTGCAATAAATACTTCACTATTACAACTACAGAAGATGTGAATAGCAATGTTCCCATAAGCAGATTGAAGCTAGCAGTTGTCTCTGAAATGGTGAAAATACCTAATATGGATAAAGCAATACCAGCACAAAGAGATACCTCCCCAGATATCAACAGGTCTATGGAGGCAAAACAGCAAAAAATAGTGAGAACTAAGTCTGGTACTACACTACAGACAACTTCAAGCATGAATAAATCCTTTATCTTGATTTGTTAAAATAACCCATGAGTTTCCTTATTATCATCCTACAGTAATGCCCTTGGTGTGAATAAATCAACTATTCATTTTAACTCTAAAATTTCATGCCTCTATAATCTGGTGACCTTTGACATATGAGAAAACACATATCTAGTCTTATTGCATTCATTACAAGTGAAAATGTCCGATAATAAACAGGAGATGCATCAATCATCTACAAGGGTCATTGAATCAATACAAACAGTATTCATTAAACCACCCATGTGCTTTCTCATTATCATCCCTCATTAATCATTTTGATATGGGTAAATCAACTGTTCATTTTAACCCCTATGTCCAACACCACTATAAATTAACTAAAACTGCAATTTTGAAATTTACTTTCTACTGCAGATGGAGAACAAAAAGGATCCATTTTATAAACAAAAAGTGATCTTGTGCAATTGTATATTTGAGTTTAAATATTGTGATAAGCCAACATTAGTCAACAAATGAACTTGGTGATAATCCTGGTAGCACAAAAAAAAAAAAAAAAAAAAAAAAAAAAAAAAAAATTGCAGATTATGTAAATATTTCAGTTTAGGAGATATAATTTTACTCTTTATAATAATAAAAAAAACAAAACAGGCAATGGAAACAAACTAATTATACAAAAGTGAATTTAAGTGAAATTTAAATCCATGTAAATAAATTCAATATATTGGCAAGAACAAGAAAAAGAACTGGTTTTACAAATGTCACAAAGAAATTTGAAAAAAAAAAAAAAAAAAAAAAGACTAATAAGCAAGAAAAGTGAATTGAGCAACAGAAAAATATTTGAAGAATCCATTGTGTTGTGAATAGAAGAGAGCAAAGAATATTCAGAATATTGGCTGAAGATAAAAAAAAAAAAAAAAAAAAAAAAAAAAAAAAAAAAAACTAACAATTTCAAGTAAATATCACAAAGAAACAAATTGGGCAAAAATGTATACGAAAAATGATCTCTACAATTGTAATTTTTTTTTTTTTTTTGATGAATGTAGGGCTACATTAGACCTGACCTGGAAATAGTCTTCTAATACAAAAGAAAAAAAGTGAGGGCATGGTGTAATGTTTTAGACTCTTATTTTAGGAAATAAAAATTATAGGTCCTTTCAAAGCTGATGAAGGTATCAAGATAAATGCAGAGAATTAATGGAAATTCTCAGACAAGATGCTTTTGAGCGATACAAAAAAAAAAGAAAAAAAAAAAAGTACATAGATGCATGACAATGCTTCTTCATATTGTGCAAAATTGATGATTACTGCCCACCTTAAAAAAATAATTTTAAAGACACACACTTAATGTAATGCCTCATATCCTCTACTGATATTAATTGAATAGACACCTTATGGCCCATTAAGAAAGGTATATGACAATGGAAAAAATCCAAGCAAATCTTTATGTAACAATAAAACAAACAGAAGTCATGTTAATGTTACAGTGGAAAAGTACAAGAGATTTTAATCAGGGTTATATATAAAAAAAAAAAAAAGAAACTGTATTAATATTTGAAATATTTCATGTATATGGGATATTATGTTCCATAGATATTTCTATGTTTATCAAATATACATTTCTATCACTTAGATCTTTTTGATTTATTCACAAGAACAAATTAGTGGCTAATATATTTGACAAGATTAATTCAGACAGGTAACAGTATTTCATGAGCATTTGGTAAATAATTTTTTTCTCAAGGCTACTAAGACGTGTATGCCAGCAAGTAAGCTAGCATCATAAGTAGAAGTAATAATTTATCATTGGATAATTTTGTAGTCATGTGTTTTTTTTGTTTTTTTTTTTTTATAAATTCTGCCTTCAGATAAAGATATAATCAAAATTTTGTTTCAGATGCAAAAAGTGTGTGGCTGTTGTAAAGCAACCACACCCTTAAAGGTAACATTGCTTTGGTGTATGAACATTTCAGCCTTTACACTGCAAATTAATGAAAATTACTATGAATTTTAGAGACAATTTTCATTGAGTTGTTAGCAAGATTTTTTGACGCCCTCCTACCCAGACTATGTTATTATCAGATATTCCAAGTTCTACTTTGCTTCCCTAGATATCTGTAGAGAGGAAGATACCTCATTGTCCTTACTTATCATGTTGACTACATATGAATTTGAGTAGAGAATAAGAGGAACTCATTGGTCGACTGAAAGGAAATCAGCAGATTTAAAGGACGAGGAATGGGGGTGACACAGCTTATTGCTAAGAGAGAAATAGAATATTTTTGTTAGAAACACAAGCAACATATAGGCTAAGAAATAAGAGAAAAATTCATAGAGATTTATCTATTTTTATATTTTATTTATTTATATATATATATATATATATATTTTTTTTGCAAAGTTTACATTGACTAAAATTTTATATTTTTGAATGAATATGATGAATGAAATTTGTCTGAAGTTATTTATTTAGAATTATTGGACGTGTTCATATATATATATATATATATATATATATATAAAAAGAAATATAGTTTTAAGGTGTGCTATATTTATAAGATAAAGTTCTCAGTATCAGAGAGAGCCTGTGTAAATATAAAGTACACTTAGAGGCAACAGTGTTTCATGCTAGATGCAATTGCCAGGCCATATATATATATATATATATATATATATATATATATATATGCACCGCATCATCAGAGTGTGATTGCTAACAAGGTCATCTTAATTTGATAATATAGCGCTTTGACATTCACTCAGTAGACCACTGCTGTGCAATTGTGTCAGACTGCTAAGCTTAGGATGCAATCCTATACACTAATATATTAGCAGGTGTATATGTATTGATGAAGAAATTGTCTATATACAGTTTTTTAATTTTATAAAAGCATATTCTGAAAGGATTTTTTTCTCTCCAATAATTTCAGAGATTCTACCTAGACTGAAAAGTTGTTTTTTTTGGGGGAAATGTCCATGTGAGCTTTAACAGATCATTGTATTTTTCATTTTAATGTTTTTGTATTAAAAACCATGAATAGAAGGAAAAGACTGATCAAGTTTCAAGTGAATAAGCTTTGATGACATCCTTCAACAATATTGAATATGCATCCAGGTAAAAAAAAAAAAAAAAAAAAAATAGAAACATCTTTCCTACATATTTGATTAACTGTTATGTATCAGCACAAAATAAAATTAAATTAACCAATTAATGTTGTCTTGAAACTGATTTTAACCTAGGAAATAAAATGCTTTTAGGCAATTTCATACAAAAGAATTGTTGGAGGCATATTTAAGAGATTCTACAAAGACATACTTAGAATCACATAAAATTCTTCTCAAACAAAAAAAAAAAAAAAAATCTATGAATTAATGATTAATTATTTTAATCTCTTACAAAAACATTCATCCGGAGATGACCTAGTGGCTGAGATAGTTACATATTTGTTCTAGTAGTCAGTGTTGCAATTCAGTTAAAAATGTCAGTATTTGGAATGTTGATTCCCCCCCCCCATGTGAAACATTTGGTGCAACTTAATCTTCCCATTTCTCCTATTCACTAAGTAAGTCACTATAATGTGAACTTGTTCATTAACATCAGTTAGATAATGATATACGGAATAAATGGCATAAGTAAACTACTTATGTGCCCCAACGGCCAGTCTTGTACACAAGAGAAATAACCATAACCAGATTTTGCACAAAAAAAAAAAAAAAAAAAAAAAATCAAAGGAATTTTTACAAATGAAAACTAAATGACAAAATAAAATATGGTAACATTTTAACGAGCGAGTGTGATGATTGGTAGAAGAGGAATTAAAGAATGATATATATATAAAAAAAAAAAAAAATTTACTAAGAGCTACAAAAAAAAAAGACAGGAAATTGTGGAAAGCCATGATCGCGCACCTCTTGAAGGAACACAGCACATAGGAATAAAAAAAAAAAATACTTCTATGAAAGCGAGTCTGATCATATAAACTTTTGACCAGAACCAAAAAACTTTCAAATGTTTTTATTTTGTTAAAAAAAAAAAAAATTCATCTTTGTTTCCCTGTGTGTAGTGTTTATATTTTTTTTTCTTTTACAATTTGTGTTTTGTTTTTTGTTGCTTTAGAGCACAAGGATCACTCAAAAGACATGTATAGGAAAAATAAAGTTTTTCTTCATTTCATGGGAAACAAATCTCCTATTTTCAGCAACGAATTCATTTTTCAGTGCAAATATTTTCCCCTCCAGTTCCGATTAAAAAGCATCTATCAATTTTTATTTCAAGCAAGAAGAAGAGACTTCTCAAATAACAAAACTTATCAAAGAGACCATTGCTACTACTAAATAAATAAATGCCTTACCATTATGTGGGCGGTATGGGATGTTTGTCGCACTGTAGGCAGAATTAAATACACAATCATGCACAATAACTGCTGATCTAGTGCTTAAAAATGCGGCTTTGTGATTTACTGGGTTCAAGGTTTTTTATTCCATCATTAAATTTGAGAAAACAAAATAGTACCAATCTCTTGAAAAAAAAAAAACAACCAAAAACGAATAACCTCAGCAGGGGATTTGTTGAGTGGGGTATGCCCTACTAAACATTCGCAGCTTGAAAAATTACAGAGATGAAAATGGTTCCAAAGTTCAATTCAACATTTTGTCTTGGAAAAAAAAAAAAAAAAAAAAGTACTGTTTTCATGATCATTGAAAAAAAACTGGAGTTTAACTGGTGTTAGTTAAGGAAGGTTTTTGTTTCAGTTTTTCGGGGGTGGGGGGAATCGGCGTCTAGAAAAATAAGGGAGTTAAAAAAACAAAAATAAACGTTAAGAAATACACGTTCCGAACAATTGATTTAAAAGGGAAATAAATAAATAAAACAAAAAACTGGATTACAATTCGTAAAAAAAAAAAATTATAAACATTTGCATAGATTTTTTTTTTTTTAGAGGGGAAAAAATTCTTTTGTGGGGAGGTAAATGTGTAAAAAAATGTTATGGATTTCCCAATTCATTAGTAGTATTTTTGTCTTAGATAAAATTCGGAAATTTATTTTTATGAACAAAAATTAACATTAGTAACAGTAACTACAGCGACAATAAAGCATTTTAAATCAAAATGATAAAAAAAAAATCATTTAGGGAAAGAAAAACAGATAAATCAGAGCTAAGCATTTTTTTTATATTTTTTTTTTTATCTACAAATCGTGTTGAACTGTTTCTCACAGAAAGACATTCACTCAGTCAAACTGTCCAACAAAAGAACCATAAAAAGTAGCAGTATAGCACAGCAGCAATAACAGTGTAGCACTGCTAAAAGGTACTTTTACTTTTTGAATGAAGCGAGACAAGTTCAAAGTAAACACTTGTGATAATTTTTAACAGTAATTTCAACAAATACGTGAAAAAATCAGGTTATGATTTACCAACACGAGGGAAGGAAGAAATATATAGACGAAGATAAAAACCTTAATTAAAAAAAAATGTCAAAAAACTAGGCAAGGAGCGCGCAATGATCAATGGTTAAAAAAACTTTAAAAAAAAAAAAAAAAAAAAAAAAAGTAGTATAAAACTTTAAAAACAGAAATAGCAATTGACTATTTAAGCAATGAAAAAATAATACATCGAAATAAGAGCTTCTGAAGTAGCTAACTTCAATTATAGATTTTCAGAAGTAATGAAAAAAAAAAAAAAAAAAAAAAAAAAGCATTTTGTATGTAGTAAGACTAGTATGATTAAAAAAAAAAACAAAACAAGCGCTAACGAACAAGTGAATGAATGCTACACTTTATATTTCATAATAATAATTTTTAATAACTGAACCCTGAACGACCTTATATGCAAATTAGCAGGACCTAAAGAACAATAAAAAAAAAAAAATAGAAAAAAAAAAAAAAAGGAAACAGGAGAATAAAGTAAAAAAAAAAAACTTCTTGCAACTTGACAAAGAATCCAAACCAAACGTTCGTTCAACCTGTTTTTAAAAGGCACTACTTCACTTGTAACACACGTGAAGCTAAATCTGAGTCCAGTCAAAAACTGGAACTTACCGTTGCTCTTAGTTTCCGATGCTTCATCGTCGATATCAGCCATTATTTACTATAAATCAGCTGGTCACTGGCAAAACTAGTTTCATTACTACAAAAAAAAAAAAAAAAAACACTTTCTGTGTTTAGCTTCCCATCTTCAATGGCGACATATTCCGAGTAATGATGACGTCACTGCGAAGAAGAACCTGTTCAGTTCATTCTACACGGTATATCCCCAACAAAGCACATGTAAACACTCACGTTTTCTAGGCTGTAACTCTTCCACCATATCGTGATGGTTAGAATTTTATTTTATTTTATTTAATTAGCTCAAAAGCTTGGTTTAAGATAGTGGAATAGTCCAACATAGTCTATTGGTTTTTTTATTTTTTATTAATTCATTTATTTGTGTCACATGTGTAGGCGACTTCTAGAGTTCTGTTTCCTACGCTAAACAAGGGTCAACAATATACGAAGCATCATACACTAACACTAAATGATTTTACACATAGCAATGGCGCCAATACTGTTATAAACATTACTTCTTTCGACATCATAAACAACCCTACCCAAATATACTCCACACTAACTTTATCACGAATACAATTTGGTACTTTTTTGTTTGACATTTTTAGAAGTCGTCTCTAAACGTAAAACAAGAAGCCTTTTTTTTCCACGAGAGTCAGTGTATTGAGGAGATACCAAAAATAAAAAAAATAAAAATTAACGATTTTTTTTTTTTTTTTTAATGTACTTTCGAAGTCTGAAATATTTTGTTGGTGGGAGGTAAACATTGAATTTCTACAATTATGTTTTTATAGCAAGTAACACTTGTTGAACGAAGCATAAATTGTCACATTGAAAATAAATAAACTCAAAAAAACCGAAATAAGTCAACAATGCTCATTGCTATATTACTATTTTCTATTTTTTTTTCTTCTTTATCGCCACTTTTATTGTTAGTGTTAACCAGTAAGCTAAGCCAAGCAGGACCATCGTCAAAATGTTTTTTTTGAGTGTGGGTCGGCTGACCCCTTACTCCACAAATTACTGAAATTGCGAGTAAGAATTTGCACATTAAATTAGTTCGTAAGTAAGAGTGGTATAGGCACCTCGATGTAATGGTTAACATTAACAAGTTTGCCTCGCTAGATCAATTACGACTGAATAGTGAGATCAGTCCTCACTGGGTGCCCCATGCTTTCGGCCTTGTTCCACCCTAAGCTACGCTTAGAAAATCGCCATAAGTAATAGTAGTCGCTGTATTAAAAAGGCTAAAACGAAAAATTAGTTTAGTCATTGATAAATTATCGCATCAGCTGATTTGATTATACTTCCAATCAATTATTACTTAATGCGAGTTTGGGCGATCATGTCTCTTTCGATTCATGACTGACTAGGCAGTAGGTTGTCATTTTTTTCTGCGGTAGACTGGTTGCCAGCCAAGGCTATGGAACCCTGTCTATAGCTAAGATGCGTGGGGTGTGGATTCATACCTTTCCCAAGTGTATTTGCGCAAGTGAATGTAACGAACTTGACTGGAATTCGAACTCGGCTCTGCAATTTCTCTTTCCGTGTCCATTACACTACAACGGACAACATTAAGTCTTACACTGTTGCATTCGCCCCTACCTGAACAGGCAACAAAGAAGATGTGTTTTGTGCAAACGTTGGATTCATTACGCCGTACGGAATGATGAACTTACTGCTGGTAAGTAAAGAAACTGAAAATTATGAACTGAATGTTGTATAGATTTTGCATCATTCATTGAAACCAGGTGAAAGAACGTCAAAGGAAATGGCGAAAACTAGATGCTAAGGTAATATTTTTGTGGACATTTTCTCAAAATCCTTCGTAAAATTTCGTAGAGCACACAAACATAGCACCGATCACCCAATTTTACGATATTTTAGGTCACTGAATACTTTCGAGCTTAACTTAATGGACACTCATATTGAAGGTTAAATTTAATTTTCAAATAATTTTTCCTTGGAAATGCGACTGCAGTGTCTAAATGTAAGCGTATCATTAGTAGCGTTAAACTTTGATGTTATTGGAATATAGTGGCGTTAAATGTGAGACGTAATTAATATTGGCATATTTCCAGGAAAGGGACCAAAATACAATCATTAAATTATGATATTGAAAATCAATTCATAATAATGTGAAACAATACAAGATATTGTAGGTTACTCCACTTGGCTTCGCCAAACCACTGTAGGCGACGCTGTTTAAGTTCTATAAAAAGACAAAACATTTCCTTCCGCTTTCTTCCTCCTGCGCTAAGATGAAGACGTATCCGCTAGTGCCCGTTCGTTTCCCCCGTCAACTAAACTCTTGCACGCACGCACACACATACACTCAACAAGCACAATCTTAAAAGCTAAGTTTTTAATTCCTTTTTACTTTCCTTTCAACTGTGTACACATTAATGTAATTTATTGTATTAATACATGCATTTAATTGTCGTTTGTTTAAATTCCATAATTTTGTGTCTTAAATTTATCCACTTTGATAGACTCATTGTTTGTGGGACAAATGTTCTCGGAGCCATTAATTGTTTACGGGGAAAACGTCCGCAGCTCGCAACGACAAATGGTGATTCCTGCAACAAATGGTGATTGCATAAATATAAAAGATGCCGTTTTATATTTTTAAAAGTTGGAAATTTAAAATGACAACCCAAGAAAGAGAACACTTTGGTTTTTAGTAAAGTTAAACTATTTTTCCTTAAACTTAAAACCCCTGTTGATAGTGATGCAAGAAGAGATTGAACTGATTTAAAAATTGGCACGTGAAATGTAGATTGCATTTCTTTATAAACTGTTTATGAAAATAAAAATCAAACGTAGAAAATTAAAAAAAAATAATACCGTATATACTCGCGTCTCATGCGACTTTTGAAGATCTAATTTTGAAGTTAATTTTTAGAGGGTCGCATCATACACGAGATATAAAGCAGATGTATTGCTGGCCCTGGCTACGCCGTTGAACAAACTATATATCCATTTATGTAGTCAAAAAGTACTGCTGTATTTAAAATAATCATGATTTTGATAAAAATGATGTTTTACTTAACTGTATACAATAATGCATGTAATATTCACATATTATCGTATTAAAAAATACAAACATAGCGTTTCTCCAAAGTATGTAGTTCGTTTAGAAATATCTCTTACAAAGCTAATCGTCCTGTCAGTTCGTTATCATTTTCTGCAACATTAACCGTGTTCCCTGTCTTTCAAAAACTAAATTAAAGTTAACGGAGTCCTCACCAACGCATTATTAAACACAGGCAGTTCGGAAAACTATATCAGAGTCTAGTAAACATTCACAAATGGCATTATGTTCCCTCCCCAAAGAGAGTAACAATGGCGAATGCAGCTTTGTCATCACACGTAAGTGGATATCGTTTGGCCGACCTATATTATAACGGCATCTCATATAAAGCTGTTAAGTTATCGATAATGAAAGACCTTTGTTGTGAGGTAATATTGGGCCACGATTTTTTTTTCCAGCAACACTAGCATAGAAATCCCATTCAGCGGAGATAATCCTGTATTAAAGATTTGCGGACTGACTGCAGCCAACATTCCGTACTCCTCACTTTTTGAAAACCTGACAAAGGATTGTAAGCCAATAGCTATAGTCGACATTATTCATTCGCATGACAAAAAATTTATAGGGCCCGAAATAAAAAAGAATGCTTCAAGAAGGAATAATTGAGCGTAACCATGGAGGGCCCAACATTAATAACAAAAAAAAAAAAAAAAAAAAAAAAAATGGTTATTGATTACTATCAGACAATAAACCGGTTCACTCTTCTGAACGCTTTTCCGTTGCCACGCATAGACGAATTGCTATGTGAAATAGCTAAATATAGTATTTTCAGCACGTTAGATTTGAAAAGAGCATTAACTTCAGGTGACTATTAAACCAAAAGACGGACCCTACACTGCATTTGAAGCAGTTGGCCGACTGTACCAGTTCCGGGGGATACCTTTTGGGGTAACTAATGAAGTAGCCAGTTTGCAAAAGAATAATCAACAAAATCATAATGGATGAAAAACTGGAAAGTACTTTTGCTTATATAGATAATGTAACTATATGTGGCCACAAGCAGAGGGACTACAACGAAAACCCTCGACGGTTCATGGACACCATAAGCAAATGTAACCTTACACTAAATAAGGACAAATGCTCGTTTGGGCAACATAAAAATCAATTTTTGGGCTATACAATAAGCAACGGGTCAATGGCGCCGGACCCAGAGCGATTAAAACCTTTGATCAGATTGCCAATCCGAGATAACATACGTGTGCTGCGACGAACAATTGGCATGTTCGCCCACTATTCACAACGGATCGCCTCTTTCTCAGAGAAGATACGTCCATTAATACAAGTATGATCTTTTCCCTTATCTCGCCCAGCAATAGAAGCATTCGAAAAACTCAGACACTGCAAAATCCGTAATCACAACTATAGATCCTTCTGTCCCACTGGTAGTTGAAACTGATGCATCACACTCTGCAATTGCCGCTTCATTAAGTCAAGCTGACTGCCCTGTAGCCTTCTTTTCAATGATTCTCTCTCAATCTGAACGACGGCATACGGCAACTGAAAAAGAAGCCTACGCTATAGTTGAGGCGTTAAGAAAGTAGACAATATTTAATCGGACGTCACTTCAGATTAGTTACAAACCAAAAACCTGTTTCTTTCATGTTCAACTCAAAAGCTACCAGTAAAATAAAAAAATGAAAGCATAGTAAAGTGGAGAATTGAACTATCATGTTTCTCATTCGATATTACTAACTTGCCAAGGACAGCAGACGCTCTGTCAAAAATATGCAGTATAACTCCAAGTACAAAAGAAATCCAGACACTGCACGAGGAACTGTGCCACCCGGGCATAACACAGGTGGTTCACATTGTAAAGAGTAGGAATTTGACTTATTCAGTGGAGGACGTTAGGAAAATTACAAATTCCTGCCGAACGTGTGCTGAGGTAAAACCTAAATTTTACTGACCTGAGGTCCTAATAAAAGCAACTCATCATTTGAAAGACCCAATCTGGACCCGTTACCACACGAAACCGATACATGCTAACTATTGTAGACGAATATCCACGATTTCCTTTTGCTTTCCCCTGTCCATATATGACTGCAACAAAAATGATAGAATTCTTTTGTTCCCTATTTGCCGTCTTTAGAGTACCGGTATACATACATTCAGACGGAGGAGCTTCCTTCATGTCCGAGCAGATTCTGCAATTCTTACAAAAACGCAGAATAGCGGTAAGTCTGATAACCCCGTAAAAACCCCAAGGTAACGTTCAGTGCGAGAGATATAACGGCTTGATTTAGAAGAAAAATTCTTGGCTGCTTCAACACCCAAATGCTCAAAATAAATAATTGGGAAAATCTCCTTCCAGTAGCCCTGTATGCCATCAGATGGCTATTATGTATGGCCACTAATGCCACTGAACATGAAATATTTCTACGCTACGGACGACGGAGTTCTGCTCGGACTTCGCTTCCCACTTGGCTCTCTCAACCAGGTACGATTCTATTGAGGCGCCACATTCGCTATAGCAAACATGACCCCCCCTCCCTCAATAGACGAGGTGGAACTAATAGAAGCAAACCTACAATACGCACTCGTGCGATACCCGGATGGAAGGCAATCTACTGTCTCTCTTAAAGATCTGGCTCCTGCTGGAGATGTACCAGATCCTAAAACCACCCTAGTGAGGAGAGCTGAACTCTTCGACACTAAAAACCAATTTGGAGATCACCGTGCCGGAACCACTCCCTACACATTATGACACAGCTTCCGTTGCGCCTCAATCAGACATTTCAGAGGGATTAACATCCAGACGATCCTAATGAGCGATCAATGCCCCAGAAACAAGTACATACAAGAACAGATCTGGAATATTCATATTCAGAGCGGTGGCCGCCGAGATACTTTCATTCCCAGAATAACGGGCGAGCTCAAAATGAGGGATCTTCCAGCTCGAATAGTCCAATACAAGAACTACCTTGGCGTTCACAGAGAATCTGTAAAGAGCATGGACACCTAAGAGATTTTCTGTTATGAATAAAATACGTAGTGGAGAATGAACTGATAAATCATCAGTTACCTCCCCTTAACATCTAGGAGGTATAAAAAAAAAAAAAACACCCTGTTATGTCCGTCAGTAGACGAGTAGTCAGAGTAAAGTGCAATAAAGTTTTGGTATAAATTTATTTACTGGTTCTGTTTTACTACAAGCTGGTTTTTGTTAGGTTGTTATGGTTGTACCAGTTTACGCAACGAGTATAGTTACTAACAATACTTTTATCGTTCTGTTTTACATTTTAAACTTAACAAGAAAATGGGATAAAGAGATAGAGGAGAAGAGGTTAGTCTATTGTAATTTGGTTTTTCAAAAAAGTGACTTGCATGATTCAAGAGATACATGATAAAATCATTTTTTATAAGTGAACATTTGGGGATCACGCGAGATCGCGCATTACCCGACGAATTTAAGCGGTAAATTAAGATGCTCTGATAATGGAATGGCTGATACGGAGCCTTTGGTTTAAGTAGTTTATTTTTCTTCTTAGCTTATTTGAAATTCTAGCACTGGCAATAACTTCTGTAAAAGCTAACAGTCAATAAGGGCAGGTACTAATCCTAAAAATTGGTTCATAATGATCTACAAAGTTATGCCATTGAAAAAAGTGGATACGATACAATCTGTACATTAGTTGTCTCTATGATGACAGTTTTGTCTGTTAACAATAATGAAAGGCAGCACAGTTCTAATATCTATGTCAAGAATTCAAAGAAGTAAATTAAAGTTAGTAAAAATGTAAAAAAAAAAAAATATATGAAATAATACTGTGAATTTAGATGAAGTGATAATGCAAAAGTCGATTCGGAGTATTTAGTTCAGTCAGTCCGGGCAATTAAGCGAACGTGTCTACCAGGCAAGGGTTAAACTTATTTGCAGAAATATCGTTACCGAAAAATAGAAATTAATTTCTATTATATATCAATAACGCGTTTCTAATAGTTTGAATGTTAGGAAGAAATGCACTTTTTTTTTCATTAAGGAATCAAAAGCTTTCTTTTGAACAAAAAGATGAAAAGCTCTTCTTTGATTCTGTGTAGAATCAAAGCCTATTTTTTCGGAGAATTAACAGTCGTATAACATTAAAAGTTCGACTTTTTTAAACATCTTCGATATCTCGACCTACAGTTATCGACTCTACCACTGAATTCCTTAAACACCACATGAAATGAACAAATCAAATAATTATTGAATACATCGTTTCAGGATATATCACTTGTAACGATTTAATGTGACCGTTATCAGATACTACAAGAATTTATTTTAAAAGGTGTTTGAAAAATTAAAGTATTATTTTACGAAAGATCTTTATTAAACAGAATATTTAAACGCTTTCTTTGTTCAATATTCAGCTAAAAGTGAAAAATTACATATTTGCATAAAAAACTTTCGACTAAATCTATTTACAAGTTCCTTTGGGACAAAATTTGCAATAAAAGATGATGAATTAAGTCGAAATCTGACAGTCGTAAAAACTCAATTTTATAACACTGATTGGTGGATAAATTTATCTCGTGCCACAAAATTCATTTCTGAATATATTTGCTCATCCTGTAACTTTCTGTCTCATAAATACGAGACATTGAAGGATTTCAGCTGCAGGACAGGACGCTTCGGTTCAACAATGTCAACAACCTTAAACAAGTAGCATTTTAAATTAACGGATCGCCAACACTGATGTATATTTCTTGAGTGACATTTCATAAAATACCAAGACGATCATAATTCCCGCTACATAATTCTTCACTGTTCAACATTTTTGGCAACTCCTTATTCAGAGATATTCAGAAGAACCACATTGTAAAAGCAGAAGTATTTTCACTTCCCCCAGAAGATAATTTCAAGAAATTCAACCAGCAATATTTGCTGAAAAAGAACTTCGTTCAATTTCCCAGAAGATATTTCTGGGAAATCATCAGTTAAACAAATTTTTCTTACTGACCAACTCACACAAAAAAGAAACTGTAACTTTCAAATGTAATAATAAAAATCTCTTCACTCACTAAAACAAGTGGTGAGCATATTTAGATCATTGAAAAATCTATTCACTTTTTCTTTTCGCTTTCCTTTTTTTTTCAGTTCGTAATTTATTTATATCGAAAATAAATATTTTAACATTATATAGTGAGCACATGGTTTTCGTTTTTACATTTTTACTTTTTCTAAATAATTATAATAACAAAGATTTAAACGATAAAACTTTCTGTCGATATCTCTGAAATGAGGTATTATAATTACTTGTATTATTTACATTATTCAAACTGATATCCTCAACTTCATTGCCATATTCACAACGTTTCGGCCGTTGTACGCCCCGGTCTTCTTCAGATGATTGGAATTTCGAACCTAACCCTTTATTTCGTCCACCGGGGCAGATCATTCTAGTTCCACGTGCCATGCCTCTTCCGGATGTCTCGGTTATTTCCCTCTAACTCAAGTCTCCAAGTCCACCACTTTTATATTAAACATAAAACTTATACCAGGAAAAGATATTTTGCGCAAAAACTATTCATAATATCACGAGTAATCAATGAATCGTAGATATCATTTACATTTATTTACAAGTAACAATTTATTTCGAACAAATATATCACGGTTTTTTTTAATTAATGTTGCTGGGAAAATGTATCACTCACGAACTGAAGATGCGAATTATGGTCTCCTAGATCCAACCCTTTTATTGTCTATAACTATTAAGAGATGAATTTAGTATTAATATTGTAGAATTAAATTTAAATAATTCAGTTTTACATTTTTTGTGCACAACGCAACAGGGGGAATGAAAATACTGGCGCCATGAGAAATACAGGAAATAAAACAGAGTTCAAAGTAAAGCTGTTCACTGAGGATAATTATCAACAACATAACTGCGACAGATAAAAAAAACGAGCCGTCATTTTTGACGGCATGTGTACACTAGTAAATAATTATTGTTATTAGTTGGAATGGTGATAAGAACTGTGAAAAACACGGTCCACAGTTTTTAAAATATTAGAAAAATTATCTCGACAGAAATTAAGGAGTCAAAGAAAGGACTGTTTCGATAACGATTGAACTAGTCTTCATTGATTTTTTTTTTTTTTTTTTTTTTTTTAAAAAAAAAAAAAAGGATAAAATATTTCTTCAGCGTAAAATTGGAAAACTTTCAACATGGGCCACCAAATCAGTGTCCCACACTTTTTTCTTTCTTACTATTTTCTGGAAAATATTTCGATTTGATTGCGACTGATGTGAAAATGCTTTTACTTTTTCTCAAAATATAAAAATAACGACAGAGAGGTGACCTTGATGAACAGAGGAAAGAAGACAAGCCTCAATTTATTTTTAGCGGATAATCTTCCCACTCATAACTCACGTCTGTTTAATTAATCATATTTTGGCATAAAAGTTGAAACAGAGAATGAAGAAAAGAAATGCTGCTTAATGCGGTTTCAGTGCTTTCCTGTAAATTGTTGACAAAATTTATCACAAATACTTTTTAGTTTAACGACCAGACTCGAATTCAAAACTGATTTTTGTCACTTAAAACCTTACTGACTTGATAAACACAACTTTCCTTTTATCAGACTTACACTGCATATCTATTTTTCTTTCTTTCACTCTCATACTTTTTCTCTTTTCTCCCTTCTTTCGGTGTTTTTTTTTTTTTACATTTCCCTATTCTCGAACTCATGTTGACATAAATATTTGTTTGGAGACATTTGACTCCGATAAAACGTTCATGAATCGACTTTTGACTGATGAAAATGATTACCAGTGAACATCCAGGTGTGCAGACCAATTGGCTAATCTAGTGAATTCGAATCTCACTGGCTGCCCGACTATTCTGATCATCTACCAGCCGAGGGTCACACAAACACGGACTTAGACGCCTGTGTTTATGTTTGAATTATTGTTACGAAGAAGACAAAACAAAAAACATACTGACAAAAAGGCCATGAGATTGACTCAACAAAACTTTTTTTTTTTTTTTTTTTTTATGTACCAGATTATACGTTCAATAAAATACTGCCTACTCTTAATGGAATTTATTGAATTTATTTATCTGAATCATATGATGCGCTATTTATTTGCTAAATATAAGTTTCATCGTCATAATAATATTCTTTTCAGGGATAACTGAGTAATTAATCTATTTGCACTTTGAAATATTAAGAAAAGCCCAGAACAAAATTGACTGGAGCCAAGAATCAGGTTTGCTACGGAGATAGAATGACATCCATGATGAATGCGGCCAGGGCTGATACAAGGGTCTTGCCCCACTCCCTCGAATCTATGATACGGACACCTACAATATCTCAATTTTCATAAGGTCGTATCTATATGAAACAAATTTCATAGTAACCTAATTATGCCCAGTAATTGATTATATGCAATATAGGAGAACAATTCAACTAGAAAAAATTGAAAATACACTGTATCTAAATACAAATTAGTAGAGACATGTAAACAGATCATTTCATCTTAAATCAACAATATTTTGCAGCAATTTTTAACATCAACTTAATTTTTTTCTTGTTAAAACGCTGAAAACTTTTAACACGTTCAACATTATGGATAAAATCATAAAAAATAGTGAATTTTATATAGCATTTTTGCGAGACTTAGCATGGGCAAAACAAATTCTGGGATTTGGACGGAAAAAAGACCCTATAATCACATCAAAATTCGCAAAAGTTTTTTCATCCTTTAACAGTCGGTTGTCCTTAATTTGTAACGCATATAAATGTAAGTGCGAAAAAAATTAAATGTTGGGAACACAGCAATGATCACAAAGTACTACCCGAAGGCAGGGGCATAATCAGGCTCCCTTCGGTCGGGGGGTTGGGGTTAGTACGCACCGGGCCTGAATGCGGTCAACTGCCTCCCCAAAAATACACATGGATGGATGGGGAAAATAGTAAACTGGGAATTAGGCAAAATATTTTTTCTCAACCAAATAAAATAAAAAAAAAAAAAAAATAAAAAAATTATATCGACTGACCAGACTGTGTTTTTAAAATAATAAAAAAAAACTATAAAATCTTAAAATTTTGAACCTTGGCGATCCTCTTATTCAGCTGAAGAAAACAAATCCTTGCAAACAAACAATTGAAAACTTGGGGAATGGTCAACCTCGTCGTCTCAGTGTACCCCAGAAAAAATGCGAAAATTGTGACACATGAAGGTAAAGTTCGTTTTCATAATAAATGAAACACTGGGAATGACCCTAAAGCTAAAGAAAAGAAGTGAATAAATCTGAGGAAAAAAAATGAGTCAATAAAATAAAATGTAATAATAAGCAAGCAAAGAAGAAAATCGAAATATTTTTCGTCTTTTTCGAGTTCTTCATAGCTAAAAGTAGGATCACTGTTTATTTTTCTCACCAAGATCACAAACTTTAAATTAATTTTATATACGGACATTTTATAGTTGTAAAAAATATGAAAATTATTTCATTGTTTATTTCTAAATAAATTGCAATATTTAATAAAGTTCGATTATAAAATTACACACATTGATGATAAAAGCTTAGAGTTATCTTTGTTCGTAGTTAATCGCTATTTATAATCGGAAATGTGAGTAGGATTTATAGCATTGGGCACATTTTTAAAAATGACAAAAAATCCTCTTCAAATCGGTGTTCAATTTGAAATTCGAAAGTTCTTAATCAAATTATTGATTATTATTCATTAGATTTAGTGCACACGATATTCGCCTTTCGCGTGTCGTGTTACAGTTACAATACATGTGTGTTAGTGTGTGTCTTTATACTTTACCTTGTATCCACAATCGCCAATGCGATTTCAGTCGAAACTCTTCCATCGTAAACTTCTGTAAACACGAGTGTAGTGAACAGAATAAAAACTCTGAACAATTAATCCAGTCCAACGAAACGAGCAGTTTTTCAATACATCTCAATTTGTAAATGACTACAATTAAGAGTAAGACGTCAAGTGAACTGGTCGATGGTAAGAGAAACGGATCAACTTCACCTCCAGCCTAACCTAAAAATATGTCGAATTCTTTTTGTAGCATTGTGGTTCGTCAATGAAAATGACCTTCCCTTCCATGACACTAAATAGAAGGAAATGATAGGGAATTAGACTAGAGGAAGTCACATGCTCAACAAAATATATCGCTAATAATAACTCTTCTACGTTAAAACTAAATAAAAGGTGTGCAGACACTCAGATATATACATGTCGTGTCCACTAAAATATCAAATACAATATGTATAAACCAATCACACTCAAGAAAACACATCTTAAAACACACCAATAAAATCATAGAATACAAATCAGAATGTTTGTTGTATTAGTCATCATTATTTTTAGGTAGATAGATACCGACCAAATATCGTACGGACGTATTAGAAGACATACCACGTGTTCCTTTTAGGGCCAATTAGGAATAAATAAATAATTTAATTCTGGAGATGATTTTGTTACGAAAAGTGCATAAAAACATACGAAATCCGTTCCCAAACAGGGATACACGCGGCTTTCACCAAACTCCACACACCTCTCGCTTATGATCTTCACGACCTCATGCTAAGAGCGACAGCGTTGACAAACTTCAGACTACGGCAACACCGCCAACAGTAAGAAACAATTCCTATCTCTCGTATCCGCTTTTACTATGAATCACGCACACACATGTTGACTTTTTCATACAAACACACATAGCACAACATTCTATTATTTCTCACAGAGACAGTTTATATTTTATTTCAGAACTTTATTAACCCAAACAAAAAGACACTACTTTCCAATCTATCATCAACTGCTTGTATTCTTGTCGCTATATTAAATTAATGTTTATTTGTTGAAACTACGTTGTCTTTTCTACTGAATTTTATTCCTTCAATGAAAATCGTGTGATTATTCTAGACGGCCAAATTACGAGCGACCCTGTAACGATATTTTGTTAATGGTATCGAATCCCGACACTCCAAATTTTAAAATTCAACAAAAAACCGAGTAGAAGGATTCCTACACACATGAAATATGTGTGCAGGGCACATATATGTATAATTATTTAATTTGTTTGTTACGGTTTAAGTTTAGTTTATGTTGAGTATGGCAGCTTCTTTCTCGTAGCACCTATATAAAAATTATTTTTAATAAAACATTAATATTAAAATTGTATGAGAAAAAATGGAATTGTGTAAAAAAATTTAAATAGAAATTATTTTAGTAAAAAGTTAATGATGAAGTGTATTAAAAATAATTTTACAAAAACATTGTTACTTTGAGGAAGACACCGTTAAAATGAAGTCAAATTATATTATGATTGGTATTCTCTCTGATATATGTAGTCTCGTCAAGAGAAGATAACTCTTTTGTAGTTATAGCCATACTGCTTTTTATACAGACCCTAATTTACATATCACTATATCTCCCTGAACCCAAACCTTTAGTTCATCTTTGACCTGCGAACAGCCCTGGGAGACATCATCTGTCTCTTAGAGTGAGTCTCTTTATTTCTTTTAGAAGATCTAGGTCTTAACTAATTCTACTACTTTGATACCTTCGATTACTCTCATCCACAGATTGTTCCTTACTACTACTGGATACATTCATTCTCCCTCCCTCTTCTGTCCTTCACTTTCATATTTCTGATGATCTTCCTGATCACTCTGAATGTCGGATTCATTCATCTTTTCTTGCGTCGTTTGTTCTTCTGCTTCCTCTTCCTCCTCCTTTTCCATAATTTCATACTTTCTTGTGGTTCTAAATTGGTCTTCACTAGCCAGTATGCCCTGTCCGTTCGTTGTTAACACAGCTGTTTTAAATCCCTTTTGCACCACAAAATTTGCCTTTTCAGGACTTGGATCCTTGTCCTTTCTGTACCACATTCTTTATTCGTTGCAAATGACATGGTAACCGGAGCTCTTATTTGTCTTCGTGTCAATGTGAATGGGCTTTCTTCTGCCTGCATGCGGAATAACTCTATACCTTAGGAGTAGTCTGGGTAAATAACTCTCTATATCACAATCCACTGGAGAGAATGCTTTTAATCCTATTTTTACCGTTTGAACCATTCTTTCCGCAATTCCATTTCATTGTGTGGTGTTTTGTATAAATACATATAAATTTTCTTCACAAAATTTATGTGCATTGTTGGAGATCAATATTTTTGAAACTCCATTTCTCGAAAACACTATCCTCAGCACCAGCTTCACAGTAGTAGGTTTTCCGTATGCGACTTTAATAACTTCAGGCCAACTTGAATAATTGACTAATATCAGAAATAGTCCTATACCTTTAATGTAGGCATGATCCATATATACTTGTGTTCACTGTTCAGTTTCCTTTGGCCAAGAGTGAAGTTTAGTTTGCCCAAGTTTCTTTATTTCTGCACACTTTGCACATTTTTTAACACACTCTTCCACGTCTCTCGAATAGGCTGGCTACCATGCTTGCAACTTTAACTTCATTTGCTTAACCAATATACCTCCATGTGTATCATCGTGCACGGCCTTAATTACTTTTTTCTTTGAAACTGTGTTAATACTATATCACTAAATATAGTCCCTTTTTCTATTGTTAATTTGTGTTATAACTCTTTATACGGCCTTTCAGCCATACTCCATGTATTTCTCTTTATTCTATTCATAACTATTCAACACTGGGTCCTGTCTAGTTTCCAAGGTAAACCAATTTAAGATTACGCCCATTTCTATCCAGTGCAAAATCCTCTCCTTAAAATTTTCACTTTCCTCAATATTTTTACTCTCAAAATTTAACCGAATGAATCTGATCAAATCTGGTGATTTATGCCCACCTTATAATAGCCACAAATTCTTAAATTACCACTGGGCTTGCGTATCGCTACAATAGGTGAAGCTCAATTTCTACCACCCTAGCTGATTTTTTTCTAATATTCCTTGTTCCACAATTTAGTTTAGCTTAGCAACCACCAAGGGTAGCATGTGAACAGGAACTTTTCGGGCTTAACTCTTAACGTGTCAATTCCTAAAAGACGTCATCTTTTGACGTTTTCTGCCACTATGTTGGGTATTATCTCACATCTATTTTTGTTTTAAATATGCCTTCAAAGTATCCTAAACTTTTGATGATTGAATCATCGAACTGTTTCAACTGGAGATTACGTTTCTTTAACTTTGGTCTACCCATTCTTTCCCAAACATTTCTCGGTACAAATGTAACATCACTTCCAGTATCCATCTGCATGAGTAAAGTTATTCCGTTCTACTTCACCATTTTCCTACTTTTATCCTGTGCTTTTATCTCAAATATTTCCTTACTTTCAATCGGAGGATCTATAGTTTCCACTTTTGCGGTACGATTTGTTTGGATGTTGACACCATTTTTTTTTAAACCAATATCGATAAAAATAAAATCTATAGGTTCTCTAAGGAACTGGTTTACGCGTAGGTTTTTATTCCCATGTTTGCTATGTAAGAGGGACAATTTGGATTGCAAAAGCAGAAAGGGATTAATTATTTGGGCGGGGTGCTGTTGCTGCTACTACTGAGAAGGGATTATGCAAGTAGAAAGCAAATGCTCTGTTCTTTAATTAAACAGTATTAATTACATTTACCGGCCTGGATTTAAAAGCAGTAAATCGGGCTTGTCTTAACCGGAAGTTCTCTGTGGCTGAACAGTCATAGCACGCAAGTCTTAATGGTGGTTCCGTATAGGATGAAGTTTCGATTCCTGTCGGAGAAGGTATATTTTCCAAGAAATTTCTGAAAAATTCAGGCTGGTAAATGTAATTAATACTGTTTAATTAAAGGACAGAGTATTTACTCAAACAAATCTAGCCATTAAAATAACGTATAAACAGAATATATATATATATATATATATATATATATATATATATATATATATATATATATATATATATATATATATATATATATATATATATGTGTGTGTGTGTGTGGTCGAAGAAGGTCCTTTTCTCTACGAGATGTTGTAAAGTTTTTCTTCAAGCAGAAAGAAATGGCCACACTTCTCTCCTTTCCAGGATTCCCCCTCCCAGATGTTGTCTATTGTTATAAATTACAGCTGCTTTTCTCCTAGTCTTGTCATAATTCCAACACATTCGTCTTCTTCAGAAATAATCATAACTCAGTAACAAATATATGTGTCCTACAATAACCTAAAGTTTTCTTCTTCAGTCATAGCGTCACCAACAATTGTGCCTTAATGATGTCTAATTTCAAGTTCTGATTTCGACCGTTGAAACATCCGGAGATAGTCACTTTTTATGAAAAACGTGTTCATGAATTGAGGTTATATCACACGTGATCCCCAAATATTTTCGAAGAGCATAGCATCTATCAATACGACTACGACATCCCAAAACTCCATTTAAGTTCTAGTTTGCCCCGCTGGAAATTTCTGTATCATGAACAATAGGAATTTTAAAATGACATTTACTTGATGTCAACTTTGCACAATCATTTTCGAAACGGATAGTTTTGACTCGTTTTTCAAAGCCCCAAAAACTATTTATTAATTTTGAATGTGTAAAAGATTAAATAACACAACAAAAGCATCAAATGTATGAATCCTGCATTTTGTCTTTAATTTTCTATCTATTTTTTTATTTGATGATTATACAATTATATATTCCAACTCACCCTTTTATTACATCTACACGTTTATTGAAAAAATCAGACCTCTCAGATTATTAAAACGCCTCTTGTATTTGGTAGCTAAAATTACAGACTTACTAATGTACTTTACTAGTTGTAATTTTAACTATAGTTTGGCTTTTATACGTTCTACAATATGTGTGTATTTTGTTTTGCTGCACACAGAACATTTAATGTATTTTTATTAACGCTAAATTAGGTCTGCTACAAAACAAGAAACGAATGAAACTTTCATAATGAAACGAAAAAAAAAAAAAAAAAGCAGCAAAGAGGACACTTGTGGAAGAGGACACTCTATCCACCGCAGCTTCTAGAAAGGAAGTCAAGTGACACAATGGAGGTAGCTGGACGGTCGTTGTTGATGAATAATAGCAATAAAAATTAAAGGAAAACAAATAAGTAATAAACAGGAAATCACCATTCATCGTGGTACAGATTGTTTGTTGATAGAAGTGTTTGTCAGATAGGCATAAAGGAAATACAAAACTGACAAGAGGCGCCAAAATCAACGTAGAGGTGGCCATACTTATGCATAAATAGAAATATAGTTAGTGCCTGGCAATGAGTTGCGAGCATGTGTTAAGAGTTTGACCATCCTAATACATACATACATACATACATACATACATACACACACACACACATATATATATATATATATATATATATATATATATATATATATATATATATATATGAAATCATAATAATTCTAGACCTAGAATCCTCAAGACGCCCGTCCTGAGTAAGACGATAAACTACATCCAACATCAAGACATTTTTTTTAAATATTACCAGCAATGAATTTTTGAAGAAAAACATATTACCAACAATACATTTTTGAAAATCTTGTCGGAATTAAATAACCCATAGAGGTTGAAATATTGTAAAACAAATCAAGCCTCAACACGTACACACATCCAGAAAAGCACTGGATTGCCATTTTGTCATTTTTGAGGTTCATCTGCAGTGCACATCCTCTACCGAGAATCGAACTTGGACCATTATGATAAGTCGCAAACGATATTCTATTGGGCCAGCGGGCCACGGTGGGCACGAGGAAAACAAGTTACTAGCGACAATATAGCGCAGCACATCCTATCTCCGGTGATGATACCCATCCAAGCATGCATAACCTACAGGACATGCCCCAAGACCAGTGCATTGGCATGCATAACGAATTATTTTGATTATCTTAGTAATGTAGAATAAGATTGGGAAAAAACAAACAATGAAAACGATTCTGCATAACGCTGTAAATCTCCTTGATAATGTAGTCTGTCAGTGCACATGCATTAATCTCCATCAAAAAAACACTGAGGTTGAATAAAGGAAAGAGGCATAATTAAGGAATAAAAGAAAGTTTTCTTATCATGACATCATTTATATTGGAAATAGTTTAAGATTCGTATGCACATGATAACTTTCTTCTTCCTCAATTACTATGTGCAACGATTTGCCAGTCATATGACACTTAACGTTCAATTTGCAGAAGTCTGTATTACTGAGAGATAGTGTTTGACTACAACTGGCGGGCAGAGGCAATCTTTTGCAGTACAACGTGTTCCTAACTCTTGAGTAGGGACAAGCTTTTGCAAGATTCAGTTGTTTCCTTTTTCAGGGTCGAAGAGAAAAGCATTTTATACTTTGTTGGCATATATTTTTAGAAAATCAAAACTTCATTTACATTTTTCCAATTTCTCTCTATTCAAACTCATCTTTTGTTATTATAAATGACTGAATAGTAAAGACATAGCCGACCAACATTTATTTTGTAATCCAACACACAAGATAATTTGCTAAGCATTTTGTAAATGATCCCATGTGAGATAAATTATTAATTTATAGATTTTTTTCTCCGAAATGAAGTCCTAATGAATAATATTTGCTTTGTTGCAGTCACTACTTCTAGCTCACTAAAAGCAATGGCGACCAAAAATTTCAAATATAGATGAGAATAAAAAACGATTTCCGGTTTTAAATAAAAATAAAAATATTCCCCCAAAATTACAATTTTTGGAAACGGTGAGTAAGTGTATATGTGGGTGTGTTGATGAGTTCTTGACGAAAATTATATATGTCTGGAAAGTTCTCTGGAAAAGGTGCTGTAGGCCCTTTGAATGGTAGTCATTTTGGCAGAGAAGAATGAGTTTGCCGTAGCAATGCCGTTAGTAACTTGTAGAACCGCTCATACAGCCACATTAATATCTTTTTTTTTTACTTGTTTGACTGCATGGAGTTGTTTCGAATTTAAATTAATGCCTTCATTTTATTCTTCTATTTTAATAAGGTGGTAAGTGGAGTTAAAATGGTCGAACAATTTGACAATGTAATTCCTGTAATAATTAATAAGAATGACGAATCTTCTCAGCTGTCGAACTGACTTTGGTGTTTGGAATTTTGCAATGACATCCACTTATCTTGGATGCCTTATAAATTGTTTTACACCCAAAATGCAGCTCTGAGAATTAATTCTCAGTTCATATTGAGTTAGTCCTGTAAATGGTGCATGAAGATGTTTCACATGCTGTAACTTGTTTGCTCTGGTGATAAGTATATCGTCCGTGAATGCCGCACAAAATCAAGCACACCTGTAAATTGCAGAGCAAAGAACGAATCTCCCTTAAATGACAATTTCTAGCAAAGTAATATAAGATACCAAGTCTCTGTAAAATCAGCAAATAACGAAGAAAAGGTATACATAGGAGTAACTGAAGGACCCTGAAAACAGAGGAAAACACATACAATGCACTATATACAATGCAGATAATGTAACATACTTTAGACAAATTCCGAATGTTCACATAAACACAAGTAAATGTAATAATAATAATAATAATAATAATAATAATAAACAAATAATTAAGTAATCAATAATAAATAATGAGTAAAAAGTTAACAAACAATGGTATAATATTGCTAACCATATTCGAATTCACAATTATTCCTACTCAATAGACTCTAGAATAATTTGAAACATAACCGTTACCGCCTACCCAGTAATCGTTAGGATAATACAATAGACATTTCTACCCATAAAGCATCACTCATTTACATATATAAATAGTCGAAGCAAAACGCTGAAAATTGCGTTCAAGCATGAAACAGGCTGTTTCTCTCAGTGTTGATCTAGTGTCCACTATATTAAAGTAATTCAGCGGGTCTAGAAGAATCCTTAATAGAATGCAAAAAACACTGGATGGCCATTTCGTCTTATTTTGGGACTCATCAGCATTGCACATCCACTACCGAAAATCTGCATTCTGTTGTGGATTCTTCTAGACTCGATGAATTACTCTAATATGATTATTCAAATCCCCCTAAAAATTTCTATCACTTGTATATCCTTGCTTGAACCGGATTCTAATGCTCTGGAGGAAGCGGCTTGGGAAAAGAAAACGTGGCTCTCGAGGGCACAATCGGTTGGGTTAAGTATACTTGGATGAGTTACACCACGGAATTTAGTATGAGCAGCGCTATATTGAGTCTAATTTGTTACTTCTTCGTCACCGTTGGTCCAGTGGGTATGGCGCTTGCGTCGTATCGTAACGGTCTGGGTTCGATTCTCGATAGTGGATGTGCACTGCCGATGAGTCCCAAAATAGATCGAAACTGCATTCTGTTGAGGTTTCTTCAAGACTGGATGAATTAATTTATTATGACTATTTCTAAAAATTTCTATCACACACACACACATATATATATATATATATATATATATATATATATGAAAAATTCTCGGCTGGACATAGAAGGGATTCAAAAAAATAAATGTTGAATGCCGTTACCAGTAACATAAGGGTTAACATGAACGAGAATCACAATACTGTTGTTTCCGAGGTCGTCTCAAAGCTGTTTTCAATTTTAGGGCGTATATGTATTTAAAAAAGATGCTGAGTTTTATTTAAAAGATCTTTGCCTATCATTCTTATTCGTTAATTAACAATATCGAGGAGAGGGAAGCGGGTACTGAATTTAACGACCAGAATATGAAATACACTTGGAAATAGCGCAAATGAATCTTCCTTCCCTTTTGACCTTATATCGAGTTACGCTAAGTTTAATACTCGTTTCCTTACCCTCGCCATTGTTAATTTACGAATAAGAATGTTAAAAACTCTTGATCATTTCAAATGGCTGAATATGAATCTCTAATCAGTTTGCTTTGCTTTATTTCTAATTGGCAAAATGTGGCAAATTTAGAGATGAACACTGACCATTTTTTGTGTGCCTTATTACAAAAAGACATTTGACTGATTCAACGCCTGTGAAACGTTAATAGAATTGGTGTGGCGAAAGTTGAAATTATTCAATTTATCATTTGTGATTTTCTGACAAGATTGTCTAAAGGCTAATTTGTGACATTGATAGATCAGTACATAGGAATTCAAGCACTAAGTGATGAATGTTGGGCTGGCCAGACCGACTGCAGTGAACTGATTGTCATTCCCGTGACGTCACTTGCCTGACAATTTATAAGCGACAACTAGTCCTTTGCTGAACAAAAAAAAACAAAACAAAACAAAACAAAACAAAAACAACAAAACAAACAAACAAAAAACACGACCTTTTGCACACGAAATATTTATGTGCTAAATAACCTAATCTATTAAATTATAAATTAGATTTTATCATTAGTGAACGCAGAACACTGAATATTATAGCCTATTTAAGCCTGTTATAAACATCAAACTTTTTTAAATGAAGTCTCAATAGGCTTATCGAGTCAAATCTGCTGACTCTAAGCTTGTTAATTCACTGTTCCATTGACAAAACCCAAGCTGCAAGGTGAACACTCAAGAAATTAAAATTGGCGCAAAATATTTAACTGGGATCTGAAAGAAGGCCAAACAACATTCATGAAAATGATAGAAATTAATTTTTCTGATTGATAGTTTATAATGATTTTTATTCTACAAAACAAAGATTTGTACATAATGTGTAAATATGGAGAAACTATTAAGAAATCTTTTCGTTCGACAAAAAATATGAATTTTGCCCCCAATGGACCTGCAAATATATGGCAGTTATCTTGTTTGCATAAGTGAAGTGACAAACGCAGCTAATATATAAAAAAAAGAAAAAATGGCGAAATGAAAGAGAAAGGAAAAAATGCACTATAGAGTATAGCTCTCTCAAAGTTCAAAAAGAACTTGCCGCTTTTTTAGGTTTTGAAGAGATATTTTTTTTAAATTATATATAAAGGTGTGAGGAACGAGAAGACTTGACATGTTGAATGGCTTGACTTGTTGAAACAGGGATCAGAGCCACCGACGTGCGCGGTTGTTACGAGCCAGCTGACCATCGAACAAATCCGCGCCATACATAGCAAGAGCGGTCATCCTGGTCATCCTACGTTCGTCCAGATAGTATGTCCTACAGTGATAAAAGCGATGGTTAGGTCGGCCATACAAGGTTGCGAGGAATGCTGTGCCCCAGTCCATTGGAACACGGGCAAGATCAGGGTAGACAAAAACTGGTGGCGACTGGGCATGGACGTGATACATCACAATGGCAATCATTTTCTAACTTTGACGGATTGCGGCCCGACGCGTTTCACTGTATGGCACCCACTGGTGCGACAAGGTGCATTATCGATTATACAACAATTACGAGCTATCTTCTATGAACGTGGTCCCCCCGTTGAAATACTGACAGACAACGCCCCAACCTTCTGTAGCAGAGATTTTTAGGGCTTCGCAGTCGAATGGGGAGTACGAGTAAGGTACAGAGGCGCATACACTCTAGAGGGTAACGGGATAGCGGAGCGGTGTCGCCGCACCGTCAAAAGGATAGCAGCCAGAACACAGTGCTCCATTCAAGAAGCTGTATATTGGTACAACGTCACGCCCAAAGACGATGTAACACCATTAATGCGCCGGCCAACGGAATATATACATACAGACAGCGGATAAAGGGGATAGATCAAGTAGTACCAAACGTTCCGAAAAATACCAAAGAACCATATAAAATTGGTGATCTCGCATGGATCAAGCCCCCAAATGGACGTTGTACCACGAGATTTAGTAGAGGACAAGTTGATGGAATTATTAGCTCCCAAACAGTCCGGGTCAATGGTGTGCCACACCATGTGAAAAACCTTCGCCCGCGACACGAGTTAAGCGCATCGGAAGAGCATCAAACGAAGATAGGTCGTCTGATAGTGATTCGGAGACAACAATGTTTTGCACAATGCAGTCAGATTATCTGCCCTCTGTATCAGAGAGTACAGATTCGGACGACGAGGAAGGTCGTGATGACACCGAAAATGCCAAGGACCCGCAGAACATAGACGTGGCAGTACTGCCACCGAAAGCATCCACTCCACCTATACGAAGGAGTGTTCATCGAAGGCTTTCTCCCCCACCCTGTCATCTATGTGATCATGAGATCAGGGTAGTGTGAGGAACGAGAAGACTTACCTCCCGCAAAGCGAATTTGCATGGCGTGTCAGGTCTTGTTGAAAGATCGCGACCGGCGTTCAAAGCGAAAATGAATTATTCCGAAACTCTTATATCGCGGGCAGGCGTACTACGAAAAATAAATAAAAAAAATGACTAAAAATTCAAGCCAGCATAAATTTGTAAGATCGGAAGTCTTGGGCGAACGAGAAGTAAGTGTCGTATGCAAATGTTAGTTCCGCCCGACGCAGGCATAAATAGCGAGTCTGTGAGGAAGACGAGAGAGAACAAAACGCATTGGAACAGATCACAAGTCATTGGGTCGGTGTTTGGTTGTTTTTTGGTCTAGCGGAAGTTCGTCCAACAAATCCAGCGTTAAGTCTTTATTTATAATTTACTTATTTTTTTAACCTTTTTGTATTTGATTTTCAGTTTGTTTTTCCCTTTGTGTATTTGCAAATTTGAAGTTTTACCGCATTTTCCTTTTTGTGTTAATCTCCTCCCCTTTTAGTTTATTCTTTTTATTTCGTTTATTTGTCTCGTTTTCTTGCAAGCCAAGTTTATTAATTACATATTTGTTTGTTTTTCGTTTATTTACCCCGGATTTCAATCCGTTTTTTTTTTTACTGTTTGATTTCTTTTGTTTAAATATTATTATTTAAGTTTTTGTATTTGCTGAAATTAATTCCAAAAAGAAAAAAGAAAAAAAAAAAAGAAAAGAAAAAGGAACTGGTTTTCCGTCGTAATAGTGCATGTCACAATTATGGCGGAGTTAACACAAACAGCGGAAACCCAAATGCCGGTGATAAGTGAAAATGTATCACCAAAAAAATCGGCCTGGGCAGAAACTCGGCTCAAAAAGGATGCGGAATATTATGCTGAGCTGAGAAAGAAATATGAGAAGTTTACTGAAGGGAATGAGCTTCTCACTATACAGGAAGCGTTCGACGGCCGTGAATGTAAAGACTATTTTCCTGCTGACGAACGATATAAAAAATCGGAATTTAATTAGCGTCACCAGGGAAACCATGGAGGAAGCCCTTAAGAGCCTCAATATTGTGCCAAAGATTTTGGCAAGAAGATCGAGGGCGCTTTGGGATCTGCTGATGTCAACAGAGGAAGAGGCCAAGAAGTTGGTCGGAAGTATCTTGACTTCAAAGACACTCCGACTTCAAACTGAGTATATGGGTACCCGAAGAACAAATGTGGCAGTGCATGGGGTGCCCATATATATCACTGAAGATTGTCTAGGGGCCTTTTTTGCCCAGTATGGTAAAGTGGAGAAAGTTTCAAGAGTGATCAGCAAAGCTGGAATTGCGACGGATGATGTGGCAATAGAAATCACATTGAGCCGTCAGAACTTCAGCGATATTCCCAATAGCATAATGTGCAGGGAAAGACGGATGTTGGTTGTGGTCGAGGGACGAAAACCCTACTGCTGGGCGTGTGGGATATTGGAGCACATGGCCAAAGCGTGCCCTGCAAAGAAAACGACTCCAGAACCAACAGCAGTAACAGCAACAACAACATCAACAACAAAAGCTACAGAGGCAGAACCCAGCAAGGCCCCTGGTGATGGTTCGAAGGAGGTGGTGACTAAGGGACGAAAGCAGAAAGCTGGCCCCTCGTCCCTACTGAAGGAAGTCCCACTGAAGCAGCAGTAGCCACCCAAGGAGCAGCTGGAGGATCAACACAAGGAACGACAGAAGCAGAAACTACAACCAAAGCAACAGACACCAAAGACAACAAAAAAGGCAACAGCATATGTCAGACAATATGGAGGTGGAGGAAGTGCCTCCAAAACGACCCTCTTCCTTGAAAAGGAGCCGGGAAGATGAGGAGGAAGAGGAGATACAAATGAAAAAACATACTGGATGAAGTAGGGTGGGGAGGAACATAGAAAAAACCAGGTCCCTATCCGTCCCTGCTTCGCCAGTAAAAGAGAAAGGACCTACTCCAGCATCTAGAAGCGTCCCCCTTCACTCACTCATGCTCCCTCCTACCGCTCCCACATCTCCACACGCACCTACTCCCACAGCTTCAGATTCATCACCTCCCCAAACATCTCTTTCTACACCTGCCCCCCGCGTCCACTTCAACCCCGCCACCCCCAGACAGGGAGAAAAAGAAAAAAAAGAAACTTTTTCAGTAAGTGAAGGATATATGTAGAGTGGATAGGGGGGAACTTGAGAAGAACCTCTCCACCTGCAAGAGATCTCTCTTAGGGCCTTTATTTAAGCTTTCCTCCATTGATAACAAATCAGTGCAGGACCCAAAGAATTTTTCCTTGAACCCCAGGGGTTATTGCCCTCATTAGGGACACTGGAAAATACTTTAGAGTATGGACCCATCTCTTCGAGGGGAGAGAGACCTTTCGAGAAATAAGAATGGTAGAGTTGGGCTCCCCAGATTTGATTAAAATGCATAATTTTTGTGCAGGGAGGGTCCCGGTACGTCTCCACCCATCGATATAAAGGGGTCTAAAACTAAATATTGTTCTAGATGGTCGGATGACGACGGAGTTGGGCACAGGGAGCCTAGGACAATCCGTCGGGGTCCTTTCCGCCGCAGATTACCGCCCTGTATGTGAGTAGGTTTTTTCCTCTTCCTTTCTTTTTTTTTTTTTTGCAGGCCTAATCAATGTCTATCAAGATAGCCAGTTTGGATGCGAATGGCTTGAGGGATCGACGTAAGGCGGCCCGCCTGCTCCATGATCTCTTGTCGTTCGGTGTGGATGTCGCCGCGGTCCAAGGGACCCACTTTGTTTGCAACGTCGATGCTTGTGTGCTGGAGGACGACTTTGTCGTCTATTCAGCGTATGGGAACCGACAGTCCAGAGGAGTCTCTTTGTTGGTGAAGCGGACTCTTGATGCGAAGGTGGACCTTGTGCATACCGATGCCGAGGGACGGTTGATCGTGGCCGATAATGCCGTGAAAAGTGGTTCGTTCCGAGTCGTTGTGGTTTATGCGCCCAACGACCAGGAGGAGCTGGTCTCGTTTTTTCGGCGGTTGGGGCCTTTCCTCGTGGATTCAACGCGCTTAGTTCTAGTAGGGGACTGGAATTCCATCCTGGACCCCAAGTTAAATCATAATAAATTACATAATAAATATTAAGAACAGAACGCATTGTTGGCATGACGGCGTACGTACTAACGAGAACGAGAGAATAGAAGGTCACTAGCAACAGCTCAGTTGGTAGACCGGAGGACTGGACGAAAGCAAGCACTTTTATTTATTTTAGGCATCCAAAACGACGGGCGAACTGAATTACGCACAAAAGGTTTTACAAATCATTCTCTGTGCGTGGATTGATCAGCAACAAGAATTTATTAAACAGACCGTGTCATTATTTTCCAGTCATAATTTTTAGGCATATAGAAGAAAGTTCTCCTTTTGGTGAAACTGTATTTCTGAATATCTCTGAAGGAGTCGTTGTCGATAATGTTGAAAAAAGTAGGCGAAAAATGTGTACATCTTCGTAGCTTTTTGTGAATAGACACGCTTAGCATCTGTTGCACTGTTGGTGTTCGATCGTTTAAGAAACTACTTAAGATGGCTGATCTCTTGTTACTTGGATGTGTCCTTTAACATTTCAACTTCCTTTTGATAGCCATTTTGTACTGATCAAACTCAATACAAACAACCGTTAGTCTTTGATGCAAGTATTTGGCTCCCATTTGCTTTAAAGATGCTCCTGTTTATTAGAACATAGTACATCAGAGCTTTTAAATGTTCTAAAGATCTTTCAAATAAAATATTTTTTAAACTTTTCTGTTGATAAGAATTTTTGTATGAAATTAGTTATTTTAATTTTTCAAACATTTTTGTAATAAATTCTTATACTTTTTCAAACAATGGGCACAATTGATCATATTGGGATCGTAAAATTGTGTTGTATGGAGGAGTTTTGAAATCTGTATTTCCCTGTGCTATTATGATTTATCCTACGATGAGAAAGAATTTTTTTTCTTTATATACCATAAAACAAAGAGTCGTAGCAAATGCAAGAAACCTTAGCCAACTCATTTTTTCTCTTTCTAAACCAATATTCCCAGCCTTTGTATAGTCTATGTGTCATATATATATATATATATATATATATATATAGGTTAATGTTACATGTATGTTGTCAGCTCTTTTGTACACTTAGACGCCGATAACTTGAAAACACCAGAAACAAATGGAAAGCTTCCACCATGTCTTTGTCGGAACTTGGGCTGATGTTGGAACATAAATGTAAGTGATGTTGAAATCTCTGAAGTATAGAGTCGATAGTTTTTCTGTCCCATCTCATCTAGGTGGGCCACTTAGTGGGATGGAAGGTCTGTAGTACTCCAAATCAGCCTCTGCATATTGAGCTGTTGGGTGGTGGTGGAAAGGGTCCATCTCATAAACCTATAGGAAATGATTCAATTTCCCGTTAAGGAAAGTTCGAGAAAATCAGATCAACTTTGGCGCAATTCTTAATATATATATATAAAAAAACGCTTATGTACCTTTTATGAAAAAATAAAATACTCGACAACATATTTTGAACAATCGGGTGTACAAAAAATTACGCGGTAGGTTCGTAAGAAATTTATGGAGCTAACGAGCGTGTGCGTGATCCAATCTGAACATTTAATAAATGAGATGTTGTCAAACCGCTTTAGAATATTTTACTTGTCCAGCAAGATAAACCCAACCGTGTATCACCAGCAGTCCACTCCATACAACTGTGCCTCATTGGTTCTTTTGACCGCTGAATTATCAAATTACAATTCTCAACTAGGCGATAACATTTTTAACGCTACGTGGCTGCTAATATTGCTCTATAACTCGCAGAGACTTTAAACAAAACAGGAACGATTAATTTTTGTCATCAGATATTTCCACAAGTTCTTGTGTTGTAAAGTGAAAATAAAATAAAAACTTCTTTATTTTGTAGTACTCGTTTTCTATTAACATTAGTACCACTACAAACTTAAGGTGAGATTCAAATATTGCGTGAAAACATCCTTGAAAAAAAGCTAACATCACGGTACAGCGCTTAAGTTTTTATTTAATTTTTCTTGTTTTTTCTGGAATTAAATTATATAGAAATTTCCAAACGTTGTGTGTCCGATCGCTTTCGGCTATACTTTTAGCCATTATTAAGGTTGATTTTATTTTTTACTTTTAACTGAATGTAGGGATGTTTTTTTTAAAGATAACATACATAATAACTCACATATCGTGGAAAAAAACAGAATCACACATTTGAAGCTATTTACGTGCTTACATTGTCTTAAATATGAATAACAAATTATATATAAAAACGCATTCAATATGAATCATGTTGAAAGCAACAGAAAGTTTATTTTAAAAAAGATAATAAGAATCATTTAAAGGAATATTCTTAAGATCTGTACGTCCGATTTTCTAAAAATAAACAGGTTGCATTTTGCTTGCAATTCAATTGAATTATAAATAAACACAAATTCTCAACCTGCCACAAGTAAAATTTCCAGTAAATCAACAGACGCGTTTTTGTTAAACTCATATGTCAATTCATCGAACTGGTCGCATCATCATTACAATAGAATTCCAACATGTTACTTGAACCCCGAACCAACCATGTAGTTACTAAGGTAATTGGAGAAGAGAAAAAAAAAAAGAAATGAACATATTTGTCAGATGACCAGAACAAAATGACCAATATATTCCAATTTATTCCGATGAGGTAAATGTTTGCTTTCAAAGTATTTAAT
Organism: Acanthosepion lycidas; assembly: GCA_963932145.1. NCBI lineage: Eukaryota > Metazoa > Mollusca > Cephalopoda > Sepiida > Sepiidae > Acanthosepion > Acanthosepion lycidas. The sequence continues at coordinate 684,975 of OZ010582.1, forward strand.
GTCACCTTTAATTCAAATAATAGCAATGATATCATCAATTCAATAGCATCAAAACAACACAATAATTAAAACTGCACTATTCTCTTATTAAACTTTGAAATAATGATAATAAAGGAGAATATGCTGGAAAACGGGAAAAAAGGTGTTTTCGAAAGAACCAAGATGTTAAAAATGCTGTAAGGATTTTGAAATGGAAATGTTACTGATTTTATTTAGAAAACGAAATACATTCTTTTTTTCTTCTTTTCTTCTCTTTAAGCGTGCAAAAGATATCAGATTATAAATAGAAAATAGAATTCAGAATGTCTTGATCTGAAGATTAATTTTATCGATAACAAGACAGTATGAATCTATGTAAGTTTACCAAAATTGCTCAGAGCTATTAATAGATAAACTTAGAACAATAGCAATACGGCCAGAACTCCGAAAGATGAAACTAGTGTGAAGTTTTAATTCAGAAGTGTGTCGGGAAATGGGTCGAACCCGTTCCTAATAAAAATATGTCAGCACGTTCGCACTAGAAAAACAAATACGTCACCAGTTCTCTATATAAAAAGAGAGCAGAGTTGGCTTAGACACAGTAGGAGAGATGGGTTAGACACAATGAGGAAGTGACGTCAGAGATTGGAACAAAGTGCCCGTTAAGATGTGTTTTTGCTATAAGTACCTCTACTCCTGCTATCAGTAATATTACTACTGTTACTATTATTACTGCCACTGAGAGCGGAAACGTCGAACAAGCTACAGTAATCAGAAAGGGTTAAAACGAAGCCACTTCTCTCCTTTAGCGAAATTACACGAAGTATTTGTTTTTTGTTTTGTTGATCATCGTTCATATACAAGAGACATTCAACTCTTTGCCACAAGAATTGTATTATTATATGTATTGTTGCTGCTATATATATATATAAAACTTTTGTCCCTCTAAAATCGGATCGACTCATCCAACAAGCTTGCAGGTAGACCAACGGAGAGCAAATTTCGTAATTCTACGACCCGATAACTACTCGCCAGGATCAAAAAATCACAACTGGCTGGTGAGTGGAATCGGATCGACATTTGAAACCGGGAAATTTGGTCTAACCTATAATACTGAACCATACAGGACCAACGGTCGGTTTCGTGGATGACGTCGGCCCAGTGGGGTTAGGATACGGTGTCACATAGACGCCTTGACCAGACATCACGTTACAATTGACACCGTGCGAGAGGATCGGCGTTAAAGAAATAGTAATTAAATCTGCACTATGCAGATCACCGACAATCCGCTTTTCGTACAGAACTGAGTGCTGAAATCTGCTTTAGATAAAAAGATAAAAAATTCTGTGTTTATCTATTATCCATAACTTTATCCTAAAATAAAAAGGATTTAGTTCCTTAGAAGACGATGAAAGCTTAGAGACCAAGTAAGAGTCAAGTCAGCGAAAAGCCAATGTGTATTAGATTGAAATGTAGTCTGTATCAAAAGAAAACCATAATTCTTGCTTCATTTTCATTTACTGTGTACCTAAATATATAATGGTTATTAGATTAAATGAAAATTAAGTTGTATTTAAGAATCCATGCCCTCGATATCACAGATCATATAAACAGATCGTAATATCAAAGATAATTATGGAAGCAGTAATAGTAGCAACAGAATAACGGACTACATAATTGACATCAAAATCCGTTGAAAGATCAGAATATTTGTTCAAAATTATGATTCTTATTCTTTGTTATTGATGTTTTTATTTTCCAATTCCAAAAACTCATGCTTGATTTGAAAAAGTGTAAAGTGATTTACATTCATAACTTAACAATCCAAACAGCAAATCTCATTATTCGACCAATCATAATTAAATGCAATCAATAGCAAGATAAAAATGTTTAGGTATTAACAGCATTATGGGGCCGCTGTGTTCAGTACTACAGTAGGTCAAATGTTACTTCCGCTCTTTTCATATTTGCATTAATGTTTAAATCAAAATATGTAGCTAGTTGCAGTAACTGATTAAGTGAAATTCTTCATCCAAATTGAATGAACAAAGAAAATCTTAAACAGAAAATGACATTTTTAAACAAACACAAATACAAAGTCAGTTTTATGAAAAAATATCTGAAGAGAAATATGAATTACTTTCTTTGTTGTTGTGAAATGAAGATCGAATGAGAAAATTATTTGAAATGCTGTTTTTGTTTTGAAATGAACATCAAAGCTTAGGACGAGCCCCCATTTTGTCACGATTGCGACAAAAAGAAAGAGATAGAGCGAAAGAGAGAGAGAGAGAGAGAGAGAGAGAGAGAGCGAGAGAGAAGGTGAAAAAAAAGGAGAATAAAAAATACTAACTATATCAACACTAAAGTTTTATAATATATATATATATATATATATATATATATATATATATATATATATATATATATATATATATATATATATATATATATATATATATATATATATATATATATATATATATATATATATATATATATATATATATATATATATATATATATATATATAGAGAGAGAGAGGAGGCACAGTGGAGTAATGGATAGCAGCTTGGATTGAGGAATCGGAGAGCTGAGTTCGAATTCCAGTCGAATTCATTTCATTCACTTACATACTAATAGTTGTGAATCCTCTTCTTATCCCTCCAGCTATGAGTAAATAGCAGGACAGACTGGGTTCTATAGCCTTGACAACTCTGAATTCAAAAACTGTGGAGGGTCGTTTTGGAGACCCTGTGGCACGTAGTGCACCAGGTCTCTGTATTCGGCCCTTCAAAAAGTGTGGATGGTCCTGCGCAAAACCTCCACCACTATAATCAAATCTCATGTGCTGTTGTCGGGCTGTCGGTTTCCTAGGAACTGATCTGCTTTACCCTCATACGTCGAATTCGACGGGAGAGTCGAATATATTATAAACATTCAAAAGTCAAAACAATGCTGATTCTGTCTGAGGGAAATTTAAGAATTAAATCAAACCAGAGAAACAATAAAAGATAATATTGTCTCCAACAGAAAGTCAACAATAGTCTTGGTCACAAATATTAAAAGATACAAATGAGAGTTTTCTGTTCGGAGACTGATCGTCAGTAGTCAGGGTGAGTTCTTTGATCTCTTCTGTGATACCAAAATTGTCTGCAAGTGAACTGAACTTGGGAGGCAAACCAACCCTTCCAAAGTTGCGCGGATACTTTGAAGAAAGTCCTCGCCATTTCCGGTATATTCTCTTCTTCATTCTCCAACTTTCGTTTTTATTCGAGAATCAACTCTAATGAAATGGATCTTTCAATTATGACATATTTTCACCAATGGCGATACGCGTGGCTTTTCTTAGTATTTACTATTTTTATTATTTCCTAAAAAGGAGCTTCTGTAACACAATTCACTTAACATACACAGATTACCATGGGGCTCCTAAGCACGTGGGGTCTCCGAGCAAGTGGACAATCGGTTTCATGCGTTTTGTCGGCTCTAGTACTGGCGTATATTAATGAATGGAAATTGCAAATAACAAGAAACTTGAACTGAAACAGGATCTGCAGTGACGTTGTCCTGGAAAATGGAATAAGGAAATTAGTAATATTCGCCACCGAGAATGTCAACAGAAATAACTGGACTGCTGTGCAAAAACATAATTAAGACATTGAATGCAAATGAAGAAGACTTAAGGAAGTTATTCTACAAATGCAGGAATAAGTAAATGAATAAGATTTATTATTGGGGAATTAAAAATATTTTGATAAGAAGAAAATGTTTTTTTCACGTTAAAAGATGTAATTAAAGAAATGAACATATAAGTAGTTTATTCCTAATTATATACTCTGGATCTTTTCTCAACTGGACAAAAGAGGACTTCAGAATCTGAACTGGAGACAATTATTATACATATAGATTGTACCTTAAACTTGATTCTGACAGGCTCTATACATCGAGTTAAAGAATGAAAGAAAGCCGCCCAGATCCTTTTAGAAACTGCGTAGAAATAGCTATAAAGATAAAAGAATCAAGAAAGAATAAAAATGGCACCTAAAAAAATCACGAAAGCGCTGTATGCTACTAGAGAAATTTTGAAAAAGATGAGACGAAAACATCTACAACGCATAAAAAATATTGAGATCAAGTAGAATATAGCTTAATGGAGGAACTGAATTACTGTTAACTGCACTCCAATATATGAGTATAAGAGCAAATTGATCGAAAATTGATAGAAAATAGTAAATGTTGCCTTTGTGGTGTTATAGTGAGTTAACCAATCTGTATTGGTTAAAATACAAATGAAACTGACCCTCTACTATTTTTACTAAATCAAATGTTACAAAGACAACAATAACAAAAGAAATAATGAAGTAGAAAAATTTGTTCAACAATGAATATTTTTATAAAACACAAATACAAAATATATGCTAAAGTTGATAAACACTTTAGAGTTCTTGATTGTGTGAATGAAGTAATATTGAAAGATTTGAAGTCGTTGATCTGTATGTATGAATATGAGAAAGTGTGCTTAAGTATTATTGTTATTGTAGAAAAATTAAACAGTTTTATTTTTGTATTAAAATAAAAAACAAACATATTGTTCTTGACTTACTGTGATTTCTACAGAGTTGTTGCTCTTTGACCGAATATGTCTGTAGTGAAAAAATAAATTGTTGGAGTGAGCGTTCTTTTGCAAGCTGGGTTTATGTTAATTTAAGTAATTAACGTTAAGCCTGGAATTGGTTTCATAGATTTCGTGTGACGAGTTGAATATTTTAAGGACCCACTGTCCAAGTCAAGTCGAAGTTTCCTATTTATGAGTTCTCTTGGTCACGTAGGGGCTCGAGAACATGTTTACATTTTGTGGCGTCAACTCGAGGTCAAAATTTGGGTCAGTACCTTCGGACGTAGTTGACGACACCTAATTGATATTTTTCAACCAATCAGAATGCACCAGTTATAAACTTAGTTAGGAGCCTCTATGTATTTAACTTGCACATATTTGAGATTTAAAACAATAAATGTAGAAATCTGATTCTACAGTGTAAAAGGATGAGACGTTGGTATTCAATTGACCTTGAAGTGTACAGAAGTAATTACAAATAGGCAAAAAAGTAATTCATTAGAAATGTGGAAATTGTGTCAGTTTCACCAACCGAATAAGTGTTTATGGCTCACTTATACCAGGCTATGATGATTGTTCTGGAGAAACCAAATGAAAATGAAGAAATGTCAGGATAATTATTACTTTTTTACTTATATTTTCATCTTATTTTTCTTAGTTACTTTTCAGTGCAACTTTATTCAGTCTACAGCAGTAAGTAAATAGTGTAAAACATAAAACAAGAAATGAACAATAAATTCATGGCGAAACTCGAACGCCATTTGCCTCGGGAATCCAGGTTAACTGTATCAGCTCCTCTGCCGATTGATCTACAATAAATTTTACGGATAACATTAGACCAAACCTAATCATTTAAGTCAATTTGGGAATTGTCATTCAGTCACCTTTTGAAATGATAATAATAATAATAATAATAACTAGTTAAGGTCACTCAACTGACAAGCAAATCTGTGGTACTGAGCGGAATATTTACTGAATCAAGACTGGTTATATATATTTGCTTGCCAGTTGACTGACCTTAACAGATTGGGCACGTCCCCTAAGTACTGACGCACGCAGCCGGGGAACACCTTTGCTGAATGTCGTGAAGGCTGTTTTTAAGTTTGAAGCTTGAAGCAAGCAAAGTGATTTGGGAGTCATATCTAGATACTTGGAAATGCCTTCAATCGGAGACTGTCTGAGTGGACTAGATTAGCCGACTTGAATGTATATTTTAACTGGATCTCACCGGCAATGTTATATTCTGCTTTTATCAAAACCTATTGTGCTATTGTAGTAGAAAAAAACATAATTTACACATAGAGATAACAAATTAAAGCCGAATTTATACAATTATTAGAAAACATATATCTCTAGCTACACACTAATTTTCGTCTAGCAAAATTACGCACACGCCGCGCTCTACTCAAAATAAATTTTAAAACAAACAACTGTCATAGTGCTGGCCATTATTGACTCGATACTCGCTTGCTACAGATGTCTAAAACTACATCCGTGCGGTTCCCTTATGTAAGCTATAAAAGAAGCCGGACAGGTCAGAGTGAGTAGAGAACAGAGATAGAGAGAGACTTCACTTACACATGCTGACAATAGAGGATGACTTCCTGTTCGATCATTAGGTTGCGAAAACGACCTTCTGTGAACACAGAAAGAGAACGGAATCCACTATTAACGCAACAAGCCCAGACCGATAGCCAACAAGCAGTAAGCCGGCTTAAGCATGCTCCTTTTTTCAGGCTCTTATTTCACGCCACGTACACCATACATTCGAACGATACGCTATACAACTTTCCAGAGATATTTTCATATGTTATAAATGAAAATAAATCTTTAGGCATTTCTCCAAACCAGTGTTTAATTTCTTTCTTTACTCTAACCAACTTACACCTCAGATCAATATCGTGCATATTTGGCTGTGATGCATGTACTTGGTATCCCCTTATCAGACTGAGTGTCTTGATGTGTTTATTGGCTTTCGTATATTTCTACCTTTTCAGCCAGTCACTTCTGCAATGCCTCAAGCAACAACAGACCAGTTTCGATTTTATCAAATAACAGACAGCTTCAAGGTTATTCATAGTTGATTTACCTCAAGAGTTATGGAAGAAGATTGGTGGCAAAAAAATTCTGTCACATCATAGAAGAAATATATTTTTCAGAAACAAAGGTTTATATTAGACACATTCTCAGACGATATTCTGGAATAGCGTTGAGGTCAATGAGAGAATGATCGTGAATTACAAAAGTAAATATTGATTCTTTTGCTAAGAAATGCAAGTCATGTTTATAATCATGCTACTGAGATTACTGCAGATAGCTTCGTTTTGAGCAAGCAATTCACTCTGACATATAAAGAAAGCCACTAATAAAGTATGACACATTTTCTTCATATTATGCAAAATAATAATAATAATATTAATAATAAAATTTATCTTTTAGTGGTTAGCAGGTTGAGAAATTACCCGAAATGTATTTTTTGCCCTTGTCTCTGTCTCTTTGTTTAATGACTTCTTTGATATCGTTTCCGCCAAACTGTGGTCTACCCTATAAAACTTGATAACTATCACTTTCATTGGCGTCGAAAAGTTGAACATTGTTGGATAGACACTTGTGTCATCCTCTCAACATATAAGGACTCGTAAATTTTATACCATTTTCAAATTTCCTTTTCCTTTTCTTTGATTTCATTCTAAGTCTCTTTGACTTTATATAACTTAAATTCTTTCATTTTCATTTTTATCTTTCTTCTCACTTTTTTTGTGGAATTACCCTCAAAATTAAAGTCTGGGATTCCACCTGGTAATGGTCACTGCGACTTATACTAAGTTAAAACTTGGTATAGTCAGTGCCATGTCTATGCGCATATGCTACCCTACTGAATACAATACTCAATTATGAACTCTTTAACCGTATATATATATATATATATATATATATATATATATATATATATATATATATATATATATATATATATATATATATATAAATATAATTCCTATCTGAACTATCTCATGGGTTGGACGAGCTCTTTGGTCTTCTTCCCGTGTCGTCCTAGAGCTGGTAACTTGAACATAATTACCCCTTGACGGTCAAGGTTAAAAGGAAAAATTCGATGAATTTCAATGATTACGAATAAATTTTCATACCGGTTCTGTCGTCACCCGGGTCAACAAGGGCCGCGTACCTCAGAGAGGAACCAATCTGGGGCCGAAAAATCTGACACTGGAACAAACTCTTCCAAAAACGAAGAGACACTATATCACTAAACCCGGATTATTCACAACCTTGGTCCAAGGTATCTCGATGCCAAATCAAATAATAAAAAGAAAATGAAAGAAATGGTCTCGCGAAGAGTATCAACAAGTCATGACACCATTCTTCACTGCACTCGAAAATCCAGCAAAGAACACCACCAATCAGACATACCAAATATGGAGAACTATGGTAAGAAGGGATATAAGCCCTCACCTCAACTCAAACATGCATGCCAATGTCCACAGGGATATTGTGCGAAACAAAAACTCTCAAATGCAGAAATAAATAAGATAAAATTAGATATAAGACAGAATGCTATAATCCATCAGTCAAACTGTAAAGAGATGAAAGTAGAAATAAGTAATGTGACAGAGGATGAGGTAAAAATTAAAACAAATGAAATACGAAATAACCTCCCAGTAAATAAAATCGAAGAATCTACCTGTGACATAACCTGCAGTTATCCAGATGGTGTCACTGAAGATTTCTTCAGCTCCATTAATTTAGAATTTCTTGAAAACCACAGAACTGAAATCAGCGAAGCGAAGAACCACGTCATCCAAGGGCTCAGCAGAGTAACTCTCACACAACTGTCAGACATAAACCAGCTCCAAAAAATTCATATGACGAAGTCCAATGAGCACATTGTGCAGATGTACAACGCTGCTGTGAAAACACTGTTAACGGATATACCATTGGGAAATATCACAGAAGTTAACAACATCATATACGCAACAGCTTTAGCAGCTACTGGGAAGCTTGGGGTCAAGACAATGAAAAAAATTAGCAGACATAGAGAACCAGCTTGGAAGGCAAAACCAATGCGAAATCAGATGTGAGCTTTTTATATTAGATGAGCTCACCAGAAACTCGAATATCTCAACACGCAAACGCAAGAAGATCTAGCGGAAATATAAAATTAGATCCCTAATTGAAATTCAATCAATCAAGGAAATGCGAAAACATAAACTTCAGTTAAATGCACAGAGAACAAGACGACACGAAAAACGTTGTAGGTTCTATCGCCAAAATGAAATATTACAAACAGCCTTAAGAAATGTTGCAGGGAAATTGGAAAAGCACCTACACATGTCGAAATGCCACAATCTATTGACAATGTGCAGACATTTTGGGGGAATATTTGGAGCAGCCCAAAGGAATATAACCCAAATGCAGAATGGAACGTGAAGAAGAACTAATGCTGGATGCACCTCTGCAAGATACAAAGAAAACCCCAAAATGGAAATCCCCAGGAAATGACAAGGTATCCAATTTCTGGCTTTATCATCTCTCATCAATCCATAAAACCCTTGCAAAAACTCTATCAAAGCTTGTAAATAATCCCAATGAAATCCCGGAATAGATCACTGAAGGTATTACATATCTCATGCCAAAAACAAGTGAAACAGATGACCCGAAAAATTATAGGCAAATAACATGTCTCTCCATCACGTATAAGTTGATCACATATGTCCTAATGAACTGTACTTACTCTCTTTTCGAAGCAAACAACTTTCTTCCACTGGAACCGGAGTGATTCAGGAGAGTTTCATATAGTTGCAAAGATCAACCACTGATAAACAAAATGATCCTGGAAAATCGCAGGAGACGATGTAGAAATCTTAGTGTGGATTGATTATCGTAAAGCCTTTGATAGTGTTCCACACTCTTGGATCCTTAAGACTTTGGAAATGTACAAAGTCTTTCCTTAAGCACTGCATGGGAATGTGAAATACGACATTATACCTAAATCACACCAAAGGCACTGCCATCTCCAACCTTCTGAATATCCGACGTGGAATCTTTCAAGGAGACACCCTGTTACCCCTTTTGTTTTGTCTGCCCTTAACCCCACTTACTGAACTGAAAAACTATGGTTACAAACTAAACAAAAAAACATTCAATCACCTACTCTACATGGATAATCTCAATCTCTTTGCAAAGGACGACAATGAGTTGAAGGGCCTCCTAAATATTGTAAAATGTTTCGGTGACGACATATGTATGGATTTTGGATTAGATAAATGTCCAAAAGTAACATTCAAGAAAGGGAGAATTATATAAATACCCTCAATATATTTAGACATTGTCACAAAGATTAGGGAAGTGGAACAAGATGAAGCTTATAAGTACTTAGGAATTAGCGAAGGAGATGGTATACAACATAGACAAATGAAGGAGAAGTTAAGAAAAGAGTACTACAGGTGTATGAACACAACTCACACCCGGTTACAGAGATTAGACCTGAAACTTATTTATGTGACTTCATAAAACATACAGACAGAACAATCAAAGCTAATCGCTCAGACATCGTGAATAAAGACTGCAAAGGCAAAAAAGTACCTCCTTATTGATACAGCAGTCCCTGCACACTACAATGTATCATTGAAGATCTACAAAAAGTTATCAAAATACAAGGATCTAAAATAATGTGGCGCATGAGGACATCAACAATTGCGCAGTGGTAAATGTCATTATGCCATTTCTGACCTTAGCTCTCTGGTCGAGACCCAGAAAAAAATGAGTACACACAAGAAATCAAAAAAAATAAAATAATAAAAAAATAATAGCTGGCGATCATGCTTTGTCTGGCAGTCACTAAAGAATAAGAATTAACTTTAGTCATTTTAATTTGTGAAAATGTCAGAAAACAGGAAATATTTCAAATTTCCCGTTTTTCGTTAGGAAAGAAGGGCGTTACAGGAAGTAGATTAGTTCTTCCGGTGCAATTTTTCCATCAAATACGTTAGGGGTGATAAAGGTTGGGGATGTACAGGAATGAAGGAATGAACGATCGACAATTTTTTTAAAAAAATGTTATTTTTATTCGGTTGTACCTTTGAAGGATTAACATAACAAAGTGACACGATCATTTAGTGGGTTCATTCATGAACATAGACACTCAAAATTTTATACTGATTTCTATCTGTCAAGAGAAAGATTTTTTCAAAGTTCCTCTTCTTTTTGGTGAAATACATTAATGCTGACGTAAGTAGATTAGTTAATGTATGATTTATTTTAAAATATTTTCTTTTTCTCAATCTTCTAATTGTCATTACACGAAGAGGAAATGTAAATTATATTCAGATTTCGTTTTTAGTACGGTGTATCTATATATCAGCCTCATACAGCATATGACAAGATCGCAATTTATGGCAAGTCTTTCAATATTCCACTTCACTTGACCTTTAACGAAAACATCATGGTGTACTCCTGAACTTACAAGGGCTAAAATAATAGCAAACCCAAAATAAATGATCGTCATTTTTTTTTCTGATGAACCATTCCACGAGCAGATTGTAGTGCCACGCCTACATTTTCTCCAATTCTAATTGGTCAATAAATACATACTTAAAAATAACAGGACAATTTATCTATCGCATTCCACCATAGTAAATTTGTTCCTACACTTTGTTCAAAACAAGCTTTGCTACAAAATCGCTGATTGGTCCATTTTCCGTCCAATAGGATATTTTTCATGTATATTCAAAAATGTACTAAGCGTCTCTTTTTGGAGCCACTCCAGATAGTATAAATATTGCATGCATTCCAAAAAACCAGTAGTAGTAATTTCAGAACCACAGTCGAGGTACCCAGAGACAATAGTTCTCATTTACTCGCTCGTGTATTTCATCCTACTCACTGCGCACGCACATACACACTACAGAACTTTATGTGACACACCACCAGTTCTCAGCGGACACACCAAGTTAAATCAACTTTGTAAGTTGCAACTACTGAACAATTTTCTGAAAGAAATATTCTATTTTCAACATTGAACTCTGAACATTTACTCAGACAAATCTTTAAGACATTTCCTTACAGTCAAGGGGAAGCTACTTTTTTCTCCCTTTTTCACTCATATTGCAACTACTTTGTATTATTGTTGAATTTAATATACATATTTCTTCGTTAAACAAATTGGTTCTCATTGTTCTTTTTCCTTGATGTTTTAAGTATTATGTATGAATGTTGATTACCTTCTCAACACGCAGCCGCATTATCTATTTTTAACCCATTCAACATTGGTGACCACAACACTCGAGAAGCAGTACATTCTATAATTGATCAACCCGACGTACTAATCAACACTTTTTTTTTTACAAGATAACGTGGTTACTCCTTTTATAGGTGTTGTCGGTCTTCAATTCTTTCTTTACTAAATAATAAAGAAAACCCATACCCGTCTGAAATCCACACAGGGCTAACTAATTCATTTTTCGGCAAGGCTTATATATGCGTTTTCTTCTTCTGTATTTACTTTTTTTAATTTCTTACATTTCCAAAACACCAACAAAAAGCAAATTTGGTGACATGCCTTTTTGCCATTGCGAAGTATAGGGATAATAATCTGAGTACACATGATCCATCAGAATTTCTGCAACTTTGTAGTGGGTAGAGTAAACCCCATTTTCAAGACAATTACATACCAACATACATATCATATTTAAAACATACTCAAATTTTATTTATTTTCAACCCAATAACAGACAATATTACAAACATGCCAAGCAAAACTCACCGTTTAAATCAAAGTGTTTATTGAGTAGAAATTAACACCAGCGTGCGAAATCAGAGAAAATTAAATTCCTATTTTTATCGATCTTACTTTCGAGAAAGATTTCTCATAGAAATTCACAGACTTCGAATTTCAAGAAGCAGATATTCAGCTCTTTCCAAGCCGAAGAGAGATGCGATTGTCTCCAAGCCGACGTGGTTACATAGCTTTTTCTTTTCCGACAGGGCGTGCTGAAAGAAATATATATCGGCGACTTCAGATAAGTCTTCAGATATATCATCTCTAACAACATGGACGGCCAGTCGGCAACTTCAAACGAATCATTTCCAACAACAAGAGAATCTTCGCTAACGATAAAAGTATTTTCTCAGCCAAAGTTGTTTTTTTTTCTTTGAACAAACATTTGAAAGTCTATTCTCTAAACTATATTTCTTCTGTGTACAACCAACCCCCCAAATCTAACTAAACTAAAGACTACTTTTACTTTGTAACATAGGTACTTCGATGAGATCGCTAAAAAAAGACGCTAAACTGGCGAACACAAAATTTTATCGTCCAAATGTTTATGTTATTATTAAGAGAAAAGAACAAAGAATTTTTTAATTATTTTAAAATTTTTCCTTCTTTTTGGAACACTCTAACTTTTGATTAAAAAAAATTGTTTCTCTTTGTATCAGCGGAACTACTAAATATAACATTAAATTTTTAGCGCTTTTTTTTTTTTTGTATGACAGACATTAATTTGGAAAATCTTTCAAAAATAAAAATAATTGTCGGATTTTAGTGAAACTTTCAGAAACTGTTCACAAATGATGGAAATTATTATAAATATGTTTTTCTTTTTTAAAGTCAGAGCAAAAATATTTTTTTATATTTATTACCCCACCCCGCCATAACTAATTTTATGAAAACTATAGAAATTCATTACAGTACAATTTAATGATTATATTAGTTAAAAGCACAAGGCTTTGAGGAAAGAAGATCATGATTTTGTCTTTTTAATCGGAGCATTTCTACCTGAAAATCAGCTCTGAATTCCAACAAAACTCAAAAATTGTAGAAAACTCAATAAAATAAAGATATTATTTAGTTTCAAATGTTTTTAATTGCTTTTATTTGTTTTTATGAATATGGATAATATTGTCTGAAATATATATATATATATATATATATATATATATATATATATATATATATATATATATAAAACACAAAAAGACTCGAAACCTGGCCAATAAGATACTCACAACTCTGAGCTAGACGAGGAGAGTAACGGCAAGAGACGCGACCACTAGAGAAACCAGCCATACGTGACTTGTGAAGTAATTAAGAGTTCTTCTATTAATGATATTTCTGCCATGTAGATTGACGCTGACCTATTTCTAAGATGACTACTACTATCAAATTGTAATTTCTCAACTCTCGAAACTACCCACTACCGACCGAAGCGAACTTTCTCCGGACAGCTACTAAGATCTGTCTTATAAACGAACATTTTGTTAATCCGGATATCAAAGTACTCACTCTACTAATCTAAATCAGATCAATATTTTATACCATTTGAGTCAGTTCGTTTTATTTCTGAAGTTTCGATAAATAAATACCAAGCCCAAGAACATCCTGGCACAACTAACCAGAGATTTAGTTATCGTTATGTTTCGCCAAAATTGATGTGTTTTTCCGAAATGAAAGCAAAACGGTTTTTTCTTTTTTAAAAAAATACCAAAAGTTAGGGAACTCTTCAAGTTGAATGAAATTTTCAGTACTTATTCATTAATGAATGACTTAAGTCTTATACTGAATATGTTATGTTATTAGAAAACTTTGTGGAAATATTGTTTGGCCCAGTTACCTCCTCATTTTGATACATCGTGAATACTTGTAAAAATATTTTTATAATTTTATAAAGAAAAGTCTCTAACGATTTATTTCAGTGCAAAAATTTCGAATATCAATCAAATCAAAAAATTAAAAAAATATCCTGAAAGCTTAGAAAAATATTTCAATAAAAATAAACCTCAAAAATATTTTTGTTGAAAATTGGTGCTTGCTCTTGCATAATTTAATGAGGACAGAAAAAAAAATCTACAATGAATTATTTTTGAAAAATTTACATGTAATTCTTAGTAAGTTTTCTAAATTCTTCCGAATTCCGATGACTATTTTAAAGATTTTGTGTTTTAATTTTTTAAAGCTTTCTTATATCTTAAATATATTTTCATAAAGATCGTAATTTGACGCACATATATTTTCCCTTTTTACATTTTTTTTGTTTCACTTTCTTTTCTAAGTTTTTTCAAAATCACTGAATTTGGTAATGTTACCATGTTTGATTTTAACAAAATTTGTGTTGTGCTTTCTATAATCTGATAAAATAAATTACAAACGTTAAAATATTTAAAAACTAATAACTGAAATTGATATTTCAAATAATAAAATTTACGCTAAAACAATTTCCAGATTCATAAACAGTTAATTATTACATAGAAGAATGAAATGAAACACACTTTAAGGAAATGCTTGAGTTGTTTCCCTTTGACCAAACATTGACGACGTTAATTGTTGAGTAATTTTTAATATTGCCACGCTTTGTAGAATAGAACATTATAATTTAATGTTATTATAATGCATGTGTTTAAATATATGAACTAGATTATATAAAAATATATTATTTTCATATGTTATCTAACCGAGAATATGCAATATATAATAAAATAAATTGCCAATTATGTTTAATTACATTAAAAAATATTTCTTTAAAAATAAATTATTTCTTTAAAAACAAATAAATAAATATATAAATAGTAATTCTTGTCCTCATAACTAATTACTATAATTAACTAACATTTAACGATACTGTAGTGATACTGGCAAATTAATATGCCTAATTTGCATAAGTGCAAGAGAAAGACTATATAACTGGTCACGAAGAATAACATAGGATAAAGACAAGCTCAGCTGCGCCATCGTAAACCCCGGGATGAATCGGATTTTCTTCGCGAGTGTCGGTCGGCGTTGTTGGCCGTTCCTCGGTCTAGTGACCTTTCTCGGCATAGGAAGGTCTTCTATTGTTTGTTCGTGGAGGGGGTCGCGAGGATTTCGGCTTGTCGGAGGATGAGTTTCGCTCTTACTGGTCTTCGCACGCCTTCTACCATTGCCCCCGGGTCCGCCCCTCATGGTACCATGTCGGCGAGCTGACGGCTCGTCTCGCTCCCGAAAAGCTTGTGCCCATTGATCGCGCATACGCGTGTGACAATGTGTCGCCCCCGTATTCCTGGGTGAAAGGGATGGTGTTTCTGACGCTGCTAGCCACGGCCCGAATGGTGAAATGGACGACGCGACAGGAGGAAGTCTTGCGAGGTATGTGTCTTTTTCATCAGGATCTGATCCGATTCTTTAAGCATCAGCTCATGATAAAGATTAGAACTGATAGAAAACACTTGCATTCGACAGTCTTCAGCGAAAGGTGGGTGACTGAGGCGAGCTTGGTTCGCTTGAACGGGGCTAGCCTTGATTTTCTCTTTTAGGTCAAGCCTACGTCACATCGGGGTGGCTTCCTGCGGAGCCCTTCCCTTGGTTAGGTTAGACAAGCTTTTGTGTACCTAGTTAATGTGAGTAAGTGTTGTTCCCGGCCTGTCCCCGGCCACATCTTTAGTTATAATCCAGCTTGAGATTCCCAATCTCCCCAGTTTGTTTTTGGCCCCCTTTTATCTCGACTGGGTCAGCTTTATATTTTCCCATGCCCGTATGATTTTTGTTGGGATTGCTATGGGTTTGAAATTTGGTATCAGAAGGTTTTTATATTAAGATGGTTAGTTTACGGGCATGTTCACCATATTAATCCGCAACAATTAGAATATTGACATTCAATAACGAATCAATCACAAGGCAATTGAGCAAGAAACACCGATTATGAGATTTCAATAAAACAACATGCATTTATGTACTATTAATATACAATTTGAGAATACAATTGAGTTGAACTTTGATGGATAAATGAGAATAGATGTATTTGGCTGCGTAGAATATTATTGTGAATGTTTGAAGGTGTTTGCAATTGCTATTCAGATTTGTTCACAAAATTAAACTAAGTGTCTACTAAATTGTCCTTTGTGCTAGTTCAGTTATTAGTGTGTGTACGTAAGTTTGTTTGTATAATTGGTAGGACTTGCGTACCTTTAGTTGTGTGAGAATTTGATTGTTTGTTTACTAATATTTATTAAGTAGTGAGAAAAAATGTCACTTTTTAAAGTATCGTAAGTGATGTTTGGATAGCGTTCCTGAGTGTGCTTGTGGATTGTTGAGTCAGTGTTATAGTGGAACACACCTATTCTATAGTTAATAGACTCTCCCACCTATAATAAGTAGGAGTAGTAGGAGTCGCTCGGGGAGTTGTTCAGTCAGTCGATGTCGGACGACCGTTAGTCGGATATTAAAGTATCAGCCACCACAACTAGATTACTGCGTCATTACCTATTATATCAAGTTCCTAACGTTTTGTACGTCGAACTTATTTTAGGACCGACTTAGTACAAATACAAGCCTCCACTGTGAAACCACTCTACAACAGTCAGATATTTTGCGCGGCAAAGTCCTGGTTGGTCAGAGTTTTGACTTGCATGGGTCAGTTTGGCTTCTCTCTAGGAATGAAGGTCTGACTTGTAAATATTATGCGTGTGTGTTGTGTTGTGGTGAGTGTTCGTACGTAAAGATTTGTCGTGTCGATTAACGAGACGGTGAATTGTAGTCGTCACATTTTTAAGCTTGAGCAAGCGGTCGAAAAAAATGGTCTGCTGCTGATCTGCCCAGGTCTGCGTCTCCGTTGGCTTCTGCGTCTGCTTCTCTCTGCGGTCACACGTGATTTGGGTTCCTTTTAAGAGGTCATGATCACGTGGGCTGGCTCCGGAACGATTTTGCGCCCAAACTTTGAAGTGCACGTGCGAGCGACCTGATTAGTAGAAATGAACCAATCAGTGGACTAGATTTACGAATGAAAGTTGGAATAGTGCATTACTCGAAGAAGATAAGATTGGGCTAATAGACGAGCCCAGTATGCTTTTATCCTTTTCCCACTCCCTTAGTGGAGAGCCTCTTGATTTTGCCCCCGGGGCAGAATACAGTTTTGAGGGTTGGACAGATCCTATTAACATCAGTTATGTTTAATTTGATTTGTGTTAATATTTTAGTTCGTTATTGGGTTCATTTCCCTCCCCTTTCATTTTTTCATCACAGATTTATATATATATCTTTTAGTATCATTAAATTTTTATGACACGGGGCGCATTTTGTAGGTCTCTCTAGAGAGAATGTGGTATTATGGTGTGTGGAGGATTGATTGGTGACGGACAAGTTCTTGTGGTGAATGTGGAAATTGTAATGTATGAATGGGTCGTGAATCGGATTAGCTAGGTATAAGATAGTTAGTGAAGACCAGCCTTTACTCCTCCCCTTTTTCGGCCTTGTGCCACAATTTTGCACTTTTACAAAATAAATATAAAGACAAGCTTAGCGGAAGTCTCCTGGTGAGGCAGACCTCCACACTGACTTGTTCTGACTGCTGTTTTGCCTCCCGACTGATTTTTGAAACTTACCCTTTTGTGTTGAACGTCAATTTTTGTTAAGTTTGTTTTTAAAGCTGTCTTTTGTGTTCTTACGACTGTTTTGAAAAGATTGTGATTTTTTATTTTTCATTTTTTTTACTCTCCTCATTTTTTAATTTTTACCTCCTTAATTTGTTGCCCTTTTTCTTTTTATTCTAGCTTTCCTTTTTGATTTTCATTTTCTTTAATTTTGTCTTATAATTATATCTTCGTTTTCTTTTGTTTGTAACCCCTGTCGGTGTTTCACTTTATTTTTGTTTGATAAGCCGTTAATTCTTTAATTCTTTCCCTTTAATATCCTTTACGTTTTTCGTGTTTTTTTTCTGTTCCAATTTTGTATTGTCTATTTGTCTGTTTATTTTTTTTCTATCTTTTGTTCTGTCTATTTGTCTATTTATTTTGTTCTAACCTTTGTATTATCGATTTTCTTTTGTTTATTTGTTTTGGTGTCAACATTTTGTTTTCGTAACTAGCTCCGTCTAGTTTCGAAAGTTTTGTATTTTTTTTGTTTTTGTTTTTTTTTCTTTGTCTAGCGTTTTCGTTTCGTGTTTTCCTTTTTTTTAATTTTTTGTTTCGCCGTTAGGCGAACTTTGTTCTTTAATTTTTGTCTATTATTTAGTGTATGTTTTAATTTTTTTTTCTTGCAATGGTTTAATTTGCTTGTTGTCTCGCTTACGGCGAGCTTTGTGTTTTTTTAATATTTGTCTGTCACCTGCTGTGTTTTTTATTTTGACTGTTAATTTTGCTTTTCTTTTTTTAAGTTTTCGCCTATAAGGCGGAATTTATTAACTATTTCCCCACCCCACTTTTTACCCCTCCATTCCCTATAAAAAAAATGGAGAAGAAGGAAAAAAGTACCTTCTTTTTTAATTCTGAACACCCCCCTCCTCTAAAATGTCTGCTTTCAAGAGATCGGTGAGGAAGCATTTATTTAATCCTAAGAAAGATCCGCCTGACAAGAATAACCCTGATGAATATCCAGCCTTACCCACAATTTCTACTAATGAGGAAATTATAGACGTGCTCAAAACAAAAAAAAAAAAAAAAAGGGTTCAAATCTACGGAGACCGAAAAGAGCAAAAAATTAGAGGAATCAAATGACAAATCAACTGCTAATGCAGAGGGCGGAGAATCGCCATCTTGTTGGAAGTCCCCTCCTAAATGCATTATCGATATTGCGGAGTTCCTGGATGGTGCCAAGAGTTACGCACACCTTGCGGTGAAAGGCGGCCACTTGGAAGATCGAATCGAACTTAAGAAGATCGAGAAAAAAATAGTGTCAGTTTTTGTCGTCGACAAACGTTCGCGCAAAATTTGTCGTTCGACGAAAGACACAGTGTTGAAAACACTGGAGTCCTTCGGGTTTAAGCCACTCCGAATCGTTAAGGGAAAGGGCTTTTTCATGTGGGACGTGCTGCTACCCACCGCCGAAGACTGCGTAAGAGCCTCAAGCAGGGAGTTGATAACGAAAGACTTGATTCTTCGTACAGAGTACGATGGCCGGCGAAGGACAAGAGTAGCAGTATATGAGGTCCGCGGCTGGCGGCTTTCTTTGCCCAGTACAGCGAGATTCTGCGTGCTTCTTGTGATAGCCTGACTGGGGGATGGAGCTTCGATATCATGCTCGATATCCGCCCCCAACTGTCTTGACGTTGGTGGCCTGAAACTGCCGGTCATTGTTTGTTGGAAGTGCAGAGTGATTGGTCACCTCTCCTCTTCCTGTCCAGAGTAGAAAGCCTCTGGAAGTCAGACCCCAATCGACCAAACTCCCCTTCTGACCGAGTCTTTAAAATCCGCCACGCCTGTAATGGGCATGCCGGCTACCGGGACCGGAGTGGTCATACCCCCGGTTGGTTCTTCTCCAAAGCCCCTATTCCTCGAAGAGCTTTCTTCTACTACAAGTGTAGTTGAGAAGGGGGAAGAGTGGGAATGGCAGGACCAGAGGGAAGCGTCAGACAGCGTGTCCTCAGTCCCCTGAAGCCCTTAGGACTAAAGGCACACACAACCCCACTCCATCTGACAACAGTAAGCGCGACGCCCCGGCCTCCATTCCGACCATCCAAGAACTACAAAAACGTTATGACACAGGATATGAGAAAACAGAAAAAATTAAGGACCTAAAAAATAAATTAGATCAACAACGAAAAGGAAAAACCTCTCCATCAAAGAACTCTCTTCCTCCTAAAATCACTACACAGTCTCCTCGGCCCTCTACATCCCATCAACTAAAGTCCTCCTCTACAAAGAAGGCCACTCCCTCCACATCCTCCAACCCACCACCTTCTCCCTGTCCCTCAACCCCTCTTTGTAGAGAGGTTATCACCTGCCTCTCCTTCCACTTCTTCTGCCCAGTCCCAAATCCCTCTCAGCCGTTTTAGACAATCTTATACTCCCCACCACACCCCTAGTCCTTCTCCCATCAAATCCTCTGAAATGCCCCCTCCACTAAGCAAAATACTCAGAAGCCCCACACAAGATTCAGTTGAAAAAAAAAGAAAAAACCAAAACATATTTATAATCCGGGTTTAGACGTTTGCAAAATTTCCCCTTTGCAAGCGGAGAAAGCCAGAGAATATGGCAACAGAATCAAGAATTTAAAATACCTATTATCTATCAAACAATTTGTGAATAAAGACATAGAAGATCCCCATAATTTCCCAAACGACCAAAGAGTATTAACTGTTACTATATCAGAAACAGGGGCGAGACAAATCTGGGCAATGTTGGACGAAGCAATTTCTTCGTTCAAAATGAGCCCACTCATTGCTATCGTATAAATTATAAAACGATAAATTAAATTGAAACAATTTTGTGCGGAGAGGGTCCCGATTTTTGTTCACCCATCCATTTATAGAGCACTAAAACTGACCTTCCCCGACGATATCGGCGTAATCTCCCATGACCTTACCATCAAGACTGGGATGGGCCATGAGCCTATGGGGGAGACTGTCGGTATCCTTACCCCGGCCATGTTCAATTCAGGAAAGCAACCCTAATCGGTCTTCACTATGGCTCTCTGGTTAGCAAGTGTAAATGTCCTGGGCTTGAGGTCCGAGTCTCGCAGGGCGAGGCTCTCTCTTGACCTTCAGTGCCTCGGGGTGAATGTTTGTTGTGTGCAAGAGACCCGGTTTTCTTCTCATGACCGTGAGGATATACTGTCTAAGGGGTTCTCCCTTTATTCAGCATGTTTTGATGGTCGAGGGGTGTCCCTTGGCTAGTGAGCAAGTCTTTGAAGGCTGCATGTACTCTTGTCTTCGCAGATCCGGCGGGCAGGCTTTGTGTGCTGGATGTTACTATAAAGGATAAGGCTCTACGTCTCACTGGGGTTTATGCGCCCAATAGCCATTCTGAGTAGCCTGCTTTGTTTCGGCAGATCGGGCCGTTCTTGACGACATCTCGTCGGGTAGTTTTAGCCGGGGATTGGAATGCCGTCCTTGATCCCGATATAGATCGCATAGGGCAAAATCCGGGTACTAACAACCGGGACGTGAAATCATTTCGGGGCTTTATCGATGAGTTTGATCTTGTCGATAAGTACCGGAATGAGCACCCTCAGGAGGTAGCATGTACTTGGACAAATAGTGGCAACTCGGCTCCTGGGACGCTTGCTAGCTACCTCGACCGAGTCTTAGTTAGGAGAGTCGATGTAGGCTCTTAGGGTGTCCAAGCTTCCATTATATAGTTTATTCGGATCATAGACTTGTCCGGGTCCGCGTAAACTTAGATAAGCCTAAAGTTAGGTTGGCTGGTTACTGGAAATTTAACTGTTCATTATCTGGTGAGCAGGATTTCTGGGACCACTTGCTACTAATGATACAGAGGGAATTGACGGGGCGGTTTTAGGGAATGCCTGGTGGGATAAATTAAAATCCAAAATTAGAACGTTTGCTGCCGATTTTAGTCGACGAATCAGTCTAGATAGAATAGCGGCGCAAACGGCTTTAGAACATAAAGTTGATCGGACTGTGTAATCCCGTGATAGTGGGGAAATAGCCTTAGCTAAGGCAGAGTTGTCCTCCTTGCTTATCAAGAAGGATCAAGCTCTGGTAGTTATAGCTAGGTTAAAAAGAATGTTTTCTGAGACGACGAATATGGCCGCTGAATTGCGTGCAGATGAAAATCGGAACGCGTCTAGGCGACATATCGCGTGCGTCACATTGCCGGATAAGCGGACCGTGACTACAAACGCGGGCATATGCGAGGCCTTTCGGGATTAATTTCAGGATCTTTTCACCAGGGAGCCCGGTCTGAGCTGTGCTCAGTTTGACGCCTAATTAGCTGACTTTGCCTGCCTCGAGGCAGCTGAAGTGGCTAGGTGCGAGTGTCCCATCACAGAGTCGGAAATCTGGGAAGCGCTGAAGCAGGTTGGCCCGGATAAATCTCCTGGACTAGATGGTCTTCCCTACGAAGTTTACTTGAGGCAGTCGTCCGTTTTTGTTTCTTTGCTGGAACTGATTTTCAACCACTGGATGAAGCAGGGGTCTATACCTCAACGCTTCACCAGGAGTGTGATCAAGTTGCTGCGTAAGGACAAGAACGGTGGGGATGGGTTAGATAATTTTCGCCCTTTAACCATGTTAAACACTGAGTTAAAGGTTTTGGCGAAGATCTTAGCCAACCGTTTGCAGCTTGTCCTGTCTAGTCTGATTATCTCCGAACAGACTTGTGCTGTGAAGGGCAGGACTATTCAGGATAACCTTCATATGGTACGCTTGATCTTAGAACAAGTCGACAGTGAAGCCGCGCTGATCAATTTAGATCAGTCCAAGGCCTTCGATAGGGTTGACTATCGTTTTCTGGAGTCTGTCCTTTCGACGGCCGGTTTCGGAGCCGACTTTTGTATGCGACCCCCGGTGCACTGGTGGAGGTGAATGGGGTAAGATCGTATTGTCTCGCTCCATTCGTCAAGGTTGTCCGCTTTCGCCTTTGCTTTACGTTCTCGCGTTGGAACCATTCCTTCTCAAGTTAAAGGCGAATCCGGTCCTGCGCGGAATTTCCCTGTCTGGGGCTACCACCTCAGCCAGGTATTCTGTCTATGCTGACGACATTTCGGTTCTTGTGTCGAGCAGAGCCAAGATTGACGAAGTCAGCAAAGAGATCAGTGGGTATGAGATGGTGACAGGGGCCAAGATCAACAGCGATAAGTCTGTTGGCTTGCGGTTGGTGTTCGTGGAAGGGAGTTTCTCTTCCCGGAACTTTCCTCTGGACGGATGGGCCGATCAAGATACTCGGCGTCTGGTTCGGTCCTGATCTCCAGTTGGAAATGAATTGGTCGGAGGTACAAGGGAAGGCCGAGATCGCGGTTAATCTGTGGTCTCGGATGAGGCTTTCCTTGAAGGGGAGGGCGGAAATATCTGTTTCATACATCTAACCGATTCTCCTTTACCGACTCTCTGTACTTCCACTCCCGTATACCAGACTAATATTATTAGTAAGGCTCTTGTTCTCTTTCTTGTGGAGAGACAAGGCCGCTATGGTATCTCGCGAGATCTGCTACCTTCATCCCTCTGAGGGTGGTCTGGGTATGCCTAGCATTGAGATTCGTCAATATATGCTTCGCATCAACTTTCTAGACCGAATGTGTCGCGGATCGGATGAGGATGGCGCCTTCTGGAAGACAGACATCCGTAAACATTTCCCATCCCGAGAAGTGTGCACTCGTGCCGGCAGGAGGCCGGTAGTACATCCCAAGCCGAATCCCTCTTCTACCGCGAATGTCGTCGTGCTCTGAAACACCTCTTACGGGTGTCGGATGGCCTCTTCAACGTCCAGGCGTTGTCTCGTAGGGCATTGTTTCATGTGTTAGACGGGGGGGGGGCGTCAGGATGATCTGATTGACGAGCTCGGTCTTACGAAGCAGGAGGCTCGCTCGATATGGCCTTGGGCACCTGGGTTGAAATGCCTAAATAATGATGAGGCATCACTCACCTATCTGGTCATTCGTGGTGATTCGCCAAAAGACTTTGTTCAGCAGGCTTGGAGAAATATCCAAACTGCCGTCGCTGTACTGGGGAAGTCGAGACCATTGGTCACGCCTTCTTTCATTGCAAGATGGTAGTGCCTTTGTGCAAGTTTGTTGAAGGCCTCATGGTTCGCATGCTGCAGGGAAAGTTTTTTGTCCTTGAGGTCAGTTCTGTTTGTAGCAATGTGGTGCCGCAGATGACGAAGGCTGAACACTTTGTGTTCTTTTGCTTACTAGGTGTTATGAGAATCGTGATTTGGACGACCTGTTGGAAGGAATTCTATGAGGGCGAGAAGTTCACTTCTTCCCAACTGATCTTGTTCTTTAAGCATCAGCTTAAAGTCAAGATTAGGACGGAAAGGCGGCGGCTCACCTCATCAGAATTTGGCAAAAGGTGGGTGAATCTTGCGCGTATGTGCAGAGCAAAAGGGGTTGACCTGGAGTGGCATTTTGATGCCGGTTAGGCATCAGGATATTGTTTTCCTGGTTTTGAACGTGGGTAACCCATCCTTGGATTTAGAACAGAAGTAGGTTTTTTGATTCTTTAGTTTTTTTTTCTCTTCCAGTAAACTTAGCTAGGGTGTGTTTGCTCATTGGCCCCTTTTATTTCTATCCTATTTTTTCCTTTAGTTTAACTCCCCATCCCCTCCCTCGTTAGGTGGTCAGTGATCTCAGTTCGCTGGTGGATGCGGGGCGACTTTCTTTTCGCGTGTATGTTTTTCGTATTTGTTGTTGTGTCTGAATGTGTGCACGTCTGTGTGAGTGCTTGGGATGGATGAATGTTTTCCTATATTCTTATAGACCCGCATCGATTTCGTCCAGTTAACTGATTTTTCTGCCACATTTAAGGTCTGTGGTTTTTTTTTATTAATAACATGATTTTGTTTAGTTTCTTGTAAATAGTTTATAACCATTTTGTATATACAGAATTGGTGTTTTTAGCTTGTTGTTATTTATTCCCCTTCCCTCACAGACAATGATTTCTACATATGAGGACTATCTATGACTTTCATTGAGACAATGGGGTATTTTGGTGGATGTAGTAAGAAAGGTAAGTATGAATGTGTTGTTTTGGTGCTAAGATTATTGTAAGATTATTATAAGTGGTTGTGGCTAGCTAAGTTATAAATTACGACAAATGATGACCGTCCTTTTTTCCCATCCCCTTCTTCGGCCTTGTGCCACATTTGCTGTTCATTTACAGGAATAAATAAAGACAAGCTTAGCATCTTCTGTGTCTGACTTCTGTTGAACTCTCTGCTTTGGCAGAGAGGAACCCGGACGAAGCTTTGCCGAAGGGCAAAGTTTTGTCGGGGAGGTAAACAGGCCCGAGAACCCGTCAGGACAGGTTCAAAGGGTATATTTTTGGCTGAGCCTGCGGGCTTGGATAAACCCACCTTAAACTCGGCCTTGTGCCACATACAGTCCTCGTGGGGGGTCTGTTAAATACCGAAGACAAGCTTAGCGACTGACTAGTGGCAAACTTCGACTTCACATCAATGGCGTCGCAGAAAGGATCCCATCTGTCTCTAGAATATGCATGGATTCGCTGTTTTTCTGCCAGTGCGACAAGTAAAACGCTGAAAGACAACAAGGAGAAGGGAAGCGAAAATGAAATTACGGATTCATTTTTGGCCACAGCTGGATGTGAGGCGATAATGAAAGTCTCCACCATGACATATCCCAAAAACTTAGAAGACCTGACTTTCGAAAAAATAAGTCAGATTATAAGGAGAAATATGAGACCCAAGAAAAGGCTGGTAGTGGCAGAAAGAACGAAGTTCATGTCGATGAAACAAGAAATTGACGAACCAATTATAAAATATCTCCACCGTCTACGAAATGCGAGTAGATATAGCGAATTTGAAAAAACTCGGACAAGATGAACAGATTATTGAAGAGGACTTGATTTAATTAAGGTTAATTGAAGGTATGTGCAATGCATCACACCGATATAAAATAATGGAACAACTACAAATAGGAAATATGTCTTTAAATACATGCATTGACTTTATCCAGCAACAAGAATTAATACAGAAATACAACCATCAAAAAAGTCAACCCAGCGAACAAATATTTGCTGATACGTACATGTTAAGAAAGATAAGAAAATGTTCGTATTGTGGACGTGATCACGAAATAAAAAGGGAAAAATTCCCAGCATTTGGAAAAACCTGTACAAATTGCTTAAAAAAGAACCACTTTCAAGCAGTATGCAAATTCAAAAAGAAAAACGTTGAAAGAGTTGAAGAAAACAAAACCAATGTGGAAGTCTTCACATTAAAAAATAAGAATATAGAAAAAATTGAACAAAAGAAAAAAGACATTATACTAAAGGTTAAAATCAACAACTGCAATTTAGATATGCAAATTGATACTGGGAGTGAAGTAACGCTGATACCAAAATTTTTTTGGGAACGCATTGGAAAGCCACATTTATGAAAGAGTAGTTTATAACTCCGCCAATTTGATGGGTCGGTCATAAAAACCTTAGGATACTTTGAAGGTTTCTTGGAGTTAGAAGATAAATTTGAAGTAATACCTATAATTGTCACAAGTTATAAAAAGAACCACGGACTTCTTGGAAACGACGTGCGTAACATAAATTCTACCAAATTAATTAATGAGATAAAAATGGAAAAAACCGGAAAGTTAAAAAACTATAAAGCGGGTTTAAAATTAAAAGAAAATGTCTCCTCCTCTTATTATGAGGCACGAAAATTACCAGTACATCTGTTGCCATTAGTAGTAACAAAACAACGAAAGTTAATAGAACAATACCTTCTTGAACATGTTCCCCCTGGGGGTAGCAAGTGGGCATCACCCATTGTAGTTTTGAGGAAGACAGATGGTGATTTATGTATTTGTGAAGATTACAAAATAGGCGTAAATCACAAAGTTTGTTCGGATTCATATCCAATACCGAATTTTGAAGTTGCATTACACGCACTGGCAGGAATGAGCGTTTTTACAAAAATAGATTTAAAAACGGCATACCACCAAATACCAATAGACGATTACTTGAAATAAGTAACCACGATAAATACGCCAATAGGGTTACTAAGCTGGAAAAGGATGCCATACGGAATAAAAACCGCAAGCGCCATATTTCAAAGGGCCATCGAACAGGTTTTAGAAAATAGGGAAAATATGATTTGTTACCAACACGATATATGCATAGGAGCTACTAATGAAAATGAATTAAAAAAGAAAACGGACAAAATCTTGAATAGATTAAGAAATACTGGAATGACAATAAACGAGAAAAAATGCGTAATCAATTGTAGTAAAATATCTTTTTTAGGTTATTCCATTTCAAAAGAAGGTATATCACCAGACCAAGCCTCGATAGAAAAAATACTAAAAGTAGCTACACCTACAAATAAAAAAGAACTGGAGTCTTTTTTGGGATTGGTGAATTTTTACAGGCGATATTTACCAAAATACACGGACTTGACTGAACCGTTCGAAAATTTAAGAAAAAGGAATGTTGAATTTATGTGGTCAGAGGAACAACAAAAAGCTTTTGATAGATTAAAAGTAATTATGACAAAGAAGCCAGTAGTGAAAATGTTTGATCCCAAAAAGGACATTACGTTAACCACAGATGCAAGCGAACATTCGATATCGGGAATATTATCACAAGGACATTCGATAATGCATTTATCAAGAAGGCTAACGAACACCGAATTTAATTATTCAAATATAGAGAAAGAAGCGTTGGCTATTGTGTGGACAACTACTAGAGCTCGACAATTTTTAATTGGGAAAAAATTTCTGTTAAGAAGTGATCATAGACCATTAGAGTTTATATTTAACCCAAGGAAAGAATTACCCAAAGTCACGACATCGAGGATACTAAGATGGGCAATAAGATTGATGGCATTTGACTTTGATATAGAATATGTCAAAGGAAATTCAATTCCACATGTAGATGCACTATCAAGATTGCGATTTTACAAGGAGTCAAAAGATAAAACAGAAGAAGAATTTGAAGATGAATTCTTACATTGGGTAGAGACTGATGTTTTGTCTTTAGATAGAATGACTTCGGAAACTAGACATGATCCAGTACAAAGTAGGATAATATCGAGAATAAGAAAAAAACTCATGGGGAAATTGTACTAGGGCGGAAGACCCTACAAAGAAATAAGACAGAAATTAACGATAGAACGTGGAGTGATTTGTAACGGGGATCTGGTAGTTCCTCCAGAAACACAAAGAAAGTTGGTAATAAAATGTGTACATGATGATATACACTGTGGAGTAGCGGCCACACAAAAAAGGATAAAATTAAAAGCATGGTAACCGGGATATTCAAGAGATGTCGAAGAATATATAAAAGGGTTTAAAAAATGTAAAGAATTAAGAAACTTTACACAGACTACTTTACATTCGTGTCCCAGAGAAGTGGAGCCACGGAGTCGGGTGCATATGGATCATGCGTATATTACTGGAGTGGGACTCTTATAATTTCTAGTAGACTCTTTTTCAGGCTGGCCTGAAATAATCCGGGTGCCAGACAAGAAAAGTTCTACGATAAAACAGATTCTAAGGGTCATATTTTCCCCCAAACCCTGGTATCTGACAACGCACCAGAATTTTGTGATGAAGATCTTAATTTATGATTAGAAAAAATAGG
The DNA here is from genome assembly GCA_963932145.1 of Acanthosepion lycidas. NCBI lineage: Eukaryota > Metazoa > Mollusca > Cephalopoda > Sepiida > Sepiidae > Acanthosepion > Acanthosepion lycidas. The sequence goes on from OZ010582.1 coordinate 713,550, forward strand.
ATGTAAACCGTATATGACACCCCCATATCACCCTCAGTCGAACGGGTTAGCGGAAAGAATGGTGCAGACCGTAAAAGCGGTACTAAAAGCATGCTCTCAGCAAAAAGAACAAGTAGAAGTTTTTCTACCGAGGCTGCTTTTAAGCTATCGCACAATGCCACACGCTGGAAGACTAGAAAGCCCATCAGCTTTAATGGGAAGACAAATTAGAGCTCCTCTAACGATGTCGTATTCCACAAATGAAAAAATGTGGTACAAAAAGAACAAAGAAGCAAAGCCGGAAAAGGCAGAATTTATCATGCAAAAAGGCCACAATACAGCTATAATAAATAGAGAAAACGGCAACAGTGTATTAGCCCATGCAGATCAAATAAGGACCCAGAGTGAATATGAAGAGCAAAATGATCTACGATTACGTCCGTTAATGATTTATTAGAACAACCGTTACAGAATGAAACATCAGAAGACGAAATAATGCAGGATCAAGTGGGCCAGAATGAGTTTGAAAGTTCGGACGAAGTTCAAATAATGCAAGAAGATGCCTATAATTTACAGCTTAGTGCGGGACAGATCTAGGTCTCCCAGAGAAATAAATACGGAAGAGAGAGAAGTAGAGCAAAGTAATGAAACTATCACGAGGAGAAGTACAAGCACTACTAGAGGTATAAAACCTATACGTTTCAGGGAGATGTAGTGATACTGGCAAATTAATATGCCTAATTTGCATAAGTGCAAGAGAAGGCCTATATAACTGGTCACGGAGAATAACGTAGGACGAAGACAAGCTTGGCGACTGACTAGTGCTAAACTTCGACTTCACATCAGATACAAAGAAGAATTTCTCGAAATTTCATTAAATCAAATGTGTGGAAATGTTAGATATTTTTATTATGTTTTTTGTGTTTTTCTTTCATATAGCCTTTCATTTGGTGTATTTTTAGAAGTAACTGCGTATTGTCTGAAGAGAAATATCGACGTTGACATTGATATAGTACCCACAAGGAAAATTGTGCAAACGACGTTGACTTTGGATGCCTAAATTATAAATGAAAGGTTTTCCTTTAAAGTAAAAAGAATAATATACAAATCCAGATTGAGCACTACATCTAGGCGAGGAAATTGGATCTGATCTTTGTTAACTAGGAAAGGAAGACTTAGGTTTGTACCAGAAGAGTAGTGCGAAAGGAAGCTACAAATATGACAGGTATCAGGCAAGTCTTGAAAAATTAGAAATTCAATGAAGAGTTGAAATGTGGGAAAATTCGTTAAATGAAAATACGGTAACGGAAGATTCGGTAACGGAAAATTCAGTAATTTTAACAAGGTAGGAAAATTCGATTAAAGTCGATTGAAAATTGATTTTAGGATTGTTCTGGTGTGGGGATTTGGAGGCTAGGCCCCTTCCCCCATACTTTTAAATAACCTAAAATCATAGGGTCGAAGTAAAACCCCATTACGATACCAGGGCTGTACTTGCAGGAGGGTTTGGAGGTTAGGCCTCCTCCTTACTCAATATTTTTAAAAAGTATTATTAACTATGGGGTCTAGGTTAAGCCCCAATACAACAATATCAGGGACATACTTTCTGGCGGGGGTATCCCCTATAATAGTAGGGCCGTATTTTTTGGTGGTTCTGCACGGTAAATAAATTGTGGTCAAAAGAATTAGCGACTCATAGTTATGCGTTGTGGGACGCCATTTCATATTCGGCCTTTCTTGCCTCTACATGGGTTTCTTGGTATTTATCGTTGTTCTCTACCTTGTATCTAACAGAACTCACTCTCTTCTCCAAGATGGTCTACTTATCTTTGCGAGTCGCCAATCATTTTCCCGAATGATCAACAAACCCGGATGTTCCTCTTCTATTATGTCCAACTACACTAATATTAAGTTGTTCATGACCCAATCTCTTGTGGGACAATAAAGAGGGGTCTCGTTTGACTGAACGACGCACTCGCCTTCTCTCTTATTGAAGTTCTACATGCCAAACAAAGACGAGCTGTCTTTCGTCGAGAATAAGAAAAGTCTTGTTCACCATCTCTGCCATTCGACTCTGATTCTGATTCACCATGTCTGTTACACTCCGCCCGGGTCTCATGGTCACACATATAACAGTGCAGATGCGGCCTTTTGTTTCGGATGCTCCTCCGAAGGGGGATCGTCTTAACGTCTTCCTCAGAAGAGCTCTCAGAAGAGTTATTCCTTGGGTTCTCAGGTGAATCGTTGATCTCACGTAGTATGCGCTCAATCAGCAACTCGCTTCCAGATGATTCATTCTCACTGTCCCTCATCAATGGGGTTGTTTCGAGGGCAGGGCGGAGATCCCTTACATGGAGCGGAATTCCGTCTATCAACACAGAATGCTCACTGACGATATCAGTGACCCACCCTTTTTTGAAGTTGGTGGTGCACCGGCTATTGGGAGTCTCCTATCCTATGTTGTCCTCGCACTTCTTCTCGTTCAGGCAGATACATACTATCGATCCCTTTGACTCGTACCCGGTAGGAGTAGATCGCATTGGCAGATGCACTTGTAGTAGACACATCATCCTTTGGTGTCGGTTTATATTTATACACCTCTTCTATGACAGTACACTGCTTTCTGGAGGCAATGTTCTTTACACTTCGGTGGCACCTTTCTGTTATGCCATTGCCTCTTGGTACATGCACGCATCGCAGTTGAAGCTGGCTCTCCCAGTTGTCCAGGAAGCGCTCAAACTCTCTGCTGCAGAAGGCAGTATCGTTGTCAGAAAGAATTTCTTCCGGAGGGTCCTCGTTCATAAAACAGTCACTTTAACTAGGGGATGACCGCTGCAATGGTCGCCAGGCTGCGAATCTGGAGGGTCCGCAATCTATACATGTGAGGAAATGCTGGCCGCTGTAATGTGTTATATCCATATTTAGCCTGCTCCAAGTGCTGCTTACCATCAGTTTCCCTTTTCGCCATTTGACTGGTGCGGGGTCTGTTGACTGGCACATTTGGAACTCCTTGACTATAGCCCTGACGCCACTCGTGGGCACTGTGGAATTGGTAAACCGTACGAAATAGGACGTCCTTCATACACCGGGGTGCCCGCTGCAACGGCGTATTTTCATTATCTCGTTTGCCTCCTCCACAGAAGCAGCACATACCGGTGGTACAGGCTCAACGGCCTTTTTTATGGCGACGTACCATTTTTGTGGCACATGGGTCAATCTGTCACCAAGGTTGCAGTTTTATGTTACTAATGTTACATCCACGGACAGGTCATATTCAGTGACTAGTTTCTTGATAGTCGCCAACTTTCTCCTGATCAGCATTTCGCTCGCTGTCTTGGTGCGCACCTGTCAAGTTATCCGACACACAATGGTATACACATAAGGATTCAGTCTGTATATGCCACTTTTTAACCCTCCACTGGAGCGCTATGTTACAGCGTCCAGCTATGCCAGGTTAATATGTGCGGCGTCGTTTATTGGTCGCAGTCAGCACGCGTCCTCAATTGCCGTTCCGTCCTTCTCCAACAAGACTCCAATCGCCAGTGAGCTTGCATCGACCCACACGTTCATTTCTTCTCCATGCACGCACGAATCTCCTCTGGCAGGGTCGTTCTTCTTTACTCTTGTTATGGTCTCCGTCACCATGCGAATAAGCAATGGGTCAGTCGTCTCATCGTCCCAAGCATTGGTGACCGCACTTGCCCTGCTCTTCACGGTGCCTGCGGCCATGCGAATCCATTCACACATCAGTAGGTGCCCCACAAGCCTTTCACATAGGGAAAAAACTGTTCGCCTTGTTAGGACGTCAGGTACTGCTGTAACTGCAGTTCCGCGTCTCCATTGCAAGGTTCCTTGCTCACATCGAACATCCAAGCCTAACACACGGGCCCCATCTTCCAGCCGTTCCGGGTCTTTGCAGATTAAGCCAAACTGGTTCAATTTAGCTCTTACCTGCTGTGATGACACGATGTCTTCGTTTTCATAAATGTCATCGATGTAAGCTGACGTCCCTTCTTTTACTGTCTTTTCTTGAGATAACACGTAACTGATAATTGCCTTCATTATCTGCGGTGCCACGTGCAATCCAAAGTCGAGTCTGGTAATGCAGTGCCGTCTGCCGGCAAAAATCACCGTCTGAAACAGCAACAATGACTCACTAACTCGGACTTGCAAATAGGACTTTCTTAAATCCGGCAAGGAGACATTAGATCTATGCTGTCACCGTTCCGCAATTTACTGGCACAAACATCAGCATCAGCATTATGGGCCTGACTTTTGACTTGTTCGGTTGCACAATCGCTATCAAAGGGATCAGCCCTTTAGGAGGCCCAAGTTTTCTATGAAGATAGGCAATCAACCAGCCATTTTTAATCCATGCTCGGAGCTCCTTTTCGTATGCAGGTCTTATTTGGTCGGATACATGGTATTCAGTTACGCGGTTTTCTAGAATGGCTGGCTCTTAGTCTCCTGTCCATTTGCATGAGGCTGTCCAGATCTTCTGACGCTGGTCAAATGCAATACTGAAGTCGGTTTGGTCAATCTTGAGTATTGCACACACGGAGGCCTCCTTCTGAAACTCCACTGTTCCAGTCTGCGAGATGAAAACACCACCTAAGGCTTTAGAAAGTCAAAGTTTAATGGCTTCTCACGCGCCACTAGCGCTTCGACGTCAGAGAAATTCCCAGTGTTTGCACGGATCCTGACTACCCCTATCCCGTGACATGCGCGCGTTTCACTGCTTTTTGCTGTCATTGTGACTTTCCTCTTCTTCCAAGCACAGCAAAGTCCAGCATTTACTATAGTGCGAGAGCATCCAGAATCAAGGATTGCTGAGCACGGCGTCTCATTGATCATTTGGATGACGGATAGCGCCTCGTTTATGCGTTGTCAGGGGAAGAGATCGGTATCTCGTTTCTCGGGCAATTCCGAGCAATATATCGGGCCTCATTGCATCGATAACAACGCACATCCATTAATTCGTTTTCTATTCATGCAATTTCTTGCCACACGGCCCCAACCGTTGCAATAATAGCAGACGATTCTAGTGCGTAAGCCAGAACCGGGGGAAGCTCTAATACTAATTTGGTTTGCTTGTGCGACCGCGACAGTGGGTTCCTCTCAAGCAGAGTCATCTTTCAGGATAGTTCTGTCTAATAATTCGTCGAACGCTAGCGAGTCTACACAAGATTTTGCCTGTAAAAGTTGCTTTTGTCAAACGCCTTATAGTACAGCCTTAATTCTCGCTGGACCTTCCTTCTCGTTATTATTAAGCTGTTGATATACAGCGAATGCGCCGCCGGTCAGTCGTAGAGGAATCACATGTTTGATGGCTTTCACCCCGTACAGGCGACAAATTAGTTCGACTTTTTCCACCCATTCTAACACAGAAGTAGTGTCATCGAACACTGGGATACGTCAGCTTTGTTTCCAATTTTGCCGAAATAGCTTGTGGTCAAAAGAAATTAGCGACTCTGTTGTGGGACGCAATTTCAGAATCGGCCTTTCTTGCCTCTACACCGGTTTCTTGGTATTTATCGTTGTTCTCTATCTTGTATCCGCCTTGTTCGTTCTATCACAACTCCACGTATCGTACGATGTACCCCGACAGAACTCACTCTCTTCTCCAAGATGGTCTATTTATCTTTGCGAGCCACCAATCACTTTCCCGAATGAACAACATGATAGACATCCGTGCAACAACACACCCGGATGTCCCTCCTCTATTCTGTCCAACTACGCTAATATTATGTAAAATTGTTAAGAAGACCCAATTTCTTGTGGGACAACAAAGAAGGGTCTCGCTTGACGGAACGTCACACTCGCCTTTTCTCCTACATGCCAGACAAAGACAAACTCTCTTTCATCGAGAATAAAACAAGTCTTGTTCACCATCTATGCCATTCGACTCGAGTTCTGGTTTAACTAGTAGGTCGGAAAATTCGATTAAAGTTGATTTAAAATTGATTTTAGGGTCGTTCTGGTGTGGGGATTTGGAGGCTAGGCCGCCTACCCCATACTTTTAAATAACCTAAAATCGTAGGGTTCAGGTAAAACCCTACTACAGGGCTGTACTTGCAGAAGGTGGGCTTAGGGGGCTAGGCCTCCTCCTTACTCAATATTTTTAAAAAGTATTATTAACTATGGGGATCTAGGCTAAGCCCCACTACAACAATACCAGGGCCGTACTTTCAATAGTAGGGCCGTATTTTTGGGTGGTGGGTCTGCGCGATAAATAAAACTATCTATAGTCTACTAGGACGGCTAGCCAAGCCTTATTACAGAAGCTTGCTCAGGCACATTTGTGTTTGTTCAACAACCACAGAGCCCACCTGTGGTTTGTACTGCAGCTATGCTGAGCAGACCGTAGTTACAGTTTCTGCGAGAGAGCGTGTTATTTAGCATGATGTGATCAACAAACTGAAAAATTTCACGCACAAGGCTTGGATCAACCCGTGGTATGGTTTTCAAGCACTTTCCATAGGTGCCGCACGCAGAGATTGCTCCCTACAGTCCGATAACATCAGGCTTTCACCTTCCTGACAAATTGACCATAGTGAGAACACGGCTCTCGTAGCCACAAAGCGAACGTTCTAACCAATCGGCTACGTACCTATATGTACTTTCTGTATGGTGTCTGTGCCGTAAATAAATAATAATAATAAATAAACAAACACTACTAATGTTGCCGTAAAAGCACAAGTCTCACTGTATTCAATTAAATTAAATGTTGATTATTATTTTTTGCTTTTCAAATTGTTATTTGTTGTTGTTGTTGTTGTAAATTTTGAATTAAAAAAGTTCTTCTTAAAAAAACACAACGAAATGAGGCTATATAGTTTTTGCGCTTCTAAAAAGAAATAACTATCTAAAACTTAATTTGTTTACTACTTCTTTTTATTATTAAAATAATAACTTAAAAAGAAGATACAAGACCTTAACTTTTACTTGGATAAACAGATTTCATTTTCTTGAATGAAAACAATACACGAGTAATTAAATAAATACTCATTTAAAAATATTTATTTAAAAATATTGAAGTGGAGAAGGAGGCCTAGCTCTCTAAGCCACCCCTCTGCAAGTACGGCCCTGGTATAATTATAGTGGATTTTTAGGGCACCTCAAGATGGTATAATGGCTAGCAAGCTTGTCTCGCTAGTGAGTTCATTCCTCAGTGGGTGCCCCATACTTTCGGCCTTGTGCCACATCTAAGTTTCGCTTGGAAAATGACTTTAGTGGAGTTTTATCTGAATCTCACCATTTTCAGTTATTTAAAAATATATGGGGAGGGGACTTAGCCCCCAGATCCCCTCCCCAGAACTGCCCTAAAATCAATTTTCAGTCAACTTTTCAATAGTTACCGGATTTTTCTACCTTGTCGAAATTACAGAATTTTCTGGGCACCGAAGAGTTGACATTATCCAGGCCACTGAGTCAAATAATCAGAACTCTTGTGATTTCGCATCCGTTTTTATAATTTCAGTTGTATTTGTTGGCTGCGCATTTTTTAATTTATTTCCTTCACCGGTAAATTAAGTTCCTTTCAGGATTTATCAATTATTAATTTAATAATGTTTAAAAGATTTTTTTTAAATTTTTACTCGCCCTTTTTATAACTTCTTTTACTTTTACAATAATTTTCAGTTAAATTGCTTAGAATAATTACATTAAGACCATAATGGAACATGTATTTTAAATCGGTTTATAATTAATTATATTATTATGTCATTTATAATTTAAACTTATTTGTTATTGTTGTTGTTGTTGCTGCTGTTGTTGCTGTTGCTGCTGCTGCTATTGCTGCTGCTGCTGGTGTTGTTGTTTGATATACAAAAACAGCAAAGTGCCAGCTGTCTACAAGCAGTTCTCCACAATATACGAGCAGGTTATTGGCTTTTATAATTTTGTCTGTTTGAAGTTTAAAATTCGACGGCAGGGATGCATTTTCATTAGATGTCGCATTTTTCCCAATGCTAGGTTTTGTTCCACTTGCCATATATTGCACAGTGAATATTATAAGTGGTTATATTCTGCCTTGGCGTGGAATGTATTCCGTTGGACAGCGAAGAGTGTGCAAGATGACACTAAATGGGGTCAATAGTCTTTAGAAAGTAAGCCACAAATTCTTCATAGGAGGCTGACATCATTTTTTTTGAGAATGATACGATGATGGTTTCTAGTTGTTAGATTTTACAATTGCTCTGTAACTATAAATCCTCCTGTCTCAGATTTCAGGCCAGCTGTGGAAAGCCAATTTTGTGTCGCAGTTATATCAATGTCATTGTTGTTATTTACTCTTTGTAGATAATTTCCATAAAAAGGTTTGTTTTCCCATTCAGTCTCGATTTTTTCCAGACTTTTGATTTCGATGTTTTTGCTTCATCCGCCGATTATTCATATTTTAGAGATTAATGTCACTTAAATTTATTTCGTATACATGTTTTGCAGCTCTCTCGGAAACAAAACAAATAGATCTGGTCGTTTAGAGTTTGAGCGACAGTTTTAGCATCCAATCATTGGTACATTGCAAGTATTTAATAAGTCCAATCGTCTTCCCCTGCCATCGTGGTCTTTTGGAAGATATAATCAGTTTATATATCTCTTCTGACGATGTAGGCGGTTCATTTTCAATAGTTTTCGTATCTCCATATCTACTTTTGGGATCTCATTTGTTGTTCAATGTTAAAAAAATATACACCACCACATGTATTGCTAATGTAGTGTGTGCTTCTATTCTATTGTGGGCATTTAATTCATTTTTTAAGATAAGCCTTATTCTTCCGTAGCATTACTGATCTGTTCTCTCATTAGTAATATTTTTTTTAATATTAACTCATATATTCCCAAATACTTGTAATTTTCTTCAGGTTCAACTTCTTTAACTCACATGTTGTTGACAAATATGATATTTTTGCTCCGTAAACATTTCTCGGAAAAATGATGATTTCCCACGATTATCAAAAACTCCATTTTTATATCCTCACAGAACAAGTTTATCAATGTGAGTTGTCCATCAAGATAATTAAATTATTATTAGTTAATCTTGATATTTTGAGAAATTTATTAATTAACTCATTCGGTTTCCCATCTATTTATTTTTGTGAGCAAATTGTCGCTAGGAGAAATTCATAGCATCAGTTTAAAATCTTTCACAACGCAATTTAATGCTTAGCAGTTTTCATCACTTGTTATAAACCTTCGACGGGGTTTTAGAATTTGGTTGTGGGCAGAGTAAGATTGAACATCTAGTGACGAAAATTCAAATGAATTTAGGAAAAAGAAGCATAAAAATTAATACTTTTTACTCTGAATTAAACAATGTCATCCATTTATATTATTTTAAATTATTTTTTATTTAACTATAGAAATAATAATCTATATTTCTTTTTCAATAATTAATACTTTTACATTTAGCCTTCTACAAAAATGCGCATATAAAAATTTATTTGTATCAGATTAAAGTTTTGATTTATTTTAATTTTGAGTGAAACACAAGTAAATAGCAACATTGAAATTATAACATTCAAAATTATTTGTGACGTTGGATGCAATCAAATCACTGCCAGTTGAATATACAAGAAAGGCCGAGATTTTAGCGTTTGTGGTTCGTTCCTTTTTTAGATTTCAGTCTTATTTCAAGTAAAATGCAAAATAGAACGCCATATTGAAATATGTTTTATTTATTACGAATATATTGGAATCGTAGGCGTATGGGTGGGGTCAGAAGCGTTAACGTACCCGATATTTTAAACATAAGATCACAAATTCTAAAAGCCAAGTTCTAAAATCGTATTTTTTATTAATAACATAACAAATCAAATAAATCATGTAACTCTCTAACCGTTTGCATTTTTTAATCATAAGCGTCGACAGATAACATATTTGGTAATACAACAAAATCATTCAGTGTCGCTTTTGATTTTCCAGTCATGTGTGTAAAATTAACAGTTTGACAAATATAAACAACTCAAATGTATTTTTCTTTCTAATCAATAACTAACTCTCGCAGCGAGATCAGAAGACTTTCGTAACAAATGAGAAATAAAAACACAACTAAAAACATGGCTGAATTAACTGCGCACGTTATGCTTATATATATATATATATATATATTTCCGACCTACGAACTTGCCGGAAAAAAAAACCCGCATATCGGTGCCCCGTGTTGAACTTCGAAGATGGAAATTAACACAACTAGTGTGACGGGTACACACCTGGCCCAGGGTCGAATCCTTTGGTTACGGCGCCAACTGTGACGTCGCTCCTCCTGGTCGCTCCTCCTGGTTCCAAGCGTGCCGCTCCAACCTCTTGGCTAGATGATCACCAGCCTCGCCTTTCCCAACCCGCTTCCAATACCTGGTTGCTAAAGCAACTGTACTGATCTCCGGTCTGTCTACCCACGCTGTGTTTAGATCTTAGACAGACGGGACCAGCAGGGATTGGGCCGTATGCAAGTTGAGTCCGACGGGGGTGGCAAAACACAAGTAAAAGAAAAAAAAAAACTCACGAGACAAAAAATTACTGATAAAAAAAAAAGGGTGACAACCTTTTATATCTAATGTCCGTTACATAAAGAAAAATTGTTCTCATTCCCGACCCGCTCTGTGGACTATGGCACCAAGCTTCTATCATACAACTTAACGATTTCGAATTGTCTACTCTCTAGAATTGTGTATGTCGGAGTGTGGTTTAGTTCGACACTGGGGCTAATTTCTATCAATCATTCGCAGTTGATTCTTCTCTTCTACTTGAGTTGTATTTCTTCACTTCGATCTGGTTGGGTCGAATTCTGTTCTCGGCTGGGCTTGATTTTAACTTCTTCTTCTTCTTCCGTCCAGTAACTCTTTGGCCTTGTCTTCGACTTGGCTGCAACTTCTCCGCGGCTTTCGAGTAATCTTCTCCTTCGTCGACTTAGATAGAACTTCTCTTGTCTTTGACTTGGGCCGGAAGGATTTCTTGTTTTCGACTTGGGCTGGAAGGATTTCTTGTTTTCGACTTGGGCTGGAAGGATTTCTTGCCGCAACTCAGCCGCAACTCTCTGTCGTCCGAGGTGATCTCTTCTCGCTGCCGTCCGGGGCTGAACTCATTTTTTTGTCGATTGGGGTCCTGCTTTTATTGACGCCGCAGCAAACCGGGGTGGGTCTGTCGGCGTCAGGGCTCTCTCGATAATCCCAAAAGTCGCATTAGTTCTGATTTCCCATTATCGCTATTATTTTCACCCCTACTTCCTCACAGTGCCTCTGGGGGGAAGACGCATACCCATCTCTCCCGGTCTCTCGTATGTCAGGTGACCGTTTTCGACCAATGGTTCTTGATCGAGCATTCTCCCTCCTCTTTCCGCATATCACGTGACCGCTTTCGGCTAATGAGACTGTGGTGGGACGCCTCCCGTCTCCAATCGGGCGTGGCTTACATCGTTCTTGTTCTAAAAAAAACAAAATCTAATTTGGCCTTTTTCACACGTACGAAAAATGATAATCTTGGCTTTTTCTCACCTGGGTTCTGTCAAAACAGCCTGCCGCTAATTAGATGTGACTTCAGGAAGGAATATTGGCGCTATCTGTGAGCCGAGACAATCGTTTTTTTTCCTTCTTTGTTTTTGGTCAGACCTGATAGTCAAAAATCTTAATTATCTGAATTGAAAATGTCTCCACTTCATCATCGTGGGGTTCCAATTTTTAACAGGTCAGAATCTGTATACAGTTCCACCGGTCACCCCCTCAACACAAAAGACACCTTTCCTCCGATTAAAATTTCGTTTCCATTGTTCAAAAAAATCTTTATTGTTTCAGCCAACCTTAACAAACTTCCATCCTACGCGGACACGGAATTAGTTCAAGTGCTTGACCTGATAATTTTGACACTTGTTAGGTGCTGGTCGCACGTGTGTGTTTTCGCTTACGACCTGGTTTCGTATTATGTTTCTGTCTTTCCTCTTCTTTTTGTTTTATTTTATTATCTCCAAACTCTATTTCTTCAACCAAATATAACAATTTCTATTTCCCTGGATTTCGGTCAGGTAATTTGACCTGATATATTTTGACACCTGTCTTGTCTTAGTTTTACTTATGACCGGGTTTTGTATTATCTATTCCTCTTTCTCTTTCTTTTTATTATTTTTTTTTTTTCTTCTTCTCTTTGGATCGCCTAAATACAGTTAGAGAATTATTCTCAAAACTCAATTATTCTTCGTTTCTAAATAACTAACAACTGGTTAATAAACCGAATAAAAATTAAATCATATTTCTATGAATATCTCTTTTTAGTCTTTCTAAAAATGCAGGGTGCCACAATCCTCCCCTAACCGATTTGTCATTTACCCGTAAATGACACCTAAACCCAATTACATCATTTAACATGCACCATGCATTTGTCTCATGCAATTCTATTCTACTTTCTTACATGCAAGGGTAATGTTCTTTTCACCTTCTTTTGTTCTACATGCAATGTAATGTTCCTTTCATCTTTTTTTTTTTTTTCTACATGCAATGTAATGTTCTTTTTCATCTTCTTTTGTTCTACATGCAATGTAATGTTCTTTTCATCTTCTTTTGTTCTACATGCAAGGGTAATGTTCTTTTTCATCTTCTTTTGTTCTACATGCAAGGGTAATGTTCTTTTTTCATTTTTTTTTTTTTTTTTCTACATGCAAAAGTAATATGTGCGTGTGTCTGTGGGTGCAGATGTGTTTACTATGGTTTGTTCTTCTTGGTCAATGTTTTCCTCTCCGCTGTGGGAGGTTTTTCCGCCGCACGTGGTGGTCTCACGCCAGCCTCCTCCGTTGGTCTTTCAGCAATTTCTTCGCCCGTCCTGTCTGAGCGAGGAACACTGCTCGGCATCTCCCTCTCGAGTTGCTGCACGCTCACTAGATTGTCGTTCGCTAATCTCCTCTTACTCTTAACCTTCCATATTAATACACCCCCGATGGCTATAACTAGGAATGTACCCATTACTATTGACCAACTTATCGCGATCTGCTCATCGTCTTCCCAAGCCACACCTTCGTTTCCCAACGCACTTAACTTGTCTCTCAATTGATCCATATCGATCTTTTCTATTGGCTTCATTAATACTGGCATCTTATTTAAGGTAACATTAGAGAATCTCTTCACTATCGGCTCCCATAATTCTGTACAATTGACTAAGCCTCTACCAATCATCTCTATGATTGAATCTTTCTCTTCATATCTTTCTTCTTCCTGGTAATAGGGGGGTAAGGAAATGGATATTCCAACCGCCGAACATCCCATGGGTAGCGTCACCAGGGATAACGGTGGTCTTATTCTTAATGTCCTTGTGGACTCTCCCCCACATACCCTAGACAAGCTGATATGTCTCTGTGGGGCTACTGCCCACACCCCGTCTGAAACACTGATAGCTTGTGGTAATGCCGTGTTTGTTAATACCTCCACTTGGCAGATTCTTTTGATTCCTTCCCTTTTCCCATCAAACAATTCTAGTATGCACATTCTGCGATTACCAGTTTTATAGATAGGGCTTAACGAGGTACAAGTCCCTAGAGCACCATCTCTACACCTTCCAGCTTCTTCAGCTGATAGCAACATGAATTTCGTTCTCCCCGAATTTAAAGCTATGTAGTCTGCTTCCACCTTGTACCTTGCTATCATTCCTAAACCTTGATCTCTTCTGGGGTAGGGGATGGGTAAGTTTATAACCTGGTATATCTCGAATACACTCTCGCTATCTAACAACGGAACAGATATCACAACCAATAGTCGCCTATTTTCTAACAAGGTCACACATCCTAGTGCATTATAATATTTCCACAATTCTTTGGTGGGGTCCACCGGCAGCCTTAAATGGTGGGGTAACTCGGCCTGTATTCCGAGCAGCGCTTCCCTTAGGTGACCCGGGTTTACTATGCTTGGGGAGAGGTGTCCTAATGACAGCATGTCTAATTGCGCCCTCACGTGTTCCAGCAAGGTCGTCAACGACTGACTCGTTTGTCGTACCTTATTCGTAATTGTCATCAGCTGGAAATATTTTTGCATGAATCCGCTCATTTCCTGTAATTCAATCATTACAGTTTCTGTATTATTAATTACCTCTTGTCTCAACCTCGCCAGGTTGTCTATTAACCAATTGATTCTGGCTCTATTTTTGGACACCTCTAACCTTGTCATATTTAATATTGTCACACTCTCCCTTGCCACCTGGGCAAGCGTCCTCTGGTTTACCTCCACTTCTCCCAGTTTCCTTCTTATGAATTTAACGTCATCTTCAGTCACTGTTCCATACAGGACACTCAATGCCTTTCCCACAATCGGGACTACGGATCTCCTTTCCCGCGTCTGCAGTAACTCTATTCCCTGCAGGTAGTTTTGCATGTCTTTCCATTGAGCCTCTATCATAGTGGCTTCTGATTCTAGGGAGTGCAATAAACTGAGATACCCTTTTTGCTTGGGATAATCTTGTCCTACTTTCAACCGGGCTGCATCCAGTTGCGTTAGCTCGTTTCCTAACTTATTTAGTAGCGACTCATACGGGTTCAAATCTATCACGAATGTGACCAACCACTTAGACCTGGTTATTATTACTTCGCTCGTTTTTTTAAAAATGGTGTTTCGGCTGCGCTTCCCAGCTTCCGCCATCGTCACCATCAGCGTGGCTACCACCATCATCGTCATAACCAACCCTTTCATCTTGATCATTCCTGAAAGGTAACGAAATTCTTTTGTTGTTATTCTTCACAACTACTTCGTGTCGCTCAACTCATCACTCAATTATTTTATAACTTCTTACTAAGTTCAGCTCTTCCCTCCTCTAACTAACCTCTAGCGGACAGAATGGTCTGGTCAGGTGTGCGTGGCGCCCACTCTAAAGGTTGTACTTCATGACACCACTGGTGATCAATCAACAATGCCAATGATCTTCTCCCGTCCCTTGTGAGGTGCAGCCCGCGACTCCATCCCCTCCACTCACATCTACCATAGTCAGCCAATAGGATTTTGGATGAGCCAGTGTCGTTATCTGTCGACACTAAATGCTTGTATTCTGCACAGCCCTTTTGTTCTACTGAGATTTGGGGTTCTTCTCCCTCCCTGATCTCATCTTCTGAGGTGATTCCTGTTCAACCTCTAACCTTCTTTCTGTGTCTAACTTCCGTCCAGGAGGTTTTTTTTTGTCCTCTTCTTCATCTCCTGATTCTTCTTTCTGTTTAGAGTCTTCGCCTTGAATGTCCTCAATACCTTTCGACTCTATGTCTAAATTTCTCCTGTTCCTTATCCTTTCCTTGAGCTGGGAAAGGGGTATTCGATCCTCCTCCTCCCACTCGCTGGGTCCTTCGTCCTGTTCAGGGTGCCTCTTTTTAGAGCCTTCGACTGCTTGATTGGACCTCCTCGTCTTTTTCTTCCTTTTCTTCGGACATGGGGGTGTGATGGCGATCTCACGGGGTCTTCTCTGTACCGATTCAGTCGACGACTGAACATCGCCAATCCCCGCTGAGGGTTCCAACTCTGTCACTCGGACTGCTTCGTTTATCTGGCCAAGTCGACCTATCTCCGCATCCTCCTCGGAGTCTTCTTCCGTTTCCATTTCTTCCGGTTCAACCAGAGTTACTTTCCTTTTCCTTGTCTTCTTAGGCCTCGGCTCGCTCATTTCCAGGTTAGCTATTTCAGCCTTCTTCAGATCATTGGCATGAACCCTCCTCGCTCGTCCTGCCACTTGATCCCATATTACATATGATACTGGGCCCGTCTGCTCTACTATCCGGTAGTACGGTTCCCATCTTTGGTCCAGCTTTCCCTCTCTCTGGTGGATTTTATAGTAGATAGGGTCTCCAACCTTCAATTCTACTACCTTTCTTTCAGCATTCACCCTCTCATTTCTTTTCTTCTGGGCCCTCTTTATTCTTCTTCTGGCCTGTACAAATATCTTATGTTGCTGTTCCAGCAATAGTTGATGATGATCTTCTCCCATATACCTTCTTCGGGGCTTCAGTAGGTTATACACAGGCAGGACCACGTCTCTGCCAAACAACAAAAAGTAAGGAGAAAATCTGGAGGTTTCGTTTATCGTAAACCTCACGGCCGCCAGAGCCTGCGTCAAATACAAGTCCCAATTTCCAGTGTTTTCTCTGACCAGCTTGGCCAATACATCTCCCAAGGTTTTATGAAACCTTTCCACTTTAGCATTTCCCTGGGGGTGATATGGGGATGTTTTTATGTGCTCTACATTCAAACCTGTCAAAACCTCTCTCATGATGCTGTTCACATTCTCCGTGCCATTGTCTGTTACCAATTGCACAGGGGCACCATACCTAGGGAAGATTTCACTTATTATCAACCCGGCCACAGTTCTGGCCTTCTTGTCTGGTACTGCAAATGCTTCAGGCCAATTTGTTAGCCAATCGACAAAACTCACTATATAGTTGTTTCCTTGTGCAGTTTCTCCATATGGTCCTGATACATCCATACTCACCTTCTCGAAGGGAAAGTTTGGTACGTCTGTTTCCTCCAAGGGTGCCATTTCCTGCCTTCTGCTCTGCGACTGGCACACTACACAACTCCGAACATAGTTAGTGACCTCTCCGTACAGTTTGGGCCAATAGTACTTTCTTCCTATGAGATCACATGTCCTATCAATTCCCATGTGACCCAACCTCTCGTGGCACTGCTCCAATATCTCTGGTCTTAAACTTTTGGGCACATACAACTTGGGCTTGACTTCTTCATCCCTGCCTGAGAGATAATACAGCCTTTCCTCTATTATGGCATACTTGGTGGTCTCTCCTGCCTTCACCTTCTCTCTCAGAGCAGCTATTTCACTGTCTGCTTGCTCCTTCTCAATTCCTTCTGTCCAGTAGGAATCGGTTATTATCTGGGCGTCCCCTTCTTCGTCCGATTCTAACATGGGGCGATCTTTTAGCTTATTAGAGTTAATTACTCCTATTCTATAGGCTTTATCATCTACTCCCTGTTCTACCTTTACAGATCTTTCTTCCAGTTGTTTCGGTATTCTTGAGAGTAAATCTGCGCACGTGTTTTCCTTTCCTGCCAAATACTCTATCTTACAGTGGTAGCCACTTAACTTAAGTGCCCACTGTTGAATTTTCTTATTATTTGTCCACTCTGCCTGCAATAGGTACTGCAAAGGTTTGTGGTCTGTTTTTATAGTAAAGACCGCACCATTTAAATAGTAGTCCAGTTTTTGGAGAGCATACATGATGGCATATGCTTCTCTTTCTATTACTGGCCACCTCTGTTGTGTCTCTGAGAGCTTATGGGAGAGGAAGTATATCGGTACTTCCTCTGGTATGCCAGGCACTGGTCCTTCCTTATCAGGACACGGCTGGGTAAGTACTGCCCCTACACACTGCTCACTGGCATCCGTGTATAATATCATGGGCTTGCTGAGGTCTGTCTCACTGTCTTAGGCTCTGGCATTTCCCTTATGACCTTTACCTTATCCATGTCGGGTTTAATACCGTCTCCGTTTATGACGAAGCCTAAATACCTAGTTTCTTCCTTCAGAAACTGACACTTTGACAATTTTAATTTTAATCCGTGTTTCCTCAACCTTCCCAACACCTGTCCTAAATGAAAAAAGTGTTGTTCCACTGTCTCCGAAAATATCAAGATATCGTCCAAATACGCCATGGCAAAGCTCTCGTATCCTCCTAACACTATTGACATTAGCTGTTGGAAGACTCCCGGGGCATTAGCTAGACCGAATGGCATCACCCTGAACTGAAACAGTCCCAGGTGACACGCAAATGCGGCCTTCTCCTTGTCAGCCTCATCCAGGGCTACTTGCCAATACCCGGACCTCAAGTCCAACGTAGAGAAGTACTTTGCCTTCCCTAATAATGCCAAAATGTCGTCTATCAATGGCAATGGCACCGCCAACGGCTTCGATATAGAATTTAGCTTCCTAAAATCTACACAGAAACGATGCCCGCCATCTTTCTTACCTACTATTACTATTGGGAAGCTCCAAGGGGAGATCGATCTTTCGATCATCCCAGCTTCCAACATTTCCTCTACTGCCTCTTCTACAAGTGGTCTTTTATGTATAGGTGTCCGGTAGGGTTTCAATTTCACAGGGGGGTGGTCTCCGGTGTCGATTTTCATTTCGACTGTGTGGGTCTGACCTAGCTCCTTGTCTGACTGGGCCACCACATCTCGATTGTTCCTTAACAGACCCCCCACTCTGGTTCTAAATTGATCCGGTGCTAATATATCCTCATCTAAGATTCCCTCTGTTTGCTCTACTAGCTTCCTTCGTTCCTCCTCGAATCTCACCCGACTCAGAGTTCGTAGGGGAAGTGCTCTCCCTATCTTCTCCCCTCTCCTAACCTTTATAGTCTTTTGGGCCTGGTTCACCATCATTATGGGCACCAACTCGGCTGCCTCCACTACCGTTTCGCACAGGGTTACCTCGTTATCTTCTAGGCCCTTTCCTTCTACAGGGACCAACTGCAGGGGTCCTCTCCATACCCTTTTTCCTGACATTAACCTACCCATTCCCGACACTGCGGTTCTAGGAGGTAACTTTACATCTTCCTCCACCACTATGGTTATCTCTTCCTCTGGTGGGCATCCCAATGGCGTTCTCTCGCCGTTCACCACCAACACAGTAGGATTAAACTCAATCTGGGCCCTCTGGCTCCGGAGCCAATCTTCTCCCAAGATTGCCTCCGTACACAGGTCGGGGGTTACGTAAAAATTTTGGGTGCTTTTTACTTTCCCAATCCTCACCGGGAGCCTCACCATCCCTTTTATCTTCAGGGGGGCTCCATCTGCTTGCGTGATCTCTATGTCCGCTACCCGTAACCTTCTCTTCCGTTTCACCCGCCTGTATGTTTCCTCTCTCATCAATGACACAGATGCTCCTGTGTCCACCAGAGCCCTCATCTCCCTACCCCCTATCTCTGCTCTACAGGATAGTTCTTTCTCTTGCGTTAGCGAAGAGAACACTTGAGCTTTCTTCTTCCTGGGTCTCCACCCTTGGGTCAACCCAGCCATGGGTGCCGGTAGTAATAAATCACCTTCATTTTTCTCATGAGGTGGAGTTCTGCGCCCCCTGCACCTGGGCGACCCCGGCCGGACCTCTCCCGGTCTCCCGCGTTCGTTTCTAAGGATACAGTTTCTCTTCAGGTGTCCTGGCCTCCTGCAAAACCAGCACCTTCTTGTTGGACAGCTTGCCGCAAAGTGGCCCGCCCGACCACATGTCCAACATTTTGCTCTTTTCCTTTTCAACTGGGTTGGCCTTGTGTCTATTCCCGGGGGAACCCGTCCTCTATTCAAGCGGTTCGCCCGTCCACTTGTCCAAGTTTTTATTTCTCTTCTTTTTAACTGGGCCACCCTCCCTCTTAATTCCGGGGTGGCCCGCTGGCTTTTCCCTGGGCCGGTCTCTTGGGTTCAGCCTTCTTTGTTAATATCGGTGGGGCACCCTTCCTCAGCCCGCACCACTTGGCCAGGTGTCCTTTCTTACCACACCTGGTGCATCTGTCCTGATCGAAGTCTGGGGGTAACCCCCACTTCGTCGGACATTCCGCCGCCCTGTGGTCCTCGTGCCCACAGGTCCAGCAGACCAGCCCGTATCGACCCGGCGTGGGCTTATAAAAGCCATGCCTGGTCGACCATGCTTTTCTATTGGGGTCCTCCTCCCATAATTCTGCCCGATCCACCTCATCCTTAACCCTCTGATTCCACGCGGGGGGTCTTCCGCCTACCCCCCTCTTTCCAGCCTCCTGACTTGGCATCTGCTTCTTCCCACACCTCTTCACTTTATCCCACACGCCCTGGCTCTCCCTGGCCAGCTCCACCGCTGCCGACAGTCTGAGCGGTCCTTCCTTCAGTACGTCGTGACGAACACGCTCGTCGCTCAGCGCCTCTATATACAGGTCCGCCAGTTGGGCCTGCATAACTGCATTATCCCTGACCACTTCGGGGAATGCCAACGATGATAGCTTCCCCGCTCGGGTCCCTAATTCTCCCGGGGTTTCATCCCGTAGCTGTGTCAGTTTTAAAAGGGCCCTCATGGCCTCTATGGCCGTACCTTCGTCGGCGAACTCTTTTGTTAGCAGTCTTTTTATCTCTTCCCAAGACAAGCAGGGTTGATTTTCCAAGAGCCCCCTCACGAACTCAGACGCTTTTCCCTTTGTGGCATCGTATGCCAAATACAGGGTTTCTTGGTCCGAAAGCTCGTAGATGATTCGGCTCTTCTCAAGGATTGCCAGCCAGTTTTTAAACTCCTTCCCGCTGCCATCAAATACTGGGACCCTCGGTCCACCTAACAGCTTCCTTAAATCCACTGACAACCCCCGCCTTACTTCCTCTTCACCCCCCACTGCTCTATCCGAATCATAGTCCGACATGTCTACAGAGAAAGACAATCTATGCAGCAACAATCGAGGTTGGGAAATAAAATAAGGTGTCCTACCTTGCAGACGATTCTGTTCTTGTTCCTTTCGGTCCCGGTCGTTTTGAGTTCTATTTGAATTTTCAGCAACGGCGGTCGATCGATGTGACGTGACGCGGCTGTCTCAGGGTTGGTCCTGGTCGCGGCACCAATTGTGACGGGTACACACCTGGCCCAGGGTCGAATCCTTTGGTTACGGCGCCAACTGTGACGTCGCTCCTCCTGGTCGCTCCTCCTGGTTCCAAGCGTGCCGCTCCAACCTCTTGGTTAGATGATCACCAGCCTCGCCTTTCCCAACCCGCTTCCAATACCTGGTTGCTAAAGCAACTGTACTGATCTCCGGTCTGTCTACCCACGCTGTGTTTAGATCTTAGACAGACGGGACCAGCAGGGATTGGGCCGTATGCAAGTTGAGTCCGACGGGGGTGGCAAAACACAAGTAAAAGAAAAAAAAAACTCACGAGACAAAAAATTACTGATAAAAAAAAAAGGGTGACAACCTTTTATATCTAATGTCCGTTACATAAAGAAAAATTGTTCTCATTCCCGACCCGCTCTGTGGACTATGGCACCAAGCTTCTATCATACAACTTAACGATTTCGAATTGTCTACTCTCTAGAATTGTGTATGTCGGAGTGTGGTTTAGTTCGACACTGGGGCTAATTTCTATCAATCATTCGCAGTTGATTCTTCTCTTCGACTTGAGTTGTATTTCTTCACTTCGATCTGGTTGGGTCGAATTCTGTTCTCGGCTGGGCTTGATTTTAACTTCTTCTTCTTCTTCTTCCGTCCAGTAACTCTTTGGCCTTGTCTTCGATTTGGCCTTGTCTTCGACTTGGCTTTCGAGTAATCTTCTCCTTCGTCGACTTAGATAGAACTTCTCTTGTCTTTGACTTGGGCCGGAAGGATTTCTTGTTTTCGACTTGGGCTGGAAGGATTTCTTGTTTTCGACTTGGGCTGGAAGGATTTCTTGCCGCAACTCAGCCGCAACTCTCTGTCGTCCGAGGTGATCTCTTCTCGCTGCCGTCCGGGGCTGAACTCATTTTTTTGTCGATTGGGGTCCTGCTTTTATTGACGCCGCAGCAAACCGGGGTGGGTCTGTCGGCGTCAGGGCTCTCTCGATAATCCCAAAAGTCGCATTAGTTCTGATTTCCCATTATCGCTATTATTTTCACCCCTACTTCCTCACAGTGCCTCTGGGGGGAAGACGCATACCCATCTCTCCCGGTCTCTCGTATGTCAGGTGACCGTTTTCGACCAATGGTTCTTGATCGAGCATTCTCCCTCCTCTTTCCGCATATCACGTGACCGCTTTCGGCTAATGAGACTGTGGTGGGACGCCTCCCGTCTCCAATCGGGCGTGGCTTACATCGTTCTTGTTCTAAAAAAAACAAAATCTAATTTGGCCTTTTTCACACGTACGAAAAATGATAATCTTGGCTTTTTCTCACCTGGGTTCTGTCAAAACAGCCTGCCGCTAATTAGATGTGACTTCAGGAAGGAATATTGGCGCTATCTGTGAGCCGAGACAATCGTTTTTTTTCCTTCTTTGTTTTTGGTCAGACCTGATAGTCAAAAATCTTAATTATCTGAATTGAAAATGTCTCCACTTCATCATCGTGGGGTTCCAATTTTTAACAGGTCAGAATCTGTATACAGTTCCACCGGTCACCCCCTCAACACAAAAGACACCTTTCCTCCGATTAAAATTTCGTTTCCATTGTTCAAAAAAATCTTTATTGTTTCAGCCAACCTTAACAAACTTCCATCCTACGCGGACACGGAATTAGTTCAAGTGCTTGACCTGATAATTTTGACACTTGTTAGGTGCTGGTCGCACGTGTGTGTTTTCGCTTACGACCTGGTTTCGTATTATGTTTCTGTCTTTCCTCTTCTTTTTGTTTTATTTTATTATCTCCAAACTCTATTTCTTCAACCAAATATAACAATTTCTATTTCCCTGGAATTCGGTCAGGTAATTTGACCTGATATATTTTGACACCTGTCTTGTCTCAGTTTTACTTATGACCGGGTTTTGTATTATCTATTCCTCTTTCTCTTTCTTTTTATTATTTTTTTTTTCTTCTTCTCTTTGGATCGCCTAAATACAGTTAGAGAATTATTCTCAAAACTCAATTATTCTTCGTTTCTAAATAACTAACAACTGGTTAATAAACCGAATAAAAATTAAATCATATTTCTATGAATATCTCTTTTTAGTCTTTCTAAAAATGCAGGGTGCCACACTAGTTAAGTAAGCGATTGTTACATTCCTGTCATCTCCAAAGGCTTAGTACATAATATTAAACAGCTATATCACGGGAATAAAATAAGTAGCAGCCCCCAAGTCTTGAAATATATTTTCTTTAATCGAATTTTCAATTTTTCAAAAGAAAAATGTCCAAAGCCATTGCACTCGGTGGTTTATCCTAACAAATAGAGTTGGCGAACCATAACCTCTGCCTGAGAGATGGGAAATCTGGAAAGTGGATTTAGTGATTTATATTACATCTTCAGGTGTCTCAAACGCAGAACAAAAAGGGCTATATTATTATTACTATTAATAATAGGAAGAGAAGGCCTACATGAAATATGGAATATTTTCACAGAACAGTAGAAAGCTAAGCAAGAGACAAGCCCTGGAGAAGGTAGAAGTGATGTAGAGCAGATAGCGATTCAACTCTTCGACAGTCGCTAAACTGGCCTGTTGTCATCGATAAAAAATGTAAGTGTCTGATTATTCGCAATACACTGTGCAATTCATCGGTAACACCTTGTTGTTATAAAGCTTAGCAAGCTACTGTATTCAAATTTGACCGTATTTGCTGTTAAACAAAAATCAAAGCCCTGGCAACAAACACTAGGTTGTTCTGTCAATTAAAATTATAGAATAATGACCATTTTGAAACACTACTTCTCCACACTGAAATCCGATGTAAACGAGATCCTGTTTGAAATACTTTATGATATTAAAAAGACAGATTTTATTTGTGGAAATTTCGTTTGTTTAGTTGATATTTATGGCAATATGAACAGCTTGAATTTGAAAAAGTACGAAAAAGAATTTTAGTTTAATATATGTTTGCGTTTGAATGAGCTATGAAAAGCCCTTGGCAAATATCTACAGAAAGTTGCTTCAAGACTTTTCTTCATCTGTAATGAGATTGTCAAGCATTGACTGGACAATTGACTGTAATATCAGAGAACCGATATTAAATAACAGTTCAGCTCTCTTTTCTGTGTTTCTAAAGAATTATTTCTGTTTCTTAATACATTGCTTAGCGGCACTTTTCGTTATTCCAATGCGCCTTCGCATTTCAGTATTGCATTTTTTGTTCTCTGTTCAAACAATACCTAAATATTTAAATTGTTGTACTTTCTTGATTTTGGTGTCTCCAATTTGCAATTCGTATGTTGGGCTGTTGAGCTCTTCTATTTTCTCACAACCATACATTTTGTCTTCTTATAATTGATTTTTAGTCCTTTCTTCGCACTTTGCTTTAGGACTTTCGCTAAGAGTTCCTTTAGTTTCCTTTCTCTGTCTACTATCAACACAGCGTCATTTGCATATCTAATGTTGCTAAGATTGTGGCTGCCAATAATGAATTCTGGGAGGACATCTAATTCTCTTAAGATTGCTTCAATATAAAGGTTGAATAAGTTTGGTGTAAAAACACATCCTTATCTTACGTCTAATTCCATGTTTGTGTATTTACTAAATTCATTTCCTATCCTCATGCAAGGGGTTTGCTCCCAGTATAAGTTCTGGATTATTCAAATATCCTTCACAAATAAATCAATCTTACCTAGTAGTTCAAAAAGTTCACTGTGATGCACTTATTAAACGCTTTTGCGTAATCTATAAAACAGAGGTATACATCCTTTTGCATTTTTATTGCTCTTTATGATACCATTCTGAGCATAAATGTTGCATTGCTTGTTCCAGTGTCTTTAATGAAACTGTACTGTTCTTATCCTATTTCGGGTCTATTTCTACTACGTGCTCTATTCATCAGAATTTGGATTTTAAGTTTTGTTATGTGGCGCATTGAGCTGATTGTCCGATGGAGTTTGCATTCGTTCTGGCTTTTTAGGTAACGCTATGAAAATCGATCTACTTTCGGTATATCACCATTGTTGTATATTACATTTGTTATGTCTCTAATATTGTCAATGCCGAAATCATCTGAAGCTGTAAAAATTTGTTTTATAATTCCACCTGGACCTGTTGCTTTGTTCTTGCTCAATTTAACCAGTGCTGATCTCATATCGGGTTTTAATAATTCTCATCCTTCAATATTTCTGCGTATTCTTGCGCTGCGTTGTACAACCGACTCCCAAGAGAGTGCTTCCTCGATCACTACAATCTTAACCTGTTTAAGTCTGGGTTTAACCGTCATCTTCCTCACATATAAACTCTGCCTTTTACTATGTAACCATCTACATCGAGTGGCTCTTGGGCCTTGTAGAGGGTGAGCATTATCATGAAAAAGAAGAATTCTTCGATGTATTTATTCCAATTCTGAAGTATTTTTCTTCCTTTGTTAGGGGTCTTCCGTCCTTGGATTTTGCCCTGTTAGTTCTATTCTTTTATACATCTGCTTTATCTGTAATACTTATCCATTCTATTTTTGCATAATTTTTGTTTAGCCATTCTTCTTTTACCTACCTGCATTCGTTCCTAATTCCTTTGTGCAATATCCTTTATTCTGTGCCATACAGGGGGTTCGATTAATTGTAGTAAGCCTTTCCATTTATGATTAGTAAATACAGTTTATTTTTAATAAAAATATCACTTATGTTACATTATGTCATAGAAAACAGGACAGACACAGATTTGAGGTTTGAGAGAGAGCCGACACAGAACGTGACTGGCCTTTATTGGGTACAGGAAGAAAGTCAATGAGATAAGGGGATAGGGAGAAACGGGGCGTATTAGGGAGCGAGAATCACGTTCCTTAACGTCGATTAAGGCGCATGCATTAACATTAATGCAAAAGGAGTATACATTAAACAATAATGTAACATTCCGCTTTCGTAGAAAGAGACTACGGCTTCATGTATAGTTATTGATTATTATTGCATAGTCCTTCAGATACGTTGGCTGTCGTATCTCTCGTCCAGCAGGTGTGTGAGTCCCAACAGGAGATTCGCATTTTTCTGATTCTGTTGTATTTATGTCTTTGTTTTGACTCATGAGCCGTTTTGCACGTTTTTCTGCGGATTCGACTTTGTCATTTGCCTGTTGATTTCCGGGGCTTGCCATCAGATGTTCAAAATCCCACTTTTCAGAAAAGTTCTTGAAGGATGAAACGTAAGCTGTGGTTTTGCGTCGGAAATCAATTGACATGGAATCCCATGTCTTGCGAAGTGTACCTTCAATTTGCGGATGACAGTTGAAGCAGGTAGTATTCTCAAGTCGATCTATTTCACCGAAGTTTGAAAAATAATCGACAGTTGTAAGGTACTCGACGCTGTCAAATTCAATTGTCAACATCAACCTTCTGTCATGGACGATCAGGTATGTTGTGTGGCATTAGTATCTCTTTAGGCTGTTCTGCTGTGGACTTGCAGCAAGTTTCACATGTAGATATGTACTTCTGTATATCCAATGACATGCCTGGCCAGAAAACACATTCTCGCGTGCGCGTTTAATCTCACTCTGCAAACTGAGAGAGATGAGTATTCGGTCACCTCTAAATATGAGACTATCTTGAGCTGACATCTCATCACGTAGATGGAAATATGGATGCAGCGTAGCCGGAAGATTTGTTTTATCAGACGGCCACCCCTGTAATATGGTTTTCTTCAGCTGATCGCATATTTCGTTCTGGTCTGTTGCTCTGCGGATCTGCTCAAGCCTTTCGTCAAGGATTGGATGGAAGCTGACCATATTCATATGCTCAAACTCTGATAGTTCTTTTCATTTGTCAAATATGAACGCGATAGTATGTCTGCAATGTATATATGCTTTCCCTGTATATATACTACGTCGATGTTGTATTTTTGGGTCCGTAGTAACATTCCCTGTATACGCTTTGGTGCTTTGGGTAGTTGGACAGGGGTTTCTTCACTATGGCCTCTGGTGGTTTGTGGTCAGTATGAATTTCAGTCCTTCTAATATACGTGTATTGGTGAAATTTCTCCAATGAAAATACTATTGCAAACATTTCTTTTTTTAATTTGGAGGGATCATGGACACTGGTATGCGTCCTGCTGCGGCAGTATGCGGTGTGAGAGTTTCGTCAACTTGTAAATGCATCTGCCCAGGTAAAGATCCTAGTTCGTCGTTGAAAACATCTGCATAGTTCATTAGGAGCTGCTTGCACTCTGGTACTGAACTAACATTAGCGATGTTGTTGTAATTCACAGTTATTGGGTTCATCTGTTCGCTTGCGCATTTTGCTAACAAAGATGTAAAACTCTGCTTGATTACAATGAATTCCACTGAATATTTCTTCATATTTTGGGGATTGCGCAACACAATTTGGCATTTTCCAATGGACGCTACTTCCGTCTCGTTCCACATCTTGAGTTTCGTGGTGGTTGGTTGCTGGTTGCTGGTAGGTATTAGGCACGTATTTATGCTGGATTACATTGGGATGGTAGCTCCATAATCCACTTAGAACTTCACCTTCCTTTTTTCTTGCATCGTATTTGCATAGATAATCTCATCTGGCTGTTCTCTCTCCGAGTTTACACATAACATTTTCATATCCAGTGTGACTGGAAGAATTTGAAAAAACACGCTTAATTTTGTGCATAGACTTAACTGCTGTTTTTCCCATAGAGAGCTTCCTCGAGCATTTCACTACAAAATGATTTGGATTATTGCAAAATTTACATTTTTGACTCCACGCGGGACATGCTTCTTTCAGTTTTTCGTCTTTTTTGCTACAGAAGTTTCAGTCTAATTGTCCCTGTTTAGTATGGCATTTCTGTTTGTAGCTTTGTTTTTGCACTCTGTTTATTTCGTTTGTAGCAAAGAATCGTGTAAACACTCACAAAAGTTGCGAACAGTGGTTACATAGGAATCAATGCTCTCACTTTGATCCTGGTATCTTTTGTTGAAGACATATCGTTCGTACGTCTCGTTGGTCTGTTAGATAAAATGTTAATCAATCACGCTATTACTGCATCCAATTCATCTTTGTTTTCTGTTGGAGTGAACTGAAAATCGCTGTAGACTATCAACTTGCCTAGTCCGATAGCGTGGAGAAATAGTGCCGTTTGGTAATCCACGTCTGTTTTCAGAGTTTTCATCTATCTGAGACATTGGTCTTAATGTCCAGTTTGTCCGGTAGCGATATGTTTAAGTGGAATCCGTCCCCCAAATTTTACGCACGTGGTCACTTTTTTCTTTCCGTGTTATCGTCACTCTAAATGCCGGACGCCGCTAAAACAGCTTACGCGGGTCTGCCTTTTTTGTTGGTATCAGACCCATTTGCAAGGTTGTAAAACGTGAATACTCCCTCGCTGCCACCATGGTTTGAGAGAGAGTCGAACAGAACGTGGCTGGCCTTTATTGGGTACCGGAAGAAAGTCAATGAGACAAGAGGATAAAGAGAACGGGGACGTATCATGGAACTAGAATCACGTTCCTTAACGTCGATTAGGGAGCATACATTAACCTTATTGTAAAGGGAGTATACATTAAACAAAAATGTGACAACTTGACTGCTATAAATTAATACAGAATTTTAACATTATTTACATTATTCGGACTATTGTCCTCCTCATACTGCAATTATTATTTTTTACTTTTTTTTAGATTCATTTTTAGGAACAGAAACAGCGCATACTTTGGACATATCTTCGTTAAAAAGTACCTAAAAAAATCATTAAAATATTAGACTTTTGAAAATATTTAATTTTTAAGAATTACTTTATAGTTAAATAAGCTGGTTTATTAAAATTCGAAAATACTATCACTTCTGTCCTTCCGTCAGATAAATTATCTTGACGTTTGTTGTTGATACATTGGCATAAACTCAATTCACACCTCCCAAACCAATCACTACGGTGAGACATGCTTCTCTTATTTCCAACTATTTTTTCTGCTAAACTTTAAATAATGTTTGTTTCCAATTACATTAAGTAAACTTGAATTTTCTAATTTCCTAAAATAAATTTTCAAAAAAATTATAATTGAATTTTACAAGATTTTTAAACTAGGAATTTCACTTTCGTTTACAAAGTTGTCCAAAATGGGTATCATAATAGATTTTTAACTAAAAAAACGTGCAAGGAAGGATTAAAAACTTAAAACAAAATAGTCAAAAATACTTTGGTCTTTCTTCTTAATAATAACATAGCATTTAGACGACAAAAAATTGTTTATCAAGTCTGGGGCCTTTTTTCATCAGGGTACGCTATTTTTTAGCGAATTATTGTATTTTTTTTCAGTGTTGAAGAGATATCTTAAAATTAGCTACCTCCAAAAATTCGTATACCAAAGGTTTAAATGTATATTTCATAAAGGAAAAATCCGTTTTGAAGCTTTTCCCCAGCTTCAGTTGAAAGCTAAAGGATTAAATTTTCTAATTCCAGAAAAAATAGTTTGAATGATTTTTAGTCGATTCTTTTGAAAAAACAAACAGCCATTTTTAACTTCTTTTTTTTTTTAAAGAAATGTAAACTAAACTTATTTTTTCGTTTTTGAAAATCCCGCTAAAATAAGATATACATTTCTGAAACGTTACTTCCGTAAAATTAGCAAATTTAAAGTTAAATTAATCTGTTTTGAAACAAATATCACTTACTTATAGCATAAAAGTTTCTAGGCAAACATTTCTTGACCCCGGGGTCTTGTTATTTTCACGTGTCCATCGATATGATGATGACTGAATGTGTTGACAGGTTTAGTATGGTGTACCAGAATTGACATAATTTTATGAATTCTAAGTAAGAACGGTTTTTATAATAATTTAAAATATAAAAATTTCTTACATTATTGAATTACCTCTATAATGGTATTTCATTATTTAATAGCTAAGATAATGATTAATAATTTTATTAATTATGAATATTACATTAAGTTATTACATTTTTAATTTAATAACTGAGATAATAATTAATAAAATTATTATTATATTAATAATTAAATTATCTCACTCAGTAATTAACTGTTTAATTTGACAAATGAGATCATTTTATTATCTCAATTTAATTTTTAATTTAATAACTGAGAGTGAGATAATTTAACTATCTCACTCTCAATTATTAAATTTTTGCATTGATAACCGAGATAATATGATAATTATCTCAGTTATTAAATTAAAAATTAAATTATTAACTCACTTTCAGTTATTAAATTTTTAACTAACTGAGATCAGAGATCTAACGACATACACTATGGAAAATTTACAAGCTACAAAGTGAGATAAATACATAGCAAAATTAAAAATATTTAGTGAAATAGGAAAACAAACTTTAGAAATCATCCCTTCAAGATTTAAAAAGAAGTCTGTTGAAACGTAGGGGCGATGAAACACGGAAGTGAAATGAAAGTATTGATCCCAGCTGAAAACCTTTAAGTCAAGGAGTCTTCTCCAAGGAGGACAAGCCTTGAAACACGAGGCCTTTTAACCATAATATCACATACGATACATCATACTAAAATAATATGAAATTTTGACGTACAAAAACATATCTTTAATTATGGTAAAAAGCTTTGGGAGTATGATTTGTATTAAGATTTTACTTTTCGCTTAGTAAATATAGTCTTGAATTACTAATTAAATAACCTACCTTGTAAAAGAAACCCTAATAACCTACCTTGTTAAAGAAAAGTGAAAACAATTCTTGAAAAATTAAAGGAAAATGCAAACAATTCTTGTAAAAATTAATTATTCATCGAAAAAAAATGTTTTTCTTCAGACAATATTGTCCTTAATATATATAATTCATAAAAGCAAGTAAAAGCCTGTCTAATTAGATAATTAGATAGTTTTATTGCAGTTTTTATTTACGATGTGGAGCAGATTTTTAAAAAGTTGGGAGTAGAAAAAAAATTATGATTTACTTTCTCCAAGGAGCAAGTAATATAAAACAGTTTGCGAACTGATTGAAATTCTAAAAAATCATAAAATCAAGTTATGGTGGGGGTAAAAATGTAAATATATATATATATATATATATATATATATATATATATATATATATATATATATATATATATATATATATATATATATATTACTAAGGTTTTCTAAAAATAAATATTAAAAAAAATAAATTCATTTATTTTTGAATAATCCTGAAAGTTTCATTAAAATCAGAGAATTATTTGATTTTTGCAAGAATTTCCAAATTAATGAGTTTTACACTGGAAACTGCAACACTAAAAATGTCCATTACCACAAGTCTCACAAAGTTGACAACCCCCCGCTCCAAAAAACCGAGATTTTAAGCCAAATTTACAACTGAAATGAGAAATTTAAAAAAAAATAATTAAAAAAATACTTTGTTCTTTCCTCTTAATAATAACATAAACATTGAGGTTAAAACTTTGTTTTTATTAAGTTTGGGGACTTTTATCATCATGCTATACTATTTTTTAGCAAATTATTGGAGGTGTAGTGGAAAGTTTGGTGGTTACCATTTATTTAATGGTGTTGACGGCCCAGATCAATCCATACAATTTTTTACTCTCCGAACATGTTAAGCAAAATGCAAAAACAACAAGAGGAAGCAACAAGAAACATTTGTGATTGAAGACAAATATTTGAATAACAAGTAATTTTCAATGTATTCTGTGTAATGAAAATATTTTACAAAATTATAGTCGATTATTTTAGGTGAAATCTTGTTAGTTTAATTCATGTTGAACTCAAGTTTGGTGAAAGATTAAAATTTGTTAATGAGTTCTAATTCGAAAGGTTGTTTGTTAGAATCTGTTATTGAAGATTCCGTAAATTAATTGCAAGAGAAAAAATTTACTGTTCAAGTAAGTAGTAAATGTTTGTGAAGTTGAATGCAATTTGTGATCAAAGAAGTTATCTACCTTTGATTGTTTTGTGTAATACAATGATATCGAATGTAGAGAAATAAGTTGATTTGTTAGCAGAAATTTGTTTAACTTCTGCGTAAAAGAATTTGGTAAGTAAATAAAAATAAAGTTTACTGATAAGTTGTGATGAATGAGTGTCAATATCGTTAAGTTGTATAATGTTCGTATGAACGAAAAATCTTAAAATTGTGTGACGTGAAGTTTAGTTGCAATTCGATTGATGTCACAATGCTCACTGGCGAGTGTGAATGAGTTTCAATGAGTGTGAATGCTTTTATTTGCTTCGGGTGGCTAACAGAGACTTGGCGCGAACTTGGATTTCAGCCACGAGCTGTAAAAATTAGTTAAGCGTGGGTGGATAGTCACGCCTACTTGTATACTTATTAACCAATGAGTGCTCAAGATTCTTTTAAAAGTGTATGAAGTTGAAAGTTTTCTGTGATCCACTTTTTGCACAGATTTGACCCAACTATTCTGGGTATTGGAATAATGTAGAATTTGGGTTCTACAGTGGTACCTAAGTAAAAGTCGACTGAAAATTGATTTTAGGGCGGTTCTGGTGTGGGGATTTGGGGGATAAGCCCCACCTACCCTATATTTTTGAATAACTGAAAATAGTGGAGTCCAGATAAACCCCTACTACAATAATACCAGGGCCGTACTTGCAGAGGGGAGGCTTACGGGGCTAGGTAGCCTTCTCTACTTCAATATTTTTAAATAAATATTTTAAAATAAGTATTTATTTAATTACTCGACTATTGTTTTCATTCAAGCAAATAAAATCAATATATCTAAGTTAAAATAAAGCTCTTGTATCTTCTTTTTAAGTTATTATTTTAATAAAAAAAGTAGTAAATAAATTTAGTTGTAGATAGTTATTTCTTTTTAGAAGAACAAAAACTATATAGCCTCATTTCTTTGTATATTTTTAAGAACTTTATTCATTCAAAATTTACAACAACAAATAACAATTTGAAAAGCAAAAAATAATAATCAACATTTAATTAACTGAATACGGTGAGACTTGCGCTTTTACAGCAACATTAGTAGTTTGTTTATTTATTATTATTATTATTTATTTACGGCGCAGAAACCATACAGAAAGTATATATAGGTATGTAGCCGATTGGTTAGAACGTTCGATTTGTGGCCACGAGAGCCGTGTTTTCACTATGGTCAATTTGTCAGGAAGGTGAAAGTCTGATGTTATCGATCTGGAGGGAGCAATCTCTGCGTGTGGCACCTTTGGAAAGTGCTTGAAAACCATACCAAGGGTTGACCCAAGCCTTGTGAATGAAACTGGGTAGACGAAACCCTTGGGGGCTGTCAATAGCTGTACAAGCACGAAGTTACAAGTCATCGTGACCGAGAGTTTAAGCAGAAATTGTTCAGTTTTTTATCACATCAAGCTAGATAACACGCACCCTCCCAGAAACTGTAACTACGCTTTGCTCAGCATAGTTGCAGTATAAACCACAGGTGGGCTCTGTCGATGTTGAATAAACACAAATGTGCCTGAGCAAGCGTCTGTAATAAGGATTGGTTAGCCATCCTAGTAGACGGCTATCCTCGAATACGAGTGGCCAGCTATAGATAATTTTATTTACCGCGCAGACCCACCACCCACCAAAAAATACGGCCCTACTATTGAAAGTACGGCCCTGGTATTGTTGTAGTGGAGCTTAACCTAGATCCCCATAGTTACTAATACTTTTAAAAAATATTGAGTAAGGAGGAGGCCTAACCTCCTAAGCCCTCCTGCAAGTACAGCCCTAGTATTGTAAAGGGGTTTTACCTGGATCCTATGATTTTAGGTTATTTAAAAGTATGGGGGAAGGGGCCTAGCCTCCAAATCCCCACACCAGAACGACCCTAAAATCAATTTTCAATCGACTTTAATCGAATTTTCCTACCTTGTTAAAATTACCGAATTTTCCGTTGCCGAATCATCCGTTACCATATTTTCATTTAACGAATTTTCCCACATTTCAACTCTTCATTGAATTTCTAATTTTTCCACACTTGCCTAGTACCTGTCATATTTGTAGCTTCCTTTCGCACTGCTCTTCTGGTACAAACCTAAGTCTTCCTTTCCTGGTTAACAAAGATCAGATCCGATTTTCTCGCCTAGATGTAGTGCTCAATCTGGATTTGTATATTATTCTTTTTACTTTAAAGGAAAACCTTTCATTTATAATTTAGGCATCCAAAGTCAACGTCGTTTGCACAATTTTCCTTGTGGGTACTATATCAATGTCAACGTTGATATTTCTCTTCAGACAATATGCAGTTACTTCTAAAAATTTACCAAATGAAAGGCTATATGAAAGAAAAACACAAAACATAATAAAAACATTTCTTGACATTTCCACACATTTGATTTAATGAAATTTCGAGAAATTCTTCTTTGTATCATTTAATGTTAGTTAATTATAGTAGTTAGTTATGAGGACAGGTTTTTTGGAGAATTTAAATCTTCAAGTTTCTTTGGGGTCCCCAGTTACAGAAAATCTGTTTTAAATGGTAAACTAAAAATGCAATATGACGTTATTTAAAAAAAAAAGCTTAAAAAGACGCTTAAATGTTCCATACAAATTTATGGTCCCGCATTGACCGAAGGAAAAGTTCTAAAATGGATTTTAACAAGATAATTTTCACATAAAAAATTCTTTTTTCTTAATATCACAAAGATTTTGATAAAATTTTATTTTTATTATGCTTCGTGCAATTGGTTAATCTTGCATCCTCATTTTTGTGACTTTTTAAAGTTCACTAATTTTTATGTTTTTCACAGACTCATTTTTTCACTGAAGTATATTTCTGGGGTTTGTCTATTTTAGCTTTTATATATTTTCCTGGTGTATTTATTTTGAATTGTGTCGACAAGGGAAATCGTTTCCCTTAGTGATCACTTACATGTGCCACACCTCCGCTTTCTTTAATGTCATTGGTTCATAAATATATGATACTTATTATATGACAATTTTGCCATCGCACGTAATTTGAATTTTTCTCTAAAATC
This sequence comes from Acanthosepion lycidas, assembly GCA_963932145.1. Lineage (NCBI taxonomy): Eukaryota > Metazoa > Mollusca > Cephalopoda > Sepiida > Sepiidae > Acanthosepion > Acanthosepion lycidas. The sequence continues at coordinate 747,945 of OZ010582.1, forward strand.
ACGGATTGGTCCATTTCCTAACCAATCGCGTATTTTAGTATCTTTCTATATTTTTAGCGCCAAGCTCACTGGAGCCTATGAGTAGATATATAAACCCTCTCGCTGTTAGCCAACAGTCAGTAGCAGTTCAATTCTTGAAGAATACGGCACGGCGCATATTCTTGTGACATTTTAATTCTTAATTATTACTCATTCGAGTAATCATACTAATTCCTATTGATATCACTCATGAACATTACATCTTTCTACACTGGTAACACACTGTGAAATTATTCTTAATTTTGCTAAGACATCAATTGAACTTTGTAGTTAAATAACATTTAATATTGTATTAATGTTCACTGAGCTTGATTATTTTTCTCTCGTTTTTGTTGTACATGATTCATGTGTGGTGTTGTTTACGCGAACACAGCTTTCCTTCTTGATTATATTTACGGTGACCCTAACCAACAATTCTTACAGCACCTCTACACAGGTGTTGAATAATCATATCCATAATAATAGCATCGATCTGTCATTAAAATTTGTAAAAGATGTTCTTTTTCTATATCATTCAGTTTATGTAAATCAGACTAATTTTTAATTCAGGTGGAAAAGGGTCAAACAGGGTGTAAAGGAAGGTTAAATCCATGCCTTTCATAATGCGATTAACGCACACTGATATATTTATTACTAACCAAAATTTGAACTTGAATCGAGGCGTAGACTCTCACCTGCATTCCTCATAAATCCGTTTTTTTTATTCTATAAACAAATATTTAAAAATGTGAAATTCACTAAATATTAAATGTGGTAATTAAAATTTTTTTAAAAACTCTTCCAATAAAAAAATATCGGGAATATTTTTAAAAATATAAAAAAAGTACTGTTGTTAAGGGAGATAATAAACAGATTGTAAAGAGTTACTCCCCATTAAATAATTATGAAATAATATGTGATTAGAAATTTTCTCTTTTAAATTTCACTTCGCAATTTTTGTTATTTTCGTCTTAATCTTTTTCCAAAGAAAATAATAATAATATGGGAGTTTTCAAAATACAAAATTTCAAAATAGACTTGACATATGCCGAACAAAATATCAACCGTAAAAAAAAAAAACAAGGAAAAACTCCATGGAAAAAAAATCGTTAGCTGAAATTATAAGGTTTTAATAATGCTGAAATTATAATCTTTTATGAAGGAAAGTTTTAATTATATTCAATAGCCATTATACTTCATAGATTTTGCCAAATTATTTTTCCCTAAGCGTTGAACACATTAAAGTAGGTATATCCACTGATTCGCTAAAAAATGAACATACATGATGGAAAAATGCCCCTAACTTAATAAAAACGTAGTTTTATCGTCAAAATCTTTATGTTATTATTAAGAGAAAAGGCCAAAGGATTTGTTGGTTATTAGGTTATATTTTTCTCCTTTTTAAAACGTTCGAAATTTTGGTTAAAAATCTTGTTTTTCTTGCGTCAGTGGGGAGACCAAAGAAATTTTAGCGTTTTTTTTTTCGCCGTGAAAAACACATTGATTTCGAAATTCTTGTAAAAATCAAATATTTGTCAGATTTTAATGAAACTTAATTCACAAATTAATTAAATTATTTTAGAAATGTTTCTTTTTTTTTATTTTTTAGAAAATCCCGTTAAGCTTCTTTTTTTTTACATTACTTAACAATACACACACACTTATTTCATTTAAATTAAATTTTGTATCGCTTAAAGTTTTTATTAGGTATACGCAGAACTCTTTGGAGAATTTAAATAATCATTTTTTTTTTTTTTTTGTAAAACAGGTCCACCAGTTACCAAACATCTGCCCTGAATCGTAAACTAAAAAATGCAATAAAAATAAGACATTATTTAATTAGAAAATTTTTTAATTACTTTTATGAATGAGATATATTATGGGCACTATTGTCTTAAGAAAAATCTTTTTCGATAATAATGAATTTTTACAAGAATTATTATCATTCTTTTAAAATTTCCATTAGAATAACTTATAAAGTTTTAAATTTCTGTATTAATATGTAGCGATTAGGTGATATTGTTATCAAGTAAAAACTGTGTTTACTAATCATAAATAGAAAAGCTTATTAGGCTTCATCGACACCCAATACTTTAAAAAGAATTTTAAATTTATTTGTGTGTATATAAACCTACCGATTTTTGTAAATACGAACATATGACATTATCATAAAAAACATTAGATTACGGAGAATATTTTTCTAAATTTAAATTTTTAAGTACCCAATAATCTGGGTAGTTAAAAATTATATAGAAAAGCGCTCCCTCAAGTAATTATTACAGATATGTCCACCATAGAAAAAAATTAGATAAACTTCTGCCTGTGAGTCAACACCTTAAATAAACAACTACCTCCGTGTTAAAAAAATACATTCCTGAGATATTTTAAACTAAAAGTGTGTAATATTTATTTAAAATCAGATTAATTAAACTTTAAATCATCAAATATTATTCAAATAATGTTTCAGAAAAGTATGTTTTATTTTTGAAAGATTTCAAAATAATTTTTTAATAAAGAGAATTACATTCTGATGACAGATGGCTGAAAATGGCGCCAAAATCAGCAATGCTTAGTGATTTCAAAACAAAATCTCATTCCAATTAATTTAAATTAATTTTGAAATACAGCAGAATATTTTGCTTATTGAAAATATTAAATCGAATCTATTAGGTTGAAATTAAAACTAAAATAAAAGTTTCAAGAAAGATTTTTAATTTTTAAAAATTCATTTTAAATCTTATGGACCCCTACATTAAACCGAAATTTTTTAATAGAAATAAAAAAATAATGTACCCAACTAGTCAGTATCGATAATTGCATCGAGTATGTAATAAAGGGACACACTGCAGAGACAGAAAAGATTATTTGTTGTTCTGTCGGATCAGAGTGTATGTCTGGAAGGAAGTGAAGAGACAAATAAATATGTTGATTTTGACAGAGAACTGAAGATGTTATAGAACATGAAGGTGGCATTCATTATCGGAGCACTAGGAACGATCTGCAAGCAAGAAAACTGAAAGAATTGGAAACTTGAAGAAGAGTTGTAACCATATCGACAACGGTTTTATTCCAGTCGTTAGAGTTTTAAATAACGTCCTTAAGAAATCAATCACTTTTGATTATATTAGGACAGCATGCATATTAGCATGCATTTTAAAATCTATCTATCTATCTATCTATCTATCTATCTATCTATCTATTATTGTTACTGATACACATTATTGTTCGTTTTCTTTTTCTTGTTTATCAAATATTTCAATCAGTTGTCGAGTCATTACCAGTAAGTTAAAGCAACGGAAAGTTGAAGAAATGTACATATTACAATGACAATACCTTTCACAATATGCGTGAAGTACTGGTAAGCACATTTTTGTATTGCATAGAAAGAAGGGTCGCCAGGGATTTTATAGAAATGTTGCTTGGTGCTTTTGCCCATTTCCCCAACATTGACAGGAAATTCTGTGTTTTTAAGTGACACAATTTTCGGATTTCAATTTCAAAACCTTTATATTTACTTAATTTCACCATTACAGATATTTCAATCAGATGAAACAATGACATCACTTAAAAGGCAAATTTTCTTTTTCTGGTCTTTAATAATTACATCTGATCTGTTTGCCTTAATTTTTTTGTCAGTATTTACAGCAATGTCATATAACACCCTGACATTTTCCTCTTTACTTTCTGCTTCTGTGTAATGTTCATTACGATAAAATCTTACTAAAACAGAAACTATGATATGGAATTGGAATGAGAGTAGTGATGGCTCATAGCCTGAATATATCATAAAAATTCAGAATGTGAAATTCATATATACTAAACACTTCAAATACCTAAGCGTGTGGCTCAGGTACATTTAGTATAAGAGATAAGGAAAGTGATCATAGGAGAAGCTACAGGTAGTTTTTCTCCTATAAGGTAAGCTGCTACAATACCAAATATGAACTTAATAACGCCATTCATTTTATTAAATAGCCTTGACAGATCTAAACTACTAAATGTCTAAAATATCATCTACATATAAACGTTTTCAAGATCATTGATTAAAAACGGCTTCAGGCAAATTATTATTTTTTTACAGTGAGGTTCACCCTATACAAGGCCCGTGGACCATTCGAAGTAGAGGGTTACAGTTTGTGTGGATAGGAGAGGAAGATAACGGTTAACCCTAGCTTTGAACAGGTTAAGATTGTAGTGATAGGGGAAACATCCTCTTGGAGGTCGGTTCCATAGAGGAGGTTTTCGCGAGAAGAAGCTGTTCGAGTGGAACTTAATCAGACGAATTGAATACGGAGGAAATGAGGGTGGTTTGGTACAATATGAGTGACATGGCGGCTCCTGGTCGTGCAGGTTAGAACTGGTGGAACCAAGTAATATAATTTGTCCGTGTAACGATAGAGCAGTGAAAGACTCGCCACATTCCTCCTGCGAGAGACAGCTTGTAGGGTGGAAAATAATTTATCACCCACAGGATTCAGAGACGCTTTTGTATTCCATCAAGACTGAAAAGTGATGACTGAGCAGCTTCTGCCCCAACATAACAACAGTACTCCATTTTAGGCCTGATCTGGCTCTTGTAAAAGTACAGGATAGCACGAGGAGTCGGGTACTTACTGGAGCGGTACAGGGAACCGACCATTTTTCTTGCATCTTTAACGATGGATCGAATGTAAAAGTTCCACTTGAGGTCAAGGATGAGTTTAAGGCCCCAAAGTCTTTCTAGGCACGGATCCTCCACTCATTGTGACTGGTGGTAGTTCGGGTTCCGATCGGCGACGATGAAATGTCCATTCAGCAGATGTTATAGACTGATGTTATAGATTGACAAGTTTACAAAATAACAAAACCTACATCACCTGAAGACTTTTAATAGCAGCAACAACCAAAATGGATAGCCCCTAACTACAAAGGAAAAACATGATAAAATCAATATGTTAATTTTCCACACTACAATAAACAAAAGGTTAGGAAGGAAACTCCCATCAATGCTAGAATGAGCGATAAAAGTGAACTTGAGAAGTATATTTTCCAGAAAAAATGTTTTAAGATAAAGATTTTATAAATATCAACCGGCCTTAACTGTTCGATCAATGAATACCGAATGTTTCCTATATGGAAACTGCCAATCTTGCCATTACCGTTATTTGTTTTATTTTGTACTGCTTGCAAATTCTCCGATGTAAATATTGACCGATTCTGTCATGTTACAATTCTGGTGAAGTTAAAACCAGAAACAAGATGTTTTTGTTTCCACTTGTCGGTCACAATTGGCATTTTGGATCAATTCCAGACTTTGATCATGTGCGGTCAATATAATGTCCACAACTCCGAAGTCACTGATAAGTGTGCATTTGCTGTACGTTCCTATCTTTGTTTCAAAGATCATAGTGCCTATGCAGGGATAGATGTTGCCAGTTTTTTCAAGATGTTTATGACACCTTGTGTCTTTGCAAGATGCTAAACTTTTTTCATATTTTATTTATTATTATTTCTTCCTTTCAACCATTTGAAATTGGTTTAATTAAAAGCTGTCAATGAGAAACGAAATAATTGTATTTCAATGAAAACAATTTAACAGTTCAATAAAATATATGAGAAACGCGAGAAAGAGAAATGAGAAGACATTTTTTATTTAGTCAGAATGATCCTTCAAATTAGTTTTATTTAAAAAGACAACATCGATAAATTAATATTATTACGCTATTGACGAAATGATTATAATGAAGATTGAACTATTGTACTATTAACTAGTTACAAGTTAATTACTGGTTTGTTTGATCTGTTAACTGAATTGGAAAATAAAACAATTTGGAAGTTCCTTTTGATTCTTAGGATAATCAGTAAATAACACTTATCGAATATTTAACTGAATTCATTCCTTTCTCAGAATATTTGGAGTAAACATTGCAGCCTTATCTGGAATTCGAACTCGTTTCATTTGATATCACATCTAACATATCTGCACATGAAAAATATAATGTATTTAATTCCTAATCCCATATATATTCTTCATATTTTCATCATAAAATTAATAAAAAGAAAAAATAATGCCAAATGTCAAAAACAGAAAAAAATAAGCAAATTAATAATCCCAGTACGGCACATTTAATTAACTACGAAGAATTTGATTATTAATAAAAAGTATGCTAACAATTGTAGGTCCAATAGTTTATGTATATTGGTTTGTAAGTAAAAAAAAAAGTTTTTAAAAACAAAAATGATGAGGTTATTAAACCCTCCATTTTAAGCGAACGTTATTTAAATTGTGTAAACAATGAAGAAAGATAAACTCATGAAACACAAAAATATGAAACTAAAGTAAATGATTAAATTCAAACCAAAATAAAAATTAGTCATTGAGGCGCGCCAGATAGGAGCCCCAATTCAAGTTCCGATCCCGATCTTGATCCCGCCTAAGGGCGTTGTAGAAGCCAGGGTCATGTTGGCAGAACTCGAACGATTTTCTTTCTTTGTCTTCTTCTCCGGTCGTCGCCATGCCTGCATCGAGAAAAGGAGGCAGACTGACAGCGGAGGGATGGGGTTTTAATATCCAGCTGGCCAGCAGCGCACGGCGGAGTGGGTGGTGGTGAGTTGGTACCGTTTGTCAGACAATGTCACTCTTTCAAACAAGGGACTTGATTGTTCTGCTTTATAAGTTGTCGCTAATCGATAGGAATTGGCCAGAATCGAAATCATACAATTAAGAGTAAGACAGAACCATGTCAACACTGATAATAAAAACAATCGCTAATATTAATAAAATTGGTCACATAGATATCGCTGTTTCAGCAGTAAAAACTGAAATTGAAAAGTTGGGAAATGTTTGAAGTTTGCAAGAGAAATAAAAAACAACAACATGAAGGTGAAAACTGAACCCATTATTGTTGGTGCATTTGGAACAGTCCTTGAAAAATCTGACAAAGGTTTTGGAAGAACTGAAAATCCGAAGAAAAGTCGAAGCCATCCAGATTGACATTTTTGAAGTCGCTTAATCTGAAATGAAAGCCACTTGATATAATTAAGAGGAAAATGCAATAATAATAATAATAATAATAATGATAATATACAAAAGGTGAAGAATAATAAAAAACAAGGACGATTTTAGAAAGTAGTGCAATAAGTGGCTTTAAATAACCAGGTAGACATTAAATACTAATGTGACAATTATGTAAGATATTCGAGTCTCTTTCTAAAATGAATAAAAAAAGAACTAAAAATTTGGTTCAAAGAACGAATGCATAAGATTTTGCCTACTAGATGTTTATGCGGAAAGAAAAAAAGGTCGGAAGATGATACGCATTGAGGATTGCGTTGACTTTGATATGGAATGACTTGAGGATTGCACAAAACAGAGTAATTAAGGCTTAATAATGACTGACAAAAGTTGTAATAAAACTTTAAAAAAGGAAAATGTTATGCTCTGAAAACTTCAGAAAGAAAAATAAAAAACTGAAAGAAAAACCTAACTGCGTTAAGTATTTCAAACAATTTGACCATAATGATTAATGGTATAAGCCAGAAAAATAAGAAAAGAACAAATAATCCATAAGCCAGAGAATAGGAAAAGAACATTCTCTGTGATTTTGAAATTCAAAGGAATCACCCAACCAAAATCGACTAGATCTGTTCACCGTAAGCAAGAAGAAACTTTGTCAGATAATGTATATGAATGTTTTGGTAGACGACAGAATAAAATTAAAAGAAAGCTGAAAACCGAAAAAATGTTTGGACCTTGTCAGGTAATTGAAAGTAATTTTAGAACATGGATGTGAAATTCCGAAATTTGTTCGAATAATTGAATGGATTATGTTTTGATATTTTGTTACGCCAACGTTTCGACCGATTCATGATCCACCGTTCTCTTTTTAAGTGTAAAATATGACAAACAAAAAGAGGTAGGTATTCACAAGTTGGATCATTTAATTCGTCTTTTTTTTTTAGAAAGGAAATCAGCAAGAATACGAAGGAAGGTGCTGGAGGAGTAAGGATGCATGTTGTCATTTGATCTTTAGTGGAAACTGCCACTTGCAACTAATGTTCAAATTTAATAATAATAATAATAATGTTGATAATGAAAATGCTTTCGTCAAAATAAGTAACTCAAGGTGTTAATTTAAAAAATAAACGATGTCTTCTCCTGACACACAGGTGTTTAAAACAAATAAATCAAGACACGCGATTATTAACTTATGAACGTCTTCGACTAGTTATCTTATAAACGTAAATTCTGAATTCATGAAAACGTCGTTACACTTGGATTATTGTTGTTCTAGTAATATGAGCATGACCCAAAACTGAGATGGCTGCGTATTTTCATCCAATCGTCTGTTCGATTCCAGGTAAAAGCCTGATCCCAAATGTTCTGTACGGAATGCTTCCCATCGCTTGTCAGATTGACGCAACATAATCTTCATGTCTCCATCCCACATTATTTTACACTGTAAGAGACAAAATTAAACTAAATATAATATATTCTTATATCGGTTAAAGTTACATATGTTTGTCGTTTATATATATATATATATATATATATATATATATATATATATATATATGTGTGTGTGTGTGTGTGTGTGTGCGTGTGTGTGAGTGTATGCGTGTGTGTGTGTGGAGAGAAAGCGAGGTAAACAAACTGAGCGTATGTCTCAACACTGTATGATGATTGGTAGCTTCACACCTACTCTGAGATATCTACAAATGCCCTATTTCCGGTACTAAACAATCTTTCCTCCTAAATATACCCAAATTTTAATAAATTTAATATAATATGTATATTAAAATGCATGTACATTTGTGCGTGCGCAAGCGCGTGCGTGTATGTGTGTGTGTATGCTTGTGTGTGTGTTTGTGATTGCAGTGTTGGTTGAGTATGTGAAACGTCAAACATAAATATACAAAATGAAATTACCAAAATCAAGACCCAAAGTTTGAGCATGGTGAAAGGGTCAGGGCGTTCAATAAAGGAAAAGGGATGAAGGCAAAACATCTCTTTCACAGTGTTTGCGTGATTTTATGAAAGTTAATTTCTAAACTGTAAGAAGCTGAAAGGACGAATGATGATAAAGATCTCACCTGTATGTTACTTTCCCTTTCTTTATTTTTACCAAAATTGAAAACTGATGCGAAAAATATCTGCTTAACTTGAAAGGGGACAAAACCGACGCTTTGATAGAATTAACATTAATTAATTGAAATTTGCAACAAGCCAAACATTTTACAATGTCGCTGGGATTAATGAGAAAATTAAGATGTAAAAAGTAACAAAAAATAAAACCAAATGATGTATCTTTCAGATGAAAAAGACACCCCAGTAAGGCTGAAAAGATGACTAACTAAAACAGGGTGACTAGTTTGAATAATAAAAAGAATATGTTCAAGTTCATATAGTTTTCTGCGGAAATTAAAAGTCTGCAAACGGCACAAAATATTCAACGGAAATATTCTGAAATATATATGTAGCTTTATTCTATAGCTGCATCGAAAGCAGAAAAATATCAGTACCTTACCACACACACACACAAAACGGACCTATAACTGCCGAACAAGGTCCAAATGTGCACCAAATAGTAATTGCCTACATACAAATGTACTATACTAAACGATATGATTTAAAGGAAAACTAGAAAGTATACTGGAATAACAGAAAAGCTACTCACAGATAATATCGTTTAATAACAAAAATATGCATATGGCACAACACTCTGAAAATATATATTGCATCTCAAAAATAGAAATAGCAACCATTACCTTTCCAGAACAATATGAACTGCTAAACAAAAACTTACAGCTCATTACTAAATGCAGACACGAAGATAAATTCATCCACGATATCTACAACGAAAGAATGACTGAAAAGACTAATTAATATCTCATTATTTCAATATAATTTTAAAATTTGGAATAGCACAATTTAGAGCCGAATAAAATACACAAAGAACAAATAAAATAGAAATAAATAAAATACCAAATGAAATAAAAATGAATAAAATAACAAATATAAAATTAAATAATAATAAACAAACTTAAGTTTAGAATTATAAATAATCTAAAATATTAGCCATAGACAAAAGAAGTGGAAAGGGCTGATTCCCCTTCCCGCATTTTCCATAAACCCTGGTGGTCCATATATGAGCACCGATGAGTAGTAGTGATAAATGGTCTGAGGATCGCTTGAAGCATAAAACTGACAGTCACTATGAAGGGTTGATTTAAATGTCCGCATTGTTTATCTACAAAGACCTAGTCTCCTATATTTAACACTCTTCCCCAATTACTACAGCAAAAGTCAATATATATATATATATATATATATATATATATATATATATATATATATATATATATATATATATATATATATATATATTCCTACTATTTCAATCGTTATTTTCTGAATAGTCGGATACAAACACCCATTGATTCCTTATATATATATATATATATATATATATATATATATATTTGTGTGTGTATGTGTATATGTCTATGAAAGAAGTTAAGAAGACAGCGACTAAGCAATAATAACGTCAATATTGATATGTCTAATTTATTGACGCGAACAAGGATAGATACGTATAAATATTTTGATATGGCTAAATACAGAGGGAGAAAGGAAATAAAGGGAAAAGAAGTATTATTTCAGGCAAAGTTTCCACCTGATTTTTTCATTAAATAACATTAGGTGCGTTTAATACAAAATAATTTTATTCAGTAAGATCGCTTTTAACTATTTTGTCACGGATGTTATAACAGAGTTCTTTCACTTTTTAAATTGACAAAATTGTATTTGATTTATTGATTGTAACATTGAAGATGGAAGAAAATAATTAAAATTTTCTACCGCTTTATTTAAGAAAGATAAAAGTTACTAAAAACAGTAAGGACAAATATCTGTGCAGTTTTTGTATATAATGTTACATAGAATGACATTTTCATGCGTAGTTTGCAAAATTTCATGCTGAATATTTCTCTTTGGGTGATTCTGTACAGTTCAGAAGATCATTTGAAGTTAACAGGTATCAAATAATGACATTAATTGAGAGTAAACAACGCTAAAGTCAAACAAACATAGTTAAAATATTCTAAGCAACACTATTTTGAATATGATATTCACTTTGATGTGTGATTCCTCCATAAGGGAAAACCTTCTAGATTATATTTCCATGTGCAGTTTGTTACTTAAAAGTGGTGAAATTTATCCATTTTTCACGTGCAATGAAAAGTGAATAAGTTAACACAGTGTAGAATGCAAGTGATCCCCTATGCGAGCAAAAGAAGGTAAATTTGTAGAGATGGTGAGTGTGAAAGTCCTCTACTACAATATCCTACCGGATAACCAAATGATTTTTTAACAAATTCGGCATTCAATTAAACCAGGTAAAAGCAAATGACAAAAATCCTTGGGAAATAATTAAGATAAAGAGTATAATATTGACTGTGTGTGATTTTAGCGACATAAAAATGATTTGAGATTGTCTGTGAAGTTTTCATGCATGCAACCGTATTCAGAAGATATTACACCTTCAGATTATCATTTATTCCAAACACTTAATTTTATTAAGGAAAAATAAATTCAATTGCTTTAAAGACTGAATGTGCTAGTAAATTATTATTATTATCAAGATAATAGAAAATTGCAGGACAAAATATATTGTTCAATAAAGTTCATGTGTTTTATTTTTTCCTAAAAAAACGAACGAACTTTTCGGGTGATCTAATACATATGTGTTAAGACTATGTAACTGATTAACAAAGAAACTAAAACAAAAAGATGATGTCGCGAGAATGGGATATGCATAAGGGAAATTGGAAGAAAGAAAAAAACAAGAAATATTTCAATCATTTTCTTTTTCCTTGTAAATATGCGTTTTTCTCTTTCTTTCTCTTACACTCGCTTTCTCCTCATTTAAACGATTCTCCATCTCCATCCCAGCTTTCACCCTACTCTAAGCACCTTGCCACACCCAGTACCATATTTCGGCTAGCATTGTCCCAACTGCTTCTCATCTGCTGGGTGGGTATGAGCTGGGCTGACTCCCGAGTCTGGGCGCAACCCTTGCCTACCAATCCACTTCTCCTTACCCCATTAGGATCACATGCTGCTTCCAAGTGGCCAACCGCTCCTCTATCCATCCACTCACCCAGACAGCGCGCGCGCACACACACACACACACACACACACACACACACACACACACACATACACAAGTCTTGCTGCATCCGGAACACCTGGTCCACAGACTGGGAAAAGAAAAGCAACTGATCCCATGGTTAGAAGGGATTCTTGATTTTAAAAACGTCTCCATAGTTGTGTCTCCCCGGACTCTTCGTCAAAGTTAAAAAGCGTCTTCCTTATCCGACATTCTAATTTTTGAGAACGATATTAGCTGAAAATCATTCCTAGAATAATACATGACTTTTCCGGTAAAATTAAGTACAATGAGAGAAATAGGGACTGGGGGAGATATAGGGAGAGAGGGACAAAAACAGAGAGAAAATCAAAGAGAAAAGTGAGTGAAAGCGAAAGAAGAGAGGGAGATAGAAGAAGCGAAAATGTGAGAGATAGAGAGGGAGAAGGGGAGAGAGAGAGAGAGTGAGAGTGAGAGTGAGAGTGAGAGAGTGAGATGTGAAAACGTATACGGAAAGAAAAAAATATCAGTTTCTAACAAGTTGGGAATGCGATAAAACTGCTCGTTCTGTTAGCAACAATCATTTTCACAAGACAAAAGCCATGCAATTACGCTATTAAAATTAGTTATATGCTTGAAATGTTATATTGTGGGCGTTTTGGTAAAATAAATATTATTACGGCAGTGAAAAATCTATTAGAAGAGTTATTTCCACGTTAAGTCACTCTTCAAATTTTAATCACTCTAGAAACCTAACATAGAACACGGGTTAGCAAGTAAGTCTCGTAATCCGAATTCTACTGGGTGCTTAGGATTTGTAAGTCAATGCAAAAGTAACGACGAAGAACATCAAATCTACTTTTTTCCAAAAGTAAAATTAATGAAGGAAAAGGAAAATTTTGGTTGAAGAATGAAAGAAGAAAAAACAAATCCTTAGAAAATCTGGGAAACGTTTTGCATGAAACAAGTGGCAAATGAAACAGATAACAAAATAAAAAAAAAGATGGTAATAAGTCTTTTGAAAACAGTGTCGAATTATCAAAAGGCAAGTAAGAAAATCTAGTTTATTCCTAATATCTATCTATCTATCTATATATATATATATATATATATATATATATATATATATAGAGAGAGAGAGAGAGAGAGAGAGAGAGGTTTGCAATTCATTTGGATAATTACATTTTTTTCGTGTTACTCATATCGCGATGGCGCCTAATTTGGTCTGCAAAATAATGTGTAAATATCTTAATAAATAATTATTAAAAATGAGAATTAAAAGCATAAACGAGTAATTAAAACTATCGTGTCACTGATTTATCGATTTGTTTACACATTAATAATTATCGATATATATATATATATATATATATATATATATGTGGGGGGTTATAACCTTTTAAAGGTTCCTTCTTAGAAGAATCTTGAGAATCAAGTGGTAGTCCTTTACACCTGACACTATTGTTCTTCAGCGGGTCAAAAGACAAAAGTGTGTCTTTTCCTCAGAATTTATTTAACTTTTACAGCGAAGCAATTGTAAGAGAACTAGAAGTTCTAACAGGATTTATTATTGCTGGACACAGTATCATAAGAGACTCAGTCTTAATAAAATTGCAAGATCTATTAGAGACGGTAATAAAGGAAGACAGGAAGAAATGGATAACCATTATTTGCAAGATCGAATGTATGGGTGGTAGTAGTGGAACAGTGCAAGATGCAATTTATGATTTTGAATGTTAAAAGTTAACTATCCGAGAAATAATTTAACGTATGATGGAAGATGTAACAAAAAATCAGAAAGCGCATTAGAATGGCGAAAGATACCTTCCAAAAGCTAAACAAAATATTACGAAACAGAACAATCACATAAGAAACAAAGAAAATAATGCTGAAAAATGTAATATCAATCCTTCTATATGTCAGTGAATGTTGAACAATTTCCTCGCAGATGAATAAGAGAACTGAAGCAGCAGAGAAGGGTGTTGAGAATATCATGAACGGAGCATATGAGCAACGAGGAAGTTTTAAGAAAAATGGAAATAAAAAGGATATTTATTCTTGTAATCAGAAAGAGACGGCTGTAATTTTGAGGGCATATAACAAGGAAGGAGAACTTGGCGAATTTGACATTCTCAGGACGTGCTGAAGACAAAAGTAGCTGAGAAAAACAACAGCGAGTAACCTACCTAATGAGATTCATGACAGAACAGAGAGTCTGAGAGATAGTAAAAAGGCAAACAATGCTAAGAATTACGAAGGGTAGGAAGTAGTAGAGAGCCATGATCACCCACGTCCCGATGGGAGACGGTACATAAAAGAAGCAGAAATTAGCACAATTAATTTTCTACTTCTACATGTTGACGATTCCTATAAGTTGAAAGCACACTGTATACTCACCATCGCTTTAAATATCTTGATGTGTCTTGATATGTCTTGATGTGAAGAGAGACAGCATACAAATACAGAGTCGAGATAAAGATTGATATATATATATATATATATATATATATATATATATATATATGATGAGACAGAGAGTAATGATGTACTCTTTCCATGTCAGTCATCAAGATAATTGCCTATTTTAAAATTTCCTATCACTGCAGTCTGACCAGGGACTAACAAGAAAAAATCTCAATTATGCTATTAGGATTAGAGAATAAGCAAGTCTTACTCTCTGCCAGATGGTGGCGTATAAGGAGGGAATGATACGCTGCTGCTAAAAGCATCAAATATCAATTCTCCCAATACTGATATGTTGAAACTGTTTTTAAATGGCAGTCTTTACAAAATTTCTCCAACTATTTAAACAACTCATGAATACCGTCGTCATCCTTTTCTTAATCATTATACCACAAACAAGACAATAAAGCGACTAAGACGCAAAGCAGTTACTGAGTATGAGAAAAAAACCTATTAAGGAGAGAGAACAATAAATGTAGGGAATTAAGAAGATAACGATTTATATTGAGTTTAAAGTTTTGAAGATCAAAGATAACTGGGAAGCAAGAAACCGAGTCAGGGTTCCACAAGCGAGAAGTACGAGAGAATAAACTGTTAGCATAGAACTTACGGTTACATCTAGCCATTTCAGCTGTAAAGTTATGAGTTCTTGTCGCCAATCTAGTACTGCGCTTCAATTCATAATGTCTAGATACCATAGAGGAAAGATAATGAGAACAATTACCATGAAAGTATTTATAGCAAAGACACAGAAAATCTACATTATAACGGTGGGAAAGAGACTGAAGTTGAGATACCAGGTCAGGACCAATAACTTTGCAGATTCTTCTTTGTATTTTATCAAAAATACATAGCAGAAGCACCAGACCAGATGTGGCAATAATATACAAAGCATGGACGAATGCTAGACTTATAAATATGTCAAATAGATTCTGGCGAGAAAAATGATATAGAACAACACAGTGAACCAACTTTCCTAGTAGCAGACCTATAGTAATTGATTTAATATAATCTGCTTACTTCATGTCAGCATACTGTTGCTTCCACCAAGCGAAGATATGTCTAGCAACATCTTCATTACGAGTTTTCACACACAGTGTGTATATATATATATATATATATATATATATATATATATATATATATATATATATATATGACATTATCAAAATAGGTACACTCTCCACTATATTCATCAATAATATCTGATATCATTTACCAACCTTCCGAATTCATCGGGGCTATTTTTTCATTGTTTCCATTTTTTGGGATGCTGTGGAGGAATTCGAATCCAAATCAAAACCAGCAGTTACATTAACCGCGTTATTACTGCATCAAATTTAATTGCCGGATCTTGAAAATTTGAACAAATTGTGCTAAATGACGTGGAATATAGAGAAATGTTAAAAATCAAGAGGAATTACTCTGGATGGCATATAACATTCCATACCTTTAGACAGACACAAATAATAATTATTATTTGATGATAGTATTAGCTTAGTACCAATATTGATACTAATAGAAGTAAAAATTGCATGTGATTATTTATGAATTTTCACCGGCAAATCCGAGTTTTTCACTTACGAATAAATCTTGATATGATGGAAATATAGAATTATCTAAAATTTTTATGAAATTTACGGAAAAAGATTTTCAGAAAATATTTTGCTGTTTGGACAAAAATGCTACAAGAATCTAGATTTGCAGAACAGAAATCCTATTTTACGTGATATTACGAAAAACGTTAAACGTTTTAGAGACATGTTCTACCAGTAATTAGAAAATGGTTATCATTCTGTAGTATTACGTAAACCAAATAGAAATGTATAATAATTATAATTTTGTTTATATTCTTATCTAAGTCTTAATATTGAAATTATTTTTTATGGAATTTCTTCTAAAAGGAACATATCACCAAAATTCTGACAGATGATGATTTAAAAAAAAATCGCTGTTTCTGTGCATATATTTTGGTTATATGAAATGGAAGCAAATGCCTCTAGAAATTAAAAACTGCAAATCTCGTTGCTCCTCGTGCCATAGAAATGGTAACAGAAAATTATATCGAAATAGATGTGATAGTCTATCAAGAGGATATATTTTGGGTGCAACTACTAAGAAAGAAATAAACATATCAAGCGAAAATCGAATAATAGTAATAAAATAATTAATTAATTAATAAAATTTATTTTAAGGACTAGTGATTTTTATGACCTTTTAAGGACTAGTGACTTTTATGACCTTTTAAAAAGATTTGTTTAATGACCTTTATTTATCAAAATATGCTGAAGTGGTTAAGTAATTCAGAAAGTTATACAAAAAGAATGTTGATTTTATATGGACACACGAGCAGCAGGTAGCATTTAATATTATTGAAAATATTTTGTTATAATTTTTCGGATATTAATAAATAAGATACATTATCAACCGGTGCAAGGGAGCAATATTAGGTCACAAAATAATCATTTGCTATAATATTTATTTAGGATTTAACTGATGCTGAAAATAATTATTCTAATATTGAAAGGGACACTTTAGAAATTGTATGGACACGAAAACAAATTCTTCATTTCTTTTAAGGTAAAAAGTTCCTAATGAATTCTGATCACAGACTTCTAAAATTTATTTTTAATATATGCAAGAAACTACCATTTATGCGGATATTAGGGTAATGGATTTTGATATTTTGTATGTAAAAGGAAATTCAGTTCGTCATATTGATGTATTTTCATGATTTCCTACCAGAACAAAGTCAATATTTCAAGTGGTATAGATCGTCATTGATTGAACTGGAACCGATATGTTAACTATAGACCGCTTTGATTTGGATATAGTATATGATCCAAAATTGGGCATAATCATTTTTTAAATAAAAGGACATATTTGAAGCAATTGTTCCAAAGACAGTGTAAAGTGATTAAAGACAAATTGCCAATAATGAATAGCATAATTTGCAATAGTGATCACATTGTTAAACTAGCTGTTTCTGGAAAACAAATCATAAAGGCTGTTGATGATGATATCCCTTTTGGCATTAGCGCTAAATGCAATCATCTTGAAGTATTGTGGTCTGGATATTCACGCAATGTTGACGATTATATGCATATATATTCTCAATGT
Source organism: Acanthosepion lycidas (assembly GCA_963932145.1). NCBI lineage: Eukaryota > Metazoa > Mollusca > Cephalopoda > Sepiida > Sepiidae > Acanthosepion > Acanthosepion lycidas. The sequence goes on from OZ010582.1 coordinate 765,674, forward strand.
GCAGAAACAAATAGATAAAGATTTCCTGGATGGTCAAATGTAATTCGTCTTCCTTATAGAAAAAATTTTATTGTAAAGCAGGTTTGACAAATTACTTCGTATCAAATGATGTACTAACGGTTTTGGCGTCTGACAACACTCCTGAATTTCATGACGACAATCTATGTTGTTGGCTCCAAAAAAAATGGCTTATTTCTTATAAAACACCTCCATACTTCTCGTAATGTAACGGGATTACTGATATAATGACGTAAAAATGGCGTTAAGAGTATTTTCCCTAAGATAGAGATCTGCTTCTCTGATCGGGAGGGGTTCAAATTCATGAATCCTTAATAATATCTTATTTTCACGATGAGAGAATGTTGTATAAAATAAAGATTAAACACTAAAACTGCAAATTATGTCATACAAGGTGGAAATAACACAGAACTCATTTAAAGGAATGGAACTTGAAACTTTGCCTCATGCAAATCAAATCCAACATAAGGTTGAAGAGAAACAATCGAGGATGATGACGACAATGTCACTTTAATGATGGCGCCTTTAATTTCATAATATAAATGAAAGGTAGGGTTATGAACAACAGGAGGAAAGTCTACTTCTGATTAACAGAATCTAACCGTTAGAAGTATAACTTGATTTATTCAGTTTGTTAAAACTATGCGTTTCAGGGAAGTGTGAAGATATGCGAATATAATCAACAAGCAGAGTTATCTTCCATGAGGAACACTGACGATGCAATAATATAAATATATAGAGGATATTAGGCCATGGTGATTAGGAATGTGTGGTAAATTCAAATTTGGTGAATGACCAGCGTTAGATACGCTTTGGTGGAGAGAAGAGATCTAAGACATGTTGCCCACGCTACAGCGCGTAATACAACAACAACTACTACTATTATTATTATTATTATTGTTATTTCCTTGGATTTCTGTTGTATATACAGTTTTATGGATTGATGACCAGTACCTTGTCATTTCCCGGAAATTTCCATTTTGGGAATTTTGTTAGAGCTTGTCTGACATTATTCTTGGTTAGGGTTAGAGTTCCATTCTTGCACCGATTTATCGTTTATTTTTTCTTCTACTCTATATTGGGAATATATTCCTTTCGGCTGCTCCAAATATTCTCCCAAAAATTTTGCACTTTTTAATTTTTGACTTCAGTAAGTGCTTTTCCAATTTCCCTGTAAAACGTTTAGTGGTCAGTTTGGAATATCTTATTTTGTCGATATATCCTACAACGCTTTTCATATCGTCTATTATTATTATTTGTGTATGTTATGTTTCCTACTGTGTATCCTGTAGAACCAGGTTCAAACTATGGTCCTTAGGCCTTATGAGAGAAGTGTCCTTTAATTGATAGCACTTTTCTTAGTATATGGGATGTTCCTAGTAGAGCGATCTTCTGGGCAACTTGTATATTGATGTTACTGTGGACACCGTTAGTAAAATTGTCCACTCCTTTTGTCATGAGGCCCTGAGCCCCAATAACTTTTTGTACAGTCTCAGTCTTCATTCTCCACATTCTGCTAATCTCGATCTCCAGATCCTTCTATTTGGATAATTTCTCGATACTTTTCATGGAGGTGTTTATCTCAGATAGCGCTGCTATGTCAATAAGCGTACACTTCCTGAATTTTTTGTCTTTTATGATAATATCAGGTCTGTTGGCTTTTATTTCCTTGACAGTTTGATTTGGCATGTCCCGGAGGATAATTACATCGTTATTTTGGGTAACTGTACCTGCTTAGTTGTCCATACAATCTCTCAGTGGTCTCAATTTTATGCTTCTTACATATCTTTCAGTGCACATATGTCACTATATTGTTAAATCTATGGACATATTCATCTTTTTCTAGTTCCGGACATCCTGTGATAATATGGTCGACAGTTTCTTTATATTTTCCGCAGACCCTGCATTTCGGGTTACTTGATTATGTGACAGTGATATGGTTGCGGGCTTTGGTCCTGAGCTGCAATAATTAGGCCTCATGTACTAGCTTTCAAATCAGTGCTCCTCAGCCACTGATGTATTTTCTGTTGGTTCACATCTGTTTCTTTCGTTCTTTTTAGGTATTTGCCATGCAACACCTTGTCCCCTCAGTTTGTTTTTGCAATTTCATTTGGCCAAGTTGTTTTGCTTTCTGCTTTACTCGTTTAGCGTAAATGGTATTCGCTTCGTTTTTTTGAAGAGTGCAGCTTTTTTGTTGATGGAGTGGATTTGGCATTTTACTATTTGTAGGAGAGGGTTATTGATTTTTGTGGGGCATGTTTTCAATCCGATAGTTGTTGTTTTTGGAAGTTGGATTGTCCCCCTAAAGCTCTTGGTACGTACAACGTATCAACATCTGATTTCGGGTGGTGCAACCTCATTTGGATAAACATTTTTCACGTCTGGGCGTCCAGTCTTTTAATTTCATTCAACCTCCATTTAATTATGTTGAAACTGTATATTAGTACAAGTATAGATAAGGTGTTTATAGCCTTTATTTTATTGACTCCATTAAATTTCTAGTATCAAACGCATTCTCCTATAATATTCTTTTCAGATTTTTTTCTTCATAATTGAATGCTGTATTCTGTCTCCTTCATTAATTCCTAAGTATTTGTATCTTGTTCTAGTTCCTTCATCTTGTTACTTATAACAAGGTCTAAATCCGTAGTTATCGTTAGTTTAAAGGTGGCTTTGGCACATTTGTCGATTCGAAACTCCATCCTAATGTCTTCACTGAAGTTTCTGACAATGGTGAGTAGGTTTTTCTGTTGGTTGTCATCCTTGGCAAACGTTTTAAGACCATCAGTATAGAATAGGTGATTCAGTTTGTCATTCTGTGACGTGTATCCGTAGCTAATGTTGCCCAGTAAGCAGCTGAGTGGCGCTAATGCAATGCAGAAGAGTAGTGGTGACAATGAATCCCCTTAGAAGATTTCACTTTTGATTTGATTGGTTTCGATGTTAATCACACATTTGTATGGTGTAGGTTTAGTGTTGTTTTCCTGTTTTTCATTCTTTTCTTTATGAATTTGACTGCTGTGGGGGCATAGTCTCTATATTCTAGGCTTTTCTCTATCCATGAGCGTGGTACACTGTCGAACGCCTTTCTGGAGTCAGTGCATGCTATCGATAAGTTTCTTTACATTGTTTTCATCTCTTCCAATATTGTTTTATTGATAATTATTTCATCTTTGCGTCCATAACTTCCTCTTTTACATCCATTCTGTTTTTGTCTGAAGGAAGTCGTGTCCTCTCGGTTATGATGGAAGTGAGGATCTTGTACATTGTTAGTAGGTAGGGGATGGGCCTACAGTTATTCGGGTTCTGCACATCTTCTGCTTTTTGGAATAAGTATGTTACTTCCTACGTGAGCCATTTGGGACATTTTTCTGGGTTTATGATTATATGATTGTATGCCCGTGGGAGATCTTGGTGGGTGTTAAATAGTTTGTTTTTTTTATCCAAAAATTGGCTATTCGATCTATCCCTGGTGCTTCCCAGTTTTGGATTTTGCTGATGACAGCGGCTGTTTCTGTAATATTGATATATCCGTCCATTTTTGTCAATCTATATGTTCCCATTGTTGCTTGTTCCATGTAGATTTTTAATTGTGCATTTTGCAGTTTTCACACATTTTTCACCAGAACTCCTCGACTTCCTGGATATTAGGTGGGCCATTTATCTCTAATTTATTTTCCCCAGTTCCCGATGTAGCTGTTGGCATCATCTTTGAAGATCTTGTTTTTCTAGAAGAATCTGTTTCTTTTTTTAATAACGCCTGATTCTCTATGCCTTCGCTTGAACTTGTTGTTTCACCTTCGCTTTAATTTCTGGTACGTCAGTCTTATATTTATGTCAAAGCTTCTTTCAATTGTCTCCCTTTTCTTTCTTTCGTTTTGTAGCCCTTATCTACTTCATTTAGAATTGTCCTCGTAGTTTATATATTTCGGTTTCTATTTTTCCTTTCCAGGCTGGCAATTTTATTTTTCATTTACGTTGTGTTTTTACTTTTTCACCTATTATTTCAGGGATCGTTGCCGAGGCCTCGTAATTAAGATGATTAATTTCTGTCAGGTTCATCAGTCTTTCCATTTCATCCCTGAATTTTTTAATTGCTTGGTTAGTAAGGGTGATGGTTTCCTTCCCTTGACGGTTCTTTCTTACATTTGGAATTGTTGGCCTTTCCTCGAAAGACATTTCCTTTACATTCTCCCGTTTATATCGAATGTTTTTGTCATCTCTATACCTCTCATATTCATCATTATCTTCCTCTATTTGCTTGTTTACCACAGGGGGATTATTACAACTGGTTTCTATTTGTTCCTCTGCATGTGTCGTCACTGGTTTGTTGGTATTTAACCCCTCAATGTTAACATTTAATCCGTTTCTGATGTTCTCTCGGATGTTTTCAAGTTCTATATCAGGTATTCTTTTTTTCCTGATGATGTCACGTCTAACATTGGGTAGCTTGTTAGCATCGATGTTTAATCTGTTTGATGGGTGTTTTTTTTTCGCCAGATATTATAGGCTGTTTTGGTTGTTGCTGTCATTGTCGGATTTATCGTAGCAGTGTAAAATGCCATCTGTACTTCAATATACTCTTCCCTAGACCATTCATTTATTGTTCTTTCTTTATAAATTTCTATGTTTTCATAGAGATAAAACATTAATTTTATCTATCTGGGCCACATGAGACATTTATTTAAAATCATGATGCTAGGAAAAAAGGAGATCGCTTCTATTGAGGTAATTGTTCTGCTTTAAATGCCAGCTGTAATTTATAATCAGGCATCGTTTTTTACGACAACAGAATATATTCGAATGAAAACAAAATAAATGAAAACCTTTCAGCAACAATTCAGTGAAGAAGGGAAATAATTACGATTTGTTAAACAATTTCTCAGAAAATGTTTCAGGTTTATAAAAGAAAACTAAAACTTGTTTTTTTTCTGAAAATGTTGGCGGGAAAATGATTAACATTTTTAAAGGTGGTGGGGGAGGTTTGCATTTGGGCAAAACTAAGAAAAGAAATTTTGATATAAAATTTTGATATGAATTGATCACAACCAAATTGTGTTCAGGTTTTGTTGCATTTTTACATTAATTTTTCTACGAAAACAACAACAATAACAACATTTCATTAGCTGATGACCTTTACGAATGTCGTTCTTTACTTCAGGTCACGTAATAGTGCAACAGACGGCTAGAAGTGGAGGCGTATTTCAAATCTCGTCGTTCCACTAAGAATGAAGATTCTTAGTTTCGGTTTTTCGTTCATGGTAGTTCGTTGCTGTAATCAACTTAAAAATTTTTGCTTTTTATATTTTATTTTATGGTTTTATTGCAAAAAACAAATTTGTTTGTATGTGCAGAAGCCACTAAAAATGTATACTTGGGATTATTCTTAAGCTTAAAATTTCTCTTTTTACACCGCGAAATTTATTTAAAATGCTGGTATCAATTACATAATTTTAATTTAGTATTTTTCTCCATGATATTGTTATACATAACAACAAATATATTGAATAAAGGTAATGACATATAATTAAATACAATAAATTTAATTCGATATTTTTAGATATCGAAAACGGTGTACGAAACGTAAACCTTAACCCTGCTGCTGAACAATGCATTTTTAAGAGTTAATTTGTTTCTAGGTACTTGTATAATCATAAAAATGTATATTCATGACATAGAAATAATTTATTTCTAAGCAATAAAATAAAAAAATTCTTTGTGTTTATTTTGTTTCGTGTCATATTTTTGTTTCAGAATTCAAAGTTCCGATATGGTTTTTGTTTCGTTAAAACTGTTTTAATGTGGCCAATCAATTCAAAGATTAAAATGTATATAACATTTCGTATATTCTTGTTAACGGATTGAGAAGTGATGGATACGAAACTCCACTAAATTATATATTAACTGTAATTGTATATTAACTGTAATAAAACCCGAGCAAAGAAAGCATACAGCAAGATAAAGAGGATTAACTTTTTCATCTAAATTAGTTATGCTCTTAATCTGTAGGTTTTTTTTTAATTTCTTAAGCCGACATCAGCGCTCCCAGTGGAACGACGAGATTTGCGATAGCCCTCCAGTTCTGGTCGTGAGTTGCATTATAACTTAAATAAAGAATGCAATGTCCTGAGATCAAGAATGGGACTCCAGAGAGCTCTTGCTATAGCTCACGGTAGTACTAGGCTTTGTTGCTTTTCTGTCACATTGTGGGAGTGCCAGATGCATTCAAATTCACCTTATGCACGATTTTAAAGACTAAATACTTTAATTTTTTTTGTTGTAGACAATCTGAGTTTATATCGAGATTGGATGGTCGATAAAACCTCTGCATCTGAATTCAACAGGACACACGCGAACACAAACACATACAAACACGCAGACACAAACATGCACACAAACGTGCGTACATAGATACATACACATGCACTTATGAGGTGAACGAGAGGAAAAACAGACAGGCAGAAAACGCAGCTAAAATTTTTATTTTCTTTTTAAGAATTATTCAAATTTAAAACCTATGGTGTCTATGTGCGTGTGTTTATGTGTGTGCATATCTGTGTATGTGTGTGTGTGTGTGTGTGAGAGAGAGAGAGAGAGAGAGAATTTTTTGTTCATGTTGTCCATTATTTTTACTACAGAGAGTGCAACACCAATCATTTATGTTATAAAAATGATGCAAGCAAACGTTGAAATATTGACTCATCTTCTATAGTTTTTACTTCTTCACAGATTTCCCCAATTCTTCTTCTTCGTCGTCTTCTTAAATCTTAAATATGCTGCACTTCCTTCAATATCGTCGTCAATTTCAACTTTGGATAGTATCAATTCTTTCACGGGTCTTCAAATATGATATTTCTAGTGTATCTTTTGCGAAGAGATTAAGTAACAGCAAATCTCCAGAAATCTCTTCAGTGTTCTTACCTTGAGAGAGAGGGGGGAAAGAGCGAGTGATGGAGGGAAAGATGGAGGTAAGAAGAGGGAGAGAGAGGGTGGGGACGGCTGGAAATAATGTAACCAGTAGATAGAGAAAGAATAAAACAAAGCGAAAGAGAAATAAGGACTGAAAAAGAAACAGAAAGAATAACTGACACTGTCGGCTGAGCGAAATCCGATGTCGTGATTGAAATTGAAGATCGTGGATGAATGAGCTGAGATTCTATGAGTCATTGGTGACTCTTGGCTTATCAAAGACGATTAACACGGATGCAAGGTGGATTATCGGTGGCCACATTTTGGCATTGTTGTTACGTGATTGAGTTTTTAATGCATACGTAAACATGGTTCATTGACAGAGATAAAAACGGGTGTCTGTGTGTAGGTATGGAACGACGTGTAAAAGTAAGACAATGTCGAATTGAAAACTTGAATAAATATCAAAGATAATTTCATTTTACCTAAAATAAATAAATATCACAAATCGTCAAGATTAAACAATTGTGGAAATTCATCTATCTCTTCAGACTATAAAAAGTATAATACAGAATTTCGATAAAAACAGCGAAAGATAGTTTTCCTAGACAGTTCGGTCGAAAGTGGCAGTAAATAAAGAAAAAAAATAGAAAAAATTTTGAGAATTTCGTGGAAACGGCATGCGACGAACTAACAATATCTAAATGAGATTATGACTTAAGAATTGTAACAGCAAAATCAGAAATAGTTGATATTTTGGGAACATATAATGAAGGAAAAAGGCTTGGAGAATTTAACATACTGAACACATCAAATAGGAGAGGAAAGCAGTGAATAAAATAGTTGAAAATTTTGTGGAAATAAATGGACGAACAAAAAAATGTTATAAAGAACTATTGTTGAGAACAACGAAAGATAAGAAAACAAAATATTCTGTAGAAAAAGAACAACTGATTTTAAATATCAGCAATAAGCTGTGAGCTACGAGTGGTCAGTTCAGTACAATTAAAATTTATTACAAAAATCATTTTGCTTTATCTGAATAAAGTTTAACTGAGACTATTCTATACAATTCAATAAAAGTGACTTGATTCGTTTGTCACGCACACAAATACTTGGAACGTTAGAAAGCATTTACCTCTTCTGGTTTTTATTATAGATTGGCCAAAGATCACCAAGGGACACATTTACAAGTCTCTTGAAAAAACAGCATCTGGTTTCGTACTTAGACAAGCCTCTTTACCCATAATATATGGCACCGCCCACCTCTGTGGAGCCAGTCTGTCTGAGATTTTAACTGATCCTCGTACAAACGTGGCTTAGAACCGAAAAGTATACGAATAGCAATTTGTTTTCTGTTTTTGACACTTCAATTTGCTGTTCCGAAAAATTAAGGACAGTGTTGTTCTCTCGAAAAATACATGTGCATATGTTTAAGTCTTGTAGTGACAAAAAGGAAATACTTATTCATCTAGGTGCCTTATGGGTGAATTCTGTGCAATACCATAAGTATTCTACTTTCATAACATTATTAAAACTTACTCGGATCAAATCCTAAAGTCTACAGATAATTAAAAGAGAACACGCGATATAGATAGTAAAAGTTCCTCTTGCAAGGGATATGGAACCTTACCAAAACCCATATAAAAATCATTTCTTTTTCTTTCAAATACTTCATTTCTCATGAATTATTTTTTCTTTATAGAAACTGATTGCACCCATATTTTCCTTTCCCTTTTCCTTGTTTAATTTGCCTTTCTTTTCTAATTTTTCTTTATATTCTGTTTTTTTTTTTCCTTTTTCGCCCTCATCATTTCTTTTTTAAGTCTTATCCTCCTTTATCTCTTCATTTACAGCTCCTTCGTCGATTATTTTTTTGTTTTCTTCTCTTTTGTTTTCAGTCTCTTTTATTTTGATTTTCTACCATTTGCTTTTTTGACTTTTTTTTTCGTTCTACATTTCATTGTATCACTTTCTTTTTAGTTTTTACCTCTCTCGTTTTGGCTTTTACTTACGATTTCTTTCTTTCTTTCTTTCTTTCTTTCTTTGTGAATCTCCTTCAACGTCCACCCCAGTTACATCATGTCCTTTCATCCGCAGTCAACAGCCACACATATTATAATTATCTTTGTGGATGTCAACATTTGCCTTCGATGACGACGACAACGAGCAAGATGACAACAATATTACTAATAAATGTGTGTACGCTGTTAAAAGTACTTTTGATCGTCTCGCTCAGTGACGTCATCGTCCTAATCCTCATCTAGCAAGAGAAAAAGAAATCATCAATTTTAGGCAAGCATAAATAGTAGTTTATTATTAATTATTTTCACTTGACTCTTTTTCTTTTAGTTTATTTTTCTCTTTCTTTTTTTGGTAGATGGGGTGAAAGCACGGTGGCGCGGGTTGAGGGCATCAGGGAGTTGTCTATAATCAAACAGCTGGGTGGAGAAAAAAACTTGCCTTTTTTGCCTTCAAGTCGAGGGTGTGCGAATAAAAATGAAAAATGAAGGAACGAACAAATGAAATAAAGCAAAAGAAACTGTGAACGAAAGGCACCACCTCCAACTTCTATTGCTCCTTACCCCAACTTACAAAACAATTGGAGAAACTCTAACATTGTCCGAACCTGACCAGGCCAAGGTGGCCACGCTAGAACGCGCGCCTGTCTTTCCAACTGTGGTCGGAATCTCTCCGGCGAGGGGCAGTTCACATCTGTGAGGTGCATGGCTGAATTATTGTTCGTTCGTCAATATAACTATAAAATATAAAATGTGCTTATGTACGAACGTGTGTGTGTTTTGTGTGTATGCTTGTATATGTGCGTTTGTCAGTGTGTGTGAGGGGGAGCATTGATGGTGTTTGTGGGCGTGTTCCTTAATGCATGTGGGTTAGCACCTGGTCTGGAGTGGGCCCCGACCAGCAGAAAAGAAAAAAGGTGGAGAAGAAGAAGGTAACATGAGCAAAGGAAACGGAGTTTGTGGACTTTGGTGTAGAAGTGCGGAGATCCCAGGCCGGGTGCACACATAGACGATTCAGAGGCAAGCATTAACGCACGCTCACGCACTCGCACACACGCACACACACACATTTCCATATTAATTTATTTCTATTTCTTCCTTTTCTTTTCTAAGGGAAAAGAAGAACAAACGGAGAAACTAACTAACTAAATAAATAAATAAATCAATAAAATAAAAAAAAAAATGAGGAGTTGAATGACATGATGAAGAATTAATTAGTAAGAAAATTACTACCACGACGGCTGTCCACTCACAGCGATTTCTATCAGAATAATTAGGGAAAAAAGGGTGAAGGTGATGACAAAGAAAGTTAGTAGAGGTAGCTCATCTCCCACCATCCACCCCCCACTACTACTACTACTACTACTACTATTACGACTAATAATAATAATAATAATAATAATAATAATAATGATGATGATAGTAGTAGTAATAGTAGTAGTGGAGCGAAATCCTCTGCAGCCAACCTAACAGCTTCCCCTTTCTCGCTATGTTTACATCTGCGCGAGTTGGACGTGATGCTTGAGTGTACAAAAGGCCGCCTGACTGGACTAGGTAGAGTCGGACGCCATCGGCCAAAGCTTCGACTGACCTGTGTCTTGGGTGAACTCGACCTCAATCGGTCCAGGTGGTGGTTGTGCCTCAACTAGAGGGCCAGACTTAACGATAACGTGAAAATGGCGGGCTGATAGTCACCCGGTCGACAAACGACAGCTAACTGCCAAAATTGACGCTTCTTACTGCTGCTGCTGTTAATAATAATAATGATAATAATAATAATAATAATAATAGATAGATAGATAGATAGATAGATAGATAGATAGATAGATTTTTAAAAATCAGCAAAACATCAACAGCTAAAAAATTTTTTGTTTCTAACATATTCATCAAAAAACAGTTCAACGTTGTATTGGCGAGAAAGAAAAAGTAAATTTAAAGTTTTTAAAAGTCATTTAAAATTATGCGATTATTTGTGCATACTTTTAGTAAAGAAAAGCGATTTTGCTTTCTGAACTACAGTTTGGAATTTTTTTTCGGAGGATTAAATATTCAGCAGAAAAATATAAAATATTTCTTTTAATTTCTCTTTTCCATTTTCTTAAATTTTAACTATATGATTACTGAATTCCTATCTGTTCACATACACAAGCGTGGATCTATCTATCTATCTATCTATCTATCTATCTATCTATCTATCTATCTATCTATCTATCTATCTCATTTTCTTAAAATAAAATATTAAAAAGCTGAGCTCTGAAACCAATGAGTTTCCTTTTCAGTAAGTGCTCTATAAAGTTTTCTTTTCTCTTTCTCCCAAAGTTGAATAAATAGCTTTAATTATCTTCCAGAACCAAAACAAAAGCGATATAAACAAATTTTTACTACGTTAATAAAACACCGATTAAAATAAAAATAAATAAATATATAAGATAAGAAATAAAAATAAAAAATATAAATAAAAGTAAATAAAAACAAGCAAAATAATTTAACCCAAATAAATAAATAAACAAATAAACGACTTCCGGCAAAATAACCGCCAAAATAGACTACCCACAATGTAAAACTGACCCGTATATATAAATAGCCGAAAAAAACAGCACTCATGGCCTGACGATTGCGTCTATTATGAAACAGACTGTCGCCTGTAAGTGTTGACTTCAATGTTCACTTTTCTCTGATATTGAGCACTTTAACCCATAAATATAGCAAACCTTAAGAGTATATTTCTTCATATATATATATATATATATATATATATATATATATATATATGTGTGTGTGTGTATAAGATTGTATTTATACAGAATATTACTTTATTATATACATATATATATATATATATATATATATATATATATATATATATATATTAGATTCTTATTATACAGAATGCCTCTACGGTGCTCGTATCTTTTTCTAGGTTGCAGGATGTTTCGCCGATGTACACAAGTGGGCATTTTGTGAAGTCTATTTTGTATATCCCTGTCTTCCTTCTGTTCTTGTTGTTGCCATTTCGTTTGGTGCTGTATTTCTTATTGTTTTAAAGGTGTTGTTGATGTTTTCTATGAAGGTTTCATAAGTCATTTTCGATGGTAGCTGTTGCTGAGTTGGTAGGTAGGAGGATTATATGCTTAATTTTGCTATGATTGATGGGATTATTATTATTTCTGGATTAAAATTAAAATGCTCATTTATGTACATTTATGTACATCGGCGAAACCTCAAAAAGATTATAGCATGTATGTATGTGTATATGTTCATGTGCGCATGTATAATAATTTATGTAGTAGTAGAAAATAACGTCGGATATATATATATATATATATATATATATATATATATATATATATATATATCGTTAAGGAATTTTGACAGCTCGGAAATAGGGGTCTAAAATCAAAACTAAAAAGAACCAACATTATTTATGAGTTTAAATGCCCCTTAAGGAACACAATTCCTGATCAAACCAAACTAATAAGTAATTAAATTGGTCATACTACTACACGCCTATCTAGATGACTTACGTTACACCTACATGACCATAGCTCTAGTAGGCCTAATTTAAAAACACAGGAAACCTACCGAACTCCATCGGAAAAATACTAGTAGACAATACAAGTATAATGGTCCCATCCAAATATAAAAAAGATTAAAAATAATGTAAGTCCTATTAATAAAAAAAAAGAAGAAAAAACCAAAACTAAATAGCATTAACTACGAACACGGAGCCTACTATGCTGACCGTGTTAGGAAAATAAAACATTCCTATAACTTTAGACACATAGATAAAAAAAACCCATACATTTAATTAAAAATAAAAGAATAAAAATCGCCCTTGATAATGGCTGAATGAATAGTCGAATGCCCTCGGATATGCAGAACTTTTGGACAGTTTTTACACACTTTGTGTCCAGTAAAGAAAATACTTGTACGAAAACAAGAAAAATTAAATTAAAAGCTTCATCGCAGTACCTTGTCAGTCGTCTTTAACTATTTATTTGTGTGTGTGTCTGTGTGTCTGTATGTATTTGGGCATCAATGACTCTTTTATACAAGTTTCAATTAGGACAACTGACAAGGTATTGAAATTAAGCTTTTTATTTAACTTATTTCTTGTGTGTTTATAAATGATATCTTTTCTGAACATAAAGTGTGTAAAATTGTCCAATTGGCTATTATATATAGCTGTTATCAAGCATTTTATTTCTTCTTATTTTTAACTGAATGTGTTGATTTATATCTCCGTTTCTAGAGTGAGGGGACTATTTTTATTTTCCAAATAAGGTCAGCACATTGTGGCCGTGTTCGTAGTTAATGTTTCCCCGTAATTTAGATCTTGCAGGTGAGTTTTCTTGATGATAAGGCTAGTTATTTTAATTTTTTTTATAGTATATAATTAATTTAATGTCCTTAATCTGGCCGACTGGGGTTGTGTATTCATTTATAATGTTTCTAAGTGAAAATTCATCTTGCTTATAGTTAACGGGTATTAGAGTTTTATAGAACATGTTAATGTTATTGTTTTTGTCTGTATTTTCAATGCTGCTACTGGTTAACTTAGAAAGAAATAGACTAATTTGGTGATCTATGAGGTAGTTCTTAAAACCGTTATTTTCTAGAGTCTGTTTTACGTTATTGAGTTCTTTAAGAGCGAACGTGAGCATGAATTCTCGTGCTCCGTCTTCAGAAACTTTTTCAATAAAGCTTATCTTATATCTAAGTCGAAAATAAAATTAAGACTGCAAGTGTTTCTGCTAGTGGTGTATTTGTACAAAGAAGTAGTGAATTTGTTAGTATTAAATTCTACAAGAACGTCTAAGAATAGGAATTTATTTCTTTGATTAAGTTAAGTGAAATTAAGGCCAGAGATTTTCAAATGTCGTTTTGAGATCATCTATTTTGTTTTTAGCTAAAATAAAAAATATCATTTACATAGCGGACATATATTTTGGGTTTAGTAGCTTTTTAAAATACTTTGTTTTCTACATGAGACATGTAGTAGCTAGAGAAGCACGAAGCGAGTGGATTTTCCATTCTAGCATCGTTTGTGTGTAAATGACGCTCTTCGTACACCCATCAATTTTGAATATTTTATCAATTTCTCAGAATCTAATGCCTATATGATGCCAGGGATTTTTTTTTACATATGCACAAAAAAGAATATAAACTAAGTTTTCAGAACAATAGGTTAAATACAACAAGTTTGACAAGCGAATTATGCAAAATAAGAAAAGACAAAATTATTCGTACAGTATGAAATAGAAAAAATTGAACAATTTTCTCAATATTAATAGTCAATAGCATGGACTTTCATTTTTATAACTTGCTGCAATCTATTTCTAAAGTTTTTGATGACATTTGAACAAGTCTTTTCTGGGATTTTCTTCCGTTCTTCAGCAGTTAAGTGTTCTAATTCCTGAAGGTTTTTGGTGACCGACGATTTATTCGAACTTTCAATTCTTCCCACAGATTTTCAATAAGATACAAGTCAAGACTCATTGAAGGTCATGTCAGAACGGTAATCTTCTTTTACTGAAGCTACGCAGTCACTGATTTAGACCTATATTTGGAATAATTTTCTTTCTGGAAAGTAAATTGCCGACCTAGATGAAGAATTTTGATACAGTCTGCAGATTTCATTATTCCTCTTATTGCAATTAATTGTCCAGTGGACCTTCAACTAAAACAACTCCAAAACATCATCGAGCCGTCTCCATGTTTTAATGTTGGCATTATGTATTCATATATATATTATATATATAATATATATATATATATTATATATATAATGTTGGCATTATATATATAATGTTGGCATTATGTATTCATATTCGTCAGTGGCGTCTTTATTCTAAAATAATTAGGTAAAAAGTCACTTCCTCTCAGGGGAAAAATCTCCGACTAATGCCAAATTGGTTGGGTTTCAATCATGGCTTGAGGCAATCGGATGTCTAATCATACTGATGAGCTGTGATACAGTGAAACCTTCTATCTATGGATCACACACACATTTACATATATATATATAAATATAAAAGTGAACATTGAAGTCAGTGCACAGAGGCCACAGACTGTTTTATGCTAGACGCAATCGTCAGGCCACATGTCTAGCTATTTTTCCCGACTGTTTATATATATGGGTCAGTGGTGCATTGCGGATAGTCAATTCTAACAGTTATTTTGGCGGGAGTCGTTTATTTATTTATGCATTTATTTGGATTAATTTATTTACTTGTTTTTTATTTATTTTATATATACTTTTAGGTTTTCGATGTTTTAGTAACGTGGTAAAATTTTTTGAGATTAGTTCTGATCGTTTATTTAATAGTTTGTTTTGGTCTGGGAAGCTAATTAAAGCTGTTTTTTCGTCCAATTTTTGAATTGTTTGTTGTAGTCTATTCTAACTGTTATTTTGGCGGGAGTGATTTCTTAATTTGTTTATTATTTTATTTGGATTGGTTATTTTTACTTGTTTTTTTCTTATTTGTTTTTATTTTTATTTATTTTATTCTAACGGTTGTTATGGGGGAGTGGTTTGTTAATTTATTTTATTATTTGCTTGGATTAATTTATTTTACTTGTTTTTTATTTTTATTTTCTTTATTTTTATTTATTCTTTTCAGTTTTCGATTTTTAAGCAACGTAGTAAAAATTTGTTTTCATGTATGAATTTTGAGATGAGTTCAAATCGTTTATTTAGTAGTTTGTTTTGGTCTGGAAATGTAATAATAGCTATTTTTTTCCTTCAAGCAAAGTTTGAAGGTTTTGAATTGATTGTTGTAGGCTGATGTTCTTTTCCTTATTTTTCATGATATTTTTGGCGTGATTTGATTTTGTTTTTAATTTCCCAGATATACTTAGAAAGCATTGTGCTGTTTGCGTACTTACTATTTATGAATGATGTTTTGCGTGCATAGTTCCTTTGTTTCCAGGTATTTTTCCGTCATTATCTGGTGATTTTACCGTGGCTAGGCATATTACGTTGCTTTGTAAGCAATTACCGTTTAAGGGGCATTTATTCTTTATTCTGCAGTTATACGTGGGTTTAATTTGTTCGGGTGTTTTGTTGATAGCTTTCCTGTTGTGATTTTTTATTTTTTGTGCCATGTTCTCAGTGCAATTGTAACTGATTTTTTTACTGTGTTTTTGTTCAATATTTTGTGGAGAGTGCTTGATACCGAGAAGTGTTTGTATAAGTGTTTAAAGAATATTTTCCTACATTTGTTTTTACATTTTTGCTGTACGATGGGTTGAACCATATGATATTTCTTTTCCTGTTAGCCATATTTGTGCTCTGTGTTGATTATGTGAGTGTTGCCGGGAATTCACTATCTTTTAGTGCTGTTTCGTAGTCTTTCATAGCTTCGTTAAATATAGTTTCATTGGAAGAATTGTTGGAAAGCCTGCGATTAATTGATTTTGGTATCTGTTTGATTATACATGGCGGGTGATTGGAATATGTGTGTATATACAGTGGCTTATTATTGGGTATTCTGTATGGTTTGTATGTACTTTTTCTTAGGTTGGAGGTAACATCTAGAAAATCTATTTCGTTTAGGTTAGTTTTTATGATTATGTCAAATCTGTTATTTTTGAAAATCTTTATTATTGCTTTTCTAGTTTTGTCTGTGATTTATTTGTTATAGTTTCTTAAGATTATGAGACCGTCGTCCCTGTAGAGTCCTGTATCATTTCTATCTATTATTTTGCTTAGTTCGTCAAGTAAATATATACCGATGATTTCGCAGGTCGTGCATTGTCAAAGCTTCCCATTATAGTGTTAAAAATCCCTTCTTTTTTTTTATCCATGCGTCTTTATTGTCGAATAATAGTGATTACGGGAGTGTATAATGATATCGATTTCGTTTGTGTTTATTTTTATTTGTTCCTGGGCTAATGTTATGGCGTTGTCTAGCATGTGTTCTGTTATTAGACGGGTAAAATTCTTTTATGTATAATTGTATAAATTGGCAATTATGTTTGTTTTTTATATGCTGTGGAAACAATGTGTAGTTACTTTTGTGTTTTTCCACTGGTTTAATCCTAATTTCTTCCTTAGTTCAGGGTTAATTCTTTCTAGTATCATTTCTACTTATTTTACCTAGTTCACTTTTGGTTGGGTTATGAGTTTGCATGCTGGGTTGGTTTTGAAATTTTCTTTGTGCTCTTTTAGTGTGATAAAGGCCTGTGTCTTACCGATGCAACTTATTCGGTCGTCTAGGTCTAATTTTTGGGCGATTGCTTTAGCTTACTTATTGATATCGTGTTCTGTTGTTTTTGGAACTTTTTTGTATGTTTTAATTATGTTGTCATTAAGTAATTTATTGTGTGTAGGAGGGCTTAGATCAAATAAATATCTAGTTTTCTCCGCTGCGATAAATATTTTTGTTGACTTATTTATTTTAGTTATATCTTCTTTTAGTTTTTTTTTTTAATGCATCTTGTTTTTTATGGCATTTTATGTTTCTAACTAGGTCAATTAAGTCTTTTTCGAAGTCGTCTAATTCTTTTTGTTGCAGGGGGCATTTTTTGGTTTAAAAGTCGTATTTTTCTTGGAGGGTAGTGTTATTGTGAAGGTCTTGGGTTTTCCACCTTATTCTTTTTATGAAGCTTTCTATTTTTTACAATTAATTTTAGCTTATATGTGGATGGAGATGGGGTTGGTATGTTTGTTAGGGAGTAGTCGAGGCTAAATTTTTCTATGTCCATAATGTATTATACTTGTGGCGAAAGTGCTCCACTGTTTATCAGGAGCTAAATATGAAGAAACATAGTTTTAAGGTGTGCTATATTTATGGTATAAAGTGCTCAATATGAGGGATAAAGCTTATGTAAATATAAAAGTGAACATTGAAGTCAACACTCAGAGACAACAGACTGTTTCATGCTAGACGCAATCGTCAGGCCACATGTGTGGAGATTTTTCTCGACTATTATTATATACGGGTCAGTCGTGCATTGTGGATAGTCTAGTCTGACCGTTATTTAGGCGGGAGTGGTTTGTTTATTTATTTGGATTAATTTATTTTACTTGTTTTTTTTTTTGTTTTTTTTTCATATGTTTATTCTTTTCGGTTTTATTAACGTGGTAAAATTTTTTCGAGATTAGTTCTGATCGTTTATTTAATAGTTTGTTTTGTTCTAGGATGGTAAGTAAAGCTATTTTTTCATCCAGTTTTTTTATTCTGTTATGTTTGGCGGGAGAGATTTGTATAGTATTTTATTTATTTGGATTGATTGTACGCCATCTTCACGTCATCTGATTGGCTAAGAGATTGTGTTCAAGCATGAAACTCACTGTCACTACTTGGTGTTCACCGTAGTGTCCACTTTTCTATTTACAAACGTTCTATAGCTGATATTGAGCACCTTTAACCATAAATATTGCATGCCTTAAAACTGTCATGTATATATATCCTCGATATTCGAGGATACCCGTCTATTAGGGTGGATAGCAAATCCCTATTGCAGACGCTCGCTCAGGCACATTTGTGTTTGCTCAACACCCACAGAGCCCACCTGTGGTTTTTACTGCAATTATGCTGAACAGACCGTAGTTACAGTTTCTGGGAGAGAGCGTGTTATCCAGCGTGATCAACAATTTGAACAAGGCAAGTACGCTCAAGCCCTCGGCCACGATGACTTGTAGCTTCGTGCTAGCACGGCTCTCAACACCCCACAAGAGTCCCATCTACCCAATTTCACTCACAAGGCTTGGGTCAACCCGTGGTATGGTTTTCAGGCACTTTCGACCTCGATTCAGTCCGATAACATCGCCTTCATGACAAATACCCTATCGTGATATTCGATCACAGGTCTCATGGTCAGAAAGCGAACGTTCTAACCACTCGGCCACGCACCCATTATATATATATATATATATATATATATATATATATATATATATATATATATATATATATATATATATATATATATATATATATATATATATATATATATATATATATATATATATTTCGGCCGAAACTAGTCGAGGAATCTAAATGAAATAATAATAAAAAAACGAAAGAATATAAATCTACAACCCAGTGTGTCTGAAGATTTTAATTTTTTGATATTTTTTTATTGTTCAAATATATATATATATATATATATATATATATATATATATATATATATATGTGTGTGTAGTAGTAGTAGTAGTAGTAGTAGTAGTAGTAGTGACGGACTAACTTAGCTAAGCATAAGTGGTCCAGGCCAAGGTTGAAAAACAAATTGGATTCCGAAAGCTCTGGATGATCTCCAACCAAATTCTGAATAGAGGCAAAGCATCTGTGCCCACTATTATGAATGGCCCAGAGGTCATCTGTTCCTCATCAGATAAGGCGAAGCACTTTGCCTCAATCTTTGCCTCTGACTCAACGTTAGATGACATAGGACATTTATTTTCCGACTTCTGCCGTCTCACTGAGCACAATCTCAGTAGTATTTTTGTTAAAGACCGGAAAATTTCAGGACCTATCAAAAGCCTTTACCCTAAGAATGCCACAGACAAAATCCCGGTGCTTGTTCTTAAGAATATCAAACCGGAATTCTCCCCGATTTTAGCGATATTATTTAACCGCTGCTTGAAGGAGAAATTCTTCCGAACTCTATGGAAGGTGTCAAGTGTATGCCCGGTTTTCAAGAACGCGAGTGAGTGAGCGCTCATCCTTCTCTCAGTTGTTCTATCAGGATCCTCAGTGTCATTAGCAAGCTTTTTCAGTCTATAATCAACACGAAGGTTGTTGATCACTAAATAGGAACAACCACTTGAGCATTACGGGATTCGATCGGACCGATCCACTACTGATGTCCTAACGACAATTACACGTAGAATCAGTGAAGCACTAGCCAACAAATATATTTCAATGACTATAGCATTAGATATTTCAAAGGCGTGGCATAAAGGATTGCTGCACAAGCTTTCTAGCTATGAAATCACTGGAAGAGTTTTTTCAGTTATAAAGCGCTTCCTAGCGGGTAGATCCCAGAAGGTAGTTGTTAACTGCTAGTCCTCCAGGGCCCTAGCAATCAACGCAGGCGTTCTCCAGAGTCCGCATCTCGGACCAACCCTCTTTATACTTTATATAAATGATCTGTCTAAGATTATACTTCGATCATTTGTTAATATCTATTTTGATGATACAACGGTATAGGGGTGCACCTGCAAAACTCTAGATGACTAGAGATTGACAGCTGATCTCTTGTATGATCTAGTTCTAACAGCTCAGTTGGGGGAAAACTGGTTGGTTACATTCAATGCCACAAAAATCAAACAAGTTACATTCCATCATCGCCAATCGCTGAACTACCAATCTCACAATTAATGGATGTTCCCTTGGAGAGGCTTCGTATCTTGAACGCTTATTGGGTCTTAAACTCAACCCAGACCTCAAGTGGAGGTCGTACATTCGATCCACCGCTAAAGATGATGGGAAAATGGTTGGTTCCTTGTTCTTCCCCAGTAAGTACCTGAATCCACGTACAGACCTCTACGTTTACAAGAGCCAGAACAGAGTCTTAAAATGGATTACTGCTGCCATATATGGGTACGAGCTGTCCAGTTTCACTTTACAGTATCGATATAGTTGTGGTGGCTAATTAATTTCCACCCAACAACCCTTTTCTCCCAGTCAAAACTTCGCAATCCTCTTGCTGCAGTATCGATATTTCAATAGAAAGTGCTCAGATGAACTATATTTCTTAGTTCCGACAGTTCTAACCTTCAGGGTTAAGACACGCCATGCTACGCACATTGTAGCGAACCAACCTCATTCCTTTTGCATTCAGTTGGTGAGATGTAAGTTCCACTCAAGCATCTTCTTCACGAGAATCGCTACTCTGTGGAACCGACTCATAAAAGCGTGTTTTCCCGATCACTACAATGTTAACCCTTATAAGTCTAGCATTAACCGTTATCTTCCTCACATAACCCTCTACCTCGAGTTGCTCCCGAGCCTTGTCAAAGTAAAAAAAATTTGATTGGCTTGGAGATTGCGTTCAAGCATGAAACACACTGTTTACTGTTCATAAACACACGTAAACAATGAAAACATTATAAACAGTAATTCGAACTTTGCTACCCAGACGCTTCTCTGTGGCTGAATGGTTAACAGCACATCAAGTCAAATGACGGTTTCCATAAGGGTTACAGGTTCAATTCTTGTCAGAGAGCGCATATTTTCTACGAAATTTCTCGAACATTCAGTCCAGTAAATGTAATTAATGCTGTTTAATTGAAAAACAGAGCATTTAATTAAATAAATAAAAGTAACGTATAAACAGAAAATATATTAAATAATTGTCGGATGTTTATGAAAGATATTAGATTAGAGAGTGTTGAACATATAATAATAAATGGCTGTTAACATTCATGTAGGTGATACACCTATATCAATCCAGGTAAGGCAATAGAAATGACTTCTAATTTTCATGTATAACAATGAGGTTCTTCCTACAGGTCAATATCATCATGGATGCAATATAACCTTCTGGTCTGTGATCTCTATATTTTGGTCTATAAATGAAGGAATCATCACATAAATAACTAAATAAAAGATTGAGAAAATTATAAACATATGCATAATACAATATTTATTTAAGTATTATAAAGAGCATCAATAATAAAAATTATAGCATTATATTAATGTTTATTTTCAGTATAATATATCCAGTTGCCTGATTGCTGCATTCCGTTGAGTATTCATTCTGAGTCTCCGCTAACTTCTGAAGTTTCAGATAGTTTGGTAGCTGCTGTCCACTGAGTATCCATGCTACATCTCATTTCACTTTCTTCTTGAGTTTTAGATTTTCTAGCTTCTGCAGTCCGTTGGGCATTCAATGTATGTCTTCTGTCTGCTTTTTCTTGATTTACAAGCTGTCTTGTTGCTGCAGCCCGTTGAGTATCTAATGTACGCTTTTTGTCAATTTCTTTTAGATTTTCAGACTATTTTGCCGAAGCAATCCGTTGAGCAATAATGTACGTATTCTTTCTGCTTTTTCTTAATTTTCAGACTGTCTCGCTGCTGCTATCCAATGAGCCTCTAATATTCGTCATAGATCCTCTTGTTATTGACTTTGTGACGCGCGTGAATCTGCATGCCTTTCTGCGTCTTCTCTCCGCTTGCTCAGCTGATCTTCAAAATGGAACTTTTGGGGAGGCATTGTAGTAAGAGTGTAGTCTAGTTATTATTTGCAATTGTCACCTGGCAGAACAGACATCTGAAAGATATAAAGCTGTTTAGGTTTGGTCATTACAGAATAAACGACTTTATCAAGAATTCATATAAATAGTTGCATATTAATGGAATTGTAGTTAATATAAAGGTTCAAGTGATGCCTCTTTAGTTCAAAAAAGACAAAATTTATGGAAAAACTACACTAAGATTCATATTAATTGAATGATTATATAAGATTCAAACAGTAGCTATTGTGTAGATTAACCAAATATTTGGATGAAAAAATGAAATGAATGTAAAAATATGGTATGATTTAAATTTCATTTAAGTCCATGGAAACATTTTTTTTTTTGAGGCGGAGATTTGTGCACCCCTGGAACCCCACATTTATATATGTCATTACGTGTCATACATAAATTCTTTTTCAAGTGTCTTGAATCTATCCAATGGTTGTGTTGCTTGGATTTTTAGAGGGCTAAGACCCCCACTCCCTCGGACTCTATGTAAGTACTTTGAGAGTTGGCTTCAAAATATATCAATAGGACTAAAATATAAAGCCCTACGGTAAAAACCTCTTGATAATACAGGTCCAAATACTCAAGTTATGGGCTTCCAAAATTTTCAATATATAAGAGGTTTAGCCCCCATTAGGATGTTTTGTTGTTCGTTGTGAGGGCTGGGGTCCTTTGATCAAAATAATATATACTTATACATAGCATATTACATCCAATCTCATGCCGGAAATCTATGTTCCAAATGTCATAAAAATCTGTCCAATAGTTTATGAATCCATGGGAATATTTATTTTCCAAGAGGTGGGGGGAGGGTCTGATACTTTTGCTGCACTCAAAAATAAATTTCAAAGCAACGACTAAGACATGTATACGAGACGCGGAAGCGGAAATCGCATCACAGGTCGTGACGTCACACATGCCCACGCGAGAGTGAAAACGAGAAGTATTACGTATGGGAAACCGTCGGTATAAACCAATGGGCATTTAAGAATGTTTGTGGAGATTTCATAGTTTATTTTGTTCATGTTAGGTTTCAACTGTTTTATGTATATAGTTCAAGAATTTTTATTTTTTGTTTATTGTTTTGGTTGCTTTTAAATTTTTCATGCAACAAAAACAGACTATCATTATTTTTCCGTGTATTGGTTGATATATTGAAAAGTAATTGTCATCTTTCATAATGGCTTATGTAAGGCGAAAGCTTAGATTGGATTTAAACATGTATCAATATGGTGATTTCTTTTCGTCCTTCAATGATAATGTTATTAAGCTTATCAGACAATATGAAAGGAATTTACTTAAAATAAATAGGCATAACTTGTCTATATTATTTAATGAAACATGCATCAATGAACATATATATATATATATATATATATATATATATATATATATATATATATATATATATATAGATAGATAGATAGATAATATTAGTGGTAAATATACACATACATATGCAAAAATATATAAATATATATACATAGATGCATACACATACATATATATTTTTTGAATAAAAAATTCCAGGAGGTTAGAATCCAGGTAGAACTCAATGTCCAGGACAGAGTAAGGATCTAATAAAAAGGCTTAAACACTAATATTCCATGGTCATAATTTATTCCATTGGAATCGTAAATACTCTATTGTGTGTGTATGTCATCACAAAATGTATCCTTTCCGGTTACATCTTTAATGTATTAGACATCCGACAACATTCATATTTCTCTCACTTAAACCGTCTTCAACTCACCTCTCTAAGACTCCTCTCTGTTAAGTTTTAATCTCCCACCTTCTCTCGTTTGTTACCCCTCTCTTTAGATCTAACATTCGTCCCACACTTTCATAATTACACTCTCTCTAAATTCTATTTTTATTTCCGGAGTTATTTTTTCTGTTTTCTTTTTGAATTTGTAGGTCTGATGAATTGGATCGTATTTACGATTCCAATGGAATAAATTATGACCATGGAATATTAGTGTTTGAGCCTTTTTATTATCTCTCTCTCTCTCTCTCTCTCTATATATATATATATATATATATATATATATATATATATATATATATATTGTACACTCCCGTCGATTTCGTCGTTCGAGAGTCAAACAACTCAGTTATAGTGGCTTGTGCAGAACTCTCTTTCTCTCTCTCTCTTTTCTCTCTTTCTCTCTCTCTCTCTCTCTCTCTATATATATATATATATATATATATATATATATATATATATATATATCGGCGTTCATAATTTATTTCCAGAATTGAGAAACAAACAGAACAAACACTGAATCGTAAGGTAAATTTTGGCCGTCGGATGATGAAATGTGTCATCTGATAACCTCACGTCCTTATATGCAAAATCTGGCAGTAAAGAACCTATGTAGCTTCAGAATGGAATAAAATGATGTCTTAAAATCAAACTAAGTTCTGTTGTATTTATCAGTCTGCTGCAATTTTACAAATAAAGACGTTTCGTTTCGATCTGCAAATATTAAAAATAAATTAATGAAACGGGAATAAAACTTTAAGCTTAGATGTCAGGTGGGTAATTTTTTTTTTTTTTTTTATAAATATTCACCTGTTTTGTCGCATTGAAATAAAAACGACAAAAGTGCCTTACCAAGCGAATGTCTTCCAGGTGAATATTTTGCGGTTATTTTTGGGTAGAGGGACAAGATATTTTAAATGAACATAATCGAATCTCTTCAAACCAAAAACGACAAAAAAAAGAAAACAATTAAATCATCATCATCATCATCATCGTCACCATCATCATCATCATCTTTATCATCAATAACACCATCAACAACAACAGCATTAACAAAAATAATAATAATAATAATAATAATAATAATAATAATAATAATAAATGCTAATGTAGATCAATTCGTAACCGACCAGTGGCTAAGGAAATAGGACTTATTCTTGTTGCACAAAACCAGAGTTTGCTTGCACGCATCTACCAAACTAATATCTTGCGTAATAGTACGGCCCCACTATGTAGGTTCTGTGACCAATACATTGAAACTATTGATCACCTTATTTCAGAATGCTTAATACACACACCCAATGAATATAAATCATTACATGGTTATAATTACATTGAAAGATCACTACAGCTGTAAACTGGTATGAATATCATTCTGAATCTGTAGTTGAGGGAACAGATGTTACTATCCTATAATATCAACACAGATCGAACAATACAAGCAAATCACCCAGATATTATTATCAAAGATAGACAAAAAAAAAAAAAAAAGCTTGGACAATAATTGACATGTGTGTACCAAGAGACAAAATATCTCTGTGAAAGTTTTTGAAAAACTAATCAAATACAAAGACCTGGAAATGGAAACAAAAATGGTGTCACTAAAACTCTAGTTGGAACTTTGAGTCTGATGAAGAAAAGAACTCAACCACAAATTAACAAAATACTCTGTAAACCAGCTCTCCCTGAAATCCAAAAAAATAGTTCTAACAAGAACAACCCATATCCTGCGAAGAGCTTTGCCCATTTAAGTTTTTTGTTAATAGTTATCTTTTGATTACTTAAGTTGAAACAAAAAATAACCTTCACCTACCATCGGTCGTTGCCTATGAGCTGGCATGTGATTATAAAACAAATGCTGGTCAAAAATATTTAGATTAGGAAATAAAATTTAGTAATTGGAAAAAAAATCCAAACTTTACAATCTGCCATATTTTGCTTTGCCAGTCTCTAAAAAGAATGTGTTAAAGAATTACTTAATTAAAATCGAGCAGATAAAATGAGATTTAATGAAAATCCGGCCTTTATTTCCAGAGAAAGAGCGTTTAATCGTCTCATAAAATATAATTGCTGGTTAAATTGATGTCAAATATGAACAAAATTAACTTCTTTTTTGTTTATAAAATATCATTTTATGAAAGTAAATATTTGCAAAAATTAATTTCCTTTTAATTATCAATATAAACAAAAATCAATTCATTTTGGTCACTGCTAGAACCGTGACACATTTTAATGTGCTCTCAAGATTACATGTCACAATGATACATTGACGATGAGGTTTTTGGTCAGTAAATTTGAAACGGTGATCAGATTTCGTCTTGCCTAACAGATATTACCGTTTTTAGATTTCTGATAATTTCCTCACAAAATTCTTGCGTCTTATTTGATTTTTATGCTTATTAGCTGCATTACTTCTTAGTTTATTAAAGTTATTTGTTCTTTGACATAAAATAGACGGCATAGTATTTGTATGAAATACATTTAGTATCCCTTTGAGCATTTATTTCAAGAAGCCGGCGAAATGTAATTCTAAAGATATATTGGCAATGGTAGGGAAGTGGAAATTTAGTTTTAGTATAACTCTTTTTTATATAACCCAGTTATAATTCTTCAATATGTAATCATTGAAAACATTTAAACACATGTGAAATCAAATATCAACAAATATTATCACTATTTCATTTGGAATCTAAGTATCAAAATGTCAACACTGCAAATATCTATGCATATAGAGGCTGCTTTTAGTTATTTACTAACTTTAGCATCGTTCGGTAAAAGTTAGTAGATTGTAAGTGACTTCGTATAGTTGGACTATTAATTACTTTTAATCAAAGATTCTCTTGAATCTTTTTTAGACATTAGAAAGTTGGTTTTAATAGTTCTCGGGAGAATTAATTATCATACAACAGTAAATGTATGTATAATCACAGAGAATAAAATATACATGTATAAACACAAAGAATAAAATATGTATGTATAATCACAAAGAATAAAAAGGAAAAAAACTATGATGATAAAAAAAGCTATTTTCTATTTATAAGTTTAATGGTTCATATAACATCCCCGAATCTTCCTTTCATATTTATAACGAAACACATCAAGTAGTATATCTGTTCTAAGAGTCAATATCTTTTTATGGGTCATCAAAAAGAATCACAACTGGTTAATTTTTTTAAGCACAAAGGTAATTACATGAAATTAATGGAGTAGAAATGAACTTGGATAAATGATGAACTTTATTCTAACAGTTTCTAATGGAAACGCAACACGGAATCAAGAAAAATAATTACATTTTAGGATTAAAAGTAAATAATGGCAATAAAATAGGACGTAGTCTATCATTTTTTTTTTTTAATTCTTTAAATGTGTCAATATCTACTTAAATCGAAAAACACTTAAAAAGTATTTAATGGAAAACCATCGTAGGTTTTAAGACTTAATTATTTTTATGTGGACAAAATAAAACAAAAGCAAATTATTGTAAGTAGAAGAGAACAGATCTTGTGGAAGTCGGCCGATATTCGGGGCATCAAATGTGGATCTGATCCTAGAGCTGGCATCTGCCTTTATGCTTTCAGAATACTATAGAAGTATTATCACATTCTGATAATATAAAAACAATTTTATACAATATTTTAGATCGTCTAAATCAATTTTCCGTCTGACTATATTTTTTGTAAAGTCCTATATCTTATCCGAATTTTTACACTTATGATTGCGTGTTTTGTTTACTTATATCGAAATTTCACCATTTTATTACAATTCTATCAAAAATGAGGTCTGTTCCATTAACTAGTGTAAAGAGTATGTTTATTGGAATATGTTATTTCGAATTATCAAGCGAGGAGGTGTCAAAGCCTGACGCTGATGTTGAAACTTCAAATCTTCAGGTCAGCTTATTTTACCCCAAAATTGCGATTAAAATTAGGTAATAAGGTTAATGATGATTTTAGAATTCTACAATGTCTGTCGAGAGTCTTGATTAATTAAGCTTTAAATTGTTTGATAATGTTAACTCTTTTAGTATCAGTAGATGCTTCATTAGCAACATTAATTTCCCTTTTTTATCCTTTGTACATTTGGATGAATCTAACAAAAAAACATCTAATACATTTGAACTTTAAACAATAATCATATGATGCAGTTTGTTTCATGTTCTTTCCCTCTTTCTCTCTGTCTTTTTCTGTCTCTTCTGTGAGCAAGAGACCATCAGTAAAAGAAAGGAGAAAGAAATTAAGAAATATTGGCTGGTAGGTGCGTGGAAAAGAGAGCCAGCTGGGTGGAGGAAGAGAGTGTCAATACAGATTCTGTTATTTTTACCGTTAGGTGTCTGCAGCAGCAGCAGCAGCAGCAGTTAAAAAAACACAAACAAAAAACATGTATGCATGCTTTACGGAGCATCGGGTGAGATTGGTTGTGTGTTGATTTATTGAATGCGTATGTGTGGATTATTGCTGTGCGTCTGTTTGGTGGGTGGGGGTAGAGGAGGTACATTAAAATAAAGATGTTTTTCTATTATTATTATTATTATTATTATTAGCAGCCTCCTTCTCTTTTTTTTCCACAGCTGTCGCCCATAACCACCCGGCACCCCAATGGGACCATGGTGATATGACGTATTTTTGTATGGGTGTTTGCGGCAACACACACACACACACACACACACACACACACACACACACACACACACACACACACACACTCTCTCTCTCTCTCTCTCTCTCCCTATATGTATTTATTCCCCACCCCCTCTCTCTCTCTTTCTCTCTCAAGCACGCACACATATATTCGTTTCGTGTTTTGGTGTAATCTTTTTTTTGGAAATTTATCAACCGATTAAAAAAAATGAAAAACTTTCCAGATTTTGTTTTACATTATTTATTTTTAACGTCGTTTAAAATTCCTGTTCGTCTCAGCATAACGGCATGATTTCTTCAATTCTGTCAAGTTACCACCACATATGGCAGGGATCTCATTTCCTTCACACACACACACACACACGCACACATTTTCTATTTATATTGAACACTCAAATCTTTTGACTGGCCTCTGTCCCTGTAAATAATGAAACGACACTGAAGTGATTCATCGGAGGCACATGAAACTCATGGGATGGTCAGTTACCGCCTGTCGATCTAAACTAATGTTATCTAATAGAAAGCTGAGTGGTGAGTTTGGATTCAACTTGTCTGCAGAAGCTGCACTGTCTCGTTCTAGAGTGGTTACCAAAAAAGGTTAAAACTTAACCCACTCTACCATCTATGTGTTAATTGTTACATGCCGCACGTCTCCTTGGAAATAGTTGCCTTTTGGTCTTTCTGGAATCAACATTGACGCATTTTTCTTATTAATCTTATTATATTTATTTTTCGTTTAAAGTTTTCTTAGTTTTTCTCTCAGATTGGTTTAAGTTGAGGCTATTTTAAACTTTCATGTCTGCCAGTCTGTCTATCTATCTTATTGTGTATGTTTCTCCCTTAACCAAGAGTGAGTGGAGAAAAATGACTTTTGTGACTTTGCCCTGAAATCCTTTTTCCTTTGACATATTTTTGCCCTGACACCCATTTGCTCTGACATCCTTTTTGCTCTGACATCCTTTTTGCTCTGACATCCTTTTGGACGATAACAAGATTTAAATGAGATCAAGTATCCACTACCTAGATATGATTTATCGGTAGTACTTGAACACATGAAAATTGTTCCATGGTATAATTCTTCATTTTAAAAAAAAACTGTTTTTATCTTCGTGACATGACGGTGATAAGACCATGTAACATGGCACTAAAGTAATTGATTGATGTTAACAGTATCGAGCTCTGATTAAAAATCATTAACAATGGATGCTTTACCAGTAGTTTTGCATCGCAGTATTTTCAAAGCAGATTTTGAGCGGACTATACAATCTGTCCACTTTTTTTAGTTGGCACAAGAAATTCTTTTGCATTACAACATAAAATTATCATATGAATATTTTTGGCTTTGAGTCAAACGGGGCCAATCCTATGTAGATTTATGAAAATCATACATTCACAGATTGATTTTCTGACTAAATCATTTATTCCATTTTTATCATTAGGATAACATTGCTAAAATAAGCTTATCAATCGAACTCATTATGTTGACTAAATCGTTTTGTAGTCGAGGTTTATCAAATTAATTGCAATTGGTTGTATACAATTACAGGTAAACATATAAATAAATACAATATTTTATATTGAAAACTCAGGTAAAAGCCAACAATTCAAGTAGTGAGCGAAGGCGTGGAAACCCTCCGCAGTCTATAAAAAGTGAATCCTATATCTTTAAGTCCTTTACTGATTGCTTTTATGCACTGCTAAAATACAAGCAATAATATGAATCAAATTTGTATATGTGTCAGAGATCATTGTGTCAAGATTTTGTCATCGGATGGTCAAAGTGTCACCCAGCGCCTATCAACAAAAATATTTGAGGAGTATTTGTGTGTAGGCTTAGGGAGAAGAACAGATTAAAATCGAATAGAGTGAATCGAAAAATTGTCAGTCGGTAGCAAGACTTGGTCAGTTCTTGATAGAATAAAAACGCCACAAAATGAAAATAGTATTCTGCTGTTTTAGGGGAACGTTTCAAATAAAAGTTTTCCGTTTAGCGAAAGAAAGAAAATATTAATAGATACCAACAGTGATGGAAAAAATATTGGAATTTAAATAGAAAACATAAAAGAAAAACTCCATAAATAACAGATGAACTTAATAGAGAGAGTTACAAAGCAATAAAAAATGCTTTTGTATATGAGATAAATTTTGCAAGAAAAAATGAATAAATTGCATAAATCCTTTGAAATCTATATATTTTGTTATTTAATGGAGTCACGGAAAAGATAAAAGTTTTGTTTATAAATGAGTCGATGTTCCCCAAATCTCTCAGATTCTTTGAAACAGAAGCCAGTTTTATTGGCGCAGTAAAAAAAGAAAACGTAAAAAATATTTTGCCTTGTGTTTATATTTAAATGTTTCTGTGATGAGGAATTATTTTAAGGCAAATGGAATGTGAAAAAAAAAACTATTTGCGGTATCTGTTCAAGAAAAGATGCGCAGTTGGGAACATCTGGCGCAGAATATAAGCATGTAAATTCTCAGTCTTCAGATGTGAATGAAACACATGTTTCTCTGATGTCAAACAGACTTGACAGGTAAATGCAGATGTAGCTTCTTGTCGAGGCAGTGAGAGAACAAGGGTAGAAAAAACATCTGCTAATAGTGTCGGCCAAGTGAATCGGTTTAAAGCAGATTGAATGTTTGTATTCTTGAGAAAGTCACATAACAAGCACCGTCTCAAAGTTGTGTTAGAGTTTGGACCAATCAGAAATAGATAAACTGCGAGTAAAAAATCTCCATAAACGTTTAGAAAAATAGAAAAATAGCGCCACAAAATTCCTTAAAGTAAAAGAACACTGATCAAGGTTTTTATTTGATTGAGGCTGATCTAAAAAATATTGTCTTGATTTTCTGTTTGTATGTAACATTTATAACTGTTTCAACCAGGGTATCTCTAAAGGTTGGGGGAATACAGACGACAGTTAAGGAAATCGCAAATGAAAATATCGTAAACTGTATTTGAGGGCGTTTCAGACAGAAGTTAAAAGAGTTACATGGAGTAATTAGAGCTATTTTAGACGGTACTTAAGGGTATTGCATGTAGTAATTGGGGTATCGCACACCATATATGGAGATAGTAGTTGTATATAATTGCTGTGAGTATTGCAGAAAGTCGGTATTGATGTCGAATAGTAGTTAGGGCATAACAGAGAGTAGCAAGGCCGTTGCAGAATGGTAATTGTAAGTGTTGCAGACTGTATTTAGAAGTTGCAGTTGTTGCCTAGAAATATGGTTAATAGCAGTTAAAATAGTGCAGTCCGTATATGGAGGTATGTCAAACAGCAGTTAGGGTTCTGCAATCAGAATCTTGATGTGTTACAACCAGTAGTATTTAGGAAATAACATTTGGTATCTGGAGTTATGTTAGACGACGGGTTACTGCAGTCGGTATCGGAAGGTACTAACAATATGTTGCTATTGCTGTCGGTATCTAGAGTTAAGTCAAACGGCATGTTCGGGTATTGCTGTCGTTGTTTGGAACTATGACAAAAAGCACTTAGTGTATTGCAGTATCTGGAAGTATGACAAATGGTAGTGAAGTTGTTGCAGTCACTCTCTGGTGTCATGAAAAACAGCATTTCAGGTATTTCAGTCAGTATTTGATGGTATGGCAAACAGCAGTTAGGTTATTGAATTTGGTAATTGGAGGTATGGCAAACGGCATTTAGAGTACTAAAGTTGGTATGGCAAATGACATTTAGATGGTATCAGGGTTACGTCAAGTTCGGATATTGCTGTCTGAATGTGAAATTTTGGCAAACCGTACTTCGCGTTTTGCAATCGGTATCTTTATCTATAGCAAACCCCACTTAAGGTATATTGTAGTATTTGGAGCGTTATTGTAAACGACATTTACAGTACTGCTGTTTTGTGGTGGTGTGGCTAACGGTAGCCTCCTATTTGTAGCTAATGCAATGGCAGTTACTGTTTTGCAGTCGATGTTCGAAGGTATGACAAATAACAGTTAAGGTACTGCAGTCGGTATATGGAGCTATGACAGACGGTACTTAGAATACTGCAGTCGGCATTTGGAGGCATGTCATGCGGCATTTAGTGTTTGAAGGCACTATCTGGAGGTACGGCAAATGTTAGTCGTTTTTAAAATTTGAATAACTTGTTCAACAAAAAATATTAATTATTTACATTATTTATATTCGGATTATTTTCTTCATCTTTGTTGAAGTTATTGCAACGTTTCGCTGTTTCCACACCCCCGGGCCTTCCTCACGTGAATATCGGTCCTGATAACTTACGTGGAATTTTAAACTGAACCTTTTATTTAACCTACAGGCGTAGATTGTTCTCGTTCCACCGAACATGTAAAGTTTTTATTTTTATTTCAATAGTACTAGTACTGATGAGAACGTGAAACCATAGCCAAGCCTTCCTCCTGTTGGTATATGTCAGACTTCTTTACACAGAACGTTAAAATTTCCAGCAGATTATCTGTGTACTGAAATATTTTCCATAGCAAGCGAAGAGATATTAATTTTATGTTTGCCTTAACACCCACCTCCTGCGAAAATCTGTGATTGAATATCGTCTACCGAAGAAGTGTCACAGATACAACAATCTGATGGTATGAAAAACATTTCAGTGACACAAAATTAGTGGAATGGCTCTGAATCTATCCAAATATTAATCCAGTAAAATAACTTTCCCATTAATAAAAGCGATGTATATGAGAATAGAAAACTATATTGAAGCCAAGATGTATCTAGGAAATGTAAAAGTTGCTACACGTTAAAATACAAACAGTAGAAAAGTTAATAAAATGAATGAAAGTCTCATGAATATTAACGAATACCAAAGAACCGATATTAGAATGTAAAATCACAAAATAATCACAAAATAATCACAAAATAATTTATACAGGTGAATGTATTATTTCTGTTAATCAAGTAAATGCTTTTCTTGTCTATAACTTACAGATGTATTCATAAATTAAAAATTATGTTACACTTTGCATAATAATACCTGATACCAACAAAGTAGTTATTATCAGTATTTAAAAAGAAATAGATACCAGCCGAAACTCAAACAATATGTATTCCTCTTCAAGAGAGATGCAAGTTCGAACCTCGCCGGATGGCACATTTGTTTATTAAGACTCTCAAATGTGCAGGCCGGTAGACGTAATTTACACTGTTTGAATAAACAGGGCATCTGCTCAAATAGTTGTGTGAAATAAGTATAAAGTTTTAAGTAATGAAAAATAAGGCCGGATTGGAATTAAAATCCATTAATTTAGAATTTACTTTGTTTATGTTTCGGATACGCAAATAAAGTTAGTAGGTAAGAGTCGATCTGAAAGAGAACGTGTTCATTCTTTAAAAGGGTAAATGGAACTGGTAGGGTTGTCAAGCTCTTTGAAGCTCTACTAGGCAGATTCAGGTTCGAATCAAGCTAGCGGGCACATTTTCTTTACGACTCTAGAATGTGCAGGCCGGTAGACGTAATTTGCACTTTTTAAAAAACAAGTCGTCTACTTAAACACATATACTAAATATAACATTTAAAGTAATAATATTATATATATATATATATATATATATATATATATATATATATATATATGTGTGTGTGTGTGTGTGTGTGTGTGTGTGTGTGTGTGAGAGAGAGAGAGAGAGAGATGGAGAGAGAGAGAGAGAGAGAGAGAGAGAGAGAGTAAGGTGATAAAAAAAATCAAAGATGACCAGACATAAAGAAAAGAGTAACTAAGGAAGAAAAAAAGCATGAAAAACTGTCAGAAACACAGTATGTAAGCGAAAGGAAATGATAGATGTAAACAATGAGTGAATATAGAATGAGAGAGAAAAGGAAAAAGTTATTCCTGATTGAATCACTTTCTCTACCTCTCTCTCTCTCACACACACACACACACGCACACATGCATACCTAATCTCGATACTGGGTAAAGGAGAAAAGGAATCCAAAGCATTCTATTGCTCTTACACCCACTGGGCCGAATGTGTGCCAGATGTATTTATAACAGACCAAGATAACATTGATTCAGCACAAGTTTTTCTCTCTAACATTTCTTGGCTTTCCTGCATTCAGTGAAATGCCGCATGGAAATGAAAAAAAAACATTTTAAAAAATCTGGAAATTTTTTTTTCAATTGACGAAAATAAATAAATAAATGGATAAATGAAAAAATGCCCAAATTGCTGGTTTTCAAAATAGCAAAGTCAGACTTATAATTGTCGCCTATTCTAGACTAGCAATATAGTGTCGTTGGTCACTACTTTTGCAATGAATGGCATCATAACTGCGAACTCCACTAGAACCATCTTGTGAAAGACTAAACTAGGAACAGTAAACATTTACAAGAATCTCAGAGAACAGACGGAGGCAAAGAAAGAGACGAACGATGGGGCATAAAATCATGACCCTTTTCCATGAAAACCTTGTTCAAATGAATGAATGGATGGATGGATGCGCTGGTATATATATATATATATATATATATATATATATCAGTCATTTTACACTTGGTGAACATACGTCATATTCACCGACCCTATTTACTAATCATTTCATATGCTGCCTCAATCTAAAAATGATTCCACTCATAAACATTCTCGGAGAAAAAAAAAAAAAAAAAAAAAAACAGAATCAGAAAAAAATTTAAATAAAACATCTTTTCTTTTCTTACTTATAATGAACTAATCTGTTGTAATTTAAATCATAGTCGCTTGCCCATTTAGTCGTGATTGTCTTGTCATCTTTTCACTCATCACCTATCTAGTTCTCATCCGACGAGTTGATAAAATCCTACGAATATTCAGATAATGACCTCTCACATCATATTCTAGTAATTAATATCTGTCATTCAAAGTTAATTTTGAGTTTTTACTTATATTTTGTTTCAATTCTATACATTCTTTCTCCCCAATATCTATCGGAACAGTGAATGGTTATCTTTATTCATATTTAAATATTGCTCTATTAGGCAATAAATTCTCTGACTTCGGTGACATATTGTATCAAAATACAACCTCACTTAGATATGCTCTCTTTTCAGACATGCCATTTATCGTTCGGTGATGTTTCTCCTTAATTCCATTACAGTTTGGTCTATATGCTAGATGTTACAGCTATCGTTCCTTCTTTTCAACGATTCTGTAAAAAAGCCGATGTTATCCATTAGCACATCATCTGTGCCCCTTTCAAAAATATCATGGTACGCGCCCCATTAATTGCAGTATTCGCACTAATATGTCTCCCTATGTCTATTCTTCCGTGTCCAAAATTAATCATAGAAACCTTTGTCGAAAACATGTCACAGTAATAGCCAATCTTTTCCAGTTTCATGCAGATTTGGGGTACTTTCACTGACACCTCTCATAACTTCTGATTATCCACCAAACAATTTCCTTAGTTACAACAAGGTTAACTTTTCTGGCCAAGCATAGATTTCTATGCACCTCAACTGATTTAAATTATTATCCCTTTAGATCTATAACTTCCGAACAGAACACTCTAGCCACTCTATCTGGTTTTTCTCAATCTGGAGAAACTATTCACCTTATTCTTCTCTGAAGGTACTAACATTACACACACCTTTGAATTAAATGCCGTAATTAGCCCCCTTCGCTTCCCAGATATCGCTTAGTAAACACTTCCGTCCTCTTCTCAAAGGTAAACACTAATGTCACACATCTAAGTGCAATAGCTGGATCAGTTCGGATAGCAATATCACGCAATCCCCACCTTAAAGCTAGACTGATGTCTTTCAATACGACATCCAATTTAGCTACATTAATATGATTTCGAT
Organism: Acanthosepion lycidas; assembly: GCA_963932145.1. NCBI lineage: Eukaryota > Metazoa > Mollusca > Cephalopoda > Sepiida > Sepiidae > Acanthosepion > Acanthosepion lycidas. The sequence continues at coordinate 802,002 of OZ010582.1, forward strand.
CGAATTTTTTATCAGCCAGGGCATTACCTCCATCTTAACACTATGTTTAAATCAAAGCTCTTCACAACATAAATAACATCATTTCTTTTAGTCACATTCATCTCAATAGACTATCCATTCGCATTCCTTCAATAATATTTGTATTTATTCACAGCAACTGTCCTTTAACTTCTCAGTTTTCCTGTTCACATAGTTATATGTCGTTCGGTGGCACGTGTAAATAGTGTAGTGGTTAACAAACCTTCTGCATAAACACATAGTATTTTGACACAATGTATTTGGAAAACCAATTCGCTCATCATCTTCCTTTAGTCTGATTCCTAAAGTTGCTCGTTTTTGCAACAGTTCCAATTGATATGCATCCAAACTAAATTTTTATTACTTCAGCTGTTGCCATTACTCATCCACCTATCATCTATGTAGGAGTTAGTGACCCTATTAACTCTATCTACTTTTTCCAATATCGTCTTGAGAACAGACGGCATTATTTTTATTGCAGAAATCAGTACAAATTCCAACCGAGTTAAACAGTTCTTTCCGCCCTTGTACTACACCATCTGGTATTTCTACAGGTTCTCAGCAGATGTCGGGTGGGAGTGCTGATTTCAAATCAACAATTGTTGATGTCCCCGTTATTTGTCGCTATTCTTTTCGCAGTGACGTCTCTCCACAAGAGAGACGCTATTCAGATCTTAAACGTCCAACACTGACTGGACATTATTTTTTCGTTGACTGTATTACTGCTAACAGCTGCAGGACTTTTCATTTTCTCTCCCCAGAGTATGGGAATATATTCTTTAATTCAACTTGTTCTCAGATTCGATTCATAACATCAGTCCATCACACGGAAATGTTAACTCTCAATCATACAAGAAATATCTTCCATTATAAGGATTACTTCAATAATTTTACGGTTCATAATCTTTGTTTAAACGATACATCGCGTTCTACCGAATATTATACGTTTTTCATTAAAAAAATAAACCCTGCTAACCCTAACCGTAACACCTCAGCTTAGCGGCCAATACCTTACTCATTACTATGTCGGTATCAATTTTGTCGATCTCATTTACCTGTATTTTCAATCCCACTCACCATTAATTCCCTAATACTATTGACTCTACACGCAGCCTCGCTTCCATCGAGCGGATTTATGCTGCTTCTTCTCACGCTTCAAAGTGATCAAGGTAGGTGTCCAACCCTTCAGCTAGGGTTTTCGTACTCCTTTACCATACAAGGACTGGAAATAGATGATCAAGCGTGTTAATTATCCGAAGGCGTAGCTACCGATGTAGTAGCCCCACTTCCTTCCATAGTTCCATCTTCAACTTCGTAGCTCTATTACCTGCACGGTTGTATCAGTAGCTCTTTGCAGTGGTTAACAATATACTGCTCCAATCCCTTGAAAGTTTACGCTTTTCATTTTATCGATTCCTTGTTATTGAAGAGTTGTCTTACTATGCTAAATTTAATTGTAGCTACTACTGCAAATAATTGAATTTGTTCAATGTTAACACATAGTATTAGCCTCCTAATCTACGGCATAGTTTTAGCATTGGATGACTGATTCATCCCAACTGAAATGCTGTAAGGGAAACTAGTCTCAAGTGCATTATCCATTCTTTAAAACTCATCTCCTAGACCAGGAGGATTACAGATGGACATGGAAAAAATATAGAAAACTGATTTTTTTATGGATGCTACTCTATGATCTACTGATTCAAAGAGGCGACACATATAACTTTTTAATCATTTAGCTCACAAACCTGTGTAATACATCTTTTCCAACTAATTCGATCCAATTGTGACCTTATTTAGAGATATAAGGACAACCTGACCTAAAAATCTAAGTTAAAATTCAAAAATTATTTCCTAATTTTTGCGACTACCGACTATCTGAGCAGCATAAAGCATGATTAAGCCAGGATGTTTCATTAGATGCTTTTGAATCACACATCCTTACTTGAGAGTCTTCTTATAAAGCATGTGACTACTCAGGTGTCCCAGATAGTCAAAGATCTACAAGAGGAACTATCTCTGTTCATTTGATCCGGGACGCTCTTGATCCAGTACCTGAAGATGGTCAAACATTTATTACTCTTTATTCGGGCTGAACGTACAGGGTATTGGGGACTTCACTTACTGTGTCTTTGAAGAATGAACCCAATTTTTCATGCTGGAAAGCATACAGCCTATGCAAAGTGCTCAAGACTCTACCGAGATTAAATGAAGTGACTATCGTAGGTTATAAGTGAAGTCCAGTTTGCTAAGTATAATTCAGGAGGATATTGTACAATTAGGTGATCCCATAGATTCTGGTCTTGTATTTTCACAGACCAAACAATTGAATAAACACTAATGAGAATGCTCAATGCCACAGGAGGCTTAGCTCAAGGTTTGGGTTAGGGTTAGGGTTAATAAGTTTAATAACTCCAAGTACCCAGTTAAAAATGGTCTGCATTCTGCCGCACACTACCTCTGTGTGTGCCTCGCTCGAAAGTTTTTGTGGTACATGTGGATTCCGTGAATGAAATCCTGCACAAATAAATAAACAACGCCAGTAATTGAGATAGAAAACGTAAGAATACAGAGTTGAAGTGAAGATAAGTAGTCCAGGAATGCGGGTTAGTAGAAAGTATATGTACAAGTCTCTGTAAGTAAAGCCGTAATCATCTCCCTCTCTGGACTCTTGTATAACTTTCTGAGAACACCCTATGTCTGTCACCGTATCTCTCAACCTGTCTCAACGTATCTCCACGTATCTCAACGTATCTCAACAGCAGGTATTCTCTTTGTCAGAATAAGTATATAAGTGCCCCACAACACCACCCTCCTTAGCTTCTTTTTTGGAGGGAGTTAATATTTTTTTTTGCTTATGGTCTATTATTAGTGGTTCCGTGGATTTTCTTTTTCGGCTTGTTCTTCTGATCTCCGTGGCTACTTGTGGTTTTTGAATTTCGAAGGCTTCGAAAATCGCCTCCATCGCGTCTTCATTTTCGGAAGGTGACGTGTTTGGTTTCTCTACCCGTCTTTTCTGTATCTGATTTATGTGTCTCCTGTGAGTGAATTTTTCACATTGGATCGTGTATAGAAGATTCCCCAGTTTGTTTATTATCGTACCTTGTTCCCAGTATGCCATATTATTCTTGAACATTCTGAAATAGACCCGTTCGCCTGGTTTGAAGGATCTTTTAGACATTATCGGTGTATACCGGTTTTTATTTTTGCTGGGTAATAGTTTATCAAAAACAGACCGTATTTTGCAGGCAAACATCACTTCAGCTGGCGAAATGGTGTGTTTCCGTTCGGGGTGATTCTGTAGACTTGTAGGAACTTTTGTATGGCTCTTTCTGTTACTACGTCCTCTGCTTTTTTCAAGGCTCTCTTAAGCGTGTCCACAAACCTTTCGACTTGGCCGTTAGATCGTGGATGGTATGGTGATATTTTAATATGTTTGACTTGATAACTCTGTGCGAGTTATCAAGTCAAACATATTAAAATATTGAAATCTTGAAAGTCGCTCGAGGTGAATTGGGTACCATTATCCGTTACCAGGCAATCTACAACGCCGAATATTGCGAATAACTCGTGTAGACAGTTAATAGTTTTTTCCGTCGTAGGGCTTTTGTATCTGAAAACTTCTGGCCACTTGCTAAAGCTATCTACCGTTAACAAGTTGTAGTATCCATCTATGGGTCCTGCATAGTCTGCATGGATTCTAGACCAAGGTCTGTCCACCTTAGGCCATGGTTTTTGTATAATAGGTAGTGCCTTTGCTACCGCAGCACAGCCTCTACATTTTTCTACCATTTGAGTAATGTCGTTATCCATATTAGGCCAATACAAGAAACTTCTCATTAACGCTTTCATACGATCTTTTCCTGGGTGTCCTAGATGAAAGTTCTTCAGAATCCGTCTTTGTAAAGATTTGGGTATGACCACTCTTTCATTATAAAGTAATACGTGATTACAAATTGAAATACACTCCGCTAGATTTCTTCTTTTTCTTCTATTTTTCTCTTTGTACTTTGTATGAATTCATCCATTTCAGATTCTCTTCTGATTTCTAACAAGGTCACTGTTAATTCCCTTACTGTATTGTTTAGAACTTTACTAATTTCGTCTTCGGCTCGCAAAGCCGCTATTACCGAGTCTTCCAGAGGTTCGCATTTCGCAGGTACCAATCTAGATAATCCATCCGCATGACCAATTTTCTTCGACAGTAGGAACTCTAGTTTGAAATTATAATTCAATAATATAGTTCCTCATCTCAGAAGTCTGTTGGCTGTGTAAATTGGTAGTCCTTTTTTTCGATCCGAATATAGTGAGAAGAGGTTTATGGCCAGTTTGAAGAGTAAACTCTCTTCCATATATATATTTGTGGAAGCGAGTTATGGCGAATATTATGCCTAACGCTTCTTTCTCAATTTGCGAATAATTCCTCTCTGCTGGTAACAACGATCTAGATGCATGAGCTTCCAGCAACGAAGAGACACTTGGTCATCAAACCCGGACTATCTCCAACCTTGGACCTAATGATTCAATGCCAAATCAACAAATAAAAAGAAGGTGAACGAAATGGTCTCGCGAAGAGTATCAACAAGTCATGACATGCTTTTTCACTGCGCTCGAAAATACGCAAAAGAACACTACGTATGAATATGAAGAACTATGGAAGGAAGTGAAATAAAACCTCATCTCAACCCCAAAATGCATGCCATTATCCGCAGGGAGATCGTATGAAACAAAAGACTCACAAATGCAAAAACAGATAAGATAAAACTAGATATAGAATACAATAACTCATCACTTAAACAATAATGAAATGTGTGTAGAAATAAATAATGACAAAGGATGAGGTATAAACTAAAATAGATGAAATGCGAAATTATAATCTCCCAGGAAATAAACATAAAAATCTATCTGTGACATAACCTGCAGTTATCCAGACGATGTCACTGAAGATGAGTCAAACTGCATTAGAGTAGAAATCATCGAAGCGAAAAACCGCATCATCCAAGTACTCAACAGAGTAACTCTCACACAAACGTCAGAAAGAGACTATCTCCCCAAAATTCATATGACAAAGTCCAATAAGCACATTATGCAAATATACAGCGCTGCACTGGAAAAACAGTTAACGGACAGACCGCTAGAAGTTAACAATATCATATACGCAACAGCTTTAGCAGCTACTAGGAAGCGTGGCGTCAAAACAATGAGAATCAAACAATAGACAAATAGATCTAGCGCGAAAGAAAAAACTGATGCGAGAAGTAAAGGAAATCAGATATGAGATTTCGATACTGGATGAGCTCACTAGAAATCCAAATATCTCAACACGCAAATGCAGGAAGATCAACCGGAGATATAAAACTAAATCAGTAAATAAAATTCCATCAATCAAGGAAATGCTAAAACAGAAACTGCAATCAAAGGTACAGAGAACAAGACAATACGAAATCGTTGTAGGTTCTATCGTCAAAATAAAATATTCCAAACGGGCCTTAAGGAATATTATAGGGAAATTGGAAACGCAGTTATCTAAAAGCCATAACCTATTGAAAAAGTGCAGAAATTTTGTGAGAATATTTGGAGTAGCTCAAAGGAATATAACCCCAATGCAGAATGGATCCAACGTGAAGAAGAACGAATGTTAGATAAACATCTACAAGAGTGAGAAAATATAACAACAAATAATGTTAGGCAAGCTATAACGAAATCCCCAAAATGGAAATCCCCATGAACTTCCCAAATTTTGGCTCTATCCTCTGTCATCAATCCATAAAACTCTTGCACAAACTTTATCAGTTGTAATTAATGACCTCAATGAAATTTCAGAATGGATCACTGAAGGTATTTCATATCTCCTACCAAAAACGGGTTAAACAGATGATCCAAAATATTATAGGCCAATAATATGTCTGTCCACCACGTATAAATTGATCACGCCTGTCCTGAGTAAACGTACTTATTCTTTTCTAAAAAAACAACAACATTGGATGAACAATGGATGAGGAACGGAAAAGATACCTGAGAGGTTACTATCATTGCAAAGGTCAACTACTGATAAACAAATTGATCCTGGAAAAATTGCTGAAGACGAGGTAGAAATCTTAGCACAGCATGGATAGGTTATCGTAAAACGCTCGATAGTGTGCCACACTCTTAGATACTTAAGATTTTGGAAATGTACAAAGTCTCCTCCGTGATAATAAATTTCTTTAAACTATGTGGAAAACTACATTATACCTAAATTCCACAAAAGACACTGCCATCTCCAACCGACTGAATATCCAACGAGAAAACTTTTAAGTAGACTCCCTGTCGCCCCTTTTGTTTTATCGATCCTTCAGACACCCCTTAAGTATGAACTAAACAAAGACGACAATGAGTTGAAGGGTCTCCTCAATACTGTAAAATGTTTCAGTGACGACATAGGTATGGATTTCGTATTAGATAAATGAGTAACATTCAAGAAAGGGAGAATTACAGAAACACACTCAATAGATTTAGATTTTGGCGCAAAGATTAAGGAACTGTAACAAGAAGAAACCTATAGGTACCTAGAAACTAGCGGAGATGGAATACAGCATAACCAAATAAAGGAGAAAGTAAGAAAAGAGTACTACGGGTGTGTGCGTCTGATACTGAATACCGAGTTGAACTAAGGAAACAGAATATCAGCCATAAAACCTTGGCTATCCCTGTGTTTCAATACAGTTTTAACATTCTTAACTGGACCATAGCTGACATTAAGCGAATGAATGCCAAAACGAGAAAGCTTCTCACCTGCCACTTCATGCAAAAAAGGCTGATGTTGATCGCCTGTATGTGCCCAAATCCGAAGGAAGCAGAAGATTATTTCAACTAGAACAGTCCTACAAAACTACAACAATTGGCCTTCAATAATAACTAGATTCTACTACTGTGTCAAAGAACATGAAAGCAGTAAGCAACCTTATTCAGTAATAAAGGAAGCCAAGTTCAAAATGGAGTTCCAAGTAGGTGAAGAAATATAAGAAAATTATAATACACCGACTGAACCTGCAAGTCACTTAAAAAACCCAAAGGCAAATGCAATCGACCAGATACAGAAACGATGGCAATATAAACCGCTTCACAGTCAATACTCTGCCGGTACCAAACAAGCTGATGTAGGCAAACCCAGTACCCAGCAGTGGCTACCTAGTGCATGGTTAAAAGCTGAAACTAAAGCTTTTATTCTTGCTGCACATGACCAAGCACACATACTGAAAAATTGTGTTAGTCCAAAATGCAGATTCATTGATAAACAATTGACCATCTTATGTCAGATTGCGCGGTATATTCCACTGAATATAAAACACGGTACGACATAGTGGGTCAATATCTGCACTTGAAAATCTGCAACGCTTACGGAAAGAAACTGAAAGAAATTAGTATGTACACTACCCAGAACCGGTTACAGAGATATGACCTGTAACAATTTTATGGGACTTTACAATACACACAGTCAGAACAATCAAAGCTAATCACCCTGACATTGGGATTAGAGACTGTAAAGACAAAATATGCCCACTTATTGAGATGACAGTCACTGCATACTGCAATGTATCTTTGAAGATCTTCAGAAAACAATCAAATACAAGGACCTTGAAATCAAAATCTAAAAAATGTGGCGCATGAGGACATTAACAATTCCAGTTGTAGTTGGAGTCCTCCGATTGATTGGAAAATATTCCAATAGACTCATTGAAGGGATGCCTGGTAGCCCATGCCTTAAAGAAATACAGAAATTGTATTCACAAGTACAACCCAGACCTTACGAACGTCTTCATCTATGCAAAATATATGCAATTTTTTTTTAAAACTGCTCAGTGGAAAATGTCATGATGGCATTTCTGACCTTAGGGGCCCGGAAAGAAATGAGTAGAGACCAGAAACCAACTGAAATAAAACAATAATAACACACACACACACACGCGCACACGCACACACACACACACACACACACACACAAAAGAACCAATACAAGAATATATATTTTAATTATATTTCAGATCATTTTGTTTGTTTCTAGTGCACATTTAAATATATATTGTTGAATGCATGAGCATTTTTGGCTATCGTTATCCATTATCAAAAACCTTTATTTTTTGTGTTATGTCGTTGGTTTGTCTTTAAGTATCATGGGCTCTTCGCCTGTTTTCCTAAGTTAGTGACTATTTGAACAAGTTATCTAAGTCTCCAGTGTCTTGCCAGATATTTCAGACATCTCTCTTGGAGTTTCTAAATTAGAAAATAAGAGGATTTCATAATAATCCTTAATCGAGGCAGTGATTTCCCCGCCTTAAATTCCTTAAACATTTATTTAGCACATTGTATAAGTATGTAATATTCGATCGCTCATAATTTATTATTTTTATTCCTGATTATTGGCCAGCAGATAAGGAAACTGATCTGTTTGCGAATAGATAGAAACTAGATGTTATTTTTCTCTGTGTGTGTATATATATATATATATATATATATATATATATATATATATATATATATATATATGTATATATATATATATATATATATATATATATATATATATATATATGTATATATATATATATATATATATATGTATATATATATATATATATATATATATATATATATATATATATATATATATAAAATTTAGTCTTATTTTTTTCTTTACTCCTTCCACCCCTGTTATTTTCCTTTCTTCGCATATATTTCTATCATTTCGCTATCTTCTTACTTTTCCATCTCATTCTATTTCACTCGCTTTCTTTCTCGCCATACCTTGTTGACTCACTTTCATTTTTGCACTTTTGTCTCTGACTCTTTGTCCCAATTCCCTATCCAATATTTAGCCACATTGAACAGGCACCAAACTTAGCACGGTGTAAATACTCAGCATTCAGAAACAGGCTCTTTCCGTTTTAACTTCTGTCTTCCTTCGTATTTTTTTGCCGTTTTTTTTTTTTTACTGATGCTCTTCTCGCGTTGCTGCAAACAGTTTCGTAAACATGGCCTAGCGTTGTTGATCTCGTATGTCTCAGACCTATTTCGTTTCCCGGCATGCTTCAGCAACAGCTGTTATAACTTCCTATGCGCAAATAGCTACCTTACATCTATTAATACTTACATCAAACAGCTACATACAAAAACTCGGCGTTGATACAAAATGTAAGTAAATACATTTGTGTATGGAAATATATGTACGTGTGTATATGTATGCATGTGTGTATGTGTACGCACGCGAGTTTGAGACGTCTCTGTATATAATGGCGTGGTGCATAGCTCATTTGGCGAAAGTGTCAGTTTTTAAAAGGGGCCATATCGAGAGAATTAGCTAATATTTGAAAAACGGTAAAATTGGTAGACGGCATTTCATAGGCTTGGTGGCTGAAACGAGAGCGACTTTTTTCTGTAAGAATTTCCAATGAAATGTTAGCATTTTAAATATCAGTTTTAATGTCAGTCTTATTTTGACACAGTCAGTATACTAAATTAATTGCGTTTCTCACTGTGGTTAATTGCGTTTCTCAATGTAGTCCAGGGAATAAAAGAAAAGACTACAATGTGTCAACATGAAGAAATTTATTTTTTTACGAAGTCGCCTAAGTTATACACACATGCACACATACACACACACATATATTATTAATTTTGAATAGTCGATCAGTAAACTTAATCGCCACATAATATATAAGACAATATATATATATATATATATATATATATATATATATATATATATATATATATATATATACTTAAAAAACTGATGAAAATAAATGCGTAACTGAAGCAAATTAGAAATTTACACAACGCATTGAAAGGTTTTAAGATTAACGTAAAAATAAAATTGCACAACATTATAATTGTAGATAAGTTTAAATCACAAAGATGAATTGCCTCTGCATTATGAAGGGACATAAAATTCAAATTTCAAATAGTTGCTGTATAATATAGGAATATAAGATTGAAACTAAAAGTTAAAACAAAACCATGGCGCTATAAAAGGAGGTAAGTCTCAATATTCAATTATAATTGCATTAGAAATGTTTGTAAGATTGAAGTCCAAAATAAGCACTAAATTATGCAACGGTTTAAGATTTAATCTCAAGGATAAAATTTTCGGGGTGTGATAAGGAATATAAGATTAATGCTCTAAAAATGTAATTGCATCATGGAGGGTTTAAATCAAATTTACATTATGTATGGGCGTAAGATTAAATCTTAAATTCAAAATTTTCACTGGATTATGAACGGACATATGATTAATCTGAAATTTAAAGATGTCACTGAGTTATGAACGGATGTAAGATTAAAGCTAAAATTAAGTATAACTGCTTTATGAAATCATACACGCTTAAAAATTATAGTTAAATATATCAATGATTTATGAAAGATTACATCTCAAATGAACAATTTGTACTGCATTATTCAATCTCAAATTAGTCACTAACATATACGACATTATAGGAAACTGTTGACAGGCATTCCTCTAAGCAGGACATTTTTCAAAATCGAAAAATATTGATTTTTATTTAGAAGGAGGGTCCTTTTCATAATATAAATACAGTGTCAAATCGTTCCCAAATTTTTTTAAGTGTTATTTTACTTTTTTATTAATAAATGTCCGATTTGAAACTGGGTCTCCTTCATTGATAACTACCTTCTACTGATTCTGTCCTTTCTAATTATCTTTCATATTTTTCCAATTTTTAAATACATTTTAAATAAACATTTATGTATTTTGCTTTTTGTGTTTGGATTTATCGCGGAGGCACTTGCACAACCAGAAGACAAAACGTAATTAACAATCATTTCCCTAACTACATAAATGATAAACAATTTAAACTAACCATACCAAAATAAGTTCGAATAACAATAATGTAAATAAGTAAAACAATATAAAAGACACCATTAAAATATTCAACAGGAAATAACTACAGAAAAACAAGATAGAATCACAATTTTTAAGAAAGCTAATACGCAAATACATATGTACCTGATTGATAAAACAAATAGAACAAATCATTTAATAAAAAATCATTTAATAAAAACTAAAAACCTTCAACATGATTGTCAAAAAAAAACAAAAAAACTTCAGCAAATCATTGAATTTGCTTTCTCACTTGAGAACGTCTTTCTAATAATAATAATAAAACTTCAAACAAAACATTCAGTGGTTGCACCATTGCTATATTATCTGGTCAATTAATTTGCTCTTTTTTCGATAAAAGGTTCCTTAACTCGAATCTTACTAGCCAACACAGCAAAAGAACAGAACAATAAATCCAACAAATACTTATCGTTAATAAAAAATAATACTATATCATATTAACTATAAAAACAAATGATGCTATTTTAATGGTTAGTATGTGGAATATTAATCGTAAAAAATAATAACATATTAAATATATAAATGTACTTCAAACTAAAATGAGGACAAAAGTCATAACGTCACCCGGGAAGACCTGATACTTGAGTAGAACGACACATCAGCCACTGAGATATAAAATCGCCATAATCGAAAACCACCAATGAAATAAAATATACACCTACAGACACTACCGGCAAAAATATTTGATAATGATTTATGGAAGGCATTGGGCAATTTAGGTTCAATCCCTGCTCGGAAATCAGGGAAATAGGTCCAGTCGAAAATAAATAAATTGAAATAATCTTCAACAAAGAATCTGGCATTTTATTTGCAGTTATATATATGTGTGTGTGTGTGTGTTTGTGTGTAAAGGAGTATACTAGCATTCATAAATATATATTTGCATGAAATAGACTTGCTATTTCCCTGAACATCTGCCAGACGTCTTCCAAAATCTTTCTGATTATCTTGGAAATACGTAACACAACGGTGATGTCGTCTTGGTGCAGCATCAGAAACTCAGGAATTAACATTATCATCATAGCCTAAGCCCACCTCTATTAAGTCTTCTTCCTGTTACTACTAATCTTTTTACTTTTTTACCCATTTCAGTCTTTCAACCGATTTGATATTTTCAGGACTTTCAGTTTAGAGAATTTACATCATGAAGTTTCCACTTTTACTTCTTCGTTAATGATTTTCCTTATTTTACATTCATTGTTTCTATCGGATTGCTTTCATTATGGCTGCCATTCAAGCATTCCTTTCTATCTTCTTTTTGGAGCAGAGTTCGTTTTTATTTATTTTTATTTTTACATATTTCAGTCATATCTTTCGCTTTATAGCATTCTTCTTTTCTTCTCTTAAATACATCTATTTACCAAATAGACTTCTTTACTTCAACTTCACTGAATGTTTCGTCGTATAAGACGCTATTTACATCTAGTACTATTGAGATGGAATTCAAACAGTTACTGAACATGACACGATAACCCATTTTTGAAACGAAAAAACACGAAACTTTCCTTTCTTTTTCTTTTTTCTTCTTTTCTTCACTTTTTCCTTTTCTTATTTGCCATTCTTTTTCTTAATCTTTCTTTATCTCAGTTTTTCTTTTTTTCTTTGAATTTCATTCCTTTTCTACTTTTTGAAGATTTATTTTTCCTTTCTCATTACTTTCATTTGTCTTTACTTTTCTTTCTTTTTTTCATCTACACATTTTCTATTTCTTTTCATTTCTTTCTTTTTCCATTCCTTCCTTCAAGTTTCTTTACCTTTTCACTTTTCATTTTCTTTGCTTTTTCTTCTTTGCCTTACATTCATTTACTTCCTGGATAAAATACACATGACCTAGTGGCTTACAATGTTGGTTAAGGCATTTCTAACTCTCTGGTAGTTGTGATTTCAATACCTACAAGATAAAGTACAGAAAAGTTATATACACTTTTTTCCAGAAGTATCATAAAATTCCTACAAAAGGCAATAGATGGGGGATATATTCCAACTTCCATACTTAGTGGATTGAATAAAGGGTTATCTTCATAATTCCGAGAAAATTATAGAATACGTCATACACCTGAAGAAGGTCAGAGGATACAACACACACACTTACAGATATACTCTTACGTATATTATCATTTGCATCACACAGAGACTAACTAAAATTATTATACACTTACAAAGCAATATTTACGGTTTTCCACTTAGGCTGACAATCTGTTAATTTCTTTGAATTTCTGATCTATACGCAGGTAAAACAATTATACCTTATGATTAGAATCTATTTTCCCAGACTTTCCCAATTCCTTATGATTTGTTATCTTCAAAACTTATATCTTTTTCGTTCGGTAGAACATTCAGAAAAGAAAAAGAAGTCTCCTTCATCTGTTTTTTTTCTTTTAAATCCACTGACCAAAAAGACTGCAACACCTGGGTTCAGTATGGGCATACTGAGGTTAATAGATATTCTGATAGTGTCTTAGTTTTAGACAGTGACGCTTTTTGTGATATAATTTAGTGTGGTACAAAGTTCAGTGCAACCTTGTATTGTGCATGGAGATACGCATGTTCTATTTTTTTTTTTAAATTAGAGTCGTTTGAACGCTGTCGCATTTTGGATCATCGTGAGGCTGAATGGTCATTTCACAGAACTGCTGCGCATTTTGGATGTTAGTAACAATAGTCAATTGAATATTTATACACACGTGTATCAGGTTCTGGCCGACAACATATAATAATAATAATAATAATAATAATAATAATAATAATAATAATAATATCGATCCCTTCAAAAGGCAGCAGTCGTAGGTCGCATGGCATCAACAACAAAAATCAGATCACATATATTACTTAAGACGTATCGATAGAGGCCGTTAGGAATGAATTTTTTGTACCAAAGTTACAGGTCTTCGTATCTCTAGCTAGATTCCCACTTATGTCAGAATACTCTTGTGCACATTTCCAGGAATGTAATGAGAATTTCACCTATGGAATCGGATGCCATTCTGTAACATTCAATAGTCAGTGCAGGTACTGCTTTCATAAAAGTGATAGTTTGTATGCGACGTAGACCTGGTGGAAGGCATCTTCTTGTGAATTAACCTACGAGTCATTCCGGGATTGGAGGTCATAAGATACATCACTGTACCTCATTTGGTGTTAGTAGAGAAAACTTCGAATTTCGCCATGTGCGTCCACAACATTGTTCAACCCGTTCTGTTGCCCTTCATGTAACAGGAAAGTGGCGAACTCTTATAGCTGCATAATGCTCTCCCATATGATGCTTGTACAACCCAATATGATCTGTAAGAATTTCAAAAAATTTCATGGCGAGCACAATCGACTGACTTGTCCGTCACTCACTAAAAGTGTATCTGATAACACTCGAGTAATTCTTTTACTCTCTCTACGCCTAATACCGTGTTATATGAATAGGTGGAAGAGGCGTTGAATAATGTATTGCAAGAAGATATCTGATATCTGTTCAATGATAGGGGCCTGTACTAACGACCAAGGAATATATGTAGTGTTTTAATATGGATTTATGTACTGTTGATATGACCATTATTGTAGAACCTGTGTTCGAAATGATCTGTGCATATCATTTACTGTAATTCACCAGGTTTATGTTTAATCTGGAATAAATTGAAACATTCACATTGTTACAATGTTTTGATTATCAGAATCTATGAAATTATTTGAATGAAATGCATTGATGCATCGGAATCTGGATGTCTTAAAATTACTGAGTTATTTTGATAAAGAATTGACACGAGAATGAAATACAAAGTTCCAGTATTTATAAACGACAGTTGTTAAGACAAATAACACACGGAAGCTTATCAAGAGAAAAAATAATGCATAATTCAATAATTATCAACGTCAAGCTGAGAAAGTAAATAAATTGTAAAGTATCATGTATAGTAGAGCAATGCAATTGACAAACTTCGGGTTCAATATAGAAGTTTCCAAATTCACAGCAAGGCATTTTGTATTAGATAATAAACGTTTGCTATGCAAAAATCTAAAAATGATCAAGAACAAATAATTATTTCTCATAAGAATAAATAATTCTTAAATGAGATGAATAAAAAAATTATGTCTCAAAAGAATATAAAATTGCATCAGATTAGTTTTATCAATTTTAATATCATACATAAAGTGGGGTAAACTCAGATAGAGACGGAGATCGAAGAAGGAACAATATATAATACTGCCCGTTTCTTTACATATATAAAATGCAGACGTAGTAGCAAGCCATCATAGATCTCTACACGTTTTTTTAATACTGCCAAAAATTGTGTTTTATTTCAATTTGTCCTCCGACAATGTATAAAGACTAAGCTGCTTTAATGTTACGGAAAATGTCTGTTTTGTGTGAAATCAAGATACAGTAGAATTAAATACTTAACAAATTTCCTGTAGAATGAAGTATAAAATAAAATATTTATTGGTCTCAAATATATTTTACATTATTGGCTATAAAGAATTTTCAAGATAAAAAAGACAATTTTTCTTTTATCTTAGTTTCTGGCTTCCGTGAGACTGTTACATATTATTTGATTTTTTCTGACTTCGTTTACATGTAGTTTTTTTCTGTCTCACTTTTATCTTCATTCCACTTATCTTTTCGCTTCCCGCTGAGTTATGTCACTCTTACGCCCATTTCTCTTGTGTAATGTTTTTCATCTCCTTTTTCTATCTTACTTTTCATAGGGATTTTTAACATAGCGACCTCTTTCTCTCCGTGCTCTACGTTGATCATCATAATATTTTGTACCATTATACGACCCTCTTCTCTCTGTGTGCAAGAATAAAGTAAACTTACTAAGGATTAATAGTGTCTTGCAACTGAGCAGACTATTATTAGTTTAAATAATCGCATAAACACTCCTCGACATTCGGTCAATCAATTGGTGATTATTTATGACGTAAATCCATTCAATTTTTATTATTTTCTTCTTTCATTTTTCAAGTGCATCGTTCTCTTTATTGAAATTTGTCGCCTTTTCTTTCATGGTCGGAAATTTTGATTTTATCATCCGTTTCTGCTTCATTCTTAATTCCTCACACAGAATCATTCTTTTCGTTCCAACACTTTTAATATTTTCTTTCTTTTCTTTACTCTTCATTGCAAATTTCCATTTTATAGAAATATCTTATATATCTTCGGATATCATTCCTAGACGTCATCTACAATTCATCTTCACATTCAATCCTGTTTCCTTGTATTTCCTGTTTGACTGGACCCTTTCCAATAAACCCCCACACGGTGGCACTTCATAAATTCTTCCATCTTTAATTTTAGCGATATTTTTAAACTCATATCCGTGTCTTTTCATCCTTTCTCTCATCTTTCAAGAATTTCTTGCGCATGCGCACACGTTTTATGCACCTTCCATATGTCTTCCGAGTTTCAAATTTCGCTGATTACATAAACTTCTCCTCCCGTTTTTCTTCCTGTTGTTATTGCTGTTTTTTTTTTGCTTTTTTGCTTTTCTTTTTTACACTTCCTCTTCTCTTTCATTTTAACTCGACTTCATTCCACCGACCCCCAACACATTTCACAAATGATACTTGCTCAGAAACTCAGCTGCTTCTACCACAGTCTCGGTTTATTATTATTATTATTATTATTATTATTATTATTAACAAGCCAGAATATTTGTTTCTAGATCTCAAAACAAATTTCAGTTCCTCATTTCTCATCAGAAATTACTCTTTGTAATGATTCCAAAAAATAATAGTATATGGTTTCATTCAAAAATTAAGGGATAATTAATTCTTTAGTTTCGTTGCTGCATAAGTTCTCAATTGAAGTTGGTTTTGTAAATGAAAATCGAGGCATTTTGAAGGATTGATACATACCTGCCTGAATTACAATATTAACTCAACGCACATCTTTCATTTTATGTTATTTGATTTTTAGTGTGGGTTAAATGCGTTCCATTTTGGAAAGAGAAAATATGTCGTATATGAAACTCGCAGTAGAAAAATCGTAATTTTGTGTATAAACTGCCCTTAAGAAGATTGTTTAAAGTGTTTTCCATTCAAAATCAAAATTATTTATAAAACTCTATTGTTCAGGAGCTAAATTTTCAACTAAGTCTAAAGCATTTATGAAATTATAAGATTACACTTATTGTCTCATGATTACACATAAAGGCCAAGTTTCAAAAGTGATATTTTTTATTTTTTTACCGAGAATTGGGAAAACGTGTTATGAGGTAACAATTACAAGAGTTAATGTCGTCAATTCGTTCCTCATTGGACATTCTATTAATTTGGGTAAAGTTAGTGTTTGTAAGAAATTGTTTTCAGGAAGCACCCGCCAAAGAGCGATTGTTAGAATTCGTGATCCATCAAATTATATTTGTTCAACTCAGCTTCATTTGATACAAGGCAATATTCATTGAGCACGCAGTGAGTACTGTGCTAATGATATCATATCATCGCTGATTATCCTCTCATTAAAATTATACGCCCACTCAAATCACATGGCTTGGACACTTGATATTTCCATCGATGTCATAGTCACTATTTGGTCCCTCCAAATTAGCATACAACAATCTTCTTAGGTAGTCTTGAAACTGACTTCTTCATCGCTTTAATTTCTTTTTTTTTAATTTTATTGTGTACTGTATTTTTGTTTTACCTTTCCTTCTCGTATTGATTTCTACTTCTTACTTGCCTTATTTTACCAGCTTTTGAATTTCTTCTTTACAGATCTGCGGTATAAAATTGTTCATGGTCTAAAGTCGTCGGGCTCCATTGGGTAGACGCATTCACAGAAGCAGAGTTCTGAAAAAAGCTGCATAAAAACTGGAGTAAAGTGTTGTTGAATAACATCTGAATGACATCTGTGTTCTGCGTGGAAATAAAGAAGCAACCTGTCTTTTAATTCTTTCGTTTTTGTGACTCACATTTGAAACTTGAAGTCTAACAATTTCACCATCACTTTGCTTTTGTTTTCTTTCTGTCAGTGTTAAATCACTTACAAATTCAAGAGAATTAGTGGCTTTTGTTGCAATTTTGGGGGACAAACTGACACATGATCAGATCTAGATTTCTCCTTCGGACTGTACATGAGCCTATGTGTGTATTGTCAAGTTCATGTAAGTTCGGGCTTTTCGCCAGAACATTTCTAAAAGGAATAGATGCATTTGGTGATCCTGATGTCTAATATAAAATGCAATACACTCACATACATATATGGGTGGAGAAAGCGATGGGAGGAGGGCAAGAAAAAGAGAGAAAGAATGAGTGACAAAGAAAAAAATCTATAATAAGAAATTCAAGTTATTTTACATGATTTATTGTTCAAGATTATTATTCACGGTATTCGTAGAAGCTTTGGGATATGCGTGTGGCGTAACGTTTATCGATGTGGACAACGAAATTAGTAAAGTTTACTGATTTCATTGTCCACACCGATAACTATTACACCACACGAATATCTGAACGTATATCTGAACTCTGTTTACTGAGTAAACAGTGTTCAAACACGAATTCTGGGGTTATTGGATTTATTCTGTTCTTAACCTCTTAAAAAAAACATGAATCCATTTAAATCCTCGCTATCTGTTTCGACAAGTTTATTGTTGCTAAATTTGAATTTATTTTTAACATTTAAACTAGTTATATTTTTATTCTGCCTTTCGAATTCACCGTAATCCTTTGAGCAAACATTTTATATTACTTAAATACAAATTCGAATTTGAACTTTGATAATTTTTAATAATTATTTTTTGCCAAACTCTTTATATTCATGTTTTTCTGTGTTTGCTGTGTGGTTGGCTTCAGGAAAATCATTTAACATATCAATTGGTCTACAACTAGCATTAAGTCAACATCAGCTGAAGCCTAAACAAATAACGTATTAAAGTTCTTTAATAAGATCAGTTTAGTTTGACACAAGATCAATAATAATTGAGTACTCAATGAAGGTCGAAAACACTTTTTTTTAAAGATTTCCCCTTTATGCAGAGAGTAATTATTTTGCATTTTGGGACTTGCAAAAAACAACAAAGTGACGTTGATGTTAAAAACTTTTCGCAAGTGGAAACGAGGGTTCAATGGCCCACGTGATAGCGTTTCTGTTCATCCGGAACGCTTGCTTGACATTTCCTCCACCCAACGTGATTTTTCTTCATTCTTCCGCTCCTAAATGATTAATTGTTAACAGTGACATTAATACACACAGACCCCCCGCATTAAACATTACACCAGCTTTTGCCACTCACAATATTCTGCAAATATATTCAATTTTCTTCTATTTTTTTAATAGTCTACATGAGGAAGGCATGTTCTTTTGTTGAGAACTCAAAAAATATTTTTGTCGTGTATATTTTGCCGGAGACAAAAATAACTTCTCTTATATTATTTAGTTAAACTGTTCGTCTTCCAAAGGAGAAAGGAAAATGCAATTAAAAATTTCTTAAATTTGATTATTAAAGTCAATGAAATATTTTAAGGTCATTATTTACTGAATTTTGGGAGGTTGAAATCTGAAGAATCAAAATAACATGGAACTAATTTTGATATCAATTAGAAAATTGAATATCAATCAAAACATTTTAAACATTTTATTCTTTCTCGTGCATATCATATTCTTTTTTACTGTTTAATTATTTCATTTTGAATATGTGATGTTTTTTTGTCAATCAAATATACTATTCAATAACATTTGTCTACAGCTACTGTCGATATTTGCGAAAATTTGCTTACTACCGCATAAGGATAAATCGATAGCATTACACAAGTATGTCAAGTAGCTAAAGTCTATTTGTCTTGAGAAATCAGTATTTAAAATCTTGATTTTTATTCGGATTCCAATACAAAACTCTGGTTACAAGGTGGGAAACCGAAAATATCTCACCCACAAGGCATACCCCTACCTGTGATAATCAGTCATGAAAAAAGGGGAATCTTTTTTGTTAATTCACCCCAAAGAAAAAATAATTTACATTTTCTAAAAAAAATTCAGAAATATCCTTTAAAATTTCTTCAAAAATCAATTCATTGTTATTTTTTGCCTTACGTTTTCCAGAGGAAGTCACACAAAGAATCTATCATACTGTGATGAATCCGAACATGGACTTATTTATCATTTTGGCGTTCTGCCAGGTACTTTTGATTGTTTGTGTTGAGCTGATGTTTCTGTGTCAACAAAATTGATTTACAGTCAGATGAATATATTTGGGATTATCCTTCAAAGAGGTATATTCTTTTCAAAAATACGACATAATCGTAGTTTAAGCTTAAACTCATATCATGTTCTTTAAGGCATTTCATCGACGTATGAAGAATATTTAGTGCAAGAAGCGAACACCACTCTCCTAGTTGTTTCATTTTTGTATTAACTCCAGCAACTTCAAACACATTTTGATTTAAAATTAATAAATAATAAACAAACTTTGATTTAAAATTTTTAATTTCAAAAGAGTGCCAAAAATTTAATAAAAAACAAACAAACATTGATTTAAAATTTATAATTTCTTGGGGTAAATTAATATTTGTGATAAGTAACTTTTCATTATTTAACAGAAAAGTTATAAAAGTCAGGGTATGCCATAATTTACTAGATGTTAAAAATGGAATGCCTAAATTTGTTAATATTTCAGGGGTTTTTGCACCTCATTCATTCTTTCATATTTTCATACATTCCAGTTGATCGATCTAGAGCGATGCTTAGTAAGTTAGTGTCGATGACCATTGTCAATGGCATAAGTTTGGTTCTCATTCCGTACTCAGCTACAACTGTTTTGTACCAGATTATTCTAAGCTAAGTAGCAGAGGTTGTCAGATTATTAATAATATTATTTTTGAGCGAAAGTGCAGCGTCCCAATAAATTAACGCTGGTGTACAAATATACGAAACCCAATATATGCATCATGATACCTGATATCTGATAAAGATGTAAAAGGTACATGCTTCATCGCTATATGTCTGCTGTATAGTAGCTGGTTTTGATAAAACCAGTGCGTAACCTGCAAGTTGAGAGCCAGTTAGAAATACCTTCAGGTAGCGTAACTCTGTCCACTCATATAAACTTCGATTGAGAGTGGAGGAAAGTATGTAGATGCAACTTCCAAATTACCTTGGCTGCCTTATCTTTAAAAAAATCCTGTCGACATTCGTCCATTATGCTTTCCTCACTACTACTGATCATGAACAAAAATACACATTGCGTTAGCTCCTCGGGGACATACTCACTATAACTAGTTAAGGCCAGGCAGGCAAATATGTGGCACTGATCGGGATATTTGCTCTGGACCATCTCCTTCAAAACAAAACATGTAACATGTTGACACCTCTCCAATCAGTTATAACAGAAACCACGTGATCTTCTTGTCGAGTGAATCGAAACCGTTAATGACCGATTTCTGATAGCAATGCTGTTTCATCCGGTAGAACAAAGGAAGAATTGTTTCAGAATGCATGTTTTATTATTTTTAATTTTTTTCTTTTGAAAAACACAAACGCAAATCTTAGGCTCTATTAACTTCTGAAGAAGTTTCGAATCAAGTTGAAAGACTTTTGCTATTTTGATGAACTTTTTTCATAATAGGATAAAGGATTTTTATTGATTGTCTTAAAATATTACGTTTTATTATAACTGTGGCATATCGGGGTTGGGGAAAGAGCGGCAATAAAAAGTTGGGATTAGCTGTTTAAACTACTATTTTCGCCAGGCTGTATCTTCGACACATAAAATCTGTTAAGGTAGCAGGAAATTATCGTAGAGGAGATTTCGATGTAATTTTTTCCAGTAAAGTTTTGGAAACAGAATTATTTCATTTGCAACATGACAAAAACGGTTGATTGAATGTCCGGATGACGTACAGGACATTTCGTTGTCTGCGCTTTCATCGTTTGAGGTTAGAATATAAAATAATGTCATGAATTTGCTTGCACAGAATATTTCAAAAATAAATAAAAAGAAACAGTCTAAATGAAAAAAAAATATGATAACAAAGAAGAAGGAGTAAATGGAAGAATAACCGGGAAGAAAGATAAGGAAAAGAAAACAAGAAAAAATGGGAAAGAAACGACAAAGATGATAGAATGAGGAAAAAAATAAATACTACTACTACTACTATTACTACTACGAAGACGACGAAGAAGAAATTACTGCAACAACGGAACCATAATAAGCTCTAAAGAATAAACATAAAAAGTCAAAAAATGAAAAGGAAAGAAAAGTAAGAATTGGATCGGCCCATCTGGAGATAACCTTGGGCATAGCAAGATGTTATAATCTTTTTCAGAATATATCTGTTGCTAACGTACCTGCTGTTTATTATTGCAGCTCTTCGTCTTTTTTTGAACCCCACCCTGCCTTTGAAACATATCTTATATCATTCGTCTGGGGCTGTCATGGCTGCTATCATGATGATGATGATCATCATGTTCATGATTATCATCTGTGTTTTAACATGGTATATAACATTGGCAACCTCATCAATAGGGACCGAGACATAATAACCTTAAGCCTATCACCACTTTAACCACCATTCCATCAGTTGTTAACCTACGACTCCATATCATCATCACCTCTGGTTTTGTTACTCCCCATCCAAAATCATTAATTTTCAATACCATCGCAATATTGCAATTATTGCATCTAATGTAAACAGCCTTTATAACACCATTGAATCAGCCACATTATGATCAGCACTCTATTTGCATTCATTACTATTGCCACAACCATCTATAGCAACAATTCAATCGCAACTAGAACCATTACAATCAATGTCAGTAGACACATGCATTATATTTTGACTGATGTATGTTTTGGTCTTTATCAAATATGTAAATTTCTGTAATGTATTTTTCACAACAGTTTCGCAATTCCAGAAAGAACTTAGAGTGTTTTTATCGAAGTCTTCGGATTATTCAGTTTAAAACATGTGTGAAAAATGTCGGGTAAAGAATAAATCGAAACCTTGTGATAAACTACACATAATCGCATTCATCATCGTTATAAACATCACACTCCCACCAGATTATGATCATCGTTACACGGTTAATCATCACAAATTTTTCCTTATTTTATCAATATCATCAATATGCTTGTCTAGTCCAATTTCAAAGCTGCTATTACATTCAGTAGCCTCACCATTTTAATCTTCGTTAATGTTGCCACTACCCCTAATTATTTTGGAACATCCACCACCAAGCCGTGTTCAATATCACTGTTACCAAGTGAGTTATTCTCAGTGATATCACAAATTTCCACCAATTTCGTCACTATCACTTTTATATCCACTATTCTTACATTGGTAAGAATATCGATAGCCCATTACCTTCACTGTGTTAGGGATTCTAATTTGCAAAGAAATAATTTTTCTCGCTGAAATAGATTAACCTGGTACTATTTCAGTTTTCCAATATTATCCCAGATTATGGCTTTTTCAAGTAAATAATATAAATCTGGAGTCTCATTACTATCAACATTAACTTCTGCTCTGCTTTCCTCGTCACATTCGACGCCATTTCGACGTTATCATTGCAAATACTTTTATATATTTTGACGACTTCTTAATTATCATTAATTGGTACTTTAATATAATAAAAAGGCTTTTCATAGGCGCATAGAATTGGTTCTTTATATCAAGACAAAGTGGTATTAATTTTTCTTTGTATTTCTCCTTTTCTTGTTGCTCATCACTACTACCTGACGAAGCGAAGACGCTAAGAATGTCCTATACATCTCTTCTCAACTTTCTCAGTGTTCTCTCGGATTGTAGCAAATATCCTTACTCGTTTGTTGAAGCTTTATGCCTATCTGATTGCTCTGTACATCTGTTAGTCTCAATAGCGACTATACTGAGCTCTCTTTTGTTGGTACCCCTCCGGTTTTTCTTGTTCACTTACTTTCTATTCTCCTTACTCTCCATTTATGCTGATATAGTGGCGAAATATTTCTTGCCATTCTTTTCACCTTTCTCATCTTTAATCTCAGCAAACGGCTTTTAGCATTTATTCTTCTAGTCAACCTTCCAATCTCTCTCTTTGTTCCTCACGTACTTGAACGGTATTTCAAATATTTAGTCTCAAATTATGAAAAAATGCAACTTCTGAGAGAGCTTAGTAATTAGCGCACTGCGGTGAGGTTTGTCATTA
The DNA here is from genome assembly GCA_963932145.1 of Acanthosepion lycidas. NCBI lineage: Eukaryota > Metazoa > Mollusca > Cephalopoda > Sepiida > Sepiidae > Acanthosepion > Acanthosepion lycidas. The sequence goes on from OZ010582.1 coordinate 826,025, forward strand.
AGTATCTGATATGATGTGAATAACGATTACAAATATATTTATTCCCATTAATCGATATATTTTCTTTATCCAATCCAATATTTGTCCTGTCTAGAGACTGAAATAGTTGCATATCTACCATTGACACCAGTACACAGGTCCGATAAAAGTAAGAAAAATCAGGGGCAATGAAATTTAATTGTTATCTGGTGGGTTTGGATGGTCATTGTATACCCCTGAACTGAATGTAGATTGGGAAATATCATAGGGAAGACGAAATAAACCAGCATTTGCAACAACAAAATCCAGTTTGCATCCAATAAAGATGATGCTGTATATTGGGTGGGATTTGATGGTCATTGTATTCACTTGAAGTGAATGTAGATTGAGAAGTGTAATAGGGAAGACGAAATAAATCACTGTCAAACACTTCATAAATCCAGTTTGTCTCCAGTGAACATGATGCGGTGTATCTGTTGGGATTGGGTGGTCATTTCATTCATCTGAATTGAATGTAGATTGGGAAGTGTCATAAGGAAGACGAAATAAACCACCGTTAACTACAACAAAATACAGTCTGCATACAATGAAGATAATGCTGTGTATCTGGCCGTATTTGATAGTCATTGTATTCACCTGAACTGAATTTAGTGTCATAGGAAAGAGAAAATAAATTTCTGTTAAACATTACAAATATCAAGTCTGCATCCAATGAAGATGATGCTGTGTATCTGGTGGAATTGGATGGTCAGTGTATTCGCATGAACTGATTGTAGATTTGGAATTGTCATAGGGAAGACGAAATATACCACCGTTAACCACTTCAAATTATAATCTACATCCATTGAAAATTATGCTGTGTATATGGTTAGATTGGATGGTCATTTCATTCAGGTAAACTGAATATACATTGCGAAGTGTCATAAGGACGAAGAAATAAATCACTGTCAAACACTACATAAATCCAGATTGCCTCCAGTGAACATGATGCGGTGTATCTGGTGGGAGTGGATGGTCATTTCATTCACGTGAACTGAATATAGATTGGGAAATGTCATAGGGACGACGAAATTAACCACCGTTTACCATTAAAAAATCCAGTCTGCATCCAATGAAGATGATGCTGTGTATCTGTTTTTATTGGATAATCATTGCATTCATCTGAACTGAATTCAGATTGGGAAGTGTCATAGGGAAGACGAAATAAATCGCTGTTAAACACTACAAATATCAAGTCTGCATCCAATGAAGAAGATGGTCATTGTATTCACATGAACTGGATGTAGCTTGGGAAGTGTCTTAGGGTTGACAAAATGAACTACTGTTAGCGAGTACAAAATGAATGAAGATGATACCTGTGTATCTGGTGGGATTGGATAGTCATTGTATTCACCTTAAATTAATGTAGATTGGAAAGTGCCATAGGGCGATGAAATTAACCACTGTTAACCACTACAAAATGCCAGTCTGCATCAAATGAAGGTGGCGCTCTGTATCTGGTGGAATCAGATGGTCATTGTATTCAGATGAACTGAATGAAGTTTGAGATGTGCCAAAAGGAAGTTGAATTAAACCACTGTTAATCATTTCAAAATACACTCTGCATCCAATGAAGATGATGCTGTGCATCTGGTGGGATTAGTCATTGTGTTGCGATAAACTAAGTGTAAATTGGAAATTTATTAAGGAAGATGAAATGCTGTGTTTATGGTGGGATTGGATAGTCATTTCATTCACCTGAACTGAATGCAGATAGGAAGGTGCGATAGTGAAGACGGGATAAACCACCGGTAACCACTACAAATAGCCAAGCTGCATCCAATGAAGATGATGTTGTGCATCTTTTGGTATTGGATGGTCATTGTATTCACTTGAATTACATGTAGAGTGGGAAGTGTCATAAGGAAGATGTAATCACCGTTAGCCACTTCTAAATATAGTCTGCATCGAATGAAGATGATGTCGTGTATCTGGTGGGATTGGATGGTCATTGTATTTACATGAACTGAATCCAGATTGGAAAGTGATATAGGGAAGACCAAATATACAACCGTGAAACACTACGAAAAGCCAGTCTGCGTCCAGTGAAAATGCTGCTTTTTTATCTGATGGGCTTGGATGTTTATTGTATTCATATGAGCAGGATGTAGGTTGGAAAGTGTCCTAGGGAAGACAAAATGACTACCGTTAACGAATACAAAATCCATTCTGCATCCATGAAGTTGATACCTGTGTATCTGGTGGGATTGGATGACCATTGTATTCACATGAACGGAATATAGATTGTGGGAGTGTGATAGAGGAGACGAAATAAACCGCTGTTAACCACTACAAAATCCATTTTGCATCCAATGAACATGATGTTTTGTATCTGGTGGGATTAGATGGTCATTGTATTCAACGGAAGTGAATGTAGATTGGGAAGACGATATAATCCAACATTAACCACAGGACAATGCCAGTCTGCCCCCAATAAAGAAGATGCTGTGTATCTGGTGGGATTTGATGGTCATTATCTTCGCTTGAACTGAATGCAGATTGGGAAGTGTCATATGGAAAACTAAATCAACCACCGTGAACACATTCAAGTACAGTCTGTATCCAATGAAGATGATGCTGTGCATCTGGTAGGATTGGATAAATGATTGTATTTACTTGAAGTAAATGTAGATTGGGAAGTGTCCTTAAGGACACATGGCACAGTGGATAAACGTGTTGGTTAGATCCAGTGATAGGACCCAAAGAGATGGAAGTTCAACACCTGGTTAAGGCAGTGGAGAACTTGCGGAGGTGAATTAACAGGAGTAACTGATAACTGACATCCATTAAACATGGCACGTGGAGCTAGAACAGTCTACCCCAGTGAACGAAATAAAGGGTTCAGTTTGACATTCCAACCACCTGAAGAAGGCCGGATCGTACAACGGCCGAAACGTTGTAATAAATAGTCCGAATAATGTAAATAGTGTACATAATACCTCATCTCAGAAATATAGACACATACTGAAGTTTGACTTTTTATGATATCTTGACATATCGAGATCCTGATGCTTGAGGAATTTATGTAAAGATTTGGATAACTGTAAATTTTACTTCCCGAATACAATTACAATTACTCCGGTGTAAATGAGCTAACTGTTTCCGTCAATTTTTTCCACATACGGAAGGTTTCTTTTTATGTATTTGGAAACAATGCCTTTTGCATATATACACCTGTATTAATACCCTGTATTAATAAACGAATTCTATTACTCATCTTTTGAAGATTTTAGCGCAGGTCTTAGCTGGCCGTTTGCAGGCTGTCCTCTCTAGTTTGATTGGTCCCGTGCAGACTTGCCCTGTGAAGGGCAGGACTATTCAGGACAACCTTCATTTGGTACGCTTGATCATCGAGCAAGTTGACAGTAATGCCGCTCTGATCTATTTAGATCAGTCCAAGGCTTTCGGTAGGGTTGACCATAGATTTCTGGAGGCTGTTCTTTCGGCCGCCGGTTTTGGGCCGGACTTTCGCTGTATGCGTCCCTCGGTGCGCTGGTAGAAGTGAATTGGTAAGATCGAAACCTTTCATTTTGTCTCGCTCCATTCGTCAAGGTTGTCCGCTGTCTCTATTGCTGTACGTTCTTGCGTTGGAACCTTTCCTGCGTAAGTTGAAAAAGAATCCGCTCTTTCGCGGAATTTCCTTACCTGGTGCTACCACCTCGGCCAGGTACTCCGCCTATGCTAATGACGTTTTAATTCTTGTGTCGAGCAGAACCGAAATTAATGTAGTCGGCAAAGAAATCACAGGCTATGAGATGGTGAAGGGGCCAAGATCAACCGCGATAAGTCTGTTGGCATGAGGTTAGATTCGTGGAAGGGAATTTCTCTTCCTGGATCTTTCCTCTAGACGGGCGGACCGGTCAAAATACTTCGCATCTGGTTCGGTCCCGACCTCCTGTTAGAAATTAATTGGTCGGAAGTGCGGAAGAAGGCCGAGGTCGCAGTTCATCTGTGGTTCCCAGAGGAATCTTTCCTTGAAGTGTAGGACGGAAGTATGCACCTCGTACATCTACCCGATTCTCCTTTACCGACGCTCCGTGCTTCCACTCCCGTCTGACACTTTAGTGGCGTTTGTAAGGCTCTTGTTCTCCTTATTGTGGGGTGGCAGGGCCGCCATGGTTAGTCACGAGATCTGTTACCTCCATCCTTCTGATGGTGGTCTAGGGGTGCCTTGCGTTGAGATTCGTCGACATACGTTTCGCATTACTTATCTAGACAGGAAGTGTATGCAATTGGATGAGAACCGCGAATTCTGGAAGGAAGACGCTCGTAGAAACTTTCCATCATTAAGAAGTGTGCGCTCGTGCGAGGAAGAGGCCGGCCGTTTACCTCGAGGCGAGGGCGCCTTCTATCACAAATGTAGGCTTGCCCTCAAGCATCTCTTACGGGCGAAAGATGGCCTCTCTGACGTCTAGCCGTTGCCCCGTAAGGCATTATATCAAGTGTTAGGGGGAACGTTCAAGATGCTCTGATAGGCGAGCTCGGTCTGACGAAGCGGGAGGCTCGATGCATATGGCCTTGAGCGCACGTGTTGAAATGTCTCACTAACACTGAGGCATCACTAACCTGGTTGATGATTCGAGGGGCCCTCTGAGCCGCCAAAAGATTTCGTTCGGTGGGTCTGGCAAAGTCGCCAAACTACGTTCGCTGCAGTGGGGAGGTGGAGACCCTAGGTCACGGCTTTTTTCATTGTAGTGTCGTAGCTCCGTTGTGCAAGTTTGTTGAAGACATTATGGTTCGCATGCTGCGCGGAAACTTCTTTGTCCTCGAGGCCAGTTCCGTCTGTAGCATTATAATACCGCCGTTGACTAAGGCTGAGCACTATGTGTTCATTTGCTTACTGAGGGTTATGCGAGTCGTGATATGAACGATGCGACAGAAGGAATTCCATGGGGCCGAGAAGTTTACCGCTTTCCAACTGATCTTGTTCTTTAAGCATCAGCTTAAAGTCAAGATCAGGACGGAAAGGAAACGACTCTATCCATTGGAATTTGGCGAAAGATGGGTTATTCTTGCGCGTCTCTGCCGAGTGAAAGGTGCTGACTTAGAGTAGCATTTTGATGCTGGTTAGGAGGATATTGCGATTGCTGTGTTGAACATTGGCAACCCTCCCCTTCATAGTTTAGTGTAGGTCGTTTTTTTTTTAGTTTCTTCTCTTTAGTTAACTTAGCTAGGGTATGTATGCTCATTGGTCCCTTTTATTTTTGTTCCCCCCCCCCCTTTTTTTTTTGGTTTAATTCCCCATCCCTCCCATTTTTAGAAGGATAGTGATGTCAGTTCTCCGGTGAGTGCGAGGCGATTTTCGTTTCGGGTGTGATTTTCGTAACTGTTCTTGTGTTTGAATGAGTGTGTGTTTGAGTGTGTGCATGGGATGTATGGATGTTTTATTTTGTTTTAAAGTCCCGCATAGATTTCGTCCAGGTAACTGATGTTACTGCCACAGTTAGGGCTGTGGGGGGTTTATTACTAATAAAATTTTGTTTAGTTTCTTGTATATAGTTTTGTACATATATGTAAATACTGATTGGGGCTTTTAGATTTTTAAATCGTTATTTTTATTCCCCCTCCCCCCCAGACAATGAATTCTATATATGGGGTCTAGTTAGGTTTTCATAGAGTTTCTGAGGCATTATGGTGGATGAGGTAAGAAAGATAAGTAAAAATGCGTTGTTTTGGTGAAATGAATATTGTTTGTATGTTTGGGTAAGTGTTTACGGCTAGCTAAGTTTAATGATAAGACAGAAGACCATCCTTTTCCCCTTTTGGCCTTGTGTCTTTTGTACATTCGTACAATAAATATTATTACTCACTTGTCTTGGTAAAAATACAAAACACGACTTTCTATGAGTGCGTCTATTTTTTTTTTTGCTTTCGTACTGTAAATATTTTTAACTAACAATTAAACTTTAAAGTTTAAGAAAATATTCTAAGTTACCTAATATTTCATTGAGTTTTAGGTACTTGAACTTTATTAGCTTACCTACGAAGGCGCTTGTTAAAATAATATTAGAAAATTAGTAATGAATTTTAATTTTATCATAGTTATCGCTTTAATTTTCTTATTATGCCGTGTATGGACGTCCGTATGTAATGGCAATTTAAAATACTGCGTCTTATTAAGCTATGTAGTTATAATGTTATGACTCACCAGTGTGTGCATATATATATATATATATATATATATATATATATATATTTAGGAGAGAGAGAGAGAGAGAGAGAGAGAGAGAGAGAGAGAGAGACAGACAGACAGACAGACAGACAGACAGACAGAGACAGAGACAGAAGTAATTGATTTTTTTCCAGCCCAGCATTACTTCACATTACTTTAAAGTTATATATATTTTTTTAAATTTATTAAAGAGTGTGAATTTGCACCCCGACAGATTTCGAACGTGCACTTCCCTTTGTGTGGGAAACTTTATCTGATCCAATGGGCTTTAGACTTCTTGTCTGATCTGTGAAGCTCTCTGTCACTGAAAGGTCTAAATCACAACAGATCAGATGGTAGTTTTGCCTAAAAAGGAGGAAGACAGGTTCAAACCTCTCTGGGCGGAACATTTCCTTTATTAAGTCTCTAGAATGCACAATTTGGAAGATTTAATTCACACTTTTATAAAAGTCTTACCTGGATGGTAAGGCTTCTCTTCTTGATCTATGTTTTACCTCCATCCCCGAGTCCTGTAGCGCCACGCAGCTCTGCCTTCTTGGCAACTCCGATCACGCTGTAGTGTCTATCAACATCTCCTTCAGCTCCACTCCCTGCAAACAACCTCCTACCACTAGAACATCGTTCTGTTCAAGAATGTCTCCTCCTGGGTTAAAGCTGGAATCGAGGCTTTCATCCCCTCAAGGAAATATAAGGTCAAATCACGATCCTCCCCTTGGTTCTCCGCTGTTTGCTCAGCTGTCATTGTCCATAGGAATCACTTTTTCCGCCTTTATCGTAGCGACATGTCTGATTGACTCTGCCCGTAACGAGTGTAAGCGTGTCCTCAATGAAGCAAAGTCTCTGTATGCTGCTCGAATGAAAGAACGTATTGCATCTCGCAAATTTGGCTCCAAGGATTATTGGCGTCTCTGCAAGAGCGTACTTAACAATAGAAAACCCTCTATACCTCCTTTGTTCAACCAGTTTGAGGTTCTGACCTTTTCTGTTGACAAGGCTGAATGCTTTGCTTGGAAATTCTCATTCAATTCAACGCTCGACTCTTCCGGTGTACGCATACCCGATTTCCCCCTTCGAACTGAGGCTCACTTGAGAGATTTGTACATAACCCCGTCATCGGTTCTGGGCATCATCTCTAAATTAGACCCCAGAAGTCTAGTGGTGGAGATGGGATACCAGCCATTGACCTGAAGAAATGTGCGCCTGAACTGGCCCCTGCCCTCTCCAAATTATATAACTACTGCCTCAATGAATCTTGTTTTCCACCCTGCTGGAAGTCCTCATCCGTTGTTCCTGTCATTAAGAACTCTGGAGGCCCTTCTAATTAGCGTCCTATCAGTCTCTTACCACTCTTCGGTAAAGTCTTTGAAGTCATAATCTGCTCTCCTACAAGCAATATTGTTTCAGCTTTGCCCGTTCTACAGCTGATGTGCTTACGACCATAACTGAAATTGTTTGCCAAGCACTTCATAATAACGGAGAAGCTGGTGTCGTGACTCTTGATATCTCCAAAGCGTTTGACAGGGTTATGGAATTACAGGTCGATTGTTCGACTTAACACAATCATTCCTATCGAACCGTACAGTGAAGGTCGTTCTCAACGGATTCTCCTCCAGCTCCTATCCCACGAACGCAGGTGTTCCCCAAGGCTCTGTCCTAGGCCCTTCTGTGTTCCTTATCTTCATTAACGATTTTCCTGATGTCATAGGTTCCCAAGTAGGTAACTATGCGGACGACACTACTATTTACTCCTGCCTCGAAAACAAATCTAGTGTCGCCGACAAAACTAACCTGACCGTTTGTCTTAAAACGGACCTCCAATCGGTTGTGGACTGGGGTAGGTATTGGCTGGTTAACTTTAATGCCTCAAAAACAAAACTGCTCTTTATTACTCACCAGAGAGAACCATCCCTGCCTCCCATTAGAATGCCTGACGCTCAGCTGCACGAGAGCACCTCTTTGCGACTGCTCGGTCTCACATTGTCCGCTGACCTGAGATGGAACGAATACGTTGAGTCAATAACTTCGTCCACCGCTAGGAAAGTTGGCTCCCTATGCCGCGCCAGGAAATATTTCTCGCCGGAGTCGATCCTTCAAATTTACAAATCAACCATTTGCCCTTGCATGGAGTATTGCTGCCATACATGGTCTGGAGCTCCTTCTAATTGTCTCAAGATCCTTGATAAAATCCAAAGGCGGATATGCAATGTAATTGACACTGATCTGATATCTCGTCTGCAGCCGCTCTCTCACAGAAGTGCCGTTGCCTCCCTCTGTCTTTTTCACAAAAACTTTCACGGTAACTGCTTCGATGAGATGCTTTCGCTGGTTCCCAGACTTCATGAATTTAAGCGTTCAGCTAGGCTGGCATCTCGCTCTCGCCCTTTCACTGTCGAAACTGTTAAATGTAGCCGTCTCTTCTACTCCAATAGCTTCATGTCCCTCCCCATTTCTTGTTTTCCTGATAACTATAATCTCCAACTATTCAAATGTAACATCAATCGACGTCTCCAGATGCCCTGATCTATCCCCTAACCGTCTCTTCATCCTTTCCTCTATCACTACTATTTGTTCTTGCTGAAACCCTTTGCGTGCTAGTGGCTTTCCGCCTTGCTTGGGGTGGAATGCTTAAAAAAATAATCTGCTATCCATCCTAAAATAAATAATGTAGTAAAACTAAGACATTATTTAATTTAAGTACCTCCACTAATTTGCAGATAAAATGACCCAAACTCGATAAAAACAAAGTTTTATCTTCAAAATCTTTATGTTATTATTAAAAGGATAGACGAAAGTCTTTTTTGATTCTTCAATTAAATTTTGTTCGAAATTTTGGTTAAAAATATCATTTTTCTTGCGTCACCAGGTGACAGAATATTAGTGCAAGAAATTTTAGCGTTTGTTTTGCGGTAAGCAACACACTTATTTGGAAATACTTGCAAAAATCAAATAATTGTCGGATTTTAATGAAGATTTCAGGGTTTATTCACACATGAATGATATTATTTTAGAATTCTTTTTAGAAAATCTTGGTAAAAATATATATTTTTTTACATGTTATCCCCACATACTTAATTTTATAAAATTTCGAGAAATTAAAATTTTATCCTCTTCATATTTATATTAGTTAAAAGCAAAACACCTTGAGAACTTAAATCATCAATTTTATGTAAAACAGAAACACAAATGAAAATCTGCGCTGAATCTTAAAATAAAAAAAATGCACTAAAATTAAGACATTATTTAATTAGAAAACCTTTAATTGCTTTTATAAATAATATATATTAAAGATAATCTTCTACAAAATAACTTTTTTCGTTGAATGATGAATTTAAAAAAAGGTATTAAATAATTTATTAAGTTTTAAATCATTTAAAATTTTGTGTTAAATTCACCCTTTTAGATGATATCATTAAGTAAAAACTATATTTACTAATCATAAATGGAAAACCATAGTACAATTCATCAAACACCAATATTTTGAAAAGAATTTTATTTTTTTGCATGTCTATAAATGTGCCGATTTTTGTAGATGCGGCATATACGGCATTATAAGAAAATAAGAGTAATAACTCTAGTAAATTTAAAGCCAACGTATCTAAAATTCAATAAAACATTAGATTACGTATAAAATTTTCCTAATTTTTAAGATTAATGACTATTGAAAAAATATATGAAAAAGGTGATATTTTATTTTTGAAAGACTTTTCACCAAAGAGAAACATGTTTATAGATTTGTCAATATGACCGATTTTAGCGATTTTACTGATAATAAAAAATAATTCCATTCAATTTATATTCGGTTTGCAATACAACAAAGCAATTTGCTTAAATTAAAATAAATGCTTCAAGAAAGAGTTTTCATTTTTACAAATGTATTTTGAACTTGAGGTATTATTTTGGGGAGGTACCTATATATATATAAGACATTCATTTCTGTAGTTTAGTGCTAGCAGCAAGCAGAAATATTTCTCCTCCCGATGATGGCCATTTCGGCTGAAACTAGTCGAGGAATCTAAATGGAATAATAATAAAAAAACGAAATAATATTGATCTACAACCCAGTGTGTCTGAGGATTTTAATTTTTTTAATTTTTATTGTTCAAAATATATATATATATATATATATATATATATATATATATATATATATATATATATATAATAGAGAGAGAGTGAATGAGTGAGAAAGATATAGATAGATAAATAGAAAGATGATTTGCCACTCATCATGTCAATTTTCTGTCTAACTTTCTATTGCATTCGTCTCTGCAGTCAATAGACGTTTCTATCTCTTAAAATATCTTTATAGTCTCTCTCTCTCTCTCTCACACACACACATATATATGAATATGTCAGATAAGTAAATGTATATGTACTAATAGATATTCAGATAGGCATATTCAGATATAAATTCTTATAATTATAGAGAAACGAGTCTACAAAATAATTTACTCCACGATGACATAGACATACGTCCGTGATTTTGGTTGCTACCAAAGATTTTGACTATAGAAGGCGTGAACATGGATTCTTAGTGCAAGTTCATTAACTTCATGCTTTTGACTTTCGCTGCTAACGTCGCCAACACTGGTATTGATAACTACGCCGTCTATTCATGAATCACCAACCCACTTACTTCCCATCATCATCATCATCATCATCATCATCATCATCATCATCATCATCATAAATAACAACAACAACAATAACAAACTTTTCTGCTTCTATCTTAGTATTATCACCAGTTCATTTTTCTTCCTTCTTATCCTCATCGTACTTCTCCATAATTTTCTTCTGCGACTTTCCCTTTTAGTATTATATTTTCATTTATCTTTCATCTCAGCATCGTTGTTGCTACCATCAATCACTCCTTTCCTTTCCCTTTTTCCCCTTCGTGCTTTGTATCTTTCTTTTATTTTTCAACGTTTTTACTTCCTTCTCTTTTCATTTTATGATTAATATTAAATCATTCCCTCTCTTTTGTCTTTATTATTCTTTTTCCTTATTTTCCTTTTTACTCTTTTCTTCTCTTTGTCGCTTTGTACCTTTTCTTTTTCATTCTCTTTATCGTTCATTTTCCTCCACTGAATAGTTACCTATTATTTTCAGTACTGATTCACTTAGTAAAAGAAAGTACCTATCTAAAATTAGTTCTCTTTTGACATTCCGTTCCTATCAATTTATCTAATATGCCTATCCCATTTCAACTGCTATGAGCGATTCGCCTGGCTCTTTTCGTAAAGACGTCAGAATGTTTAAGGGGCAAAATATGGCCGGCGGCCACTTATTAAAAGATAACACATTTTTGTCGACATTGAAACCAACTTATCATCGAATATTTTACAAGCACGTGAATGCGAAGACAGCAGTCTCAAAATGACCCTTTCTCACATTTTAAATGGAATATTAGATCATGGATGTGCGTTGTGGTGTAATGGCTATCAGCTCGGAATGAGAACTCGTTAGATTCACTTACGCACAAATACACACTTAGGAAGGGTATGAATCCATCTCTTCTCCCCCAGCTGTGGGTTGAATAGCAGGTCAGATTGTTTTTGTCTACTGCAGAAAGAAATGGCCGCCTACTGCGAGAAAAATCTGCATCGTCAGTCAACTATCGAAAGATATACGATCACCCAAGCATGTATCACGTATGGCAATTAACTGACTGATTGATCTTGTTTTTTTTTCTTTGACAGTACTTGACACAGAATTTGAAACTTCTCGACATTTTGCTGAATACCGATTAAACGTATTTGAATAAAAATAGTCAACGTTGGTTAGTAAAGACAAAACCTTTTACTTTTGTTTTCAGTCTTTAAGAACAAAGAAAGGTTTCTTCACTTTCATTTAAAAGAAATGCAAATAATTTTCGTCTTATTTTACATAAACATTGAGAAAAGGTCTTTTTTTCTATCACATGAAAATCAAATTTAATGCAAATGTTAAGATTAGCGGTATTTGATCAATTCATTTTCTTCAGTAGGTCATATAGTCATTTGTAAACGTGTCAGAAGTAAAACACTCTGATTTAGAAATTGTTGCAAAAATCAGATAATTGTTGGATTTTAATAAAACTTTCAGAACTTGTTAAAAATGAATGAAATTAGTTTGGAAATATTTCCTTTTTAGAAAATCTTTTGAATTTTTTTTTTATATCTGTTATCTCCCATTTATTTAATTTTATGAAATTTCAAGAAATTCTTTTTCGTAGCGCTTAATTTTTATATTAGTTATAAGGACAAGTCCGTGAAAAATGTGACTCATGAAATTCTTTTGGCCAAACAGAACTTCCCCAGTTAAATCTGTTCTGAATCAAAGAAACTAAAAATTCAATAAAACTTAGGCATTATTTAATTATTTAAAAAATGAATTGCTTTTAAGTATAAAATATATTATAGACAAAATTGTCTTAAAACATTTTTTCGAAGAATAATGAATGTTTACGAGAATTGTTTTCATTGTTTTAATTTTTAATTAGAATAATTGATACACTTTTAAATCTTTTAAAATTCTGTATTAATTTGTAACAGTCAAGTGATATAGTTATTCAATTGAGACTTGATTTAATAATTGTAAACGGAAAAGCTCATTACAATTTGACGACCCCTAATATTTTAAAAAGAATTTTGAATTTATCTAATTTGCGGATAAAGTGTCAATTTTTGTAAATACGGATGTCCAAACACGATATTCAGTAAATAAGAGCGGTAAAGTTAAAATTTATTGTTAATTTTCTAACATTTCCTCATCCAACGTCACCTTAAACTAGACTATAAAACCAATGTATCTAAAATTCTATAAAATATTAGATTATTTAGAATATTTTCTTAATTTTTTAAGGTAGTTAAAAAAAAAGAAAAGGCGTTCATGTTATATTCATCACTTAATTGTTCCAGTTATATCTCCTTTAGAAAAACAACATCTCAAATCTACAGAGAAAGTTGTCAATATTTCATAAAAACATCTACCTCCAATGTTAAAAATGTTTTTCTGCAATATCTTAAATTAAAAGTAATATTTGTTTCAAATCACATTAATTAAAGTTCAAATCAGCTAATCTTCCTTAAATAAAGTTTCAGAAACGGATATTTTATTTTTAATAAAGAGAATTACTAATTAGGTTGTATTGCCAGACCTGATAATACAGATTTTAGCGTTTTAACTGATAATAATAAAAAATACATTCCAATCAATTTAAATTCAGTTTGAAATACAGCAAAGTATTTTGTTTATTGTAAATAATAAATTTAATTAGCTTGGAGTTAAAACTAAAATAAAAGCTTCATTAAAGATTTAGCATTTTTAAAATGCATTTTGAACCTGAAGTATCGCTTTTTTGGAAGTACCTATAAATGAGCCATAAATAAAAAATACTTTTTTTTTACTGAAATAATAATAGTAGTTTTTTCAGTTCCTTTTAATTTATTCAATGTCGCTTTTTTACATGTGGCATTTTTTCGGTAGGCACTGATGAATGTGCATGGATGTCTGCGTGCGTGTGTGTGCGTGTGTGTCATGACGAGCTTTTTGCGCTACGGAAGGAAAAGGAAAGGAAACAAAGAAAGAAAAAAGCCCCAAAGTTCATCCTTCTGTGGACAGAGGACAGACGGGAGGTAGACTGCTTGGCGCCGACCTGCCACTCTCTCCCCTACAATGGATATCATCTTTCAAGGGTTTTTCTCCATCTACTCTGCGATAAAGAGTGCCAACTGCGACCGTAGTGGGTGCCCTTAAGGAAATAAACCAGAAAGGGTGGTGATTTAAAGCACTGAGTTAATTCTCAGCTAGTGGCAGTCAGCTTTCGCACTTAGTATTTATACAACTGGGAAGTCTTTGAAGCACTTGTCACTACAGCTCAGTGGTAGAGCCATTTTTTTTGTTTCCCTAGTGTAAATCTTGCCAATTGTTCTTGGGAGAAAACCTCTCAACCTCGTAGAATTTACAAATGACAAGAATATTTCATATTTAAGACGTTTCTGATTATTCGTCAGTTCCATCCTCAACAATAGGATATCGATGAAGAATATCACAATTAGTTCAATTATTTATCATTTTAGATGTCAGAGTGATGCTTAATTATTTAGAGAGAGTCACTGAAAGATTAAAGAAGAAAATGAGTCAACATGTATCAGATTGTATACGTAAGCGTCGAATTCAGAATTTGCATAATTCTGTGAATACATTTGGGTCTGTAATAGCGGAACAGTACCATGTTCTATCATGAAGTTATTTTAAAATCATTTCACCCTAAGTAAGGTGACAGTGCCATAAGAGGTTACAAAGAGTGAAAGAAAACGACAAGACGTTCCTAAGGAAAAAAAACCATAAAAAAACAGGATACAAGAAGACAAAAGATAACGATTGGTGTTGCATTTAAACTTTAGGTCTTGGGTGACAGAGAATCACGAAAGCAGAAGAGAGCTTCACAAGCGAGAAGTGCGAGAAAAGAAATGATGAAATTAGAACTGACGGTCGTATTTAGCTATTTCAGCATTAAAACGATGACGCCTACAATCTAGTAGTACACCTAAATTCATGCAGTCGAGGTATCAAGGAGGAAATCTCATCTGAACAATTTCCAAGAAAATATTTATAGAAAAGACATAAGAAAACCATGTAACAAGGGTGGAAAAGTTAGTGATGTCGAGATGCCAGGTCAGGGCCGATAACATTACGTGTTCTTCTTTGGGTTGTATCAGGATTCTCAAGAAAAATTGTCTTACCCGAACTAGTAGTAGACCTAGAAATTGATTCAACATAATCATTGCACTTCATTTTAGGAGGAAAATGTGAGACCAAGGAGGCGCAAAAGGTTGCTCCCTTGAAGATGACTAAAAGATAGCAGTTTCATTTTGGAAGCGTTAAAATCTAAAAGCCATTTCTTGGCCTTGTTAACAACTGATTGAAGATCATTTTCGAGATTAGCTGCCAGTTTTACTTTTATCGGAGTTATCAGACTTACTATTAAAACAGGGGTCATTAGCATAAATACCGAATTTGGAATTGTTAACATCTGGGTGACCTCCGCTTTGGTACGAATGGATCTAGAAAAGTAGCCGTTCAACTCAATTTTCATTACACAATATATTATATTCTGACTTTCAATTGAAAGCTTTAGAGAACATATTTATTAAGTCTAGGTATCTCCCCCGATTCACTAAAAAATGAGCATACCATGATGAAAAAATGCTCCAAACTTAATGCCCCAAAATTATCGTAAAAAATATTAAGAGGGAAGAATAAAGGATTTTTTAATTATTAAATGATATTTTTTATCCATTTTTTGGCGGGGGGACGTTCTAAATTTTGATTAAAAATATTGGTTTCTTGCGTCAGCGATGATGGTAGGTGTAGCTGACAAAAAATTAGTATAGGAAATTTTAGCGTCTTTTTTTGGCATTGAAAAACATTGATTTGGAAATTCTGCAAAAATCGAATTTAATGAAACTTTCAAAGCTTACTCGCAAATCAATGAAATTCTTTTAGAAATCTTTCATTTTAGAGAATCTTGGTAAACATATTTTTTCTAGCTCTTTTACCCGCAACTTTTTTAATTTTATGAAATTTCGAGAAATTTATTTTTGTACCACTTAATGTTTATATTAGTTATACACAGAACTCCATGAAGAATTCAAGTCATGAATCTTATTGTAAAATAGGACCCCCACTTACAGAAAATCTGCTCTGATTGGTCAAATAAAAAATGTAATTAATGCAGGTATTATTTAATTAAAAAAGCTTTTAATTGATTTTATGAAAATAACATATTATTGGCACTATAGATATTTAAAAAAATAAATGAATAATGAATTTTTACAAGAAGAGTTTTCATTTTTTTAAATTTTAATTAGAATAATTTATAAAGTTTCAAACCTTTTAAATGTATGTCTTAATTTGTAGCTGCTAGGTGATATTGTTATTAAGTATAAATTATATTTACTAATCATAAATGGAAAGGTTTATTACAATTTAGCGACCATCAATATTTTGAAAAGAATTTGGAATTTTTTTGTATGTGTGCATAAACGTATCAATTTTTGGATAAAAACAGATGTCTATACACGATACTATCAGAAAGTAAGTGCAATAACTCTGATAAAGTAAAGCCAAATTACCTATAATTTAATAAAACATTAGATTACGGATAATATTTTCCAAACTTTTTAAAGATTACTAGATAGTTAAAAATGATATAAAAAAAGGTGCTCACATTATATTCCTCATGTAATTTTAACAGAAATGTCTACCGTAGAAAAAAATTAGATAAATTTCCGTCGGTCAATCATATCAAGCTATCAACACCTTAAATAAACACGTACATCCGTGTTAAAAATGAATTTCTGCTATATTTTAAATTAAAAGTTATATGTTTTTCAAATCATATTAATTAAACTTTAAATCAGCAAATAATTATTCAAATAAAGTTTCAGAAAAGAATATTTTATTTTTGAAATATATTTAATAAAGAGAATTACATTGTGATTAACAGATGGTTTTAGGTACGTCCCAGGTAACGCTAAAAATGTGGTATACCCTGGAGAAAAAAGGTCCCCAAATTGATAAAAAAAATTTTAATGTGTAAATGTTTATGTTAGAATTAAAGAGGGAAGACAAAGGTATTTTTTAATTATTTAAAAAAATTTTTTTTCACTTGCAGCATATTTTAAATTTAGGTTGAAAATCTTGTTTTTTTTTTAGGTCAAAAATTAGGTAATATTAGCATTATTTTTTTTTTCACTGTTTTCAGTTGAAAAAACACATTGATTTGGAAAATCTTGCAAAAATCAAGTACTTGTTGGATTTTAATGAAACTTTCAGAACTTATTCACAAATGAATGAAATTATTTTAGAATTGTTTGTCTTTTTGAAAGTCATGGTATAAATATTTTGTTTTTATATATGTTACACCCCTCGAACTTAATTTTATGAAAACTTCAAAAATTTATTTTTGCAACCAGAATTTTTTTTTTATTAAATGCACAAGACTCTGAAGATTCTAAATCATCGATTTTTTTAGTAAAAAAATGTGCAAAATTGTCCAAACCTTTACCTCAATTGTAAGCATACAAAACCCAATAAAACTAATTAATTATTTAATTAAAAACGCTTTTTATGACTTTTCTGAATAACATATACTAAGGTAATTCTTATCTGAAAAAAAAAACAATTTGATGAAAAATGAATTTTTACAATAATTTTTTCTTTTTTTTCTATTTTAAATACACAATATGACAAAATGTTGTTATATATTTTAAAATTAAGTTTCTTTATGCAACCTTATGGGAATGACATATTATATTCTCTATTTCTTATAGATCATAAATTTGAAAGCTTATTAAAATCTGACCAACGTTGATATTTTTAAAATAATTTTTTAATATTCCAAAATTGTATTTAAAATTGTCTCCAACGAAAGTATGGATGCACAGCTTTGAAATAACGTCACGTGAGGTAGAGTTGTTTCCCTAGATAGAAGGAAGTTCTTTTTACTTCAGAAATTACTTTGCATTCATTCAGTTAACAACAAAGCAAAATTTGAATTCGATTGCATAGCATTTCAATATTAATTTTATTAATAAATAAAATATGTATAACTCAATTTAATAAAATGTTGTTACTGTTTTATTTTTACTTGTAAAATTTGATTTTTTTCACAATTTAAATGTTATTTTCAGTGCAGAAATTTTTCTTCAAACGTAAGGTTAAAAAAAAAAAAAATTGAAAGTTATTTTTTTTTTAAATTTACTAACCAGGTTCACGTAAAATTAGAACAAATTACATCACTTCTGCGCTACCGTAGGATAAATTCCCTTGACGTAAGTTGTCAATATATTGACACCTATCAATTAACACCCTTCAATCACGCACACGCGCAAGCACCACGGTTGGAAATATCTCTATTAAAAAATTTTCTGCTAAAAAAGTAAGTAATGTTTCTTTCAAATTACATTAAGTATACTTTAATCATTCTAAATTTCCTAAGATAACAAAAAAGAAGAAGGTGTAATTGAATTTTAATTGATTTTTGAACTAATTTTGATTTTTTGTTTACAAAATCGGACAGAAATGCCGATAAATCGAATTTACTAATTTTTTTTTTGCTTGAAGAAAAACGAGATTTTTCAATAAAATTTTTAAAATTTATAGGAAGGATTAAAAAATCTGAAAAAATATTCAAAAGTTACTTTGGGCTTCCCTCTTTAATTCTAATATAAACATTTACACGTTAAAATTTTTTTATCAATTTGGGGACCTTTTTTCTCCAGGGTATACCACTTTTTTAGCGTTACCTGGGATATATCTAGAAAATGTCGCTTTTCTAAAAGGAGCAATTTTTAGTGATTTCAAAACACCTCCCTCCAGTCAATTTAAATTAGTTTTGATTTTGAAATAAACCCAAATCTTTTGCTTAATCGAAATAAACTTTATCTATTAGCTTGAAATTAAAATTAAAATAAATGCTTCAAGAATAGTTTTCCATTTTTAAAATTCATTTTAAACCTGAGGTAACGCAAGAAGAAAGGGCTGGTAAGTTTTAATGTGATCTGTTTGTAATAAATGTACATGTGTTGGTATATTGTTTTCTTGGTATATTATTAATATATGAGGATATCTTCTCATTTAGAATATTTCACTCCTTTTAGTCATGGTGAAAATTCGAGTGAGTGCTGGAGAGAGAGGGACAGAGAGAGAGAGTGAGAGAGAGAGAGAGAGAGAGAGAGAGAGAGAGAAAGGAAATCAGGTCAACAGTTTTTTTTCTATTTTGCCTTTTCCATGTACAGTTCAAGGTAATTATATTTTCGCATTTTCTTGTTCCTTCTTTGTTTTAATAGCAATAATAAAATGTCCTTCAAAGAAAATCTTTAAGCATAGAATTGCCTCATTTGGTTTTTCACAAAAAACTGCCATGAAACATGAGAGGATATTTAATAAATTTACCTTTTTTTTTTACAAGAAATAAATGTTGTTTGGATCGTGATCAAGATACAATGCAAATGCATAATAGTTGAGTAAGTATATAAATCATTTCACCTTAAAATTGTTTTACGATTTTCAAAGCTCGTTGGCTACAATACACTTGTGTAGATTTGACGAAGATAGGCGTGACTGTTTATTACAGGTTTTTTTTATGAAATACATCTTTGGCTACAGACTAACAAGATTGAGCTAGTTTTGGTTAGAGCATAAAAATCGTTGCCTTCGTTAAAAGTAATATAAAGATAATTTAGTAATTCCAAAAAAAAAAAAAAATACTTGTACGGTTTTGAAAATAAGCAAAAAATTTGGTTTACTTTATTGACATATACAGTGTAACCCGGATATAAGAGACCAGGATATAAGAAAAACTCGGATATAAGAGAGATTTTATCTGGTCCCAAATTATACTTACCGAAACAAAATAGACCAAACCCGGATATAAGAGAAACCTGGACATAAGAGAATCCCGGATATAAGAGACTTCTTCTCCGGTCCAGACAACTCTCTTATATCCGGGTTACACTGTATATGTTTCTCATTTCCTTTTAAAGATGTTTGTAAAATTTGTAATTTGCAAATATATTTCAGAAATAATTCGGTAGTAAAAATGAAATTCTTTTAAATCTTTTTTTGATATTTATGAATATGATGTGTCGGTAATCTTCAAAATATGTCGACAAAAGAAAAGTTTTAATTATAATATACGACAAAATATAGTACATCTTCATTCTTGTGCCAGACAAGAGCAGAAGTATCGACTTGCCACTGTAATAATCTAGGTTTCACTTAATCTTGTGGATATTCACACGAAGCTTGAGGATGCCAAAATAAATAAATCAAATTAACATTACTAAAATACTGTTTGGAATCGTCTGTAGCTATTATACATGTGATACTAAAGCTGGTGACATTCGAAACAATTGTTTCCTGAAATTCTCTGACGTTCAGCAGAGAGAAAAATGTGTAAGTGTGTGTGTGTGCGTATGTATGTATGTATGTGTGTGTATGTGTGTGTGCGTGTGAGGTGGTCATTAATTAGCGTAAAGATACAAGAAAATATGCTGACAATTGTTCAGCTTCCGAGATACTGATCGTGTGAGATTGACCACGCGTTGTTGTTCAAGGTTTCAAATTTCAATCATTGAGCAAGAATTTCGGCAAAACATCAATGTTTAGAAAAGATTCAAATCATAGAGGGAGAAATCTGATGAGGTGAACATCGCTTAGGTAAAGAAAGAGAAAATACGCCATAATAAGACATTAAAATAAAACATTTTTTTATTACAAAATTATCATTATTTTTTATTATGGAAGTCACGCGTAATACGTTGATTAAAAAATTTACAAGTATGAGATAGAAATTTGAGTTTTATTCGAACTATATTCTTTGTTTTGATTTGTGATAAGTAACAAAATAATCAATAAAAAGAATTAACCAAAACAGCTTCATTACAAATATAAATATCTCGGTTGAGAATTTGTTGTATAACCACAAATAATGATACATTTTTTTATGAGTGTAAAATAAATTAAAATAATAATTAAGTGTGAATAAATAAATATTAAATAGTCTGCGTTTGTCTTATACAGTTACTTTGGGGAGAAGTGTATTAAAAGAAATTAAGACAGTATATTAAAATTTTTCATTTTGTGTGTATTTTTTAGACTGCCAGAAATGTTGGGATTCACATTTTAAATTCACAAAAAATATATATTATCCTAGTATTTATTATCCAATGAAAATGGTGCCTTTCGCCAGCGTAAAGTCGAAGTTCTCTCGAGGTTATTTAAGAACGCGAGTCAACGGGTAGGGTCAGAAGGTGGAGAGAGACCACAGAAGTTTGCTGGAAGGCAGACAAGGTGGTTAAACGTCTGAAGGAATCGGACGTCACGTACAATGGAAGTCGGCTGGACTTGGTCGTCAGATATGAACACGGCAAAGCTGGCTGTGGAAAAGATTTAGGTTTCCTGAGAAAGTCGCCAGCAGAGCAAATGGTAGAAAAGTCTCGACATTCTTAAAAACTACGCCGACTGAAAAGAACTCAGAGCAATCATAGGCTGACCACCAAATAGAAACTTAAAAAAAGAAAGAAAAGAAAATAAGTCATTGCAAATGATCATTATTCCTCCCTGGAATTCACGTCGAAAAAGGAAGTGAATTTTTTTGCTTATATATTAATCACCCGCTTTTTTCTGTAAGAGCAATTTATTCTTTTTCTCAACAGTTTTCGTTTTCCCTTGTTTTCTTTCTTGATTTTAAAAATATTGTGATTCTTTTTTAGAGCCGTTTGTATCTACAATTTTGTAATGTTATCTTGCCTTGTCCTTAATAAAATTTTTCTGCAAGAAGTTTTTGTAAAATTTGTACTCTGTTATATTATTTCGTATCAGTTTAATAAATGTTTGTAATTTTCTAATTTCGCGAGGTATTTTCTAGTCTTTGTTACTGTTTGCGCCTTTTTTAATATTCAAGATAAGAAAGTGGAAGTTTTCTCTTCTTCTAGTTGCTTTATGAAAAAATCAGATTTTTATATTTTGCACAAAAAAGCTATTGCAAAATATTCTTTTTATATTTTGCAGAAAATTAGTGATTGTTTTATTTTGCACACACACAAAAAAAGAACAGTTGAAGTAACTTACATTTTTATAATGATTCATCGCTTAGAGTTTTGGTCCTGGGTCAATTCCCGCGCCGGTCGATACTTCTGCTGGTCGTTGAACGTTGGCCACCTCAGTCTGCACCCTGTCGCGCCCAAGTTGTGCTTTTTGATCACGGAGCTGGTTAGTTGACATCAGCAATTGTATCTTTGGTTCGAACCATGGCGTTGCTGTGTCATAAAGGAAAAATAAAAATGTTTTTTTGCAGACGAAATAAAAGAAGATAAGAAATCCTTCGGGTCAGTTTTCAATGTGGTTTATGTAGTTCTTCGTACAGAAAATTTAACTATTCTCACTTTGATTTCTATAGTGACACTTTGCCCATCAAAGCTAATTCTGGAACAAGCCTTAAGTCGGGAGTTCTCTTTGATAGTAAGTCACATGGTCGTCTCTCATCGTCTTTTATCTCCGGAACTACTACAACTCTACTGTTTTGGTCACTTCAGCATCTTGCTTATATTGACTTCTTTTCACAAACGGCATGGGGGCTGACGTGTTTGGGGACTCGGGGTTTCCCCGGTCTTCCAACAAGAGTTCTTTGTTGTCTGACTTTGGAAAATTAATTATCTCTCCATATTTGGGAGATCCCTTTTCCTATGGAAACCGGTAGCCGGTACTAACCCACCCATATAACTGATAACTTCTCTAATTCATGCCTCGCACCATTACTTCCCAATTGGTGTAGGCAAATCCTCAGTCTCTTGATATCTGATCTAAGCCTTTCATCTCGGTTGTCATTTTGACAAATCCGATTTTTAAACCGTGTGGCATGGCTAAGTCGTTAATTGATTAAGCAATTCTAGTAATTAATTGTAATTATTTTGAATTTCAACAACGAATTTTCTCAGCCCTTGGTCTTGTTTATGCAGTCAGAGATTTACCAGCTGTTTCCTCCGACCGACCAGTGGAAAATATTTGCATATATATCTCATTCACTCAGTCGCACTTATGAACTTCGTAAGTCTGTTTGCTATCTTAAATTCTTGAAGCAAGATATAAAATTCTATTTTTCGAATTGTTTACAGTCTTCTGCTTTTTTGACAGTCAAAAAAATCAGTTCCTTTAACTTTTGCCTTGGTCTCTGAAAATTCCCAAATATTTTTTCAATCGACTTCCTTTCCAGAGTTTTCGTAACTCGTACTTTTAGTAGCGACCATAAATTAATTCCTCTATTTTTTACCTTTTTTAGCAAATTTCTATTGGCCAACCATCTCTCCCCCACCCCTTGTGGATTTAAATTCTCCAGATGGCCTTTTCGGTAATATCTTTCTCTGAACAATAAGTCCAGTCTCCGCTTTATTCCCTAAGTTATATTTCAATTCTAATCCTTTTTCGTCTTGTTTCAAGTTTTTAACTTTAACCGTTTTTCGTCCTGTTCCAAGTTTATATCTTAACCCTTTCCTTTCCAATTATCAGTGTCGCATTGTGTCACAAGATACAATTCGCAGGAGTAAACCTTTCCACATTCCAACAAAAGTTTTGTCAGATGAAAACATTGCAATGTCTCGCTTTCCTTTTCGATTTTTTCCAAAGCCATATTCTATGAACAAAAGGGAGATTCATTCAATCATTTTAGTGGAATTAGACCAACCTGAACATTTATTCTTATTTATCAAGCCTAAAAAGTCTTGTTTATCGGCCATGAAAGTAATTACAAATTTAACGAGAAATAATACTAGATTCTTGAAAAACTATTTTAATAATTCAATTTTTATTCTTCAAGCATTTTGCTGAATATAACGCGAATGTATATAAAAACTAAAATCAGCTTTTTTCTTAATCCAGTATAATCCGCCTGTCTTTAAGCTTCTATTCCTACAAAAATAATCAAGTTTGAACTGAATAAAATTATTATTTATATTTAATACTTTGAATTATCCTCCTTGAGTAAAGTAAACACGACTTGTTGATACAAATGAATTAATAAATAAAATGAATAAAAATGTTTCATTCTGCAACTCTCACAAGAACTCGTGGCAATAGTGAAGAAATAAAGACAGAAGATTGAGTGTTCAGAACAAGCTAAATTAAATTTTGCAGTGAACAGTTTCCCATACGCGAATCCACCTAGACATTTGTAATCACAAAACCTATTTAAATCTGACGGTCAAAACAGAATGTAGAAACAATTGAGACAGATTGATGTAACAAATAACAGTCTAGCGCAAAGGTGACTCCTAAGATTATGAACATCTTAGTGAACAATGACAACGCTGCTGACACGAGGTCACGGAGAATAATGGAAAAATATCCAAACATAATTTGGCCTCGTCGTAACCCTAATACAGCAAAACCGAATGTTTTTTATAGGCTCGAGACTGGTAGCAACCACTTTTCCTAAACTACGACAATAATCGGCACAGAAATTTGGCATAGCGAAATTTAGGAAACTCTAAAAAGCAGGAATAATATCCGCTTCAAAATCGGAATTTAATCATACATATGTTAGCAAAATCGAATGGTACATATTGATACATACATGGCTACAGACAACTAAATTCATTAAAAAAGTAGATCGGTATCAAGTGCCGAATATAAATTCATTTTTATCATCTAAGCTGCATGATAAAAAAAACTGTTTTAAAAATTTGATTTATCATCAGCTTATCATCCAGAACCTGTCCACTTTGACTATGTACAGCAATTACAACACCCATTTGTTTGTTTGAGTAGAACTTGAAGTTTTGGTATTTAAAATTTCTAGCGATGGGATTAAACTTAGCACTAAGAAACTTGCTGAGTTAAATGAATTTAATGTCCTTAAGAATATTAACCCGGGGTTATCTCAGATCTTAGCGAAATTATTTAAACGCTGCTTGAAGGAGAAATCTTGCCCAAGTCTATGGAAGGCGATAAGTATATGCCCTATTTTCAAGAATGCAGGTGAGCATCCCCGTCACAGTATACCCCCAAACTTTTAAAACAAAAAGGTCGATGATAACTTCAATAGGGACAACCTATTGAGCGACAAACAATACGTGTTTCAATCGGCTCGGTTCCCTGTTAATCTTCTAACTGCTATTACTCACAGAATCAGTGACGTTCTAGATAGCAAATACATTTCAAGGACGATCGCATTAAATATTTCAAAGGCCTTTGATAAGGTGTGACATAGAGGTTTACTGCACAAGTCCTGTTGCTATGGAATCACTGGAAAAGTTTTGTCAATTATAAAGTTTTTCCTAACGGGTAGGTCAGAGAAAGTAGTTTTTAACGCCCAGTGGTCCGAGGCCGAAGTGATCAACGCAAGTGTCTCTTGGGGTTTGCTTCTCAGTTCAAACCTCTTTCTACTTTACATAAATGATTTGCCTATGAGTATACTCTGGCCATTTGTGACATGATACAATGTTATATGGGTGCACTTCCAAAACTCTAGATGACCAGATCTTGGCAGCTGATCTCTCCTCTGCTTTATCTCAGTGGTGAAAACTAACTGGTCGGTCACATTCCATCACCCGTCAGCAGACACAGAACTTTCACTGATCGTGATGAATGGGTCCGTACAGTGAACGCCTATTGGGACTTAAACTCAATCCACACAACAAATGGAACTTGTACATATGATCCATTGCTAAAGATGCTGGAAAAAAAATCAGTTCCTCGTGCCGCTCCAGTAAGTACCTGTCTCCTCCTGCTATGTACTACCTTTACAAGAGCCAGATCAGACCGAAAATGGAATACTGGCGGCATATATGAGCAAGAGCTGCCCAGTCTTCACTTTCCAGTCTCGATAGTGTCCAAAAGCTTCTCTGCGTGAGTGACGAATTATTTTCTACTCTATAATCTCTTTCTCACAGAAGAAACATTCCAAGCCTCTCGCTGCTCTATCGCTATTTCAATAGAAAGTGTCCAGATGAACTACACCCCTTAGTTCCATCAGTTCCTTCACGGCTAGGACTCACCATGCCACGCCCATTGTAGCGAACCACTCTCATTCTCTTTGTATTCTATGGGGAGATGGAAGTTTCACTCGAGCAGCTTCTTCCCGCGAATCAGTACTTTATGGAACCTACTCACCTCGATCACTACAATCTTAACCTGTTGAAGTCTAGTGTCAACATTTGTCTTCCACATATATCTCCATAGACTGTGCCGCTCGTTCTGTAACCCTAACCCTCGAATGGCTCTTGGGTCTTGTAGGGTGAATGTCACTGTAAATTTTAAAATACAAGAAATGAGAATAAAATCATTAGCTTATGCTTGAAACATCGAAATATCAACGAAATCTAAAGATAAATTTGATGATAAAATATAATGTAGAATTTTTGTCGTTATCTCTCTCTCTGTATCTAGAGAGACAGATAAAGGGAGAAAGAAAGAGCTATAAGAAACACCAAAAGAAATAAACAAATCTTTTGTTGATTGGTTCAATATCTGGGTGCCAAGCTGAGTGGGTTCTTTTCTAGAGCAAGTGAATTTACTCGCCATTAATATGAGAAAGGGCGTGCGGGTAGCATAACGGTTATAGGCACAGAAAATGGAATGGGCAAGCCTAGTTCAAATTTCAGCTTTGATTGCTGTTTTCTCTACGCACTGATGCCCTCAGGAAAGGCATGAACTCATGATGTCCTTGGGAAAGGCATGAAACCATTTATTCTCCCCTCCCTAATTATGTTTTAAATAACAAAGATGACTGGATTTTCTAGCCTTAAATGGCAGCCAGTCTATAAGTGGGACTACTTAAAACATTGGACAGAACAAAGGGAAATTCCTCGATTATCTTTTCTAAATCGTGAGAATTCAAAGAAAAAGAGAGGGAATGAGATAGGGTGTTAGAGTGAGAAGGAGCATAGAAAGAATGAATAAAAGAGAAAACTAAAATGGCGTAAATTAAGAAAAGATACAAGCCAAAATATCTAAAAAAAAGTAAAAACTGAAAATATCACGAATAAAATTTATTAAACATAAAATCTTAAAACAGATGTGAATTGATTTCCATTGAATCAAAAGAACGAAAAGGAAAACATATTAAAACAATTTTAAATTCCTGAAGAGTGTAGGAATGTAAGTGCTAAGTGTTTGTATACACTTCTTGTGTATTTAATTCGTGTTTGTTTGTGTGTCTGTGTTTGCGTGTGTATACATACAATATATATAGCGCACGCGCGCACGTGCGCGCGAGATAGATAGAGATAGAAAGAGTGTGTGTGTGTTGTTAAGGATAACGATAGTTTGCGTAAGAGAGCGTTGTATCCAGATGCCAGGATTTTAGGGCGCGATAAAGAAGGCAACAACGGCTGATGAGGGAAAAGCACGCTGAAGCGAAGAAATTCGCCAGTGGCCTTCAGCCTATCGTTTTGTATCCGGCTGTATTATATTTATTTGGCGGACAATTGAATGGTTGAAATGTGTGCACAGAATGCACATGCTAAGTTTTCTTTTTAAACACGCAAACACAAACATACACGCACGCACACACACACGTACCGCACCAAAATAAAATACACTTTACTTTATCTATCAGCATTCAAACTCAAAATCTTTTATTACTCATATAAACTCTGATAAACACATACATGCATGTATATATACGGATATGGATAAATGCAAAATGCTAAGACATTGTCTCACTTGTTTTGTCTGTCTGTTTGTCTGTATATATATATTCTACTGTGTATGAGAAGTAAATGAAAGAGCTTGGGGATTGGGCGGTGTAAGAGACACAAGGGGTGGGTTTGAAAGGCTCGCACAGTTCGGCGCCAGAATGTCGGAAACTCAGCCTCGTTTCTCGAAGGTGATGGAACAGGTGCGTTCGACAGCAGGTCGCCTTCTTCAGTCTCCTTTTTTTTCATTTTTGAATTCTCGTTCCCTTTTTTCATTCTCGTCTCATAGTTTTCTTTAATTCACTCCTCCCACGCCGC
Source organism: Acanthosepion lycidas (assembly GCA_963932145.1). Lineage (NCBI taxonomy): Eukaryota > Metazoa > Mollusca > Cephalopoda > Sepiida > Sepiidae > Acanthosepion > Acanthosepion lycidas. The sequence continues at coordinate 853,715 of OZ010582.1, forward strand.
TCAGTTCTTGCAATTTTTCTTTGTCTCTCAATTCTTCAGTTTTTTTCCGTCTCTTTTCTCTCTCTTTTCCCTCTCTTTTCGCTATACACTCCACATAAAAATCTTTCAACCTGACATTTTTTATATTTAATTTATTCTTTTATTCCCTTTTTCTTCATGTTTTGTTTTCGTTCTTCCTCCTTTCTTTTCAAACTTTTTCTATCCTTTTTTCCGTTCAAACTTGTTTTCATTCAGTTTTTCTAATTCAGTTTTCTCCCTTTTTTCTTATTCCGTTTAATTCCTTCTTTTCGCATGATTTATTTTATTCCTTCTTTCTTTCTTGATTTTATTATTTAAGTATTCTTTTACTCCTGCGTTGTTTTTGCTGCCATTTTTCTTTCACCTTGTTTTCTTTCCTTTCATTTTCATCTTCCTCTTTTCCACATTAGTTCTCACTTTTTGTTAAATTTCCTTATTTTTCTTCTTGAATTTCTTTGTCCGAACGTGTTTTATTTTTATTTTTGATTTTCTTTTCCTTCTCACTCTTCTAAAATGTATTCTTCTCTTTTCTTTCTTCAATTTTTATTTTTCTTGTTACATATTGTTCTTCTTTACGTTTTTTTCAGTTTATCGCCAATCCCCGCTCGCTTTTTCTTGTTTGTTTTTTTATTTGTCCTTCTTTTAAAACATCTCCCACTCTAGATTTTTTGTTTTCTTGGTTTTCGCCGAAACGGCATCACGGATTGGGAAGAATTCTTACCACTGGTCGACGGCAGCTTGAGCAGCGTGTGTTCCGAAAGGGAAAGGATGGAGGAAAGTATAAATAGGAATGTAAGGGGAGGCTTGAAGTGAAAATTGTCAGAAATCCAAGAGAAAAATAAGATGATAGAAATATTGAAAAGAAATTCCAATAAAGATTCATATAAAAATATAAAGAAAAAAAAAAGAAACTTGTAATGAAAGAACGAATTTCGTCGACGAATTAAAAACCTTTTGAAAATACATTTCTTTAATATGTCACATAATTCGAACTAATTTCCTCACCATTAGTGCTTGTATCACAACGTTATTCAACTGTATGATGCATATAGTAGACTTTGATATCGTTTGGTCGGAATTTACAGTTAAAAATTCATTTTTAATTAGAATCTAGGGCTCCATCATTACCAAAAACAACATGCCATCGAATCATACTTCATAGTAACGTTTTTGGAGAAGGCTTTAGATATGGTAGAAAATAATTTAGAGAGGAGATTCCACAAGTCGTGTTTTAAAAATTTGTTTATTAAAGTGGTTCTGTAAATTTTGCAATGTGTAGTAATCAAGTGTAGCAAGATTGGGAAAAAAAGTCATCAGACTTTTCAGATTGTATGCAAGACTATGTGTTATCATGAGGGAATACCAAATTTGTGCAATTGATCAAAATCCGGCTATTTTCCTTCAGAACAGTTTTTACACGCTGACTGCAGGTGTCTGTTGTAATCGTAATATTGTCTGATAGTAATTAAAAATGGATTACACTAACCCAATCCAAAATTACCAAAACGTTCGTTGGATGGAGGTCCGTTTTTTTCAGTTATACATATACTTTGTTTGTTTATAAAATAAAGCGATGCATTGGTTTAGTTGATCACCTCCACTAAGTCAATGCATAGCTTTACTTTATAAACTATCTTTCATCATTAATACCTTACCTGTACAAACATAGCGAGAGACATTCACGTGGGAATGAAGAGAAGGGCATATATCCACATTTGATTTACGATTGGTTCCTGTCAAATTATGAGCAACTCATTTACCAAATTTAGCCTCCTTGACATTATGTTACTGATGACAATGAACTGTTGAATTGCGTGAGTCCTGTTTTTCGCTTACTTTTAGAAGAAATATGACAGCATCAGTTTTATCGAATTCAAAGAAAATAGTCAAAACATCGGCAATTTATTTAAAAAATCTATATCGTAATTGACATAAATATTTCTATCTACTTCGGTATTACTGCTTTTCGTAAACCAATTGAGCATTACATTTGTGCGCTATCTTTAGTTGGATCAAGTTTATAACTAAATTCGTTAAAGAAAATGAACACTCGGTGAAAAACCTAGGTGTACATCTACATTTCGACATTTTAGAATATATTGTTCAATATCTGATCTGATTTAGGACATTACTTATGGAACGACATGGTAATATTATTAATATAATAAAAGCAAAATGATTTATCTGAATATGAAAGGAAATGAATTTTAGCGAAAAAGGTTTATCAGTTCTATCAAGAAGACTCGTACTTGACTTGTTTCAACATTTTCAATATATAACTAATAATTTTGATGAGCGACCAGCAAAAATGCAGTTGCTTTCAAAATGATTAGTCAAGAGAAAAAAAAACTTTAAAAATATAAACTTCCTTTCAAAGTTTGTAGTGGTGTGAGTAGGTAACGTTAAGGCTTAAAACCTTGGCAGAACTAGTCTTCAGGCTGAAGGTACATTTCTAAAATATTCTTTCAGAAGTTATCGGAATTCTTAACCATTTTAACAATGTTAACAATATCAATTACGCAGTAAATATATTTCTTTTTACATACAACTTATTTATAGTGGTAGACCAGGTCAGATGATAAATTTGGAAATACTTAAAAGGTGTATTTGTTCGTGAAAGTCGATTTTGAAAAGATGACCTTAACTTGAACTTGAATATTGACTCTTAAAAGCGTAGACAAATTTGACGCCAATGTGCCCACGAAAACCTCGCCTATTTTTATTTAGCAGCTCATCTTTTCGAATTGCGTGTATTTAAGAGAAAGGGAGATCAACAGCCCCATTAGTAAGAGACGGATGAAAATAAACTCGTGTCTCTTTTCGTTCAGACGATTTGTTTATTTAATCCGAGGACAAGAAGCCTGGCCCGTGGGGGCAACAAAGTTGGTGACGCAGAAAGGCAGCCACACTCAAAAAACGGAATGTGGAACCGATGACACGAAACATAAACAAACAGAACGCATGAAATCGAATATAATCTTCATTCGAACAACTCTGTATTATCACTCAAACTCTTGGGAGACTTTTCCCGTCCTCTCGCCGGGTGCTTTTCCCAGATAATATACTTTTAGTCTAATCTCTGGCTGTTTTATTATTAACAAGGTTCCGCAAGAATTCTGAAATAAATACTCAAACTGAGATCAAAAAAAATATTTGTCATCTTGGCAAGAAACGATTTGTCTTACGCTTTGCTCGATATGTATTTATGGATTTTATAATCGCGAGATCAGCACTAAAAGATCTTGATCTGCTTTTGGCCAGATTTCTTTGTCAGTTGTCAAATTGCGGTAATCTAGAACAGCAAAAAAACAAAACAAAACAAAACAAAAAAACAAACAAACAAAAAATAAAAACAAAACAAAACAAAATACACACACAAAAAAAAACAAACAAACAAAAATCTCTAGTTACAGACAAGATTTGAACTTGCATCCCTTCCTACTGAAGATTTATAGTAAAACCTAGATTTGCTATCGATGTCATTGCCAAGTAGACGGCATTTTTATTCTTAGTTCTGTATCGACTGAGAAAAAAGAGAAACAAACTAATATGCAAGAAAAAGACAGAAAAATGAACGAAATGATTACATTCATCCTTATTCATATAAATTTAAATAGAAACAAAAACAATTTACACTTTAAAATAATTTTAAATTCATTTCAAAAATTTAATTTTTCTTTTCGTTTGTTATAATGAGCCTGTCATTTCTTAATCATTTTTATGTTTAAAAAATTATCTAGTCAGTGGCTAAATACAAGCGATAACTGACGTTATCTAAACTAATCGATAATCTGACTTTGTTTTTATTTAATATCATAGCCAATAAATTTCCATATCCATTTCGGTAGAATCTTTAACGGATTTATGACAATGGAATCTGCTGTTTTTAAGTGTGCAGAAAAGTTTGCTAGTTTGTTAAGCAAGTACAATGTTAATGTGACAATTTAACGACGGCAGCATCTCGATCGACTAATGAATCAAGGCAAATATTTCTATTCGAGCATGTACGGATACGTTCCAACTTCAGTTTTCTTGAGACTCACATCAGATGTATCATTCGTTGCAGTAGAGTAAGTTGTACGTGTTCATTAGTAATAACAACAATTACTCTGAATTATCTTCCATCTTGTCAAAATTATTTAACCGCTACCTGAAAGAGAAATATTTCTGAAGTCTGTTGAAGTAGTCAGCTGTTTACCCTGTTTTCAGACTTCTGATTAGCATTCATCTCCATACTAATATCCCCCATCAGTTATTCTCCACTATGCAACGTCACATGCCTACCGCTATTCTATCGTCATTTCCATAGCAAATGTTCAGGTGAGATTCATTCTTTAGTTCCACTAGTTTAAACCTTCATAGCTATGACATAGTGTACTACTTCCATGGAGTCTATTCACCCTCATTTCCTCTAGGATCCAAATGCAAGATGAAATTTCCCTCCGAGAGGATTTCACGAATTAATACTTTATCAAACAAACGCCTCCTGAGTGCTTCCCTGAATTCTACAGACTTAATCTGTTCGCATCAACGGTCAATAGTTATGTGTCCTCCTTATCCTCATATTCTTCACTTCCTGCCACCCTCTCTTTCTTTCATAACCCACACCCTATCCATTGCAACAGTAACTCCTCTACATGGTTTGACTCTCGAGACTAGTATTGGGTGAATTCTAGTATTAAAAACCTCGCAGGTCTGGATAAACAAAGAAAACTGACAACTGAACAAGTTAAACGTTTGTTTGCAAATCATCATCGTCATCATTTATTTTTTTAATATTATTCTACTTGTGTTTTTCTAAGACATGTAGTTTCTGCGTGATCAGCACCGCTCTTCTTTGCTGGTGTCTACTACGCTTTCTGACCGAAAAACTTACATAAAAATATTAAGCCTGAGAGAATTGTAATGGAGAAGAGAAGAGAAGTGAGTGCGAAGGAGGAAAGCTATGAGATCAAAAAGCGTGAAACAAACGTAAAGAAGATATCAGGTGAAATGGGAATGGGAATATATATATATATATATATATATATATATATATATATATATATATATATATATATATATATACAATATATATAAAAGTGAACATAGAAGTCAACACTTAAAAGTCAACACTTAGAGGCGACAGTCTGTTTCATGCTATATGCAATCGTCAGGCGACATGTGCTGTTATTTTTCTCGGCTATTTATATATATATATACGGGTCAGTGGTGCATTGTGGGAAGTCTATTATGGCGGTTATTTTACCGGAAGTCGTTTATTTATTTATTTGGGTAAAATTATTTTGCTTGTTTTTATTTTTTGTTTCTTATTTTATTTATTTATTTATTTATTTTTTTAATTTTTTAAAATTTTTTAATCTGTGTTTTTATTAACGTAGTAAAAATTTGTTTATATCACTTATTTAATAGATTTGTTTTGGTTTGAGAATTTAATTAAAGCTATTTATTCGATTTTGGGGTTGATTTTTGTAGTTTGTTCTAACTATTATTTTGGCAGGAACAGTTTTTAATTTGTGTTTATTTGGGTTGATTATTTTTATTTGTTTTTTCTAATGGTAACTTTATCGGGATTGGTTTGTTTATTTATTTACTTAGATGGATTTAGGTTAATTTATTTTACTTGTATATTTTCTCTTTTCGGTTTTTCGATTTTTAAGTAACGTAGTATTTATTTTTTATTTTTATTATTATTTTTTATTATTATTTTTATTTTTATTTTTTTTTATCGTTATATAACAGTTATAGGTATTTTTTTCGTCCGATTTTTTTGGTTCGATTTTTTAGTCTAACTAATATTTTGGTCATAATGGTTTGCTAATTTGTTTATTATTTACTTTATTTATTTGGGTTCGTTTTTTTTGTTTTTATTATTATTATTATTATTATTATTCTCTTTTTCGTCTATTCTAACAGGTGTGATTTGGTAATTTGTTTGGATTAATTAATTTTGCTTATTTTATTGTTATTTTGTTTATTTATTTGTTTTTATTTTGTTTTTTCCGTTTTCAATTTTTAAGTAACGTAGTAAAAATTTGTTTTCATGTCTGCATTTTGAGATGAGCTCGGATCTTTTATTTAACAATTTATTTTGGTCTGGGAAAATAATGATAGCTATTTTTTTCCTCCAAGCAAAGTTTGGAAGCTTTTGATTGATTGTTGCAGGCTGATGATCATCATATATATATAAATATCCGAGAAAAATAACAGCACATGTGGCCTGACGATTGCATATAGAATGAAACAGACTGTCGCCTCTACGTGTTGACTTCTATGTTCACTTTTATATTTGCACACGCTCTATCTCTGATATTGAGCACTTTATCCCATAAATATAGCACACCTTAAGACTATATTTCTTCTACCCTGACGATTACATATGCTATGAAACAGACTATCGCCTCTGGCTGTTGTCGCCAATGTCTATTTTTATATTTAGATAACCTCTATTCATAATATTGAGCACTTTAACCCATATATACAGCATACCCTAAAACTATATTTTATCATATATATATATATATATATATATATATATATATGTGTGTGTGTGTGTGTGTGTATTAGCGAGAGAGAGAGGGGGTGTATGTGTGTGTCTATGTGAGAGAGAGACTTAAGGGCTGGAGATGAAAAAGCAGACATGCTTACTGAGTGGAGATGAATGGAGAATAAAGGAAACATCAAAAAGCAATAGGGATGGAAAAATTGCAATACATTAAAATTCTTTAAGGATGGATAGAACAAAAGAAAATGAGAGGATGCAGTAGAAAATATAAAATTTAGATCTCGGTAAAGATCAGAATGGGCAAAGAGTTCATGCGATAAGGGAGATAATGTGAAGATACATGGAACAAAGTGACGGATAAGTAATAATATGAGATAATCGATAATCTTCGTTCTCAACACACGTGGAATTTCCACGTGTACCGCTAGCCTACTCTTACGTGTCTTGTGTCGATCGTAATTTTATTCATTTTATTCTGTAACAAGTTGAATTCGTTCTACGAGGACTAAACGTGGAAATATCATTATTTATTATGCCAACAGAAGAATCAGTAATTTGAAGGATACAAATATATAAAAAAGAAATATTAGCGTTTAAAAGTTTGTTTTTCCTTTCAACGAAGTTATAACTCGATGAAATAAATAGTACAAAAAATCCATATATATGAAGAATATCAACCAAAAAATAAAAGAATTATTTTCGAAAAATATTTTTTCAGTTGTATCCTTATGCCTGATTTACTCTTTCCGAGGCCCTGAGAATTTGTCAAGAATTTCGAAGTGAGAAAAAAAAAGTAAAATAAAAAAATTGTTGTCTAAAATTTGATTATTATTATATCTCATGGAATAATAATAATCAAATTTTAGACAACAATTTTTTTATTTTACTTTTTCTCACTTCGAAATGACATGAAAAAGTATAGACGAAATCAAAACAGTAATAATATCCGTAAATTTGAAGAAGTTCAGACAAGAAAAATGTTTATTGACGAAAGATATTCCCTGATTCCGCTTTGCCATTATCTCTGCTTGACACAAGCCACATCTCCGTTGGAAAAAATTAAAGAAGATTAAAGTGAAGAAAACAAAACAAAAAATAAAAAAATAAAAAATAAAACAAAAAACAAGATCGTTTTCTATAAAAAGAAACGACAAAAACGTCATAAATTTGTCCACGTCGAGTGATACGCTTTTTCATTTTGAAATTATTTCAAAACAATGTTTATAACATTACGAGTCAAGAAAAAATATGTAAACTTGAGAATTATAATGACAAATGCAAGACGAAAGTGTTTTCTTCGTAACTAATCTTTCAACCACTAATACATATATTTGAATCTATCTATCTATCTATCTATCTATCTATCTATCTATCTATCATGTGTGTGTGTGTAATAAGATAGAAAGACAGGGCGAGAGAGAGAGAGAGAGAGAGAGAGAGAGAGAGATAGGACAACTTGTCATGGTACATACTGTGTACATCTCATATAGTACTCTATCGTTTGTTGGGAGCTTTTTTCTTATGCTTTTGAAGAAAAGGACTTCTTTAGCAGGTGCGTTGAATGTCAAAAACGGGAATGGGAAAGAGTGACTTGAAAGGCAACATTAGTAGCAGAAGAAATTCTGCTAACGGCTTTTGTCATTAAACAAATATTTTCTCGTGTGTACATTCTGTTCTTCTTTCTGTAAACATGTATGCAGATATAAGAGGTAAATACAGACAGACTCAATTACAGAACGTACAGAGTGACGCAGAATTATGGTTACCAAATTACAATGGGCCGGGTGGTTAAAATTTAATATAATTTGCCCAAGCTCCTTTTGGCCGTCCCTACTAAACAATATTTTTCCTTCGGTTACAGAATAATGAGGCGTTCCTAAAGGGAGTATTGAGTAATTTTTGTCCCAAGTCTATGTACGCATGGGCTTCCACTTTTGACTCCACCTTCCTTTGAGAATGTGAATAAATACCTACTTTTGTTACTTTCTATCTACGAGGATATATTGAAAAGTTCTTAATATGACCAAAAAGGAATTCACCACCCCAGTTGTTACGATGGATCTGTAGAAGGGTTTGCACCTTTACAAATATAATGACGGCAATGGAATAACGGAATATTTTGTTCCAACCTTTTCAGTGGCAGAAGCTTGGCCTAAAAACGAACATTTGAAATGTACGGATATATATGAAATAACCACGAACGCCTGAATCAAATAGGCATTTATGAAGGCCCATAGATATTGTACTGAAACTATTTCAAGTTTTTATGCAGCCTTAAGATACTTAAATTTTATTATAATATATTTACAACAATTTGTCATTTAGGGTTGGCATCACGTTTACGTCAAGTGAATCCTGACTACGATGATTTCCTTTCGACTTCAAACAATAACCGAATGTTTTCATAGTTGACCGACTCTTTTGTCTTTTTCAACCTTTGTATCACCAGCAAGAAGATGAATATAATCCAGATGAGGTTTCTTCCTGCCCCGCACAACTATTTTCAACGATTGAAAAATTTAAAAAAATACCCCCCCCCAAAAAAAAACAAAACAAAAATATATAAATAAAAAGTATTATCAATGAAAAATCTCTATAGATACACAATAAAAAGACTCTTACTCAGTATGAAATTAAAATAGAAAGAATTTGTTTATTTTCAATAACGTAAGTGAAAAGAAGAAAAGCGTAGAAGAAAAATTAAGCTACGTAGAGAAAATATTTCATAAGAAAGTGGTGGATTACATCAGTTGTTAAAGTTAACAAAAGTTCATGAAGTGCTGCTAATATTCTGACCAGTTCGAGGCTGATAGGTCAACATAATAGCGGAAACATCCGTAGTTCAATGGAAAGAGTACCCAATGAATGTCGTTGTGGTAAGCTAGTGAAAATGGTATTGTCGTGAATTATAGTACAGCGAGTTGTCATATTATCGAACAAAATTGGTGAGTTAGGTTCATATGTCCAAAATTGTCTCGTTTTAGTTTACGTATATAGCCCATATTTTTGTTGACTATGTAGTATCTCGGAGTCCAGCGCCCTCTTCTCAACTGTTTAACGTAACTAAGATCTCTGATGACTTAGATCGTCACGAGAATGAATAGTAATTTAAACCTATTAGCCGTTCCCTCATAAACCTTTCAATATTGTCCTAAGTTTCAAATTACGTTCCTCCGATAAGCTGAAAATAATATAGAAAAAGAATTCTCTTCTCAATCCTTTTTTTCTAGATCATTCCTTGTTTATTAACCGAAAAAAGACACAGTCGCCATAATCAGGCTCATAAACAAGGTTTATCAAAAATGTCCCATTCGAACACCTTGATAAAATATCTTCGGTCTAGATAGTGGAAAGGTGCAAAGGGTGCTATTTTTTAACATAAATTTTTATAATTGTTTTTAAGATAGGAAGTAAAAATTAATATTTTTCTTTTCAGATAAACGAAAAAACCCACATCTATAGTGGGGTGCGCCAATTTTGTTCAACAGTATGCATTTGGTCCATTTTCGTCGTTTAACATTCTCTTGGGGACTGGGCGATCATACCACTTTAAAGTTTCCTGCGTTTTATTGATCTCAGCAAAACTTGATCCTTTATGAGAGTTTCTTTCACTTTTGTTTTTCTTCTGGATCCATCATCGACACAGTGTTGTTTTCATATCTTATGTTAAATTTACGTCCGCCGACAATAAATCCTGGTAAATCTTCTAATCCTCTTCGAATCATTTCATTGTAGAAGTTAAGTAAACCTGATAAGAAAACTCATTCTTGTACACCAGTTTCCCTTTTTGAGCATCCACTTAATATTTCTTGTTCTTAGCGTCTTGAACCAAGATACATTTTTCTTCTAATTACGTATTAATTCTGCTAGGAACTATGTTCATCAATCATAATTGGTAGTTTTGTTACGTGGCTAAGTATTAGTTTTGTTTAGTAGATTCTTGATTGAATTTGCATACGTTATTTGGACAGTTCTATTAAAATTGATCTACAGAGACCCTCCAGTATTTCGTCGCTGTCGTATATTTCGTTTATCATATCAACAGATTTATCAGCCAAAAAATAACCCAAGATTTTCATAATCTCTATAAGAATTTTGTCAAGTCCTACTATTTTGTATCTCTTCATTTTAGCCAGTAATTTCCATTACTTCAGAACTAGAGCATCAAGGGTCCATAACTAGAGATCTGATCAATATTTGGGTGAACACGAAAAAATAAAAATAAAAGAAATAACCGAGGCAAGTCTATCGTTTTCGCAGAAAACCGTCAATAAATTTATCAGTCTTCCGAATAAACAACAGAATTACCGACAAGGCTGAAGTGGCGGGTGTGAAAATTTTATTTATATAAATATTTGTCGAAAATATTTCAATTTACTTCAATGTTTTGCAATTTATTTCGATATATATATATATATATATATATATATATATATATATATATATATATATATATATGTGTGTGTGTGTGTGTGTGTGTGTGTGTGTGTGTGTGTGTGTGTGAATGAATGAATGTAAATAGAGAGGAGGTGGTAAATAATAATAATAATAATAATAATAATAATAATAATAATAAAGAGTTTTGTAAAGAATGAGGGTGAATTGGGCTGGTAAACGAATAAGGCAAAGAAAAGGATTATGGGAGATTTTGACATCTAATTTCCCCTGCCTGTTCCGTTTGTACTGTTTCCCCTCCTCAAATCAATATTTGGCAACTTGATTGATTGCCTCCTGGTGCATGTGCGACACGGACAAACATGATAGGCGCCAACAGAAGGCGTGGATCTGCCATCATCGGGCAATTGTCTATCAAGTTAATCGAACAACTCAAGAATCTTGAATTGGATGGAGAGCAGTCGATTCTTTCCTAGAACGTCATTTGTAATGCATACCAGTGGATGTGTCGACTCTAATAGCAATGACTATCTCAATGCTACATATTTTCTTTTAACACTGCCACTCTTGCTTGACAAGTATTTTGTTGCTTTTTTTTCTGGAATGACAAGTTCAGGTAAAAGCGAGATTTCTTGTCAAATTTTCTTATTTCATTCATCTCACTCCCTTTATGAAGAACACATCAACACATAAATATTTATCTGAACATTAATAAATAATTCTTATACAACTCTTCCTCTTGACAGCATTGACATGAAAGAAAGTCTGTTGAATCCTATTTACATTGATTTTATCTGTTGGTAGAGGATCGCAGATTTAAAAAAAATAAGGCAATGTTTTTGTCAGTAACGTTTGAAATATTTTTTCATCACTGACAAAGACATCTTTCTGATTTTTGTCCATTTCCATAGTAAAACCATTAACAATGCATTTCCAAGGTTGCATCAACAATTTCATAGCTTGACGCATAGTTATTAACTGCATTTTAATCTGTTATTATCAGTGAAAAGATTACTTTGAATTAATTGCATTAACAAATGTGGATATTATGTACAAAAATGAATATAACAAATGAGGAAACAAAATTATCGTTAAGATACAGACTTATTGATATACCTACATAACTAAGACCTATAATGTCTTCAACTCTCAATAAGACTCGCATTAATTCCGTATAACAGTCAATTTCTTCATGATTTTCAATGTACAACTTGCAGATTGAAGGAAAGTATTCTTTTGTTAAAATTGCAAAAATTTCGTGTTTGATGATCAATTTCTAGATTTAGTAATTCAAATATTGTTTGCATTGAAGAACACGATGTAGGCTAATAAAAATGATTAACGCACACACACACATCTATCTGTATATATATATATATATATATATATATATATATATATATATATATGTATGTATGTATGTATGTATATATATATATATATATATATATAATGCAATTTCGCGTGTGAGTGCGTGCAATGGCGAGTCATAGAGACTGGTAGACTGCGTACCCATCCCGTATTTCTTTTGAATAAAGGTTATTATTCTGTATTGTTATAACAAATGATAATAATTATGAAAACTGTATTTAATTTTATTCATTATGGGAATATTTAAAAAAAAAGAAAACAAAAAAAAAAAGAAAACAAACAAAAGACGACTACGGGATTACGGTAAGAGAAAAACGTTCAATATTTTTTAAGGTTTAGAATGTAATCTTGCGGCACTCGTATATGTAAATGCATTTAACACCTCATTAGAAAAAAAATACTTCGGCCAGCTGTATGATGCGATTCATTAAATAAGAAATAATGTTTAAATCTCCGATTTAAAGAGAGTTAAGTCTGTTAGCATTTTAAAAATATTACGAAATAAGACAAAGATTAAATGTATATGCTTTGGGGCCATCCAATCGGTTTTGCGCAATTTGTAAACAAAAGGTACACCCATATTTTAAAATTCACAAAAATCAGGTAATCATTTAATTTAAATATTTCAAATTCTTTATTTATTACAATTTTACTTTTTTTTAAAAATCTTTTCACCCCAACCAAACCACTTAGACGCAAGAGAATATGAAAAACGAAGCACTATAAAGGAGAGAGAACGAAATTTAAACTTTTAAAGATTTGGTAAAGTCTGAAAATTGTTGTTAAAGACAACTGTACATTATTTACATTATTCGGACTATTGTCCTCATCTTTGTCGCCATATTTATTACAACGTTTCGGCCGTTGTAAGCTCCGGTCTTCTTCAGGTGATTGGAATGTCGAACTGAACCCTTTATTTCGCTCACAGAGGTAGACTGTTCAAGTTTCACGTGCCATGTTTAATGGATGTCAGTTATCAGTTAATTTCCCTCTGAAAGTTCTCCACTGCCTTAGCCGGATATTGAACTTACACTCATTGGGTCCTGTCACTGGATTTAACTAACGCCTTTATCCACTGTGCCTTGAGGACATGTGTATGAATTTCTGGGTATTATAATCCTGTCTTCAACAACCATTTTTTACCATTGTTCATATTACAATTTTTGATATTATTATTCCATGTTTTTTCCAGAGCTCATATTGCAATTTTTGTTGTTATTATCGCTTTTCTCTGGCATTACTTATTACTGGTTCCCATATTGTATTCATTTCTATGCTTGGTCGGCTCAAGAGATTTTTGTGTCCTAGCATATGTGCTGATTCCTTAAATTTACGAATTTTCCAATGGTGTTCTTTGTCTATGATCCCAACCTGATCCCACAGAGGGCGGTGATCTCCTCTCTCCATATGTGGCCGAAACATTGTAATAAATATGGCCACAAAGATGAAGATAATAGTTCGAATAATGTAAATAATTTACATAATACCTCATCTCAGAAATATAGATATATACTGAAAGACAACTGTGTTTGACAAATCGAGGAAGTAAAGTTTACGAAGATTTCAGGCCCATATTTTAAAAAATAGTATTATTATTATTATTTTATTTTGTTTAATCGTAAAACTCTTAAAGCAAACAATTATCTCCATTATGTTTTATATTAATGATTTCATCCGAAGAAAGGCGATAAAGCCACAGGGTGTTACTCAGTCTGAAATTAAATCTGAGAAAAACTTTATTAAGAATAGAGGCAAATAAAAGAAGAGGAATTGAAGAGAGAGAAGATGACGATTGACATTGCATTTCAATTTTTTGAAGATCAAGACTGGGAAGCAAGAAGGAAGAAGTATAAAAATTATTATTATTGATTTCAAAACTGTGTTACTGTTGTGGGATTACCAGGTTCAGAAAGCGTGGTTCAAAGATTCTGTTGAAGGAATTTTGCTGACCACGATTGTTTCTGTAATTATTAGATTTTCTTTTGTATTTTCCCAAATTTGCAATAACATAACAGCCTTTATCTTCAATTATAACTTAAATTATATATTTCACCAACACAAGGACTGACCAAAATTTAGGATAAAAAATAAAAAAAACAAATGAAAACTACAGATAAAGTCCATTTTCTCTAGTCGAGGAATCTAGTTGATATATATATATATATATATATATATATATATATATATATATATATATATATTACACAGCAAAAAAATCCAAAATTACCTCATGTGAGTATAGCCTATTTCAAACAGCGCAACCGTAAATTTAAAACTGCTTCTATGTCTACATTTAACTTTTGTTAAAATATATACAAAGGAACAGGTTTAAACTTACATAAGAACATAGATCTTACATTATTGCTTGTTAACTCCCCCCACCCCAATGTTGAATATAGAAAGATAATTAACTTCTATATTCCTAATAATTTAACCTTTCCTTAAAGTTATAAATGGATAATTTATTCTAACTTTAAATTGTTTATCTATAACTACGCCCATTCCTTAATAATACAACACCCTTAAATCTATTCTTTCTTTATATTAATTGTCTAAATACGATTTATTGCTAATATTATTAATACATATTTGTTGTTAGTATAATTTGGTATTCCCTAGCGGGAACCTAAATTTCTTTATATATAATTAAAGGTTTTGGTTGTAAGTAAACTACCGTTTCGGCCCTTCTTTTAGTTTGAACACATTACTCTTCCCTTTTTAGACAGATACCTCCCGCCTTCCCCTTATTACCAACTCGGGCCTTTTATCTGGCTGAAGCGTCATTTTGGGTATTTTCGGTATATTTTCCTCGACTGCTATATAAATTAAATTCTATATCCCCTTTTCCGAGACGAATTCAATCCAGGATTGAAGAAGACTGGCAGAAGGTTTCGCTGGTTGAAATAGATTATACTCATATGAGGTAATTTGGGATTTTTTGCTGTCAAATATATATTCTTTGTTATAATACATTGAGTTCTCTTTGGGGATCAGTTTTAATATTTGATATCACTAGGATCCACCTAGATTATATACCAAAGGATCTATTACCTGCATGGACACACATCATACACACATGATAGCCAAATACACTGGTCGAACTGGACACATACACGTATGCACGTGCAGATATCCATGGAGAACAAATATATATATACATACACTAGCAAAATCAGATAGACTACTCACTGGCACACACAGAACTCAGGAAGAATGTGTGTATGTGTGTGTGGGTGTGTATGTATGTGTGTATGCGTATATACATATGCATATGTATACTGATTGCTTAAGAGCGTATGTATGTATTTGGAGGGAATTTACATATGTAGACTAACAGGGATAGGAACACATCTCTCATCAACACATGTATTATCACCAGCTCTCATACCAAACCTAATAGTTTTATTAACACTTAGGCCGAAATTCATTTTTTGACAACAATCCAGAAGGATGTTCAAGGCTCACTGACAAAAACAAAAAACTAACAATGAGACATTAAAAGAACATAAGGCAAACTTAATTCCTTTTAAAAATTTATTCATTTTATTTGCCTGAAGAAGGTCACGAGACCGGAAACCCGCGCAGCAGAAATATGAAGAATAAAATATAATGTATATACTAAAACAAATCCACGTTTGGGGTTTCTCTCTTTTTTTTAAAAATATATTTTTCTCTCGTTGGAATAACTATAACCTTTTCCCTATATATATATATATATATATATATATATATATATATATATATATATATACACACACTCTTACACGCTGGTCAAAGAACACACATAGCAACAGTCGGATTGAGGGCTCTACCTAGTTCTGCCGAAACCTTCATGCCTGGGTATTTCAGATTGTTTACAAAACAGTGGAAAGTATTAAGCTGTTTCTTTCTTTTTGCCTCCAGGACATGGACAGACAAGGAGTCCTTTGTTCTTCTTGTGACACCACGTACCATACCTCTTTGAAATCAGATCTTTCATCATTCTGTAACAAAAAACATTTACAGAAAGGTTATGGGAAAGTAATTGAAGTTGAGATGCTAGTTGAGGACCGATAACATTTCAGATTTTTCTTTGAATTTTGTCAAGAATCTCTAGATATAGAGTAGAAGAAACAGACCAGATGCACGGGCGAATGGTAGACTTGTAAATGTGAAAGATCGATTCGAGAATTTATATGATTTATCATCTGAAAAGAAAAAAATATTAGATCGCATGAGAAATTGTATAAAAAATTAAATCAAAGCACCTTGTCTGTGCATATATATATATATATATATATATATATATATATATATATATATATATATATATATATATATATACACGAATTATATAAAAAAATGTACTTCATGTATTGAAAAGATTAATCGCGAGTTTGATAATGTTCTGTGAGTTAATAGACGTAGTTTGCAATAACCACTGAAACATTTTTGCAATGCAATTATACAAAATAATTATCCAGGAAAGCACTAATAAATGTAATTTTGGTACCATCTTGAATTCAGTAAAAAACTGTTACTTAGAGACTATTTTCCATCTTAGAAGTTTTTCAAACTCAGTAAAACTGATGCTTGACAAAGCAAAGCTTAAAATTGAACTCGCTTTACAATAGAGAAAATATTTGAACTAACGTCAAACTCATTGATTTAATGTTCTTTGTCTGTTAAATTTAGAATTAGAATTTTCAAAACATATAATTTTTTGAAAAATGTAATAACACCAATGACATCAGCAGAAACAGAGAATATTTTAAATGCTAAAATGATTAGCAATTCGATGTTAAGTCAAAATATCTCACAGTATTATCAATGATCTAAAAAGGAAACAAAATGATCACTGACAAACATTTAATGAAAACGTTATCGATCATTTTGCAAATTTTAGAGAAGTAACGAACTTTTTAAAAGGACTCTCAGAAAGGCTTAAATTCGTTGTCCCTACAAACACTGAAAAAACTTTCATAAAATTCAAAGCAGCTTCAACACTTTTTAACTTTGTTACATATTCTTATACAAAACTTTATTATTTGTTATTACTTGTTATTATAACGTTATTATTTGTTAAACTTCATTTGGTTTCATTTTCACTCTTAACTCGTTAACTTAAATTCCGGCACAAAACATCCACGCTTAACATGCAAAGTACAATAAAACGTCGTTAGTTATTTTTTGTACTTTATTGATTTAAAACACTTATTTTTTTTAATTATCTCTGTTAATAACGTGCTATCTAACATTCATACTGGCTAGGGTGATTACATTCCTCTACACTGAGTATCTCTAGAGCCTTGTATTTACACTTTAGTATAAAATGAGTAAATTATTTAAAGTGAAACATGTTGCTAGTTAAGTACAAAGGTTTTAAGTCCAGATTACTTGAGATGAATGAAACAACTATTTTTTCCATGTAACGCACATATTAGGTTGGTGCAAAAATAATGACGTAATAATGTCGTTTTTTGACGGTAAAAAATACGTCAAAAAACGACATTATTACGTCATTATTTTTGCACCAACCTAATACTTTGAACCTTGCTTTGTCGAATAATGCGCAGTTATCGTTCGTTTTTGTTACATTTTAGGAGGTAGTAAATCGTTTCTATACATTATTTTCTGCCTCAACATTTCGTTGGAAGATACAATTAGAGAATGTACCTACTTCTGTGAAATCACAGTGCGATAAAAGATTGTAATCCCTAATCCGTGTCCAGTCATTGAACTATCACTTTAAAACCATTAGAAATGCTTTTATCAGCCTACGAGAAATGTCTTTGTTAAAGAGAAATGGCGCATCAACAACTGAAGCAATATTGCCGCTAGACTGGATTTCTATTTGGAGCATTTTGCTAAAGATCATAAGTTGGAAAAAATATTCTGTTTCAGGTGAAAAAAAGTGAATCAATTTTTGTAGAATACTGATGTTTCAGTCAACATTATCATTGCTAAGAGTTATGCAATTTGAAGTTTATTTCGCGACTATCACCAAAATGGCTATGCCTCTGATATTTTGACAGCACGTGAACTTGCAGAAGAAAATAGCATTGAAGAAAAGTTCGAACCACAAGTGTCTAGCAAAAAACGTTTATTTGAATACGAGTTCTGTGATCAGGGCCAGTTCAAGGCCCCCACCAAATCTATGATACGCCCCGCTTCAATCTAGGATACGGATCCTCATTACTCTACTAACATTTAAATTTTTATAAGGTAGTATTTGTATAAAAATATAAATTTTATTGTAACCTAATTATGTACAGTGATGGATCATATGCAGGATAGGTGAACAATTCAACTAGGAAAACCAAAAATAAATGCAATATATCTAATTCAATTTAGAGACATGTCATAATGCATCATTCCACCTTAAATCAACAATGTTTTGCATCAATTTTTAACATCAACTTGAGATTTTTTCTTGTTAAAAAGTTGAATAAGTTTAACACATTCAATATTATGGATAAAAAAAATAGTGAATTTTATATATTCACGGATTTGGAAAACAAAAAAAGAACCCAGAATGACTTCAAAATCAGCGAAAATATTTCATCCTTTAAATAGTTGCGTTTAGTTTAATTTGTAACATATAAAAATATAGGTGAAAAAAAAAAGAAATGTTAATAAGATAGCGAGGGTCACAAAGCACTGCCCGGTGGGGCCAATCAGGCTTACCCCCTCCCCGATCTGGGGTTTTGGTGGTAGTACGCACCTTCTCTGTCTGTGGTGTTCAAACAACTGAAGAACGCTTCCGTAAGGATAAATTTCTTCAAATAATTTTCACAGCTATCACATCGGAATGAAACTTTTTTGAATGCAGTGAAAACAATTTTATAAGGAAACGTGAACTAGAAGGATTACCTCACGAGATCAAGTGATTTGCCCCAATTTTTCCAACAAGAATCGAAAATCAGGAAGAGAAAAAGGCAGCTAAACAATGCAAATACTTTTTGGATTATATTTTTTAGAATCACTTAACTGACACTTACTAGAACATTTGAATTGTCTTTCGACTGTTGCTTACTACTGCAGTAGTTACTGCAAGTACCGAAAGGAGTTTCAGCAAACTAAAATTATTACAAAATATCTGCCATCTACAAGAAATATGACAGGTTATTCGGGTTAGCAATTATTATTTTTTTTTTGAAAATGAAAAGAATTTGACGAAGTAGTGAATTCAAGCCTTGAAAAAACCAAAAAAACCTATGTAAATTTCTTTTCTGCCTTTTTACCATAATATTAAACGCGTTGAAAATGTTCAGAGAGCCAGTGGGCTATACATAATAAGTTCAGAACTTATGCCACCATCTCTTGTACTTGTAATAAAACTTTCTGTTAATGTACTGCATGAAGATAGATATGACGAGTTCTGTTATATCAGTGATCATCATATACGATGTTTTCTGAAAGAATTAAATAAATTTTGTGAGCAAAAATGTTAAAGTGTCACTTGTCGTCACTGAAACCCTCATAGTGCGTGCGAAATAGTAATATATCCTTCAATTCACTGCCTTCAAATTCAGAAAACTGAGAAAGAAGAATGAAAAAAATTCGCGAGCCTATGGGAAAATGTTTTTGGAGCAATGAAACCTTGCTATCACAGAACTTAGTCGTTTAGCCAAGAAGAAAAAGGAATGAAAGTAGCGATCCTATGCGAAACTCTTTTGATCTAAAATGTGGAGAAAAATTAAATTAATCAGAAGAGTGTCTGAAGTAATGTGAAAGGTCTCATTTCAGTACCTCACGACTAAGGTTGAAATACTCGCCAATTATATTATCGGCACCTTACTAGCAAGAGGCACTTCAAAGAATTTTCTTTAAACAATCTAAGAATGCTAAGTATTTTGAACTATTTCTTTTCGTCTACTTTTGAATCTAAGGAAGCCATATATCCCTTCAGTGAGCAACGAACTCTTTTACCTTTATTTTAAACATTTTTTAATATAATTTTTGTCAGATCATTTAACCTGTTGTATGAACATTTCCTCTTCGTGACAATACGTTCAAACTACGAACTTTTGGAATTCTGATTTATTTTCCTTAAACGAGCTACTGACACTACTTCAAGCGTGTTCCTTATCTATTTTTTTTTTTGTGCTAAAATTACCCCTGTGTTTTCTCGTCATTATCAATCTTCTTGTGGTGCGTATATCAACTGTTCATTTCAAACCCTAAGCTCCATACCACTATAACTATTTTTGAGTTGTTTCTTGTGACTGAAACCATTCGAGAATAATCGTAACTAACATATACTTCAACGACAACAAAAAAGCGGAATTGGATTATGATAGCAGAGATATTTTTTTAAAAACAAATTGAAAGGGTGTTCGTATTTATATAATGCCACATTATTTGACATTTTATAAAAAATAAAATTGCATTTTGACATTACAAATTGCAGCAAAATATTGCTTATTGGTTTATATAAGATGGAATGATTTATTATGACGTGTCGTTAATTAGTATTTAGATACCTTTTACAAATATTATAGTTGAATTGTTCACACATGTGTATATGATGTTATGAACAATTATTCGGCAGTAGAATACAACCGACAGTAAAATAGCAGAATAATTATTAGGTTGGTGCAAAAATAATGACGTAATAATGTCGTTTTTTGACGTATTTTTAACGTCAAAAAACGACATTATTACGTCATTATTTTTGCACCAACCTAATATAAAAGATAAAAATCTCTATCTGGGTTTATTATTCTAATTGTTGAATATTAGTTAAATCTATATTTTTTAAGTTTAAACGTTTGTAAGTTCAACTCCAAGAGTAGAATATTTGTCAAGAATTGTTTTAAATTTAATTTAAAATGAAGTCTGAAATGAAATATCTTAAATTTATAACGCTTTTTGAAACCCACTTCAAAATTTATATGCTTTGAAGCTTTATAAATATGAAATTTATACGTGATGTAATTAATTTATAAAAAATGAGTTTCTAAAAAATAAAAATGTTCGGAAATTATAAATTTATGTTTTGGTGGTGACGAAGAAGAATATGTAAATAGCAATGTTTTCCTTTTTATTTTGCTCCATCGCCAATGTTTATAGTTATTTTACCCATGATTAGTTCTGATATAATTGTATAGGATTATTATTGTACATAGTTAGATTTTTAAAAAATGCATTTTGTATGAATTCTACTTTATGAAAATTTCTAAAGAATTAATAATGGATCTATTTTTAATGAGACATTTTTATTAATTCAAATGTTTATGAAAATTGGCATAAGAGTGAAAGCGTCTTATCATAATATCGGTGGGAACATGAGCCGCTTATGAGATAACGATATCAAGAACAGTATTGGGGAAATTGTATGACAAAGTGTAAAAGTATACTTGGGACGTGTTTCGTCCTTCAGGAGTTCTTCGAACTATATATATATATATATATATATATATATATATATATATATATATATATATATATATATATATATGAGAGGTAGAGAGAGACAGAGATAGAAAGATTGTATGCATGAAACAGACAGTCTACGCTTGATGTTGACCTGATATTTTTGTCATTTACCCATAAATACCTTAAAAGTATATATATGCGTGTGCGTGTGTGTGTTTTTGTGCACACGTGCGTGTGCGTGTGTGTGTGTATAGAAAACCATTTCTGTTTGTTGTTCACATCGTTTTAGCTATTTACTCCTCTGAACGAAGTATAAAAATATGTACCTACAAAATAAACTTAGCTTCTGCTTGTAAAAGATTCACGTCATCCCATTATTAATTTGACACGGTCGTCTTATGCTTTCCATCAGTTTTATTAAGAAATCTATGACAACAATTAATTCACCCATACAACATATTGTTTCGGCACCGATATTCTGAGGACTATTACTTGGTTACTTATTTTAGTGCAACATTTTACTTTTACATTATTACCACGTAATGTAAACAATAGTGTATTATTTTAAAAAATAACTGTAAACAATTAACAGTGTCATCTGTTTCTTAGATTATTGCCAACTTATACTTTTCACGTTTTCATAAGTAGCTAAGTAATTTTCATTTTTCGCATCGGCACTCCAATTGTGTCAGTTCCATTTTGGTGTGTGAAAAACTGACTTGTAATTTTTAAGTGCGATTTTGAACTTCCTTCCATTGCTGTTCGCCAAAAGAGTTTCTTTTAGTTTTATCAAATAAAAACATGTTTGAAGAATCAAACAAATTAAAATTTAATGCCATTTTCGTGTCTGACCCTTTAAAAAAAAAAAAATTTTTATAATTTTTTTCTATTTAGCAACTGTTAGATTATTTTTGGTATGGATGTGCCAAAAAAAAAAAAAAAAAAAAAAGAACATAATTCTGATATCTTGCTTTGACTGACTCAATATCGTAAGAGTATGAATTAATCTAATTTCGTATTTCCCATTCAGTGTGCTTTTAGAGAGCACTGCTTTCCGATTCATCGGTACGGAAATATTTTTTTTTCGCATGTCTTCACGTTTCCTGTATTTTTTTGTGACCGAGTTCTGTATATATACAAATAACCAATGCTCACTTCGGTAATTAAGCGTAAGTTGTTCTTTTAAGTTTTTCTTATTTTAAAAACAACTATTTATCTTATTTTTCCTGAAAAAATTGTTCCCATCGCCACCAAAGAAATTTTCAGAAATACGAGGAAACTATTTCATTCGAATAAAACTAAAAAGAATAAAAAATTTACTCTTAGAATAAAAATGTTTCTTTTCACATGAATTAAACGCAAGTTACATTTTTATACTATATTTTTTATTAGGTAGCGCCTTAATGACTTAAAAATAAAATTAAAAATATATATTCTTAAACAATTGATTAAAGAAAAGTTATTTTAAAACATAAATAACAAATTGTCGATTATTACACTGCTGTATTTTTATTTTTCGTGCGTTTTATGGACAGGGGTAGAACATCAATATTTAATTTTTATACTGTTCTTCGATCTTATTCTTAGGCTATCGTACAACGTTACTTTCATTTAGTTTTACTTTTAAGTAAAAGGTAACATTACTTTTAGAAAATAGAATTAATTAAGTATTAAATATATCAATAGACTTCGAAACACACCTGTAGGACAAATATTGAATTTAAAATTTGTTGTTTTTTGTATATAATGGCGATCTGATGAGTTGATGAAGAACGAAAAAGAAAAAAAAGTGCTAATTTTTTCAAAAATGCCTAAAAAGTTTAAATTTATTTTTCTTTTAATTAGGATTAGCTTTCGGTTATTATTTTTCAAATAGAACTGAAATTTAAGTTCAAAGAAGGTATTTAAATTATTTAAAATGCATTTTTCGGGGTTTTTTGGCGGTACCTAAAATATGTATTATTACCTTTCCACATTTTGACCCACACACCAGCCTGTAATGTTCTCCCCGACATTTTTACATTTATTTTAATAGACTTTCCGTAAGGTTAGTTTTCATTAAAAATAAGTCATAAGTGTTTTTGATTTTTCTACTAAGAAGTGTTGTTATTAAAAGAACCTCAAGTTCTGCACCCCTACTCTCTAACATTTGATCTAGTCACGTGAGTATTAGTTTTTACAGAATTTTAAGGGAAGAGAAATTACCACAACCGCATTCTTTTTTTTTTGTTTGTTTGTTTCTCTCTCTCAATTAAGCATAAACTAGCTAGGAATGTGATTTGGTATTTATCAAGTTTTAGAGATTTCAGTTATTCTAGCTAGACGGACTTAAAAAAAAAGGGACTGTTCTGTTTTCGAAATCATTTACGACGTACATGTAGAAAAATCTTTGGATCTTTTACTAGAGATAAAAAAATCCTCTGGCTTTCAGTCCCATTCTATAACCCCCATCTCCCGAGAGCTACATGCGTAAAGTAGGAAACATTGGCCAGTCTGTAAACATGTTTGCCAAGGCTGGCATGGGTTCTTAGTAGCTTAGAAAAGCAGACAGCCACGATCCCCACCCTCTCGACCATCTTTACGACCACCCCAACCACTATAAAACAACGTTGAACAGATGTTAAAACCAGCAGCAGCAGCAGCGGCGGTTAAGAGGCGGCGGAGTCGTAACGGCAGGAATAGCGATATTTCTGTCCAGGTTTTCAGTAACAAGTGGTTTGTAAGTAAAGCATGTGTACTCTTAGACCTTCTCTGTCTTGTTGGTTTCTTTCTCTGTCGCTGCCGACTCCACTCGACACCAACGACGCCGACGCCTTTCAGTTACAGGCGCCGAATTGGCTGCTCCTCCTTCCCAACTTATGTTTGTCACTCCCACTCCACTAACAAATATTCTTCATCGCTATCACTCCTATTACTTTTCAAATAACTTCCACATTTGCTTTTTTCTTCTACAACTTTGTTCCTTTTCTTTCTCCTTTTTTCCGAGTGTTGTGGTGACGCGCTTTAACTTGACAGCGACTGTGTTCGGGCCAATCTTAGCGATTCTGTGTTCGGGCCTAATCTGAGTCACTGAAAATCAGTGCCTGTATCATTTTTTTCTTAAATGAAAGGTGATCAATTAATCTTCGATTACTTTATCTTCTGCAAATGCCACTTCAACTGTTATCCACCTTTTTTTAGCTAGCATCCCTTTTTTCAATCATGTTCAAAATGACAGATGTAGTCGTGTGATCTTATGAACGAAAATAATCACGTGCTTTATCACTACCGCGTCTTACTCTTGTCGTATTCTTTTTGTTACATTGAATTTTTGTTTTTGTCCTTTTTTCTTACTTCTTATTTTCTTCTTTCAATCTTTAAAACAACAACAAAAACAAAAAAAATTCTCTGTATTCACGTTTTTTCTCATCGTTTTCTACATTTTCCTCGTCAATGTTGATGTTTTTCGACATAAGATCTTCTTCTTCTTCTTCTTCTTCTTCTTCGTTTATTTCGATTTTTCCTCCCACTCCTTTTCTTTTTCCATTTTTCTCTTTTTTAACAACAGATGTATTTTTATTCTCTCATATTGTTTTTCTTTCACTTCCTCTTTCTCTTCTTTTTTTCCACAACCCCACATCATCTCCAACTACTAATGAATTTCTTTCTATTTTTACTTTTTCTTTCGACTCTCATCAAAAACCACTGCTTCTTTTTTCTTATTATCCCAGCTGGTCAGTGGTATAATCTGTAATTCTCCTGATAATTTAAATGCCTTGTACAATGGCTCCACCCAGTTTCAGTTCGCCTTTATTCTTTATTTCTGCTTTTTTCCTGTTCTGTAACCAATCGCAGTCTTACTACTACTACTACTACTACTACTACTAAAATTACCAACGAACCCCAACCAACCCAACCAACAGCTCTACCATTAATACCATTATTACGACCGTCACTTCTATTACCATTGCTATCATTACTACTACAACAAAGATGACCCCTGCTGGTACCACCTCCTTAACTGCATCAAATAATAATAATAATGATGATGATGATGATGATGATGATGATGAATACTTTTGGTTGTGCCCTTGGCGTAAACGGAGCACAACAGGAAACAGTTTGTCTCAGCTCGAGTTGTGGGTGCTGCCTGAGAGATGGTAATGTTGAAAGAGAAGAAAATGGCTAGAAAGCTAGTGGTGAAGATGTACTGATCGGAGTAGAGTAGGGTTAGGGTTAGGGGCCTGGGATACCGTGCTAGTCATGCAGACAAGCGAGTGAAGGAGGAAGGGAGCAGCAGGTTAGAAGCGGAGGGCCCATCCACACACATGGCAGATCAGATAAAGCCATCTGGTGGTTGGAAAAGCAAAGCTACGGGCACTGAAGCACAAGGGAGGTAACTAGCCACTTTCACTATCTAAGCTTCGATGAAACACTCTTTCTTTCTTTCCTTCTCTTTTTCGCATTTCTATACTTCCATTGAGATTCTATGAGAGTAGCTTTGACAGGGGGTGGGTTTCGTCGTACCTAGACACTTGCTGGCCGATGTGTGAAAAGACTGCTCCTCTTGGTGAAGGTGTTGCTCACAGTAAAGGGAGAGCGAAATAGACAGAAAGAAAGAAAAGATGCATTTCGCTTTATCTGTTCTTTGCTTTTCCTTAGTTTGTCGGCTTTCTGCAGTCTTTGTTTTCCTTTCAAATTTATTTTTCTCAAGGAAAAACCATAGCGTATTTCATATTATTCATACTGAGTTCGGATCAACGTAAGTGACAGGATTTATACAGATTCGGTGGTTTATATTCGTTCAATGTTGAATGTCACATTGTTGGCCTTGATTGGTGCAAAATCTCTCAATATCTCACTTTTGTTATGTCGCTAAGTAGTCAACAGAAGAATTTCCAAATATTTTAGCCACACAATTTTCGAACTTACTGAACAACTTTTGGGAAAAATCAATAATAATTGGGCTTCCTCTAATAATCCTGCAAGAGACTATAGTTTGGTGCTAAACAGACTTCACTAAAACGTATAAGTCTCCATAACATATAAAACATCTTGGTAGGGCTAAGGAAACAATATGAACAGATGTTAAGATAGACATTACATTAAGAAGAATATCAAATTCTAATAAGAACTGTAATTCGTAGTCTAATTTATTTTCGCCTTTCATGAAAATTGGAACGAATTAGGCTCGCAAAAATTGTTCACGTGATCTTTGAAAAATAGAAATCAGAAAGCGAGTAACTCACGTGTCAAAAAATAATTTTATGATTTACATATTTGAAGTGTGGCTAATCTACTTCAGGTTGATATTTGATCAAAAAAACCTGCTAAAATTCCGGTTTCCATTTTTAATAATAAAGAAAAGATAATGTTATTAACTATAATAGTAACACATATCTAACCGAGTGGGTACGCAGCGAAGTAGTTACAACGCTTGCATTCCGATCATGAGACCTGATTCGTATCACACATTAACTTCGGAAGACGATCCCAACGGTCAGTAATTTTGTGAGGGCCTGAAAACGATACCAAATATTTGTTAGGGAAACCAGGTGGACGTGATTCAAGGTGGAAGTTGGTTGGAGTAAAGAAACAAATTCGACACTGGTTTGAAGAAATGACCAAATGTTTATTTTCATTTTCAAGATATGAAAATGTCTCTGGTAAGTCGTATAGTGTAGCGTTCGAATGTCCGGTGTACGAGGTGTGAAATGAGTGCGTGAAAAAGGAGTATGCTTAACCTGTCTGATTCCTTGTTGGCTATCGGTTTGGGTTTGTCGCATTGATTGTGGAGACCGTTGTCTTTCTGTGTTCACAGGAGATAATTTTCACAGCCTAATGGTTAGACAGGCAATCAGCCGTATTCTCGGGTAGCCTCTATGATTAGTGTGTAGTTTTTTTTTCTCTCTCTCTCCTTTCTCTCTCTCTCTCTATCACTATCTGCTCTCTCTGTCCTATCTACTTTCTCTTATAGCCTATATAAAAGAAATGCACGGACATAGTTTTAGAAACCTGTGGTAAATGAGAGTCACGTCGATAATGGCCAGCACTCATGTATATTTGTGTTAGTTTTAAAATTTGTTTGAGTAGATTTCGGCTTGTGTGTAACGTAGCTAGACAAAAATTGATGTGTAGTTAAGATACGTGTTTTCTAGTAATTGTATAAATTAGGCCTTAATTTGTTATCTCTGTGTGTAAATTGTGTTTTTCTGCTACAGGCAAGCCTATTCTGAAATAATTGATGATGGTGCTAGCAGGATGTTCCAAATCAGTTAACTGAGGTTTTCAGGGTACTTGCCTTGTTCAACCAGTTGACAACGCTAGATTATACACACTTTTCAAGAAGCTACAACTAGGGTCCGTTCAGTATAGTTGCAGTTAAAGCCGCAACTATTTTAATTCGTTTGTTATTAGACAAACACAAATGTACCTGAGCAGGCATATGGATCAGGAAATAGCTAGTCATTCTAGTAGACAGAGATACAAATAGCCAGGCATACTAGATTCCTAATAAATCATTTAGTTACTCATGTTTTCTATATTGCTTGGTCGCTAGATTCTCAATTTTACTTAGGTTTTAGGTGGAGCTCTAGAGTCATACATACAATTTGCTGCTAAGTTCTCCAGTTTTGCTTATGTTTTCAGCTGTAATTTGCCCACTACAACATATATCGTAGGTGGTAGCTTCATCAATTTTGTATATGAATTGGTCAGTAATTTCTGTATTCGTGCTAATGATTTGGTCAGTATATTCTACAGTCTAGCTGATGATTCGGTTGGCAGGTTCTGTTTTCTTGCATAGTAGTAGGTCAGTAGGTTCTATTTTCTTGCATATGCTTTGTTCCATGAACCACAATTTGACACACGTTTTTGGCGGTAGGTTCTCTGATTTTGCATTACTTTAGGTCGATAAGTTCTCTTGTCTTGTAGATGTTTTTTCTTCATGTTTTGCATAACTTTCATTTGCAATTTTCATTTACATAATCATTTGCTGGATTACCATTTTTGTATAGAGTTTGACGTGTTGGTTTTCCAGATTTGCTTTGCTCCGTAATTTTGGTATATAGGTTCTCCAGTTTTTTTCATAATAATGCTATATTTATGAATACTCAAAATCAGTGATAGAGCGTATGTAAATATAAATGTTGACATTTAGGTCAACACCCTGCGGTGATGTTCCGTTTCTTGCTTAAACGCAATCTACAGGCAGGCCATGTGTGCTGTGATTTAACTCTGTTATTTATATATGCTGGTCAATGGTGTATTATTAATATATAAGTTATTTTACTTCATATGTATAACTTAAACGATTTTACATGTCATTTTTATAATGGCAACATTTTACCGGATTTTCATTTTTTCTTTCTTTTGCCAGCTTATTGAAACTACAATAAACATTATGTTACAATTAAAAATCATACTGACAGAAAGTTATCAAGGTTTACAACCACAAACATTTTTAAGCAGTGTATTTTTAACGACACTAATTGTTATAAAAACAACATGAATGTGAGATACATGCTCTATGGCCTGAAGTTAGTTTTAGAAGTAGTTCATTTTGATTTTGTTCTCAGTTGTATTGCTCAATATAAAACAAATTTCAGAGTATGCAGAATATCATTCCAGAATCCGATAGGTTTCTGATTATGAAAATTACATTTCTTTTTCCAGTGTCTTGAAAAAAATCTGCCTTGTTCTTGTCCTAATTTCGTACTAATTATATTACAATTTCTATTCATTAGAATGCTAATAATTAGTTTAATTTTGTCTTGAGCTGATTGTTCAGTGGAATTTGCATTCGTTTGCACCTGGTTTCTTTGACAGCACTATCAAGTTTGATCTATTGAGGTTGTCCGGTATTTTATTTATTTAATTAATGATTTCATTAAGCCTAATAGCCCCCCTTCATCAAAAGATTATCAACATTTTTATGGCAATCTCTTCTGCTTTTTTTTTTCTTCATTTCGGCCTCCCACTTCATGAATAAATGGGAAATAAATCAAACTAGGTAGGAGTGGGATAGTTAATGATGACCAGCCTCCCCCTTCTCCTTCGGCCTTGTGCCACAAGCAAATGTACTTTTGCTAAATAAACACTTCATGTTCAACTGACGTAAACTCAGATTTTGTATGTATCAATTTATGTTTTTATGTATTCTTTCGTGTTTTTATAGAAAATCCCTCCTATGCATTCCTTCAATTTCTGACGTACCATTATGATTATTCTCGTCATAGATTTAATAAATCCAGCCAAAGAGCGTGTTTTTGTCTTGTTATTATTTTTATTCATGCTTGCTATATCTGTTCTACAGTTTTGCAATCTTATTGAGTTATTCTTCAAATATATGCAAGTATACTTACCTTTATATCGACACCCCATTCTCACAGAAATTCAGAAAAAATCTTTTTATTTCTTGCGTTTATAGTGACCATTATTTCACGAGTTGTTTAGATTAATATGTTCATTAATATATTCATTTTTTTTATTACATTAGATCAATATTTTCATTGGCGAAACGCACGTGTATCTAGCATTTTCATCAGAAAGCAGAAGTCTTTTTTGTTTTTCTGTTAAAAGAAAATGTTTTACAGTTGATAGATATGAATGCCAAAGATGATTAGATGAAACATTGTCATGATAAATTCCAATGGTGTTGTGAGCAAAATAACAAATATAGATTCATAGAAGGTGGTGTAATGGTTAGCAAGCTTGTCTGACTAGAACAATTACGACTGAGTAGTGAGTTCGATCCTCACTGGGTGCCTCCTAATTTCGGCCTTGTGCCACATCTAAGCTCCGCTTGGAAAGTCACTAGAAGAATGGCAATATTTAATTTTAGCAATACTTCAGGCAACCATTGGAAGGCCTGAGATATTTAGTGCCGTAAACAAGAAATGCGAAGACAATAATAATTTCAATAAATTGTGAATTATTTAATGACAATGCTGGAGAGAATTTTCACTAAGGTTCAATTCACGCGTGCCTCCCTGAGACATGGAATTCTGATATTTATCAAAAACTTAAAGCGTTCGTATCTATTCCGAACTCCAAAGAAAAACAATATTCCACGGCACATATTTTGTTTAAATTCACTGGAATCGGTCCATTTTACATGAAACTAATCAGGCAACCGTTCAATTTCACTAAAATCGATCAATAAAGCTCAATTTCAGTAAAGTAAATTACTTCGATTTAAATCATTATACTAAAGTTCAATTCCTGTTCATATGATCACAGAAGAAAAGTAGAAATTAAGAAACATGAATTATAAGATCCAGAAACAGAATTCAGTGATGACGAAAGTAAGAAAACATGAAGAATTGTAAGAAAAAATTAGAATGAGAGAATAAAAAAGGAATATAAAAGAATGATTACAAGAGAAAAGTAGAAAAGAGATAAGAAGAAATTAATTTTAAAAATAGGAAAATGTAACAAAAAGAAATAAAAGAAGCAAAGTAAGAAGAAAGAGAAAAATATAGCAAAGAAAGATAATGTAAGAAGAAAAAAAGAGAATTATAAGAAAGAGGTGGGAGGAAAGAAAGAAAAACGATACATAAATGAAGAAAGATAAAAGGAGAATTATTAGAAGAGAAGGAAGTAGAGGGGACGTGGGGGAAAAGAAAGACTTTGAGAAAATGCAAAAGAGAAAGACAAAACAGAAAAAAAAATGGAGGGAGAAGAAAGTAAATAAGATTGAATGAAGAAAAGAGATTCGGTGCTCGAAGACATTCGGCAAATTTGGAATCGTTATTTGAAGAGAGGAGGATCGTAGAGTAAAGAAAAAAAAAACAGAAAGAAAATCACGCCACCTAATACAGAGATATTTCAACAGTCGCCAACTCTCTGTGGTTACCCTAATGAAAAAAGTAGGCTATCAACATTGGCATTCGTTCTGAATTGAAACCATGCATCTGTTTCCCCGTCATAAATCTTCACATTAGTTAATTTAATATTCTTTGCAGCTGCACCAGCTCAGGGACATCGCACGCAGTTAACAAGCTTTACTTTACTTCATGTTACGCACATTCAATCCCACAATTCATTTTCTTTTTCATTAACTTCCGGTCGACGCATAACGTCGGTAACTAATTATTTACAAATGGTGACGATTTACGGCAGTTCAAACATCTGGAAGGTGGCGGCCGATTGTGCTTAGTCCTAGAGTTGCTTTGTTTTTCTCTGACTCTGATATAGAAAGAAAACCTTGACATTTGGTACTTTCATACTCAAAAATGCAGTATTGCTACGAACCGCTACACACACACGCAAACACGTCCCTATTCACACACACATAAAATTTTACAAACCACACTCAATACTTTTTTGTTGTTCTTAAAATTTTAGTTTCATGAACCGATACAATTTAGCGCTTACTTTTTTGTACATTTTATTATATGGACAATGATGTGAAATTGACCCCTTTGAAAGGGAAGAAACAACTAGCATTATTACACTATTTTGAATAACTTGTGGAAACATATCTTCAAAGCTAAAAACGTTACATTAATTTTTGCTCAAATATACATTTTGTGTTTTTGGACAACAAATTTTATGGATTTTAGAGGAAAGGGAAATATTCTTGATATTTATTAAGCTGCAAAAAGCACAAAGCCTAGAATACTGGTAAATGTAGATAGAAAGCATGCATTGTGCTAAAAATTCAAATTTAATAGCTATGAAATGACCGTTCAAAATTCATGGTTTTTATTAGTGTTTTCAGAACAACAAGACGATTGATATTTCCAAATCGAGACTGAATTTCAAGATTTCCACTAATTGCGCCGATGTTTACCTGTGCTGCGACCTTTTATTGAAGTTGCCGTCATACAAAAATTAAATAAGTAAATAAATCTTCTTCAAGGCCTCATTCTGGAACGTTTTATTGCCTTCATTTATCTATGGTTTTCATTTGCGCACACTTTAAATACCAAACATTTTTTTATCACTGATTGATATTTTAATACGTACCTCAAGCTAACGAAAACTATTACTCAATGCCTTTAAACAGTTAACAGGAATCCACAAATTTCAATATAAGGTTAAATAGTATTGACAGGTATCCAAATGTATTTATATCTCCATTCTTCGAGTTCTGTGACTCACGTCGATAGCAGCTGCTATGTGGAAAGCCTTCTTTTGGATTTCTCTCTACAGACCGCTGAACAATTCAGAGACCCATTTCTGAGGGTCCTGGTCGCCCAGAACGCAGTGATACATGATCTTTTTCATAATTTTTAAACAAAGTGATGACCATATTCACTTTAGCAAGATGGATATTAAAATTTTTCTGCAATTCTACACTGAGTTAATCCTTCTAACTGTCCAACAATTCTAACAATTAAAAAACTTGTCAATTCTACTGACCTTGTTGCACTTTGAATTGCGGTGTAGAGTAGAAAAATTTGGAAAAGACAGTAGCAATTTGTTAGATAGTGTAGGACACTGGCAATTCATGAGATGGAAAGCTGAAAATGGAGGTAGGTCTATTTACTTTTGACATGTCTCTGTACTTGGCAATAAAATGATTGTTTTATGTTAAACTTGCGAAGGACCTTCCTTCCTTCGGACATTAGCACTAGAAATTCTGGTTTTTATCTTGGTCAAATACAGATCTCTGGTGTTGATGGGAAATTACAAATAACACAGACATGTTCAAAGTTAAGGCGGACAAAATTTATGACTACATGGGTTTAAAACTGTCGTGAGATGAACAAGTATAGGTGCCCTAAAGCTATTGTATCGATTAGGAAACTTCATGGCAATGGTTGTGCTGTCGCCTCGTATGCTAGGGATTCCTTGTCTATATAAAAATAAACACAATATGACAGTCGTCAATAAAGAAAGAGAAATAACAACAAATATTCAACAGCGGCCAAAACATTAAATCTAAATTTAAATAAGACTGTAGTCAATTTTTATATTTGTACCTCTGTGAAACTAATCTGAGCGCTTTAATCTTATCCGCTGAATTCTCTGTTCCTGGCTATCTTCCTTACTTTTGAAAGGAATCTAGGGTTCTCAGGAATAGCATTGGTGTTTATGTTCGCGAAAATCTTCCACTGGCAAGAGAACTTTCCCTTAAGTTCTTCTTTCATTGTTAAACTCAGTTAGTTATATCTTCTTCCCCTGTTATTCTTCTAACTCCCGCGACTATTGCTTGGTAGACAGAGGCTAGTAATAGATACGTCTTTTCTGCAAATATCTTTGTATTCGGCGACTTCAATGCCCATCATGGCTTCATCACTCTAATGCCATTGACATCGCTGGCATTAAGACATTGAACTTTTCAATTGATCAGTTTCTGACACAAATAGTAGACTTCCATACGCGATTCCCTATTAACTGACGGAAACTTCTCTACTTGGATCTCTTCCTTATATTCTCCTCGGACTCTGTTTTGGCTATTCCGAACATACTGTAGTGTCTATAGATATCTCTTTCTACTCTTCCAATTAAGCAATAAACCACTACTAGTAGAACCTATTTCTGTTACCAGCGCACGGATTGGGTCACTATTCGCTGATAGAATGAAACACTGAATGAAATCAGTTTGGATCGAGAGATTATTGGCAGCTGTGCAAGAGTATACTGAACAAGAGAATATCCTCTGTCCGTACTCTCTTCAATCAACTTGGAATATTGTCATCTACTGCAGATAAAGCAGAGTGATATGCTCGGAAATTCTCTTCCAATTCCATTTTTGACTCATCTGGATTATCTTTGTCTGATTTTATCCCTAGATAAGAGTCTTTATTTAGCGAAATGCACATAATTCCGTTCATAGTTACTGCTATCATTTCTTAACTAGATACCCACAAGGCTTGAATATTCGACGGTATTCCGGCAACCGTCCTAAAGAAATGTGTTCCTGAATTGGGTCCTGTTCTCACCAAAAGCTACTCTCTAATTTTTGCTTTCTTGCCTTTTGGAGGTCTTCCTCTGGAATTGCTGTTTATAACAACTCTGGGGAAATTTCTGAATGAATAAAGAACGACAAAGCTCAGGCTGTGGGGGTTAGATATCTCAAAGGTGTTCGGCTATGGTGACTCAGGACTGATATTTGTACGTTTGGTGGATACGTTTCTAGTTTATTTCATATTAATGTAGGGGTCTCCAGGGCTCTATCCTTGGCCATATGCTGTTTCTTGTTTTCCACAACGACCTCCCCGATGTCATCAGTCCCAAATTGTTATTTATGCAGATGACGCAACTATTTACTCCTGTTTTAGTAGCAAGTCGGATAGATCCGACAAAGTAAAAGTGGTAACTGCTCTCGAAACGACTTCCAACCAGTAGATAACAGGTTAAGGAATGGGTTGATAAATTTGAATACTTCCAAAACAAAACTACTTTCAATTAGTCACCACAGAGAACCTTTTCTGTCCGCCACCAGCATGGCTGATAATAACCTTCAGGTGAGCAACACTGTTCACCTTCTTGGCGTCATGTTTTCCACTGACATGAAGTGCAGTGATTATATTAAATCAATTTCTAGGTTTACTGCTAGGAAAGTTGGTTAACGTCAGAATACATCTTGAACTTTTGTAAATCTACCATTCGTCCGTGTATTGAATACTGTTGTCATATCTAGTCTGGTGATACTATATATCAGGAGATTCTTGACAAAATTCAAAGACGTGTCTGTAATGTAATCGATCCTGATTTGACACTTCGACGTCAGTCACTTTCTCACCCAGGTGATGTGGCTTCCCCCTGTCTTCAACAAATATTTTAATGGCAATTTTTCTGATGAAATTTTCACTTTAGCGCCTCGATTGCGCGAATTTAAGCGTATTACTAGATTGGCAAATAGGTCCCAGTGTTTTACATATAAACTATCAAGAGGTAACCTTTAGTTCTATTCTAATAGTTTCTTTTCTAGCACTTCCGATTTCATGTTTTCCTGCCACCTACAATCTTTAAAAAATTAAATGCAACATCAATCACTCTCTTCCTGAACCCTTTTCATTTATTGTCATTTCTTTACTTGTTCTCAATAAAGTCTTCTCATTCTCTTTCATTGTAATCCCCCGCCTCTTAGTGGCATTATCGTCTTACTTGGTGTGAAATGATTAAAAGAAACCCTTCCGTACATTTCGGACATGGTGACATGTATCAGTAAATACTTCATTTTATTACTGTTTATGATTTCTAACCATAAAATACTGAGTTTTTTAAAACACTGATGTTAAACGACACAAGAATAACAATTTAACACCGAGGTATTGGAGGTACATCAGAAATGACTTCCAAAACTGTGCTTGAAATGGAATTACATTGTACTTTGAGGACTATATCTATTTATGTATAGTCCGAAAAGCTCGCTCAATGAAAAATGTATCGTATTTTCGATTGTTTATCAAAAGCGAAGGGGCATCTGAGACGATGTAAACATCATTAAGTCATAGAATAGAAACATTGAAAAATTTGAAAAGAAAAAAAAACACACTATATGTACTTCTTAAACTAGTCAAACCCGACATGTCATTGGAGTGAGACGCTTCGAGGGTGATGTTCTAAAATCACTGCCGAACAAGACAAGAACTAATCTCGTCTTCACTAATGAAAAGCTACAATGTCGTTCACATCTTTAACCGAGTAACAAGCATTTCTCAATATCAGTGGACAATCTGGGTAATGGCCTTTGCATTAAGAACTGTACCAATATTTCTGTTAACAACTTAATGAAGATCGTAACAATTTAATGAAGATGTTAACATTTTATGAAACGACAAATAATTGTTCAATTAGAGCTTGATCTCTATCATCAGGATGAAGACCTAACTATGGGTTCTTCAATTACTCCTGCAATCCCCAAAATTTATGCGAAATACGTCAACGATGCCTGCCAAACCAAAGTGGATTTCAGCTTGATGTGGATTTTTTTGCTCAACAGGGACAGAATACGAAATAATTTGTTTGACAAAGAAAAAAATTGAAACTATTTCCACGTTAAAAATGTTAGAACAAGCTGTAGTGTATGGGTGAATGAAAATAGAATAATTTATTTTACAAGCGTTGCTGTTAACGTTTAAATGCATTTTGCCGTCTTTTAGAAGGTCGTAGAAGGGAGCAATCAAATGGAACAATTTCAATTTTCCCAAAACTTTTAACGATAATGACAATTCTCAAAAATTTAGACAAAGATGGATTATAATGGAACTACAAATCCTTTAGGTAGAAGTTCGTAACTTTATCGCCTAACCAAGACAGATCCTTTGTAACTTTTTGAACTAGCCTCATATGATATTGTTGAAATAAATTAAAGCTGAAGAATAAAGATAAAAGAGAACATACATCACATTTTTGATGAATAAAACACAGTTATCTCCATAAATGAGAGTACTCATTGTGGAACGGCCTCGAGTAATGATCCACCAGACGAGCCTGCTGAATGGTAACAGTTTATTCTATCTACCCAAGTTCCTATTCTTTTTGAAAACTTCTTAAAATAAAAGTGAGACTTATGCAGCAATAATTTCGGAATTCGTTATGTTTGGGTGTATTTGGCATTTTCAATTTGAGATTTATATTTTCTCATGATTGTGCATATTTAACTTTTGATCTGTGGTATGCGAAACTGAAGAAATTGGAATTCTTCCCTTTCTGGTAATCTTCCTTTTACAAAATGTTTAACATCGTATGCCATTGGTAATAACTTTTATCATACGATGCTCGATTATTGTGGTCATGTGTCACTTCAAATGTAGTTTATTAAATATCTATTTCCTATCGTCGAAATCGGACTGTCAACATCAGCTCCATCCTGAATCTATCTATCTATCTATCTATCTATCTATCTATCTATCTATCTATCTATCTATCTCTCTCTCTCTCTCTCTCTCTCTCTCTCTATATATATATATATATATATATATATATATATATATATATATATATATCTCCAGTTGCATGAATATGAGTTTTGCGATCATCAGACAAAGGGTTTGACACCTGATCGTAAAAGCGTGAAACTCAGAGTCACAAAGAACTACAAGTGAATATGTTAGCTCAATCACTGATATTGAGCACTTCCCACTAAGTACTGCGCATATAAAATAATATATATATATATATATATATATATATATAGAGAGAGAGAGAGAGAGTCATGCACAGACAGATTGTTTCGCTGTATCACAGCTCATCAGTGTGACGAGACATACGATTACTTCTAGCTGGGATCGAAACGACCGATTTGACATCAGTCAGAGACTCTTACCCCTATTAGCGCACGTCTGAGAAAGGGAATATTTAACATATTATGTACGTGATATATAAACGTCATAGCTCCCAATTCTTACGAAGAGCGATGCATTAAAGCAGCAGAAGCCATTAAATATTCCCTTTTCTCCATAAAAACTTAGAAGTAAGTCGGATCCAAAAGTGTTCATTATTTCCCCGTATATCCAGTAAATATCAGATACTTGTCTCATATCAAAATGGCTAGTTTGATATACGAATCTTAAAAAAAAATCAACAGAAAACAAGGCTTTCGACAGAAAAAAAGGACACTCCTCATACTGATGACGTCATAATGTGTATGGGGTTACTCTATAATGTTTCCCCCTAACCCCCCTGTTATATATTTGCAATAGCTCCTTGTACACGAAAGCTACAGGAAGACAATACTTAGAAAAACATAAAGTTAACGAACATTTATAAAATACATACTTATATATATATATATATATATATATATATATATATATATATATATATGTGTGTGTGTGTGTGTGTGTGTGTGTGTATGCGTATATGAATACGGAAAGAAAAATCTGGTACAGAGCCATTTAGTGGAAGACTATTCTATCCTTTGAGGTCACGTTTGTCTTGAAAAATATTCATTATCTATCTATCTATCTATCTATCTATCTATCTATCTATCTATCTATCTATCTATCTATCTATCTATCTGTGCGTGTGTATGTT
The DNA here is from genome assembly GCA_963932145.1 of Acanthosepion lycidas. Classification (NCBI taxonomy): domain Eukaryota; kingdom Metazoa; phylum Mollusca; class Cephalopoda; order Sepiida; family Sepiidae; genus Acanthosepion; species Acanthosepion lycidas. Next base: position 892,278 of record OZ010582.1, read on the forward strand.
TGTGTATGTGTGTGTGCGTATGTCTGTGTATGCTCCAGTATTGTGGCCTTGTTCCTTTATAAGCTTAGTAATTACGTGTGTGCATATCTATGTATTTGTGCTTGTGCATTCATGTATGCAATTATGTGGCCTGTTTCCATGGTTACGCGCGTATGTATCTATGTGTGTGTGTGTGTGTGTGTGTGTGTATGTATGTGCCTGTATGTTCAACTTTGTTTCTTTGAGGAAGTTCCCATGGGTTGTCGCCATCTGAGATGTACCGCTCCCCACCCGAACATTTCACTTACCGCCCCACTCTCCGCTTTACCCTTACTCTCATTCTCTTCCCTCGTTATTCTTGCTTCCTTTCTCCAGACATTGTTCTTTTTCTCTCAATGCACAACACATGATTGCCATTAGAGGCTTTAAGCTCACTTTCCACCCACCGTCTTTCCAATAATGAAGGATTTCGCTAAATGATTACAGCTGTGGTCGGCCATCTGAAGAGGTCTTTACAATATGAAGTCTTGTAAAAATTGACCAATTCAAATGAAAAAGAAATAAAAAATTGAAATTCTGGTTTCAGGCGTCAACACATCCTTCACTATTATCGTGATCTCATTTGTTACGGAGTGCTCTACATATGCTGCCTTGTACCATACTGATGAATTTCTTTAGTTCCTGTTTCCTCTGCTCTTCTACTTTTCACAGAAATCTCTACGGCCACTTTTTCATTATGAACAGCAGTATTCCTGATCAAAAGGTGCCGTTTGCTTTGGGACCCATACGACCAACCTCTTCTTCGTCATGCAAACCCCAACCAACAAAACATGGGCGGGTCATGCTTTTGACCTATTTCCTTCATCTGACCTCAAGGTTAACAAATTACAGGTGGTTACGAAGTTCAACACACAGGAGCAGGCGCACACTAACTTCAATCCGACTCCAGTGGGTTCAACTCTTAGAATATTTCTTAATATGGAAATCCTACTGGGTGGCCCTTTTCCTGAAGAAGTTAAGCTTATCTCTTGACAAGTGTGCTTGCAGTAGAATAGTGGCCAGTAAATTAGTTTTTTAGTTTGTTGTCGAATAATAGATATTTGTTGCTCCACTATTATATTCTTTTGTCAGACGAAGAAAAAATGAGTAATGTCTACAGAATAATTTCATTTCTCTCATAAACAATCAACTTTCTATCTATCTATCTATCTATCTATCTATCTATCTATCTATCTATCTATCTATCTATCTATCTATCTATCTGTGTGTGTGTGTGTGCGCGCATGTGAAAAGGCAAAGAAAACTTTCGAAAAAAGTTGCGCCATTATCACGTCATTTGTTTTTGAGTAACGTTAAAGGATCGTTCGTTAGATTAAATAAAATTAAATGATATTTTTTAATTTGAAGATTAATTTTAGAGAACAACCTATTTATCTTCTTTTCTATTTTCTGTTTTCAATCAACTTTATTATTTCATTTTTCAACTACTTTCTCAGCAAATAAATACTCTGTAAGTGCTTTTTGCAGTCTTTCAGGGAATTACAGTTTTTTCATTAAACCTGTAAAGATCAGAAAATGCTAATTAGTTTGATTCTACCTATCTATCTATCTATCTATCTATCTATCTATCTATCTATCTATCTATCTATCTATCTATCTATCTATCGAAAAAAGAATAATCTAAAAACAAACCTATCTCCTGGAAAAATATTAACTGAAAATAAAAAAAATGGGTTTTTATAATTACATTGGCAAATATAAGAACCCAAATTTATTTCTTGCAAAGAAAAATCAAACACTAATAATTAATAAAGTTTGACTTAAATGACTACGAATTCAATTTTTTCCTTGCATGGTCAAAAATTATAATGGTCGCAATGTAATTGGCAGAAACTTGAGGTTGCAAAAAATCAAAATCAAAATCTATTAAAAATAAAAATAATCGGTAGACAAGACAATTTTATGGTAAATGCTTACTTTAGTTTTTACTCAATTTAAATACCCCCCGCAAACTCCTCCACCTAAAAAACAAAAAAATAAGAACCCTACGAAATCTTATTTAAAATACATTAAAAATGTATTTTTATAATATCGATAGCACGCCTTGACAACGACAAAAATTCATGTTGACAGCTCCAGTTTTGGTGAAAATCATGATATTTAAAGAAATAAAATTATCACTGAGGAAAATGTAGGGAACAAACAATTTCAAAGAAAAATATCTTTATAGTTTACACGCAAATGAAGTATTGGAGCAATCTAGAAAAGAGATTTACATGGAAGACAATTGCAAAATATTTTAGTGGCTTCCATTCAGACGTGAGACAGTGCATCATCTATAATATTAATTCAATCTAAATAAAATAAATCATTTTTAATCTACTCTAGGGTAATTTTTTAGAATTGTTTAGTATTCATCATCTTAATCGTCTGTAAAATACATAAGAATCATTCTTTAAACTGCACATTGTATTACCTAAATGCCATGTGCATCTCCCTTTATACAATATTAACTATTATTAATAATAATCTCCTATCCACAGTCGTGTAATATTTTTAAAATTATTTTAAGAACAGTTGCAGAGAATATTTTCCCAGTATCTTTGTATATTTATTTATCAGAGGATATCATGTTTTTAAAAACAAAATCCCAGAATGGTACACCTTTTGAAAAACAATAAAGTTATTTTAAGGAATCGTATTATTAGATGGATATTATAGAAAATTACAAAAAACTCTAAAAAATGTAAAAGAAAATGTTGGGTTCTTCGTTACGGACAATAGCCGTAGAATAAAACTAAAATAATAAAAATAAAAAATGCTAAAAAGGCCCATATTGTACTTTATGTACAAAAATTAAGACTAAGGCATCGGTATCGACTTCTCTTTTGGGTTCTGAGATTTTTGAATTTTCAAGGACTTATTTTAAAAAGTGAAAACCTCAATCTAAACTGCCACGATGCACAAATGAAAATCGCAAGAAAAAAATTCTTTAAATTTTTGAAGAGAAAATATACATATTCTCTTTTACTTAAATGCCAAATATCTAGTCTGTACTGTATTATGGAATAATGCTACAGTGAAAAGTGCTTGAAAACTATCATTTTTTCGCAATGAAACTATCATTTTCAGCAAATATCTAGTCTGTACTGTATTATGGAATAATGCTACAATGAAAAGTGTTTGAAAACTATCATTTTTTCGCAATGAAACTATCATTTTCAGCATGATATTGTCAGTAAAAATGTTGCTAATGACACGGTGTTTATGATCGGGAATTTTCACTGTATCATATTAAATTAGGTACGTCCAAAATGTCGCCAAAATTAGGATCATAAATTTGTGCGCAAAATTTGAGCGTCACTTTGCGATGACAACTCATTGATTTGGAAAGTCTTTAAAAAATCAGACAATTGTTGGATTTTAATTAACCTTTCAGGAATTATTCACAAATGAATAATATTATTTTAAAAACGTTTCTTTAGAAAATCTTGGTATTTTATTTTTACATCTGTTACTTACGACTCATTTAATTTAATGAAGTTTCGAGACATTCTTTATTGTATGACTTCTTATTTATATTTGTTATAAGGAAAATCTTCGAAGTATTTAAATCATCAATTTGTTTTGTCAAACAAGACCTCCAGAAAAAGTCCAGGAAGAGAAACGAAAACTAAATCGACTATATAACTATCAATAAATGTTTCAAGGAAGCAGCTTTACACTGTAAAACATGCCCAAGTGTCAACTGCGGAAATGACCACTTTCCATTGATATGGAAATTGAAGTAGGCCAAGGCAAAACCCAAATTGCAATACGACAGACTTCTGAATAACCCAGTATGAAGGAGAAATATATAGAGTGAAAAGGAGATACAATGGACAAAATGAGAATGGAAAATCGAAGTTGGGCACATTAAGAGAAGCTTATCGAGATCACTCCATGGAAAAATAAACAATGAAAAAAGAGGGGATGACAGATGTTCTTGACATAATGAAAGGAACCAAAAACAATGCAAAGGTACGGCACAGAATATAGGACTCTGCACAAAGAAATGAGAAACAAACGCAGGCAGGCTAAGCAGGAATGATCTAATGAATAATGTCCAGAAATGGAAAGAGTAAGGATCATAGATAAAGCAGATATGCATAAAAATAACTAACAGGGAAAAAGACATGCTCATCAAAAGACACTGACATTAGACAAAGAAAAAATACTTCAGAGATGTAACGAATACATTGGAGAATTCTTCCACGATGAAAGAAAACAACCAGAAATACAGACATATCGAAGCACCAGAAATATTAAAAGCTGAATGCAATCAGCATTAGCCAAATTGAACAGAAAAAAGCAACAGGATAAAAAAGAATTGTAATAGAGATGCTAGTAGCCTTAAATGATTTTGGCGTTGACAAATGAAATCTAAAACAGTGGTAATATGCTGGAAGACTTAAGTATATCTATTTTCATAACACTGTCAAAGAAGCCAGGTGAAAACGAATTTGAACTCCATAGGACTATCAACCTAATGAGCCATTTAACAACACTTATTATCCGAATTCTGATGTATAAAGTGCGCAACAGACTCAGATTGGAAACAGGACAAGAAATTGTTAAAGACAAGAAATGCAATATTTATGCACAGAATAATATCAGAAAAAGCAATACAAATACAGAAGTATGTGTACTTGTGGTTTATAGAATATGCTAATAGATTACGTTACAATGAACAGTTGGTACTGCTTGATAAATTTGCGAAGAAATATACTGACATTAAACCGCCTGCATATGGATAAAAATGAGTTCAGTAAATATACAGAAATAGAAAAGGGGTGTAAGACAAGGATGTGTCTCCTTAGCGATGAGGCGATTCTGTAAGAAATAGAAATCCTACTAGGATTATTTATTGGCGGACACAATCTTAAAAACATAAGATATGCAGATGACACAGTGTTGATAGTAGACACAGAAAGGAAACTACAAGAACTCCTACAGAAAGTAGTGACAGAAATCGATGAGAAAGGATCATTAATTGCAAGAAGACAGAATACTTCATTGTTAGCAAAGAGAACATCCCAAATGCAAATTACAAATTGGAGATACCAAAATCAAACAAATTCAAAAATTTAAACATCTGGGAAGTGTTTTAACAGAGAACGGAAAGTGCGACACGGAAATCCGAAGAAACATGTGAAAATTGCCTACTGAATAAAATGTATTGACTATTATTTTCTCTATGTACAAACGACTGTCTCCGATACTGAACATTCTTCCTCTATAAATATAACAAATTTTAAACAATATAAAGTGATTGCTCCTTTGCCTCGTTTCATAAACCCCCAATACTTCTTCCTTCTCCGCTTTTTTAAAAGTTTCTTTGTAAAATTTTACATCTGGTTCTCTAAGTTTCTCAATAAGAATATATTTTTAAAATTCAAATAAGAAATCTAGTTACATTTATAAAGTCTGTAAACTCAGATTCGTCTTTCTCTAATTGGCACAAATGAAATCCTTTATTTGGCACAAAGTACACGAACACAATATCCCTTTCTCTTAACACATACTCGTAAAAATAGACAAACAAACGGAAACTTACTTCGCTAATTCTTGCTTAATTAACCAATACAATTTTCACTTCGGCATTCAGGATTTGAAACCAACGCAGACATATGTCAAGTGTTAAAGCCGTTATGTCATTCACAAAGACAAAAACAGGCAGAAGAGTAACATTGATATTAAATAATGAATATTTAGTATGACAAACGTAAACGATGAAGTAGTGTTCCTCTTTTCACGCGTACAAATAATCTTCGAAACAATACAAATGGAATTTTTCAAAAATGTTCAATGATGAAGAAATATAAACATTATTTTTTGAAATATTTGAAAAATAATTGTTCTTTTATTATTGAGTCATTTTTCTTGAACCAAAAACTTGAAAATATTAGTCATCAAGAAAAAGTCATGACAGGTGAAGAGAAAAGTTGTTCAAACATCTCATAAGTAACTCAACTTCATTCCGGAAATTTGGAAAGCATATGATCAGCTATCCAACAACATTGACCTGTGCTTGACTCTTAAAGAAAAAATAGTGTTATAAAATAGCCGACACGCCCTACCCCATAAATCATATTTCCATTTCAAACACATCGGAGGAAAATCGCAGAAATAAATTGAAAAAATTTGATTTTAAAATGTTTGAAAAATATATTTCATTTCCTGTTTCGTAATCATATGAAACAACTGAATAGATTTATTTTCCTGTTTATGTACAAGATAGGAAATTCGTCAGGAAGATAGTGTTACGCCAAAGTAGAAACGGACTGCCAGATATAAATAATTGGACTTTGAAACATTTATTTACTTGTTTACGATATGAGACTGCTGAAAATTTCTCGAATCAATTCACTTTCTTAAATTAGTATTTTTATGTTTGCTAATTGAAATACTATGTCTAAAGACTGTATTAAAGCAAGGTAAGTAAATATCTATCTATCTATATATGTATTTGTTCATCCCTATCTAAAATTGTTTTTTAATAGAAAGTTTGACGTGTAAATGAAATGCAATAATTATTTATGTACCAGGATTTTTCATTTATATTTGTCATTTTCTTTTTAGCACTTGAAATTTGAGATAAAAAGCGCTTACTACCATGAATTCTTTCAGATTAAATTCCAAAATAGGTTCTGATTTTTAATAAAACTTTTAAAATTTTAATCATCAGCTAATGTAAGAATTGATATATGAAAAATAAAGGTATGTTTATTGATAATTAGAGAATGAAAATGTAGAAACTGATATCTAAAATGTAGTGTTGCTGATCCGGAACGTCATTTTTTTTCTTATAGGTTTTATTAGAACATCAGAAACGCGATATAATTTTAGATGTAACACTTATAGGAGTTCAAAAATGCTGTCTTATTTCACTTTCATCAGTCAACAGCGAGCGGCCATAACTTAAACAAACAAGTAAGCAATGAAGAAATAAGAATTAACATCACTTCTCGAAGGAGTTGAATCTTCACAACGTTCTCTTTAATGTCTGTATATTGTGAATCGCCATGGCTGTTTTTGGAAGGAATAGTTGAGTTGCTTCCTGCCACTTTCTACACGGTTTTGAATTCACAGATTTCCTTATAGATGGGTTGCCCTGCAAGGTTAAACTGTTCAATTCGCCATTTTCGTCATTACAGAGATTGTAAAAACAGGAATTAAAAAAAAGAAGCCGCATGAAGATTTGATTAATTTCTATAAGAATCTCTAATATTGAACTGACCTGATATAACTTATATAGCAGTTGTCATGTCGTAAATTGCATTCTTCATTTCGTGCTTCCCCCCCCCCCCAGTAAGTTCATGCCTAGCCTGATGATTCTCGCTTTCATTTTTCACGTACATTGTATGTCTCGTGTAATTGGTAAGTTTCCTGAAGTTGGAATTTCAAAATAATTGGTACTGTTTACATTGCGGATCAATCAGAAATCACTGACATTTCAGGTGCGTATTTGAAAAGAAAAAAATGAAATAACGAAAAAGAAAGGAAAGAAGAAAAGAAATAGAAAAGCAGAAAAGTGAAAAACTAAAGAAAATGAAAAGCTATAAATTTAAAAACTGGAAAGGAATATCTAAAATCAGTAAAGATCGTGCTGCACCACAACAAGTTTTTTTTTTATCTTACATATATTTCGGGAACATATTTATATTTCGGGAGCATATTTATATTTCGGGAACATGTGTTGTCTTTGGCTGGAAAACGAGGCTAAAATGCAATGACAAACAGCATGCAGCAGTTGAAAGAAATCAAAAAGAAAAGTGGGAAGAAGATAAGAAAGAAAAAAGAAGAAAAAAGAGAAAGAAAGGGGAAAGAAAAGAGATATCCAACTGAGAGAAACGGAAAGAAAAAGAAGAAAAGAGAGAAAGAAAAGAGACATCGATCTGATAAAAAAGGAAAGAAAAAGCTGAAAAAACAGAAAGAATTATATTAAATATTGTAGCAGAACCTCAAACGTTTTTAAGAAAGAATGATAAAAGCAAAAAGCGAAAGAAGGACAAAGAAGCGAGTGGGAAAAAAGAATGAAGAAAAGAAAAAAGAGAAGAGAGAGAAAGAATGAGAAAAATAAAAAGAAAGAAATACAGAGAACGAAGAGAGTGAAAGAATTAGACAAACAAAAAGAGAGTGAGAAAGCGAAATGGAAGGAAATAGTTTGAATGAAAATGAATAAATAGAAAACAGACAAAAAATCTCAGAAAAAAGTCATGGAAAGAGTGGAACTGTAGAAGAAGGTAAGTGGAACTGAGTTGCTCTGTCGAAAAAAATGAAGAGATAAAATTATTAAAGATGGTTGTGTCAATAAAAAAAGAACAACGATTAAGTAGGAGTAGATAAGCAATTGGGAGCGTTCTGATTACAGGCCGATATTCGAAGTCTGTGTCGGGTGGCGATAAAGAGAAGGTCAAGGTTTGACAAGCTAATATAAGGCTGGGAAATGGTCTCTCACTAGCGCTCTCTATTTACCTATGCTTGCCGGCGTTTTTTTTTTTAATAGTTTGTGTGTGTGTGTGTGTGTCTCTGTGTGTGTATGTGTCATGAATATAGGTGTTTACACGCTTGCGTACACAAATGAAGAGATATAATTGCTCGTTTTAGCAGCGAAGCATTTGCGGGTTTCGTAATTTTTATCAGTTTGGGAATTGGAATCGGTGAGGTAAGTTAAGCTTCGTCCAAGTCCGTTGCATTTACTTTTATACTGATGGATCCATCTCTTTGCCCCAACTATAGGTTAAATAGCAATGTTGACTAGTCTCCCTAACTTTAGTTGGCAACAACTCTACAAGAAGGACAACATCGAATTCAAAACTGTGGAAAAGGAAAACGAGAAATCGCCTGCAAAGAAGTTAAATATATACTCTGACACGTACGTAAGCTGGTCCTAAAGAGACTATTCCTAGTTGAACCTTCATTCGCCAATCGCGTGATACTATGGCAGAATAAACTAAACTTAGTAAACATCGTACTTTGAATATATATATATATATATATATATATATATATATATATATATATATATATATATATATATATATATATATTCTTTTACGGATTTATTATTTGTGTATAGAAGTATTAGAAGAAAACAAAGTATCATAGTTCAATTGGCAAAATGACCTGGCATTTCAACGAAGATTTAGTCATGAGAGAAACTTAACGTTAACCAGATGGAATAGTATAGATTACTTTCTGATGTGTTGTCATAGCTCGCAATTGTTATCTGGATGTCGGTAGCCTGTTGCATTTTCATATAAAGTTTTAGTCTGAGTTTCATCTGAGTTTTTGACACTTTTAGTACATCCCGGACACGAGTATTTGTTTTCTACAAGTCAATGAGGTCTGTTTTGATTGTCATGTGATTGCATGTAAGAAATTAATCCAACATTTGAAAGACAAATGAATTTATGACGGTTATGCAGTAATAGAACCTTGTCATTTACAGCAACTATTAAGGCGAAATCATCAACTTTTATCGCTGTTCCTTTCCATTGTACATGTTGGGTGCGTCCTGTTTCATATTCACTAACCGTCTTATTGATTTTGCAGCATCCCAAGGCTCAGTCCTTATTCTCTGCTTCCCAATTTTCACAAGATATGCCAGTCTGAGACGCCCTCCAAGCACTGGTTTATATCTGGGTCACCCTTACTTGCTTAGTAGAGAAAACTTTCTTGCGTATACGTTCATCAACTAGGTGAACTAGATGTACAGATAACTGTGTATTAACATAGCTTTGATTGATGGAAAATTTGGTTTTGACAGCATTTCAGTATCAGGTGTATATGATTATCATCGTATGTGCATTATATGGCTCAGACATTTCGTCCTTGCTTTGAATATGGTCTTGTGCTCCTGCTATATATTTAGAGTTTCTTGATACTATCCAAATAAGAATCTGTGATGTTATTGGTCTTGACCTGGCATCTTGGCTTCAGTCCCTTTCCTAACGCCGTAACGTAGCTTACCTGAGTCTTTTCTATAAATACTTTCATGCTAATTGTTCTGATGAACTTCCAACTGTGGTACCTAGATTTATGAATTTAAGCGCAGTACTAAATTGGCGGCAATGTCTCATCATTTTACAATTGAAATAGTTAGATGTAACCGTAAGTTCTATGCTAACAGTTCCTTCTATCGCACTTTTCGCTTGTGAAACAGTCTTCCGGTTTCTTGCTTCCCAGTCAAATTCGATCTTCAAAAATTTAAATGCCATATCAATAGTTATCGTCTGTCTTCTTAATTTTTATTCTTTTATTGTCATCTCTCTCTAATAGGATCTTTCTCATACTCTCTAACACTGAGTAACCCCTTGCGACCTAATGGGCTTATTGTCTTGGTTGAGGTGAAATGAGTTAAAACAATTCTGGTAAATGAGCTCAAGTAACTTTATATGGCGAACATATGTCACCCATGTTTCATATTTTAATTCCCTATATCGGAAGCTAAATAGCACAAACCAACGATAAACAGCTATTTAATTGGCCCATTTGTGAAATTATATAATTATCTTCAAAGTTTCCGAAGGAGTACGAAATTTTCTGAATTCTATTTAAAATTTTAAAATGATGAGAACACGTCCTATATAGTGTACTCTTGAGGTAAACAAATCTATCAAAGATATTTAAAACTATTCCTATTTGACGCATAACAACAGTTTACTTTTCATTGATAGTCAATCTGAAAGCGTCTGCTATGGTGCCAATTACGTCTATTAGGGTTTAATGATTCTCCTGGGTTTGAGTAACTACATTTGCGTCATTTCCGTCAGAAGATGAATAATAGGAAGGTGGCACATTTGGCTAATATATTCGATATTGACCGGGGAAGGGTGATTTAAAAGTTCAGAATAATGCTCCATCCATTGCCTATCAGTTCACGTAATTGTTTTTCGACCACAGAGTAGCAAGTGTTGTTTGCAGAGGACCATAGATTTAATGTCTATAAGTAAAAAAAAAAGAAGGTTTTTAGAATCCTTCAGATAGTAGGCTTCGTGGGTATTAATAGCAATTTTGTTTCACCAGTTCTCTTTTATATTTATTATTTTTCTTTGTACATGGGCCTTAACTTTGCGGAAATTAAAATTCAATTTTGCAAGATATTTATCAGCACCAGCGACTAACAAACAACTGGGAATGAACTGATTTTTACATATCACGAAACACAGAAATCTTTTTTATTGTAGTCGAACCAGTCCTATTTCTCTTTGGTTTCTAACCAAAGTTTGGCAGAAGAAGCCTCAAGGATTTCATCACAGAAATCTTCCCAAATATTTCCCTTGTCAAGGAGTTGAATATTTAGCAGATTCGGAATTGCGCCATGCTATATTTGTATTTTTATGTTTGTTAAACGGCATATCAACTACTTATAGGTCATTTAATGCGGAAATTTACTCGCGGAAGGAGCTTTAAAGTAATAAAAATATGTTATTCTGCTTTCACAACATGTTTATGCATTATAAATGCTTGTGGAGACATGATTACTTGAAGGGGATAAGTGTGTTTTATGTTGTAGTTTTGTTGAAGTTATATTTTGGAATGCAGTTTGGTTTCTTTAAGAAATTGTAGGATATTACAGTGGAGGAAAATAAATATTCGTACACATGAAAAATTGTATTTTTATAAATGTAAATGCCTTAACTAAAACAAATTTTGATACATTTTATGTGTAAAGATACATTTTATTAAAAATAGTAATAAACTTAATTAATTCTTATTATAACAGAAATTAATGCATTTTTTCATTTTAACTGATAAAAAAGTATTCATACAAAACAAAAAAAATGCATATTAACTTAATTTAATACTTTGTAGAATATCAGTCTATTCCTGTACGTCTCAACTAATGATTTGCACACATTGAGTGGTATTTTGTCCCATTCTTCTTGGCATATTGTCTTCAAATTCTTGATATTTGTTGGTGCTCTTTTCCCAATTTGAATTTTCAAATATCGCCATAAATTCTTGATTGGGTTCAAGTCTGGGGACTGACTTGGCCATTGCAAGACATCAACGTTACTTTCAGCTAACCTTGTAGATCTAGCGGTATGCTTAGGATCATTATCCAGTTGGAAAACCCAATAGCCGAAGTCTTTCTATAGAACGTATTAAATTGTCTTGCAGGATTTTCTGGCAGCTTTCGGCATTTATCTTGCCATCTATTATGGATATTCTGCCAACACCTTTTTCAGAAAAACAGCCCCAGATCATGATAATACCACCACCAAACTTTACAGTTGGCAATGTGTTCTTTGGTCAGTAGGCTTCACCGTTCTTACTCCACACATGATTTCGATAATTTTGACCAAACAACTATATTTTAGTTTCATCTGTCCATAGTTCTTTTCCCAAAACGAATATTCTTTATCCTTATGCTCTGTAACGAATTTTAGCCTAGCATCTCTGTGTCGTTTTAAGAGGAATGGCGTCTTCCTTGGGATGCTTGATTTCAGACTGTTTTTGTGTAGTTCATTACTTATTGTACGCTTGGTTACTGTAATCCCTAATGCACGCAGATGTCCCTCAGCTCTTCTCGGGTAACCTGTGGATTTTGTTGGATCTGGCGTCCTAATATCCTTGCTGATCTTAGAGAAATCTTCCTCGGAGCACCTGTTCGTCCTTGGTTTTCGACGCTGTTACGAGTTTTGAACTTTGTAATGAACGAAGCAATTGTAGTAAAAGGAATATTCATGTTGTTAGAAATCGTTCTGTAAATGTCCCCATCTTTCCAAAGAGACAAAATGTGTTGTTTTTGTGAAATAGTCAATTCTTTACCTTTAGGCATTATGAGAACCTTCTCGTAAAACTAGAAATTGCAGAATGCTTTGATAATGGCTAATAGCGTTAACTATAATTACTGATAACATTACTGGAACATTCTAGAATATACTGTTTTCATAATTAATTGATTATTTTATTCTAATAATTGATTTGTACGAATACTTTTTTCACCAGTTAGAATTAAAAAAAAAGGCATTAATTTCTGTTAGAATAAGAATTAAGTTTGTTATTATTTTTTAATAGTATGTGTCTTTATGCATAAAATGTGCCGAGATTTGTTTTACTTAAGGCTTTTACATTTATAAAAATACAATTTTTCAAGTGTACGAATATTTATTTCCCCCCCACTGTATATGGACTAATGTCACGGAAGAGTTTTTTCATGTTGGTTGACAGATTTTGTTTAGTGGCATATCAACCTCGAAGTGTTATTTAATGTTGAAATATTTTGAACACAATCATTTGGATTCAACTAAATACATTTTAAACGTAATTGCATGCCTTCAACTACAGATAAAATGTATTGTTAGTCATTCTATAAAATTGTATTTTTATCCTTTCATAGTGTGTTGCATTAGTTTTCACTCTTTACCTCTAGCTGGAACCCTAACAGGTGCTACCACCCATGATCATGGTAGACCTGGGAACAACAGCAGTTAAGAAATGGTTACACGCTCCTCAAAATCTCCAATTTCCCGATCAGAAGCCTTGCAGACACATAGTTTATCCTCATATCCAGGATGTTCTGCTGACTTAAGAGGGATGACGTTTAAACATTTTTAAATACAAGAAGTTGTCTTGTTACGCTTCTTTTGAAAGAAAATACTGTTTTATTTTCTATGCATTCTTTCATATTACATCTATTGTTTCTTTTAAGGGGATGTTGGGGAACAACATTCGTGGCATATAGCGAGGCTAAGATGACATTAGTTTTTGTGTATGATATAAACTTGCAGAAATTCATTAGTTGAGTTAATACTGTATTTGTGAGATCAGGTTGTTTTAGACTGTTGGTAAACTGAAAGCGGAATAGGGGAAATAATAGGCGTCAGGTTTAAATATATTTATCTTAACATAGAAGTAGAATCACCAATAATTTTGTCGGAATCATGGATTCCTTTTTGCATTGTTGGCAGGGATAATTTTGTTTATATATTTTTGTATTTTTTAAGAAGGTCGGTCGTGTTTTATAAATTTGGCCTTGTCATCGAGAATAGATTGAAGTTTGGAATTATAGTCATTTTTATTAAATATAACGTAAATGTTTTAACACCGAGTCTAATTGCAATATTTTTATTATAACGAGTTTTTAAGGATTTTTATGCGTTAATTATTTAAGGATTCAATAATTACAGCATGAGAAAAACAAATATATATATGTATATATATATATATATATATATATATATATATATACATATATATATATATATATATATATATATATATATATATATATATATACATGAGTGTACATTCCATAAAATACCACTCTCTCACATAAACACACAGACATACAGACATATACACACACGCACACACACATACAAACACTTATGCTTTGTTCAAAAAGTGAGATTTCAAGTTCCTATAAATGTCATGAATCTGAATATCAATTTCCAAAAAGATTCGACTTATGTGGCCTATACGCGCGTATGTTGACAATGATTGTTTCATCTGGACATTTTTCGTAAAAGCCAATGCAAATTCCAATCAGTTTTTGGTGAATGAATCCAAATATTAATGTTTTAGCCATCACAATGCAAATGATATATTTCAAAGTATAGAGAAAACAGGATTATTAAGAAAAACTCCTGCCAGTGGATTTCTTCAGTTGAAACGGAGAAAAATTATAAGTGAAAAATGAGAAAAGCATTCGAACCCCCCCCCCAAAAAAAATACCCCCCCCCCCCGAAAAACCCCAAAGAAAAACAATTTAAAATTCCAGGTTTTAGGAAAGAGATAAAGAAGAATATCATGAGTTTGCGGCATTTCTAAATAATGATACCATCTACATTTTAAAATACATTTTAGTTTCTATTTCCATTTGCTGTTGACGACTCGTGTGAGTGAAAGCTTGGCTGCACAGTATGGATTTTAGCCAATTTATTCGCACACTCAGTCAGTCAGTTATGTCCCATGCGTGATACACGCTTAGGCAATCATGTATCTTTCGATATATGACTGACGAGGCAGATTTTTTCCTGTAGTAGGTTGCCATTTCTTTCTGCGGTAGACCAGTTGCCATCCAAGACTATAGAACCTGGACTGTCCTGCTATTTACCCATAGCTGGTCGGAGAAGAAGAGGATTCATACATTTCCCAAGAATATTAGCATGTAAGTGAATATAATTGATTCTTCAATTCGACTCCACTGTGTCTTCTATGAGCACACTGCAACACTATATTGGCGAAAGAATATTCGTATATTGGGAAAAAAATATTCAATTTTATAAACATGAAATGTTTATTTTGACAGTACCTATTTAAAAGGACGATTGCTACCCAGATATACTATACCAAGCGTATGTGAAATTAACGAAGTGAGGAAGTGAGGTGGGAGAGAAGATATGAGTGAGTTAGATGTACCATTTTCAATTCCTTATCCTTAACCCTAAAGAATAGCTAATCTTTAAATTCATCTTGTTGGACATCGTTTTTAGAAATGCATTTTTACTAAAGTGTTTTTCTATCAATTTTATGAAGTATTTACCTATATTAATATTAGAGAGGTTACAAAAAGGTGGATTGAACCATATAATTTTCCTTTTCCTATTTTTGGGTTTAGTGGATTTTTTATTAACTGACTTATCTATATAATTTAGTGATGAGTGATTAGAGTAGATATTTATATATATGGGTGATTGGTTTTCCTTTTGGAAGGGTTTATAAGTGTTATTGTTCAGATTAAATGTAACGTCTAGGAAGTTTACTATTTTTAAGTTGGAAGAACTTTCGATTTTAAACCCTAGAAATTTGAAAGCTTTAATTATTTTCTTTTGCAGTTGGGGGTGTTAAAGGACCATTGGTATCAGGTACAGCAACTAATCCGTCATCTCTGTATAGTCCTATATTTTGAGGGTCAAGGATATGGAATTGAAAATGGTACATCTAACTCACTCATATCTTCTCTCCCACCTCACTTCCTCACTTCGTTAATTTCACATACGCTTGGTGCGGTCCGTCAAAAATGTGTAAGTTTCTTTTCATTTTTCATTTCAACTTTTGGAAGTAAAGTCTGATGATCCAGAGCCCTGTAAAAGGGTTGTGGTAAAATAACTTATTACATGGAACCTTAAAGTGATCTGTTTTTATTCAAACATATTTGCTCTGAATTTACATTGAGCTCTCTGGATATCATCCTCCTTGGTTCTACCCATACGGATTACCTAGTTTTGCACAAACTATATATATATATATATATATATATATATATATATATATATATATATATATATATATATATAAAGGCTCAAGTACTAATATTCCATGGTTATAATTTATTACATTGGAATCGTAATCACGATCCAATTCATCAGACCTACAAATTCAAAAAGAAATCGGAATGTATGCATATGTGTGTGAGTGTGTGTGTGTGTGTGTGTGTGTGTGTGTGTGTGTGTGTGTGTGCATTTCTGCGTGTATTGCACGCACACACGCACACACAGACATTTATATATATAATCATGATCTTATTAACACAGATGCTCGGAAACATATTTGTGAAAATGAGAGGTGTAGGTGAACCTGATGCTCTTAATATATATATATATATATATATATATATATATATGTATGTATGTATGTATAATTAGGCGTACATACCTCTTATGTGGGCCAAGCGTTCACATGGCATTCCCTCTTAAAGCTTGGTCGAACAGAGAAATTATGGTTTAAACGAATTTCCTGTCACAACAAATTAGAAGAAAAGATTTTGAAAGTGAACAGATGGTAAAACTCGCGCCAAATTTAGGTGGGCGGTAATGTTGGCCTCGACATCTTCCACTATGCAAAATACAAAATGATGGAGGCCAACATTCTGAGACCATATATATATATATATATATATAGGTAAATGTATATTCCACACATATACACACGCATACATCAACGCTCTGGTTTTTCATTAAATTCGTCTGATTTTATGTTCATACATTCTCTTCTCTCTACAAAGACAATTTGTACTCTTGTTCATGTCAGAGTTGAGCCTTGCTTTCATAATCACTAAAATGCTTGTCCTTGTGCCAGATTAAGCAAACCTTCGTAAATATAGCAAAGACTAAAGAGTAACATTTCCTCTTGAGTGGGCGCATTCTTTTAAATTAGTTTAGTTGTGAAAATATTTCACTGATACCAACATCGCTAAATCTGTTTCTTTGAAAGAATTGCACACATTGTTATGCATATTTTGACATTGGCTCTTGTGTGATGAAGATACACTCAAATACACACATGATTAATATGAAGTTTTATAAATGAAAGTCTGATTACTAATGCAATAAATATAGAAACTAATATTAATTAAGAGACAGTTTAACGACTGTTTGTTTAATTACTTCTGACCTCTGGTGAACCAGTCTATTTCTTCATCAATGAGTCAATATTCAAGACAAAGAGTGATTTATATGATGTTACACTGTGAGAACGATATTAGTGTGAATAATGGTGTCCTGTAAACTTTAGTATTAATCAGATTTTACTAATTAAAATTATCATAATGAATATAGATTGCTCACAGACTTCTTCCTCTTGAAAGTAAAAGTCACTTTGAATCTTTCCATATTTTAATAATCTAACACATCATATTGATAAAACTTCTTGATAATTGAGTTACTATAGAAAAGAAAAAGAACATTTTACATATTACAAAGTATTGTATTCCTTTTGATTAACATATTTCATTTCTGGTGTGTGAAGTGACTTCTTGCTTGTTTCTTATAAAAAAAAAATTGTCGAACTTGGTATACACTGATTGATACTAGAATCTGTATCGATTTGACATTCAGTTTTTAATTCTTGCCCCACCTGCAAGCGTAAACTTCCTCTTCACGTTTTCATTTAATTCTTCGTTGCAGATTTTCATTATTGATTTCTGAATTCAACCATTACTTTCGCACACAAAACGATTTTAACAGAATTTTCTCACTTATATTGAAACTTTCTATCAATTTCTAATTCCTACGAAACTGAATTTCGTATTTTGAAAAATCTTCATCGAGGGTAATTCTGTCAGGTAATTTAACAAAATAGAGGATGAAATTTACTTCGAAGGACATGCTCAGGTCTTATCAATAATTGATGGAAAAATAATGATTTCATAAATATTTTGATTTTCAAATGCTTCATTTTTCAGATCATAGTTTCAAGACAATGCAAACGGTTTTCAGAAAGTCTTGGTTAGCGTTCAATTGTGCGAAATTTCTCAAATAAAGAAATCAAAGTTTCGACATTAAAAATCTCAAGTAAAGATCTACGCCAAGTGAAAAAATAGACGTAAAGATACAAGGAAGAAATAAAGTGTATTTTGAAGAAACGAATAATATAGACTGTCGAAAGTTAATATGATTGGGTACCCGCCATATTGTATTAAGATTTCCTAAAGATCGTTCAATTGTGATTCTGTGAATATAAGTTGAAGAGATTAAACTGTACGAAACAGAGGCAGAATATAAAGAAGAAAAGAAAGATAAATTCTCAGAAACTAATTTGAGAATTCCCAGAATCTAATCCGAGAATTTCCAGAACAATTCCCATGCCACTAAACCTAATAAGAATGCGTAGTTAAGAACAAGACAACGCTCACACTTGTCGGATCTTCAGAGATATTTCTACTTTTTTGTTTTCGTCATGAAAACAGATATTCTCATCTCTTAAAGCGTAAGAGAAACTTTTAAAAATACTTTTTCTCTCTTCACTTCAAGTAGTATCTGAGCGAATGTTATATCAGGAAAGTAAAGAATAAAAATGTTAAGGGAAGAATCAGTAGACATTTTTATAGAGGAAAAGATAAAGAAGTAGATGAAAATAGGAATTAGCAATTTTAAATTCAAGCGCAAAACAAAAGATGTGAATATTGATTAACAAGGAAAAAATATCACACGCACACATATTGATAAAATAGATAATTTATCTATTCTAAAGGGAATAGATATTTTCGAAAATAGCCAACTGGAAAAAAAATCTTCGATCAGAGATTTTGTGTCAAGAAAATTTACTAAACTACACAAAAGACTAGTGTAAGAAACCAGAGACTTTGTTACGCCATTTTTCTCTTGTAAAGGTTTGTGAGAAAGGGAATTCCAAGAATGATCAAATTCGCAACAAGACTCATCCAATTTAACATTGAACAAAAGCCTGGGGATAAACCATAGATGGATCAACGTACCTACATATAAGGTGGCATATCCTGATCGGACAAATAGAAGAGGAAATTTACAACTCAATAGCAAGTAGAATAAAAAGAGAAGAACAGAAACAATGCAGAATAGAAATCAATAAGTCAAAAGTCCTACATAAGATCGACGAAGATAAAATAAACACAAAAGAAAAATATTCTGTCCTTAATTTCTGAAATGAGGAGTTATTTACACTTTTTACAGTTGGAGTAATGTTCTCATTTATGTTAATTTCATCGCAGTGTTTCAGGTGTTGTACCCTAGAAAATAGTTGATTAAAGCCTTTGTTCGTGGATTTAGTTGCATAGTAATTATGAGATAAATCCCTGGAGTGGGTAGTACAGACTCAAAATTAGTGTTAAACAGGACTAAGCCGAGCAATAACTGAGATGTACTAAAAAAAGAAGAAAGCGATATATACTTAGAGATGAGCAACGAGAACAATCTACCCTTATAGATTAAATAAAGTGTTCAATTCGAAATTTACTGATTGTCTAGATTTACAAACACCTGGAGAAAGCCGGAGACACTATGGCCGATATTTTGTGATAATAACGACAAAGATGAGCTCGTGAGTGTAAATAATGTAAATAAATAAAAAAGAACAAAAACAAAATATTGCAGTGGCGTAATTTGATTAAAGAAGAGTGTGTGTGAAATTAATTTGACTATAGAAGAGTGTGTGTGAAATTCTCCTCCCAAGCGGACTTTAGATGTTTAAGATTAGTTAAACAGGTGCAAAATATATAACTAAATCCATGACAAACTATCGAGAATACGTGACCGGCAAAGTAGAATCGTTAGCAGAGATAAGTATCAAAAGATGAATCACTTGTTCCATTTCTAATTCTTTTTTTTTATTTATGATGCCACGAAACCTAACCTTAAGAAGAATATCAATTCTCAAAAGCAACAGAACACGTTAGCCACCTAATGAACATAGGTGACGTAAAATTGTTTGTGATGACCAAAAGAGAACTGTTGATTAAAATCGACGATATCGGAATAGAAATTGGGAGAGATAGGAAGGCATCATACGAGAAATGCGCAAAACGTGGCTTGTGACAACAAATAACTGAATTGCTTGATAGCCACCAAAAATGACCGCTACAAATATCTTTGTCTGGCACTCAACAAAAAAACAGGAGGAAATAAAAGAATAAATAAAAAAGATTATCTCAGGAAATAGAACATATATTAGGAATGAAACAATATTGATATCTAAAACAAATAGATGTAGATTCGTCATCATTGAAGTTGCTGTCCAATGGTTCAAATGCATTTTGCAAAACGTGCCCGACACTGCAGTGAATAAAATTACCTCGCAAAAAAGAAAAAACATATTAACAGTAACAATAAAGCAGTTTTCTTTGCTTCTTCCTTCTTTTGGTTTGTAATCTTTAGAACTTCAAATTCGACTGTCACTGCTTCTAAAAGATTTTCGCAAAAAACAAAACAAAAACAACCAAAACCAAGCAGAAAACAAATAAAAACCAACAAACCTTTAAAGAAAAATAATTACAGTAATATAAACAATAGTAATCCCAATCAAGATGATAATCTATATACGTTTGCTTTTTGAACAAATTTTCATGGAATTCTTTCTAACGAAACTTAATATTCGAATTTGTGCTCGGAATTTAAGGAAAACTAACAATAATCACTTTTTAAAACAGCCTTCATCAAGAGTAGAAGAAAGACAAATGACTGGCACCCAGGGACAGAGGAAGAAAGTAAAGAGATTTGCCAGGCAAATTAGTCCCACACACCGAAGTCTTCAACCAATTTCAGGGTTTGGATTATCACTTTCTTCTTTTGCTCCCATTCTATTTATCCCAGTTTCTTTTAGTTACCGTTAGAAAACGGCACGAGTTTTTGCTTAATCTCATTTCCCAACATCATCTGGTCGGTGGTTATTTTGCTTTCATTTTGCCATTATTTTTCTTTCTTTCAATCTTTCTTTCTTTCTCCATACGCCGCAGTGTTTTTCTAATGCAATACAGATATATTTCCGAATACTGAGCGAACCGATTACTTATCACTCTGCAAGCAAGACCAGACGTTGTTGAACGCTGCCTGCACAAGTCAATCTTTGTTCATCCTTCAACACTATTACAAGTTGTTAAAAACCTTTGCCACAAATTGTTCAGACGTCGTTCTCAGAATCATCACGCATCATTGTGAGCACAATATCCTCATTTTTACCAGAAAATATTAAAATATCCTCTTCTTAACTTATTATTGAAAATGTTTAGAATAAAGCGCTCCTTGTAAGAGCTTATCATTAAAAAGCTCACCTCGAAGTTTGCATTCAGTGGATCAGCACACTTTTCTTTCAAATTGTCCGTTTTTTCGTATGATATACGATATTTGCTCCTGACATCTTTCCCTCAGAGGAGGTAGATATATTATTTTGCGATTTACAGCAAATTTGAAGGAGAAAATGTTTTTCTAATTGACTGAAAACAAGAAGTTTGGAAATAAGAAACAACTGCATTCAAGATCAAACGATGGAAACTTCTCAAATGTTATTTATAAAGTTACAAAAATTGTCGTCAAGGAAAGATTTTCATTTTATTTTCCTTTGATACGAAAACAAGTTTGTTCCCGATTTTACTTCTAATTTTGCTACAGAAATATTTAACAAGCGCATTAATTCATGCAGTGACTTCGATCCACACTCGCGAACTAAACAAAACTAAATAAATAACAAAAATCAGAAAATACAGAAGACAATTTCATATCGTAATGCAATATTTATTGTGTTACAAAATACAAAGGATACATATCCTAATGCAATATTTAGTGTTTTAAAATCGTAACGTAAACATATCATTTCCAAAAGAAACTGCATTAACATCAATTGTTTTTTTTTTATCAAGATAAGGAGTGTTTAACATATCTAATCAATTAGAGATTTATGTAGACAGCGAGCTATCCTTAAATGCCATTTTCACTGAATCCTATCTTCATTGAGTGTTTCCCAAGGTGACAGCCATAGTTTTTGCTGGCGCCCCGGGTAGGCTGAACTTTGGTGCCATTACAAGTATAATCTTTTTAAATTTTCACAAGAAGAAAAACTGAAAATGTAAAATAGCGGGTTTATTACAAGATACAACATAACACAAGCTAAAGAAAATTTTCCTTATCCTACATAAAACACGTATTCTAATCTGCAAATCTTTTCATGGCGCTTTCTATACCTATCTTCTTCATTTCCTATTGACAAAATAGCCGTCTGTCTTGAGACATGGATGGCCGCAAGTTTTGAAAGATCCCAAATACATGAAATGGCGGCATGATGGAGCCCTAGGCCTTGATGGAGCCCCGGGAAACTGCCAGAGTTGTCAGTAACTTTAGCCGGTTACACAAATTATCGCTGTGTGACAAAGTTGGTTTAATAATAACCAATAAAGTGTAATTAGGACAACTGCGGAGATGGCGAAAACGGCCTAAAATTTTTATGACAAATATGTTCGATAAAATAACAAATTGGTGAACCATTAGTAAAACTTGATAGCTATGCAGAGAAGTGAAAAAGGAAATCTAAGCAAAAATGATAGCAAAATTGCTGAAGCTTTGTAGATCATCATAGGTTGAAGGGCGAACATAATACATTTTTTTGAATTCTTCACATTCCACGTTTGCCGTCTCTTTCTGAAAAAATGTTGTAAGAAAGGGGCATTAATTGGTACAAAATATAACATTTATAAAAAACAAACAAATAAATGTATCAAAATATGAAAGTCGGAACCTCAACGTATTAAAAAAGCATCAATGGTTGGGCCTGAACATGCGAAATTATTGATCTCATCAAATCTTTTTTGATAGGCCTTCTTTAATTGAAGAAATTATTTAATTATTTAAAATTTACTAAATTTCTAGTATTTTGGCATGTTTTCAAACAAAGGAATTTGGGTTGGAGATTCTTGAACATATCTGAACATTTTCGAGTGACACATTTATATCACAGTAAATTTAAAGAGAAAAAAACAACAATTATGACCAAAGACTGTTGCCGGAGTTATATAATAATTTTAGCCTTAAAAGGAAGGAAGTAATTTGATTAGACAAAAAATCAAAGTGGGCATTAGTCATGAATCAGAACATCCAGTTGATAATTAATAGCGTCAATTTATGCGTTTAAGAAATGCTTTTTCGAAATGGAAACCTTGTGAAGCTTTAGAATTTAATTTCAATTTCATAAAAATTTGTTTCATTGCATTTCAAATATTTATTTTATTGAAAACTTAAAAAAAAACTTCAATTGTATTGGCATCGTTTTTACCTCAAGAGGTTTGTAAACTTTGAGGGAAAATTATTAAATTTTATTGAACTGAATTCCGTAAAATTCAATTTTTTTTTGTATTGGAATTTAATAAAAATTCTCTTACAATGAAATCTTTTACTTTTGGTACTAAAATCTCTCATATTTTGTCGGATATTCAGAAGTCGACATTTTAGGTTTTTGTTTGTTTTGCTTATTCATACTTCGAAAATCTAAGACTAACCTACAGAAAATATTGGTTAAAAATATATTTTAGAAGTTCAGAAGATGTAACAGCATGCTATTTTTTATTTCGATCAAATTTAATACAATTTCTTTATAATTTTTAAGTCTACACCTTACAGTGTATAATCTGGGAGTTATTTTCTCATCTTGACTAGGCGTTTAATACAATAAAACTTTAAAAAATATTATTGGTAATATTCTACATGGTGAAAGATTTCCTCAACTCTGGAAATTTCTAAACTCAAGCTATTGAATCCATTGACATCAATCTAGCCTCTGTTGAAAGTCAGAGAAACTACTTGCTTTCATTATAATTTTAAAATAAACAATGTTTACTTTCCACGGAAAAATTTATTTTTAGATTTAAAATATAATATAATATAATATAATATAATATAATATATATATATATATATATATATATATATATATATATATATATATATATATATATATATATATATATATGTTGTGCCTTTTTGAAAGGTCATCTTTGCATATTTTTCATTTGTTTTAAGAAGAAAATGGTGAACGAACAGCAGTACTGAATAGATTCACTAGTACATCAGTTAAATATCCAAAGATGAAAAATACAAAGGTATATGTTTCAATCTTGCATTCGTATTTCCCTGACAATTCATCTGACCCTTTTCTTAGAACATACAAGCAGGTACTGTAAACCTTTCAGCAGCGTCCATTTCCCCAAATCTGACAAATCTATATAGTAATTGCGAATGTCAGTGTGTCACTGTGTCACACTTTTTCAACTTTACTCCTGGAGGCTGTAGCTCAACATATCATAGCATTTTGGAATCAGGTTTACTCCTCGATCAAATTAAAAACATTCCGGGCCTTCACCCTGACTAGCAATCTTGAAATTTCGGATTCCCAAATTTTTATTACTACGATTGTTTTCGGTGATTTTTTACGCGATTTTTTCTAAGAAATTTTTTGTATGATAACAATTTTTATAACTTGGAAACAAATTTGGGAATAATCGAAGTTAATTTCGAAATCCAGTGACAGTCACCCATGAAATAAAAATAATTGTTTATATTGAAATTAAGGAGCTACGTGGATCAAATTGTCTTTAAATTAAGTGGCAGTAGAAGAATTATCGTTGAACTTAAGTAAAGATAGGCTTAAATATTAATGCAATAATTAAATGCAGTGATCAATTTTGAGTTCTTCTGTAGTTTATTGTTGCCTACCGCATCTACTCCTTCCTACCTATTGTGATGTAGGCCCAATCAAGTGCCCTTAGCAGGATCTAGCTTAAATGCTGCCTTACACGGCGGTTTTTAAGTTAGTAATTAATAAATATGAGAATATTTCAATCCTTCTGGTCAAGCCAAAATCTTTTCAGCGCCCTCTCGGAATAATTGCTATTTAAATTAGGATATTTCAATTATTCCTTAAAAGTATTGAATTATATACAACCTTATGCCTGTATGTGTGTAAAAGAAAAAAAAGATTGACGAAAATAATATAGTCTTTGCAAGTGAGAAAACTTGATTAATTTTTCTTTCGACTTACAACTTATTTTTTCTCGGCTTTTGTACTTCATTGACATTGTCTATTCTGAGTAAAATTTAAGAAAATAAAATCAAGACAGAATGAGATAGAATAAGTGAATACAAGAGAGAGAAATAGAATAATTTAGGAAATCGTAAAAATCAGTCGTTTTCCAAATTTCATGGCTTTTCTATCAATAATCTACTGAACATACCACTTCAATAAAATTCAAATTCACTATTTTCTATAGTTATCCTTTTATAATTTTCGATATCGCCACAGCATCTTCTCCTCTTGATCATCTCATTTATTACCACCTGAAGCATGTCTTTTGCACTCTTACTTCACAGGAGTAAGGCATTTTGTTGATAATGACATTCTAAATTGCATCTGGTATTTCTTTTTCGTCTATGGAAGATTTGCTGCCTGGAATCGGACTTTCGCCACTGAAAATAGATTTAGAAAAAAACTCTTTCCAGCCAATTTACATTAGCTTTGAAATGTACTAAAGTATTTTGCTTACTGAAAATGTTAAATTTGGTCTACTGGCTTGACTAAAATGGAAGCTTCAAGACGGATTTTTCGTTTTTAAAAATTCATTTTAAACCTTAGGTATCGCGTTTCTTTCGTCGTAGCTAGGTTGATCTATTCTTATTCTTTTCGCAGATTTCGCCATAATATCCACTAACATAAATCATTATAGATATAAATTTCGAAACTCTGCTTACAGAATATCGTCGAATCGATGCCAAGAAGAACTGGAACCGTTCTAAAGGCAAAAGATGGTCCAACCAAGTACAAGAACACTATAGCAAATAAAGTGACCAGTCAATATTACTACATGTGCATTTATGTTTTTATCGGGAAGTTTTTTGCTGCGTCAGAGATACCTCTTTCTCACAGGCGGCAACATAATGTCAGTATCTTTTTTATGACAAAGTCATACTGTTCCATGATGCCTGCCATGCCAGAAGCTAAAAACACCAACTCTATGAAAGGGTCAGTATTCAACAAAATAAATGAAAAAAAAAAAAAAAAAAATTAAGAATCACGTAAAAATCTAACTTATTTAAAATATCAATTTCATATACGATATCATTTTTAACTGTATAGATAAACTAGTCAAGTCTGGAACAATGCGAGAACAATGATGTACTGATTTGAGTAGTGGAATTATTGATATTGTAAAAGGGATTATTTTAACAAAGTACCAGCAATGTTCATCGGTTCACACTCCTCTTCGGTTTTTTAAACAGACTAGTGCTTTATCCCTTGTTTTCTGCTCCTTCTAAAGTCTTTTCGTTCTCTTTCACTTCAATGGGTCACAGTGGCAGTATTGCCTTACTTGGGGTGAATTGATTAAAAAAATACCTCCCATCAACCGTCAGCACCAAAGAGACACGACCAACTGAAATAGTACTGAACCGTATATTTACTTTGTCCCATCTTTATTCCCCAAGCAAAGAAATACATGTACGTTAAAACCTCCAGTCAATTAACAATAGAGGCCATGAGATCTGTGCCTGAATTAGCATCAGGACAATTATTACTGGTAATGAACGCATCAAAACGAATCAAACGCCATCAGCATGAAAGCATGCAACTGAAACGTGTTTAACATGATGGTGATTTTGTGCATTTTTAAATTTTTCGTTAGTTGATTAGTTACTAAGAGTAATTAATCAAACAGCTTACTATAAATCATGTAACTCTCCTGACATCCTGTTCATTCTCCACGGCCGGGAGGTAAATCATTTGCTTATGTAACCATCCTCATGCGTTTTAAAGTTCAACAATTCGGTAGATTCTGAATATTTTTTTCAGAATGTGCACCTTAGGATGTTTGTCGAAATTACAATCTTTAGTAATAAAATGCTTTGCAAGCTCCGTTGGTGTCAATTTATTGTGCCTGATATCATACCTGTGTCCATTGAATCTTTTTAATTTTTCTATTGTGCAACCTACATAAATCAAGTCATGTTTTCGTACATTAGGCATTAGGAAATTAAATGGGAATCAGTATAATTACCATCTTCGTGATGTTTCTGTTTGAAATTCTGATAAAATTAACTTGACACATATTGTTACACAAAGCACAGATTTCCTCTTCTACGAGCGTTTTTGGTAGTATAACGATCCGAAACTCCAATGTTGTTTTGAGTATGGACGCCTATATTTGTTAAAATTGGTCTGAAGTTTTTATTTCTTTTGAAAGAAACTATAGCCGGGTTAGGGAAAATTTTCTTTAAAAGCTATATATTTTGTTGAGCAACGTGCTCATAACTGTCATGTAGTATTTTCGAAATTTATTTATGATGACGTCTTTAAAAGTCGGTCAGTAGACGATTCTTTGAGAACTTTACTCTAGTGTCTAAGAATTCAACACTGGCTTTGGAGAAACTACATGTAAATTCTATTTGTGATCGAAAATTATTCTTTTGTGCAAAAATATCACAAAATTTTAGTAAGTTTAACAAACTTTTCTGCGTACCTTCCCAGATAAAGAAAATATCATCTATAAATCCCAAAGTTCTGGTTTATATGATTTGAAAGATTCAAGTAACTTTTCTTCGGAATTTGTCATCAAGACATTCACAAAGTTAACGGCAATTAGGGTTCCCCATTGCATATCCTTTGATTGGGTGGAAAACGTTTTTACTAAACATTATCGTGTTGCCTTTCAAGATGAATCGTATAAGTCTACAGAGAAAGTTTGACTGAATGGATTTGTTCTTGCGTTTCTTAAAAGCTTTGTTGTATGCCTCAATCCTTTCATCGTGATCAATATTTGGATAAAGAGATGAGACATCCATAGTGACCAAAAAGCAATCATGAAAATCATTTCTCGTTCTGAAAATTTATTTATTTTAGAAATAAAATCAAATGTGTCACGGCATAAGACGAAAACCGTTTTGCTATAGGAGATAAAAAAAAATCTAGCTCTCAATTTTGCCGTACAACATTCATATACGCTACAAATCAGGCGTAGTGGAGGAAATTTATCAAATTTTTTATATATTTTTGGAAGACCGAAAAACATTGGTGTTCTTTGCTCCGAACGTAATATATTAGACTCTGTTTCATTGATATAACTATTTCCATTCATTTCAGAAATTATCTTGTTTAGCTTTATTTCTGTAATAAGGGTTCGAGTCTATTTTTATTTCTTCATAAATTACTTTTATCCTTTAAAAGTTCTTCACAAGTTTTCCTTATTTACAATAACAATACCGCTTTCTTTGTCTGCCATTTTTATGAAAATCGAATCTTCATTGCCGAGAGGATGAAGAGTGTTACGTTGCAAAGTTGAAAGGTTGTTCCAGGTTTTATTATGGTTTGATTTTACATTTTCCCTTATACCAGCCTGACAGATTTCCAAAAATTCTATTAACTACTGTGAGCGTACCTCTTGGACTACCTCTGGATAACAGGCTGGAATTTTCTTATCCCAATTATGCCAGATTCTATCAATATCTTTGTCTTAGGTTGTATTTGTTGTAGAATATTCGCCACCATTTTTTCGAAAAAATATTCCTAGAGCTAGTGACGAGGGACAAATTGAAAAACATCCTGAGCTAATTTTTTTTTGTCAAAAGTTCTACTACTTGGGCAAAAATTCAATTCAAGCTCTAAAACCGAAATCTCCCCTGGAGAAAGCTTTAAATTTATTACAGCTTTATATTCCACTGTGTTCGAAAGTTTTAAGGAATATTAGTATTGGAATTGTATTTTTAGATTTTCGTGTGTATCGATCTTCGGGGCATCATATTCTTCTTTGATATTCTTCAATGAGTACATGGAACTTGCAGTGGCGGTTTCTGATATAAGTATTGAGAATATTTAGCAGTTCTTTTAGGAGGGACCCATTTTTGAGTAAATGGTAAAAATGTAGTTGTGTCTATTGTATATATTGATATTTTATGAATTTTAGTTTTTGGGAAGGGAATAAATCTTAATTTCAAGACAAAATGCCACCTCATTTTGGATTGGCCAAACAAAAATTTTTCTGGAGAATTTCCTATGACTTATTCGAAAGAATATACTAGAGCACAAAAGTTATTTAGAAACCCTGTAATTTGAGAAAAGTAATTTTTTCATTTGAACATGAGCTATGGAAAGTTAGATAGTTGTGTGGCCTTAATAGTTTTTATCAACAGAAGCCAAGATGGTGGAATCCGAAAACAAACACAGCAATGACAACTTGTGAATCCACAAAATTGCGATTCGGGATGCGTCCGGGAATGTTTTAATTTGCTCACAGTGTTGGCCTGATTCCAAAATGCTGTATGTTCGGCTACGGCCTCAAGGAGTAAATTTAAAAAATGTGTTACAGTGACACATAGACATTCAAATAGGTACTGTAAACCTTTCATCAGGATCCATTTCCCAAAATCTGACAAATCTATATAAATGCTTATTATATAGATTTGTCAGATTTGGGGAAATGGACCCTGCTGAAAGGTTTACAGTACCTGCTTATATGTTCTAAGAAAAGGGTCAGATGAATTGTCAGGGAAATACGAATGCAAGATTGAAACATATACCTTTGTATTTTTCATCTTTGGATATTTAACTGATGTACTAGTGAATCTATTCAGTACTGCTGTTCGTTCACCATTTTCTTCCTTAAAACAAATGAAAAATATGCAAGTATGACCTTTCAAAAGGCACAACATACATACATACATACATATACACATATATATACAGTAGCGGCTATAATATAAAGAACGGAAACAACAAAGACATAAATATGTGTATTACTTAAAAAGTAATGCATGATTAGCAATGAAATTTTTACCGAATAAAGATTAGGGTGTAATACATAAATATTATACCAAGTTACAAAAATTTACATAATAGTTTTTTTTAAATAAAGATTAAATGGAACAAGGGAAATAAGCTACTGGAAAAAAGTTAAGGAACGATGGTAATAATTTGCATACACTTTTAATTTACATTGTTAAAACACTCGATGGAGCTTTTCAACAATAAGTAAAAGTACATTTATCATTCGGACTTTATTTTTAAGCAATATGGCAAATTCTACACGCAAAATGCTCTCTTTTGAAGAAAAAAAACCCCTCATTATCGCTATCAAGAAAAAAGTCAATTTCAGAAATTTCTGATATTGTTCATAGGTCTAAAAGTGTCGTTCATCGTGTAATTAGCAGGTATAAAACCGATAAAACGTTAGATGCAAAACCAAAAATCGGCAGACCTTCAAAAACATCGCAAAGAGAGGATCGAAGAATTGTAAGAATATTTACAAAAAACCGTTTTGAAATTGCTATATCAATATATATATATATATATATATATATATATATATATATATATATATGCATTATTTACATTATTAGGACTATTGTCCTCATCTTTGTCGCCATATTTATTACAACGTTTCTGCCGTTGTACGCTCCGGCCTTTTTCAGATTGTTTAAATGTCGAACTTAACCCTTTATTTCGCTCACTGGTGTAGACTGTTCTAGTTCCATGTTTAATGGATGGCAGTTATCAGTTATCTCCTGTCAATTTCCCTCTGAAAGTTCTCCACTGTTTGAACTCACACTCTTTGGGTCCTGTCAGTGGATCTAAATAACGCCTTTGTCCTCAAGGACACATAGTACAGTGAATAAAGGCGTTGGTTAGATGTAAATAATGTACATAATACCTCATCTTAGAAATATATATATATATATATATATATATATATATATATATATATATATATATATAGAGAGAGAGAGAGAGAGAGAGAGAGAGAGAGAGAGATAGATAGATAGATAGATAGATATTAATTAAGTATATTTTAAAGGAGTACAATGACAAAGCGAACAGAGATAAGGAAAGCATTTTCCAATGAACATTCCCATCCAGTAAACAATCAAGCTGTAATCTCTGCTAGCAACTGCGTAGACTTTACCAACCTCAATATCTTAACAGCACAAAGCATTCACAATGTGTATTGCTTCCCAAGTTCATTGTATTGCCTGAAACTTAAAAAAAAAAAAAAAAAAATTTAAATCTAAAAATAAATTTTTCCGTGGAAAGTAAACAGCGTTTATTTCAAACTATAATGGAAGCAAATACTTTCACTGACTTTCGACATAGGCTAGATTGATGTCAATGGATTCAATAGCTTAAGTTTGGAAATTTCCAGAGTTGAAAAATATTTTTGAATCTTTATTGTAATATTTTATAATGGTTTAGTACTATTTTCTTCTGTGTTTAGTAAAACGTTGAGCTTGATAAGTTTTGTAAACTTTATCAGGTGAATGTCAACTCCATTTTCGTCAAATTCTTTTAGTGAAAACATTAAAAGAAATGCATTCAGTATTTGAGAAACGCAGTATTTCCAAATTATTTATACAGATCGAGGACAATTAAAACGGATTTTGCCATATTTGAAATGATTAATATATTTGAAATGGGTGACTCAATTAAAGTAGCAGTTGATGTTTAAAAGAAAATCTCTTTGTTTTAAACATTCTCAAAACTTATCTTTGAGAGAGAATAGAGAGAAAAAGAAGGAGAGAGAAAGAGAGTAATAAGAGAAAAGTGGAGAGGTAGGAAGAGAGAGAAAGCGAGAGAGCTACTGTAAAAGAATTTTGGTTTATTCGTACGAAGATAATACCATAATATGAAAAAATATGAGAGAAACAGAGTAAAAAACGCAAACCAGAAAGACACGAATAGAGAGAAGTGGTTGTGGGAAGTGCTGATAACGGTAGGAATTCTTTTGGCAAAGGTGGTAGATTCCTGAATATGAATCAAGGCATCATCATCATTAGCCAACCCAACTTCGTATATCCACGGTTATGGATCGGGTAGTTAGGTTAGGCGAGGAAATGGATAGGGGGGAGAGTGCAAAGTGTCGGAGTTGGTTTATTAGCAGTTTATTTGAGATCTTTGGCAAAATCGGAAAGAAATATTTACTATTGACTGATTATAATCTTCTTTAGTTTTTATAGTCTCAATGCGACAGAGAAGGAAAAAGAAGAGCAAGATCGAGAGAGAGAGAGAGAGAGAGAGAGAATGAGAGAGGGAGAGAGAGAAAGAGAAAGAGAGAGACTGTGTGTTTTCATTGTTGGCAAAGTATTTTGATTTTGGTTTCGTTAACGAAACGGTTTCAGTTTTTCAGAGAAAATCGATATAAAGAATAACCAGGGCGGATCCCAGTCGTTTTCTGCTACTGGACAATAGCCAACTGGAAAAAGAAAAGAAAAAAACACGAATAAAGGCCTCGGACGAAATAACTAATCGCACTTGTGAATGTGACATGCTAGTTTTCTTTCTCAGCAAAGGAAAAAAATAAATAAAAAACAAGTGTCAGTTTGATGGTTTAAACATCATCATGGAACATTCTCTCCACCTATAGAATATGTACTCACATGACTCAACTCATTCTAACGTTTGTGGTCTTGGTTACTATGGTGATAGAGAAATAAATAACAAGAAGATAAAATTTCGCCATTTCTAAAAAAATAGACGGACAATATTTTTATTTTTTTTATCTTTTTCTTGCATCATGGTTGTGAAAGCTTTCTGATTGGTTGGTCGAACTATGACTTTGTTTGCCTGGCGAGTTTTATTGCCCGTCTGTTTTTAGAGATGTTGAAATTTTCGTTTTCTTGTTATATCTTTATTTCTCTATCGCAATAGTTTTATTTAAGGATCCAAGATCGATTTGTGTACATTTGATTATGTTGCCATGCCACTTTCTTCTCTTGGCATCCCTACTTCTTATTTCTGCAACCATCTCTTCAGTGCATACTTTTGATAATCCTTTTTTGCTTTGTTTTATGTGATCATATAAGTTAAGGATTTTACTCTTTATCTAGTGGATGATCGGTGTCAGACCAATTGTGTCCAGAAGGGTTTCTATCCTTACATGATCTTACGAAGTACTGTAGTCCAGTTGAGAAAAGCACTACAGGGAAAATATACAGTGACACGCAAGTTTGCAACACATTACAAAAAATGTTTCTTTAGGTATTTCTAACAAAGATTAATGAAACTTTTATTGCTAATAATACATGTTTAAGCCATTAGTCAAACAATTAAATTTAAAAAAAATAATCAATAAAAATATCCCACGAAGAAAAACCAATATTTAATAACACAGAAATTTACAATACATTTATTAAATCATCTATTAATATTTTGTTACGTAACCGTTATTTCTAATTACAGCATGTAGGCGTTTAGATTATCCCCCTTCAAATTTCTTGCATGTTTCTTGGCTAATATTTTTCCATTCTTCACGACAAAATTCCTTTAATTCATGCAGGTTTTGCGGGTAAGTTTTGCAGTATGTTTAAGATCGGTGTCATATTGAAAGACCTAGTTTCAAGTTCAGCGAATGTGCACTCTGACGTAGATTTATCTCCAAGATATCCCTATAATATGCTCCATTCATCCTCCCTTCTATTGTTTCAAGGTTCCCTACACCTTGGGCATTAAAGCGACGACAGATCATAATTGATCCGCCTCCAAATTTTGCTTTTGGGATAGTATTCGGCGAATATTCAGTACCCTTGTTTCTCTAGGCCTTAACCACAGCATTTCTGCCAAAACGTTGAATTTTCGTTTCGCCTGACCAAAGTAAATATTCCCAAAATAATGCAGGTTTGATACAATGATCGTTTGCAAAAGCCAGTATAGCAAGACTGTGTTTACGCTTAAGAAGTGTTTTTTTCCTTGGAGTCCTCGAAAAGATGTCATATCCACGAAGTGAAAAACTAATTTTATACCTACTCATTTTTGCACCACTTACTTCTAGTCCCCCCATAAGTTCTTTAAGTGTAACTCGGGGCTCGTTGCCAAATTTTCCACCAATAATCTTGCCATACGTTTCGTTACCTTTCTAGGATGACCTGAGCTTTTTGGGGACTAATGGAATGACACGTATTCCAGTGACAAACAATGGTACCAGCCGAACTCAATGGCACATTTAACTGACTAGATATCTTCCTATAACCAAGTCCGTTTGTATGAAGGACAACAATACGTTTATGGAGGTCTTGATTAATTATTTTGCGTTTCCCCATTTTGTCAATGTTTAAAGGGCGGTTGACAGAAGAAGGAATAATTTTAATGATTGCTAAAACAATCAAAATGGATCTGGAACGTTCTGAAAATTACAACTCTATCCTAATTTGGAACATTCTAGTAAAATTTGAACACTTTTATAAAAAAAAAACTGTTGTAAATAAATAAATATGTTGTAAATCTTTCAGTTACTAAATATCGGTTTTTCTTCATGGGATACTTTTTGGAAGTTTTTTTTTTTTTAAATCTGATTGTTTGACTAAATACCTAAATATATATTCTACGGGCAGTAAAATTTTAATTAATGTAGCTGTATTAGAAATACCTAAAAACATTTTTGTAATGCGTTGTAAACTTTTGCGTGGCACTGTATGTGTTGTAGATCTTAGGTTTGATTTTGTAGGGAATACGAGAGGATGTTAGGATTTGTTCTTTTCAAACGCTGTCCAGCCAAAACCTATTCTATGTTGAACAGGAAATGATTCGAAGATCAAGGTTTGTGGCTAAGATAGACAAATCCACTTACTTTTTTAATCAGTTTTCCATAGACTGTTATATTGAACGTGACATTATCTTGATTAATAGCCATGCACTTTTCTTTTCATATATTTATGGTCCGATTTACTTTCTCTGCATTTTTGGCAAATTTCTGCCATTCTTGACTGGAGTCATTAACAGCAACATCATAATCAGGCATATCTTAAGTGTGAAAGGAGGTGAGAACCAATTGAAAAAGTCCGATTTGCTAATGGATTATGTTTTGTGTTCAATTGATGTGATTACAGTGCAGAGATGGTGTAACTAGTTGTTTTATTAAACTAGTCGTTAGTTTTCAAGCCCATCTAAAAAAGACAGGATTTCGAAAGCTGATTTTTAAAGCATGCATAAAAGTAGTTTCCCTTGCTACCATAATTTGGCTCTACTTTCGTATTTTCTGAAATAAATTTATTAAATATCTAAATAAAAAATATAAAAAATAACATGAACTGTACTGTCTTCACTTTGGTGGTAGGAAATTCCATTTCATATTTCCCCTCTAATTTACCCGTTTAATTGAGTTATTTTTTTAATATTTGATTTTCTTCAACACTTCTAATTATTTATTGCATATGAATATAATTACAAATGTTGTTTTAAGATTTTTCCGGCTAAGAAAAATTAGTTATAAAATAGAAGTTAGAAAAAACACAGGTGTGATTAAAATACTGTCGAGCAGGATGAGGTAAAATGGTTGGGACATTGTAGACATTGTAGACACACCATATTGAGAGGATCAGAGAAGTTTAGTGCCTAAGCTGAAGCATCCAGTGAGAATTAAAAGAACTACACTAAGGAAGGTTGGTGCCACTATTTTGTTAACCATGACATCTCGCGTAATGAAAAATTCAAGTGTATTTGAGTCAATAAAATTTTTAATGTTTACATGTACATTCCATTATAATTACATTCTACACTACATTATGAATCAATTATAAAGGAGACCAAATCATATTGTTCAGAATAAATTGAGCTATCTTATCAGAAGAGCTTATTCCCGAAAATCAGAAATTCTTTTGGAAAAATTAGAACACAAATTTATATCTTAAAACTAAGTATATTCAATAATTCGCCAAAAAAGAAAACAGCATAGAAGGAGGAAAAAAAGACACCAAACTTAATAAAAACAAAGTTTTATCGTGAAAAAGTTTGTTATTAATAAGAGGAAAGACCAAAATATTTTTAAGAATTTTTCCTTTCTAGCTTGTTTGAAATTTTAGTTGAAAATCATGTTTTTTATGTCAGCTGTTGCGAAATATTAGCATTAGTTTTTAGCGCTTTTTTCTGTTTAAAAACACATTAATTTGGAAATTCTTGCAAAAATCAAATAATTGAAATCTTCAGAACTTATTCAAAAAAGAATGAAATTATTTTAGAAATGTTTGTCTTTAGAAAGTCATTGTAAAAATATTTTTTTTTTACATCAGATACATCCCCCATACTTAATTTTATGAAAACTTAAAACTCGAATATGCGCGTCTCTTATAATTTTTTTTAATTAAATGAAAAAACTTTGAAGAATATAAATCATCGATTTCTTTTTGTAACTCGAGGAGCGTTTCTACCCAAACTTTACTTCTGAATTGGAAAATACAAAACCCAATAAAACTAAGAAATTACTTAATTTTAAAAAAAAACAACTTTTAATGGCTTTTATGAATAATATATATTAAGGGCATTTTTGTCTGAATCCCAAATATTTTTTCGATGAAAAATTAATTTTTACAAGAATTGTTTTCTTTTTTTTTCAATTTTAAATACAAAATGTGATAAAGTTGTTAAATATTTTAAAATTAAGTTTGAATATGGGCATCTCTGGAAATGCTCTTAATAAAAGTTCTATTTTTACAGATCATAAATTTGAAAGCTTATCTGCGAAGCGTTTCTATTTTTACAATAATTTTTTTAATATGCCAAAAAATGTATTGAAAACGAAAGCACAATTCAGGAATAATGTTCCGTTTTATGAGTTGTTTCTCCTTATAGCGAAGATAGGGCCTCATAAATTGTGTTGATTTCGTGTCAAATTCTCTGACTGACCGACCATCATCGTCGCATTTTCAAAATTTTTTATTTTAACTTTTTTTTTTTTTTACATATTTTCCTAAATATGTTCTTCCCATTTTTTTTTTTTTTTTTTTTTTAAATATAACCAATTTTTTCTTCTTCAGTGAGGGACATACTGCAATTATTAATTTTTTCTTCTTTAGATTTAATTTTAAAGACGGAAACAGTGCAGACTTTGGACATATCTTCGTTAAAAAGTGCCTAAAAATCAATAAAATATTAGACTGTTGAAAGTATTTAATTTTTAAGAATTACTTTATAGTTCAATAAGCTGGTTCGCTTAAAATTCGAAAATACTGTTACTTCTGCCTTTCCGCCAGATAAATTACCCTGACGTTAGTTATCGATTCATTGACGTAAACGTCAATTCTCCAGAACCAATCACTACGGTTAGAGATGCGTCTCTTACTTCCAACTAAATTTTCTGCTAAAAAATTAAGCAATGTTTGTTTCAAATTACGTTAATTATACTTTAAATTTTCTAATTTTCCTAAAATAACTTTTGAAAAAAAGCATAATTGAATTTTACTAGATTTTTAAACGGAGAATTTCACTTTTGTTTACAAAATTGTCAAAAATGGCTGACATGATTGATTTTATATAAATTTTGATGACTCAAAAAAAAAAAAAAACAAGATTTTTATTAAAATTTTTGACCTGTTAGAAAGGATTAAAAAATTTAAAAAAATACTTTAGTCTTTCCTTTTAATAATAACATAAACATTTAGACGATAAAAAATTGTTTAATCAAGTTTGGGTCCTTTTTTTCATCAGTGTATACTCTTTTTAGTGAAGCACTGGATATTCCTACCTAATATGTTGAGCTTTGTATTTCAAAATTTTCTTGTTGTATAATAACATTGAAACTTCGATTTTGGCTACATCCGTATATTTCAGTAATATTCATATTGATCACCATAAAATAAGTGAATAATAATGAATCATGCTTTTATGAAATTTTAATTTTAAAAAATCAAAGTAAATTTAGTTTATAAAGTTCGTCTCAAACAAGAAAAATAAACAATGTATTTCCTATCTTCTCGTAGGTAAATAACTGGTTTGATATTTACAAAGTTGTGTAAAAACATTATGGGGATAAATATCTGGAAAAAGACTGAGTTGCGCCTGTATTCCGAGTTAGAAAGACTTAACAATTTTCCAGTAAATTCTAAAATTCAGTCGAGAAACTTCTGGTGTTTTCCTCTCAACTGGTCCCAGAAATAAATACGCAACTGCGTCAGGTATGACAGAAGTCCAAAAATGTTAAAAATTCACGTTAGTGCAATGGTTAATCTAATTCAATTAATTATTTAGTATAGATCTTTTGTTTATTACTTCATTCTTAACTGCTAAACGTCCTTACAATAGGAAAGTCCACTTTAAAATGGAAATTAAATGCATTCAATATTCTTGTGTACGAGTTTCTAGATTTTGTTTGAAATTCTGGCATGCGGAGTTATCATCATTTAAATTATTTACACGCGATCTATTTATTGTCTCCATTTTTGTTATCACACTGTTTCGGTTGTTGTGTCCCCTGGCTTACATCAGGTGACTGTCGATCCGCTTAAGATTCAGGAAATTTCGAACTGAACAACCTATTATTTCATATACAGGAGTAGATTGTTTTATTTTGCTATGTCCATGCATATCTCCAGTATTCGTTTCTAGTTTTAAAATATTTTTTCTGTTATGATTGCTTTGTTCAATTATACAATAAGGATACTTGCATCATTGATTCGCCACTCTTCATTCGAATTTCCATATCTCCGTGGACACAACAGTCAAATTAATGGCTTTATATAAATCGGAGAGAGTATCTTTGCCGATGACTGTCATTGAACCGTTTACCTTGTGGTATACATTCG
This sequence comes from Acanthosepion lycidas, assembly GCA_963932145.1. Classification (NCBI taxonomy): domain Eukaryota; kingdom Metazoa; phylum Mollusca; class Cephalopoda; order Sepiida; family Sepiidae; genus Acanthosepion; species Acanthosepion lycidas. The sequence goes on from OZ010582.1 coordinate 931,031, forward strand.
TGCTTTCGAAACTAGTGAACTATCTTTCAACCTAAATATGTAAACAAGTTGTTGATGCCATTTCAGGACTGGTAAACAACCGAAGCGACTTTGAACAACGGGAAAACGACAACAACGAATTATATGAAAAAATTCCAGTTATTAAATTTATAAAAAAAAAAAAATATCATTTTGAGAATTTTTTCATTCTACTTATTGATCGATTTTTTATCGGGAATATATTGCCGATTTGTGTTTTTCATGCAAAATTCGCCTTTGGAGATCATTCATTTCTTGTTCTGTAATGTCAATATTAGATGGGAAATTGTTGGCAAAATTAGTAATAGTGTCCTTTCAGCAGTGTGTGTCTGTGTGTTTGAGTCGAGGACTTTTTGGGGCCTCACTTTAAAAAGATGATAATAAATGATGCTCTTGTTTTAGAGAGAATTTGGGTTTGCTTGAATTCATATATGAGTGTGGGAGTGAAAGTAATTCATACATACATACCTACATCTATATAAGTATATATATATATTTAAAATATGAAGACAATAAAAGTTAAGAAGGAGAGGCTGAAAGAAAAAGGAAAAAAAAGGTGAAGAGAAAAAGAAACCGACCACGCATCAAAATACCAGTCATTATTCGACCTATTATAAACTAATTAAATAATTATATATATATATATATATATATATATATATATATATATGTGTGTGTGTGTGTGTGTGTGTGTGTGTGTGGTGTGTGTGTGTGTGTGTATATATATTGCAAAGACAAATATCACTTGTATGATTTATAAACTGAAGTGCTCCAAAATGAGAGAGAGAATTATTTGCTCCACTTATCCATTGAATAATGGCGGCTATACGACGTTGCATGGCTACAAGTTATTGGATTCATTGAATGCACAAATTAAAGAGCTATCCATGGGCGACGTGTTTATTGGCTATGGCTACACGGAATCTAATGAGGTCTGCAAAGTGCCTCGTACATATTCAGTAGGATTTTAATTTTGTAAGTGCGTGGGTCTGAAGAGTATCTAGAAGCGAGCCGAGTATTCCTGAACTGATTTTGTGTCAGTCATATATGAAGGTATTTTGCATTGTCTTACTGAAATGAACCATCACCACGAGAAACTGTTAAGTATAAATGAGTGTAAATAGCCTGCAACAAAATTTATGTCCATCAAACTTGATTACATTTTCAGAAGCGATCCTTGCAACCTCCAACAAACACATCCCACAATGTTAGAGAACCATCAACAGCTTCTAAAATACCATGATAACAGTCTAGATTCAATACCTACTTCGATCTTCTTTACATATGACCTCGAATGGAAAAATAACGGAAAATATGTATATAGATTTTATTGCAGGCTGTTGTAACAATACGATTTCTCACATATCCTTGGAAGGTAAGTAGAAAAATTCCTTTTCCTTAGTCCACTTAATTATTTTAGTTTCTTATGAAATTCGTCTTCAGTCCATCTTTGAGTCAACTTAAGTGTCTGAGTTTTCCAGGATTTCTGTCTCCAGCCGCCTTTGAATATGCCAACATAAAATTATCAATGATTTCAGATAATTATAAAAGTGGTCCTTTGAAGAAGCTGACCAACCGGAAATCCGAATGGGGTTGTCTCTTGTTTCGGAACACAGAGATACGGATAGGTGTGTTCGGATCCCAGCCAGTATCCATATAAGCAAAGAGAGGCAGGAAGTCACTAATTAAGTAGATAGGTAACCAGTGAGTGAGTAGCTGCTCAATGGCCAGGGAAAAAGGGATCAGCAGTGGTTAGGGAGATAGCAGTTAAGCCGAAGGAAAACATAGACAGCTAAGTGAGAATTCGTATTGTTGCTATTTCCTAACCAGTGTCTTGAAAATATTTGTCGTTATTTTTGTTGAATACGATCACAGCTAAGGTGACAAATCTGTGAACATATATGCAGATACAGCCGACCTTGGATATCATCACAGGTGCAGTGAACGACGAACGATCTGAGCACGTCGTCGTACTATTTACACTTCTTTATGCTTATCAGTTTCTCGTGGTGAAGGTTTGGGTTCGAGTCTAGGTATTTGGCGGGGGACCTCACTTTAAAGAGATGGAACTCTTTAAAGAGTTTGTTTCTTCTTGGTGTTAGGCAACACGAGCAAGAATATATGAATGGAAAAAATCTCGTCTGACCAGGTAACATGGTGGCCGTCTTCCACGATGCAATGGCTGATATTTTCTGGCCTAAGTGAGGCAAAATAAGTGATGTTTTAGTGTCAATAATGACGTCCTTGTTGATCGACAACGATAAGAAAATCCTAACTAATGTAGTGCATGGGCAATCCCAATGTTGATTTGTTATGTCATTTGGTACAATTTTTTTGAGTAATCACTGTCAGTTTTCTAGGAATGGTATTTGTTTAGAATTTCCATATTTCTGCTGGTGTTGCCCAACAACAAACAAATAAAAAGTAAAGTAGTTATCTTTTGAGAACGTTCCATCTTTCTAACTCCAACAATTAATTAGAAGTCAGAGGTGTTATATCCCATCTGCATCACATGGCTACCACAATCACATCTACATTACCTCTTTTGATACCATCCAGTTGAAACGTATTTTTACAAGTGGGGTGGAACAATACATCCAGTATACTCTCTCTTTCTCCCCCTCTAACGTTTTTTTCTAACGCAACCAACTACACAGTTATACAAATCTCTACATACCACCTGGTGACATCGAGCTGAATGCTTAATCAGTAACTAAGATTTTAATTTAAACATGCAAATGAATACAATGTTACAACCACCTTTTAGAAAATCTTGATCTCATGAAAGTATTTTTACTGTGTCATGATTGGTTCGTCAATCTCTTTGTTTCTCTCTTTAGAAAAAGATAGTTTAATGAGTTAAGAATATTTTAAATTCAGTGAAATCTAATAATGGGGGTTCAATTTTGTAATGATTTTTCATAATTCCATATTGAAATTTATGATTAAAAATAAAATCGAACGTAATTTGATGTAAACAATTTTAAATTATTAAGTCGTTGTATACTTAAAACGGCTAATTGAATTTAATAAATTAGTTTTTCAATTTCGATAAAAAAAACTGTAAAGTTTTATTAGTTACGTTTGATTTTTCTAAACATGTGTAAGTCATTTAACTGAACAGAGGGTAAAACCTTCAAAAAGGACACCCATCGAGGATCAAAATCCATACATCACGTATGTGTGATAAACATTGCTTTACAGTTGGTATGCAATATATTGGTTGTGTTGATATGGTTATGAGTTCTGACTGTTGAGGGCAGATAAAACTTAATCTGAAAGAGATAATTCTTTTGCAGAATATTAAATCTTCACTCAAGAATGATATAACTCGATTTCCGGTTGCTTCGGCATCCAAAACATATTTTCAAATTTGACTATTTATTTATCTCCATATCTGGTGCCAATGTGTCTGCCGTTCCTACTCCCCAACCAACTCGGATAATTACACCCTGCGCCCTTCATTAATTTCTACCCCCGTCCCTTTTTGCAAGCAAAAATCTCATTCATCCACCACTTTAGTCTGTAACGAAACGTGAGTCACATAGAAGTGAACAATTTCTGTTCGTGACGCTACACACAAGACTTCGGAATGATGGCACAAGCAGATGGTACAAACATCGAGACATACACTTAATTAAAAGGAAGTTTGTGCATTGTTTCATGGTGTCAGGTGCGGTAGCAAAGGCGGGGGAGAGATAGACAGTGGGTACTTCCCGTTATTCCGCAGGCCAAATGCATCTATGCATGTGTAGAGTTAGCGTTGCATGGAAGGCACGAATGGATCGCTCATTGCATGCAAATGTCGAAGTTTAGAGACAGAAAGAGAAAGTGAATGAAAGAAGGAATACAGGGAAAAATTAAACTGAAAGAAAGAAAGAATGTAACAAACGGTTAATCGAGGATGAAAATGAATACATTGAAGTAGAAAATAAAACAATGAAGATTGGAAGAGATGAAATGGGAGTAGAATTGAGGTGAAAACCAAAACGGAAAAAAAAGATTTGATAGAAAAAGAGTGAAAATTTTATGAGAAACTCGAAAAGTTGGAAAGAAAACTGTGGAAGAAGAAAGTGAAGAATAAAAGGAAACCAAAAGAAGGTACAAATATAAGATTTTGCAACGACTTGTAATTCTTTTTCTACACAACAAATTGTTGATCATCGTGAATAACCCTTGCTTGATTCAACTGAGAGACAATGCCGACTATTAACAAACCAAATTCTTCACGCAGACATAGCAAATTGAAAAAGAAAATAAAGAAAAAGTTGAAAAAGAATAACAAGAAAAAAAGGAGAAAAATATACATAATTTAATTTGAAAAAAAGAATATGAGAAAAATCCATTAATATTTAATACATGTGAGGAACAAATTATTTTATATAATTACAATTTCCCCGCTTCACTGTATTGCCGACAAAATTTATATTAAATATTGCTTAACCTGGCACAGGTACACAATAGTGATGAAAAAATTGAATTCCTAGCAACGACGTCAACAAACAAATAAAATTAACTCTAAAGATCTTCACAATGACAACATAAAGATTAATAAAAATGCTCACTAACAATAATCGACATAAAGCGTCTACGAAAATCACACACACACATATATATATATAGTTGAATGCGATAGATATTAACAAAAATTCGTAGCGTTAAATTCAAAGACTATATTTACACATTTGTCCACTGATTTGCCTGCACAACGTTTTACTTTTCCGAATATAAAAGAGCATCAAATGACGAAAATGCATTTAATTTTTATCCCAATTTTCTCTTTTTAAATTCGCAACCCACATATGAATGTTATAAAAAAGACGAGTTGAAATGTCACCCTTCAAAATATGCATATATATATAAATTACAGTCGCTTGTTCAAATGTCACCTATTGATATATGCTATCAATCTTTGTACCAACCAAATACTTTTCTTACAAATCTGTTTTTGTCTACATTTCAACATTGATCCTTGACCCAGTGAAAAATACAAAACTATCTCAACCACGAAATAAGCCACCGCTTATTATTTTGTTGATTCTGAACAAGCATGCAACTAATATCTCCCTCTCTTTTTCTTCTTCCTGCTCGTGGTCTGCCAAAGGATGACGACAAAATAGAATAACTTGGTTCAAATGCTGCTTGCTTTCTCCTTCAACTGATCAATTCGACTACCTTTTCGTTGTTTTCCTTGTGTACCTGTGAATCTGACTCTCATTGTCCTTTTTTTATTTACAAAGTAGACACACTTACTTGTTTTGTCCAGAATTGATACCATCAATCACTTTCATCCCGTATTACTTTGAGGTCAATGTTGATTTGACATTCACTGTCTATACATTTATTCAAGTATCGACGTATGTAAAACTACTACTTTGTATTTATATGTAAAAGAAGGATACACAATAGTGGGGGCTATTTTTCGCGGACATGTTTTCTCATGGACTTAGTGGAATTGGCCCAGTGACGAATGTTGTCACACGTGCGTACCCAGTTTTACAGTAAACTCCATTCGTATGAGTCGGTTTTTCACTTCTCTTTTGGTAAAAATGTTTTACTGTGTATGTATCATACTAGGTATTCTTAGAATATATATATGCTTGTAATTATTATTACACAGTTCATTACAATTTCCACGCACCAGAAATGAATGATATCTAGGATCTAAAGAAAGTTCAATATGTAACAGAAAGTTCAAAAGGTAAAGGAATGTTCAAAAGGTAAAGTAAAGTTCAAAAGGTAAAAGAAAGTTCAAAATTTAGAATAAATTTCAAATGGTAAAAGAAAGTTCAAAAGGTAAAAGAAAGTTCAAAAGGTAAAAGAAAGTTCAAAAGTTAAATTGAAGTTCAAAAGGTAAAAGAATGTTTAAAAGATAAAACAAAGTAGAATAAAGTTCAAAAGGTAAAAGAAAGTTCAAAAGGTAAGAGAAAGTTCAAAAGGTAAAAGAAAGTTCAAAAGGTAAGAGAAAGGTCAAAAGGTAAAAGAAAGTTCAAAAAGTAAAAAAAGTTCAAAAGGTAAAAGAAAGTAAGAACATAAATTAAAAAATGGCAAATTTCAGAAAGAATATTGCGAACAATGCTACTACTAATATAATAATGAAATTAAAAATCTTTTAAAGAATCAAAATAATTTACTGTTAATTGTAAATATTTTGAGCAAGAAAAAATTAAAATTTATCAATAACTAGGTTGGATTTTACAATTATTCGGGAAATTGAATGTTTTTGCGTTCTGATATTGACATGAGGATTCTGTGTCACTAAATGTTTCTATTAATGTTTAAATAAATCTATTTTACTTAATATATTCATAATTAACTAGTTTTGAATTTGCGGAATGTGCGGAAATTTGACTTAGTGCTCATCGGACGTGGTTGGAAATCCCACAGGAGATTTTGAAGAATTGGGGTTTGTGAATTTTCTACAAACATTGCAGTAAATATATATACCTGTAAAATATTCCATTTTCACGTGATATATCTAGCGCTGCATGATCTTCCTTCAGAAAAATTTTCAACACATCTATTTGCTTTTAATTAGGTATTTCAATAAGCAAAATACTTTGCTGTATTTCAAAACTAATTTAAATTGATTGGAAGGAGTTTTCGTTTTGAAATTGCTAGTTTTAGTACCAGCCATCTTTCATAAGAATGTAATTCGCTTTATTATAAAATCTTTCAAAAATAAAATATTCTTTTCGGAAACTTTATTTGAGGAATATTAACAGATTTAACCTAACAGACGCAGTTTGTCTAATTTTTTCCTACGGTGGACATATCTGTAAAAAAATATAACATGAGCGCCTTTTTATATCATTTTTAAATGGTTAGTAATCTTAAAAAATTAAGAAAATATTCTCCGTAATCTAATGTTTTATTGAATTTTAGGTAATTTGGCTTTAAATTTACTATACTTATTGCACTTATTTTCTGATAATGTCGTGTGTAGACGTCCGTATTTACAAAAATTAGCACGTCTATATATACAAAAAGAATTCAAAATTCTTTTTAAAATATTGGGTGTCACTAAATTGTAGTAAGCCTTTCCATTTATGATTAGTAAATATATTTCTTACTTAATAACAGTATCCCCTAACCGGGAAAAAGTAATACAGAAATTTTAGAGATTTTAAGGATTATAAAATTATTCTAATTAAACTTTAAAAAAATGAAAACAAATCATGTAAAATTTTATTATTCAACGAAAAAGAAAATTTTCTGAAGACAATAGTGTCCATAATATAAAGATATATTATGGACACTGTTCAGAAAATTTTCTTTTCCGTTGAATAATGAACTTTTACATGATTTCTTTTCATTTTTTTAAAGTTTAATTAGAATAATTTTATAATCTTTAATATTTTTGTTTTAAACAATTAAAAGCTTTTCTAACTCAATCATGTCGTAGTTTTAAATTTTTTTTTATTTTACGATTCAGAGCAGATTTTCGGTAACTGGTGGTTCTGTTTTACAAAAATAAATTCAATTTCTATTAATATATCAATTCGGAAAAAATTTAATTTCTCAAAATTTCATAAAATTAAGTGAGTCTATATGTTTGTGTGGTGGAGGGATGTAAACAAAATTTTTACAAAGATATTCTAAAAAAATTTCTAAAATAATTTAATTCATTTGTGAATAAGTCCTGAAAGATTCATTAAAATCTGACAATTATTTGATTTTTACAAGAATTTCGAAATCAATGTTTTTCACCGCCAAAATGGCGCTAAAATTTCCTATACTAATCTTTGCTCCCACTGCTAACGCAATAAATAAAAAAAGATTTTTAACCAAAAAGATTTATTTGACGACAAAACATTGTTGTAATTACGTTTAGGCCATTTTTTCATCATGGTATGCTAATTTTTGCAAAACAGTGGAGATATATACTTTAATGCTTGCAGAAACCCAAATTATCAATCTACCCTACTTTTTCTTATATAGATAAGTGTGTGCATGTGTTTGCACACGTTTGCGTACATGTCTATGCGTGTGAGTGTGCATGTGTGCGTGCGCGCGAAGTGCAAGCTAAAGTTACAAGGAATATAAACACCAACCGTGAATCAAATGTAAACCATTCTGTAAAACTGCATGCAACTGAGGGAACTAGGTGATCTTTTTGTAAGCAATATTTTTCATAGTAATTAAATAGCATTAGGGGCATATATTGTATGTTCTAACTAAAGTAAAGTCATTTTAAAAACAAGACTTATCCAAAACAGATAACTGAAAATTTAAATTAAAGATTTTCAGTTATCTGTTTTGGATAAGTCTCGTTTTTATGTCCATCGTCTTTGTCATGTTGAACTGATTATGTTAATTGTATTTTAATGAATATTGTCCTGAAGAAGGTTTATTAAACCGAAACGTCAGACGTTGACATTTCATTCATATTAAAACAACATAATTGCATTTAAGGATTTTTGTTTGTTTTTTCCAAATATTTTTCTTCATTCTGTCGGATTTATATCCATTTATATTTGCTTACATATATATATATATATATATATATATATATATATATATATATATATATATATATATATATATATATATATATATATATATATATGTGTATATGTATATGTGTGTGTCTGTATGTGTGTGTGTATGTGTGTGTGTATGAAAAAAAGAAAAGAATCAGCTGCGAGAAATTTCATAGGTTTTCATCATGGTTATAAGAATGTAAAAAAATGTTATAAACTTAGGATTAAATCTCTTTTCTTCGTTCATTCCAGGTCCATTTAGGATTTACCAGAAGCAATCTTATGGTGATTGTGGATGAGAAAAGAAATAAAATGAGCGAATGAATAATCAAAAAGAAAGAGAGAGAGAGAGAGAGAGAGAGAGAGAATGCGAGCGGGAGAGAGAGAATGCGAGAGGGAGAGAAAGCAAGAAAATGTTGAAGAAAGAGTAATAGAACTAGAGAAAGAGAGTGAGGGGAGAGTGAGTGAGAGAGAGAGAGAGAGAGAGAGAGAGAGGTGAAAAGGGGGAGATGAAAAAAGACAAGAAAGAAAAGAGAAACAACTAAACGAGAGAGAAGAAAAGAACGAAAAAATGTAGAGTAGGAATGAGAGAAGATTGGATAAAATAAGAAAGAAAGAAAGAAAAAAAGGAAGAGAGAGAGAGAAACCGACAGAAAGAACGACAGAGATAGATAGATAGATAGATAGATAGATAGAGAGAGAGAGAGATTATAAAGGAATGAGAGGCAGGGAAAAACAAGAAAGTGTTTGAAGAAAGAAACTAAACTAGAGAAATGAAGAGAAAAGGAGAGACTGTTTTTATAGCGACAAGAAAGAAAGTGTACGAGAGGCCGACACACAAGTAGAAACCTTGTGAACGTCAGTCTGCGCCTAACACTTTAAGTCAGTTTGGTAAATGGCGTGGTCAGGCTTAGTCAATAAATATAGCGCTCTGTGGAATTCTTGTACACTTAACATCTGGCAACAGGCAGCAGCGGTGAGGCTGGCAGGAAGGAGGATCGAGAAAGAAAGGACCCTTGAGTGAAAGGATGCATAGAAGGAACCAACCTTTCATTGGAGAAGCATCAAGTTCGCTTACTGCGATATCAGTTTGTGTTTGTGTGTTCGTTACTTGCTTTCAACCCGATGTGTTCTTGAAAAGACATGTTAATGAGGGAAACGATTCTCTCTCTATCTCTCCTTAGGTCTCTCTTTTATCCTCTCTCTCTCTCTACGTGTGTGTGTTTATTAACAAATTACTGATGTGAGATATTTTGGGTTCTTCGAACTCAGAGAATGCAAAGTGTTTCCGAATTAACACGAATTCGAAATTTTATATTTCTTTCAATCGGAAATTCATATAATTTATGTCAAATTTCGGTGCGAAGGAAATGATTGGTGAAATGTTTTGGTCAGTATCAGTAATAAAGTAAAATTTTAGAGAAATGTTTGAATTGTCTGTTTCAGCTGGTTCCTATCTATCTATCTATCTATCTATCTATCTATCTATCTATCTAAGCATTTGTTAACGTGTCAAAATCATTATTAAAAAGATGGATGCCTTGTTTAGAGTATTATTCAGTCAGTGTTCTATCCATTAAGATTTATATTGTACTTTGTTTGGCACAAGATCAAGCAAGTGTCATAGAGAATGAATTCCAAATATAGAATACTAACAATCGTCCGTGGGATTTGTTGATCATCTCTTCAAGGCAGCTTTCCACTCACAATAAATGATACAAATAGATAAATGTATTGCAGTTGAAAGATAAAACCAGTCAATATTTGAACATTGATAAATTTGTTGTTAACTGTGAAAAATAATCTTTATGTGACATTCAGCTTCCAACATCACTGAAAATGAATAAAACTCTGAAGATGTTTGGTCGCAAATAAATGACTTCGATTTATTTTGTTTTGTTTTTTCCAAATTGTCTTTGCGTTCAACTCTTAATATGTTAACACTGTAAACTGCATATCAAGCTATCATAAATTGGTTAAATGAACTTTGTTAGTCATTTAGAATGATGTAGTCCCTCCTTATCGATGTGGAAAGTAGAATCGGTGAAACGAGTTCAAATTCCAACCTCGTCTGTTCTGTATCTGTCTATATTTCTGAGATGAGGTATTATGTACATTATTTACATTATTCGGACTATTGTTCTTTGTCGCCATATTTATTACAACGTTTTGGCCGTTGTACGCTCCGGCTTTCTTCCAACCACCTGAAGAAGGCCGGAGCGTACAACCGCCGAAACGTTGTAATAAATATGGCGACAAAGATGAGGACAATAGTCCGAATAATGTAAATAATGTACTCGTCTGTTCTGTTCAGTTTAGCACTAATACCTTTGCTAAAGTATGGCTCCATTTCTTATCACCGAAGCTCGGGTTTATATTAGGGCAGATTGGGCACTCCAGTCTTGGATAGCGGTTAGTCTAGGAGGAGAACTACTCTTAATATAAAACCATGGAGAAGAGAACAGGAAACCACTTCACTATCTTTCCTAAGAAGCCATGGTAATACAATGATAATAATGAAAATGAATCTTTGGATACCAGTCATGAAGAGATATGGCATTAAAAAAGCTACATTTTGTAAAATCAAGTTTTTTTGGGTTTTTTTTTAGTAATTCGTTGTGTATGTTTTATTGTAACAGACAAGATTCCAGACACTTGAGTGGCAAACCATGAGAATATGACTCAAGCGCTGTGATAAAATCTCATCATAGTTATCCAGTCACAAAGTCTTAATAAAGACCTTGTGACCGGAGAACTAATTTGATGTTTGAGGAGAAACCAGTAATAAATCTAAATAATTTCGTACCTTTCAGCAGAATATTTTTATATTTTAGAGTATTGTATGAATTATTACGCGCTGGCACTCACATGGGATGTATGTGTGTGTGTGTGTGTGTGTGAAAGGGAGAGGAAGACAGATGAAAAGTGAAAAAATTGTAATTTGTTTTATGTTTTTAATAAATAATTTATCTTCTGTTTTGTCTTAAATTGGTTTATTTCATTACATAATTATTTATGATCGAGAAATTTAAGGCGATTGATTCACATGAATTTTTATGATCCTCTAAACCGATAACATAGCTTTGAACATACAAACAATTTCAATTCCCCAAATCTCTTCCAATCTCCACCCCTACCTACAGTAGAGAAGAAACTATTGCACCAACTAAATAGGAAGATTGTTATTCTTTTTAATTGGTCGTTGGGTTAGACGCATATTCTCACAGGTACCAAAGCTCGATCTAGTGTTCGAATCCAGATGAAATGTAAATATCTCAAATGCTGAATTTGAAGCAGTATGTGCTTAGAAAGTTGGCGCAACATAATCTATCTGCCTTCTTTATTTGACTTTCTGTCGCAATAAGTTAAGATGAAGAAGTTTCTATATTTTTAACTCCACTTTAACATAATTTTATTTGATAAATATTTTTAACAGCTACTGATTTAGTATAAATTATTGTTTTGGGTACAAGATGATTTTATTAAGACGTTAAAGATTTATGTATATGCAACAACGAGTGATATTCCTTGCTGTAATTTATTTGCATTTTAGATTAAGGCTTGGAAGGTATCAACCAATTCAAAACGCCCCCCCTACTTCGAGCTCATTTACATAGATTTGGTTAGTTACACATATCAATAGCTTATATTATACATACATTTATATACAAGAGTGCATACACACAAAGAAACACTTATACTCTTTCACAAACATTTATAAAACAATAGATACTAAAGAAATAGTGTGTAGATATTAATAGACATATATATGAAGGAATGTTGAAAAGTTTTCAGATGGAACCACGTTCCCAAATTTGATCTGAACGATTATTCAAGTGTAGAATTTTTAGCACCTCTTCGTATATTTTTGCATCTGTAGAAACTAGGGTGTGTGTATATTTGTCTGTCCCAACTGTGTGTTTAGTGCTAATATTCCTCATGTATTTTCTGTTACATTAACTTTGTCAAAATACAGATTTAATCTCATAATGCTTTGTTTAAAACGGGTATTTTCATCAGTTGAAAAATCTCTTCTACAAAAGAAGAAATTCTTGGAGAAAAAAATCACTTTCAGACATTTTGAAAAAAAATATCCTTAATTCAGCAATTAACGCCAGCATATTTGAATGGAGACCTAGTGGACAAAATGTCATGAATCTGGCTGGTGATGCTCATTACTTGTGAAATTTGAGCCCGTATTCAGATTTAAGTTGGATTTAGATTTTTTGGTGGTTTGCGAAATGAGAGACAATCTCTTATTTCCTCAATTGGTAGGAATGGATAGAGTCCAATCATGCTGACACTGGAACCGTTTCTTCTCGTACACGTCTATGTGCATATGTGCGCGTGCAATCGTGTATGTGTGTGTACGTAAAAGCTACTAATGTGAAACAAAGTTAAAGCAGACTTTCGCGTGCATATACGAAAAGAGAGAGAATTATAAAGAATAGTGTTATGCGTGAGGTCCCACTTGTAAATGTGAGATGGTCAATAGAAAGAGAGAGAGTGAGAGTGAGAGAGAGAGAAGAGGGATAGATGAAGAGATTACAACGTATATGTGTCTCTCCCTTGTACCTGTGGGTACATAAGAAATCACTCTGCATCTATGAATCCCACATAAATAGATCAAAATAGGCATGAGCCGCACAGAACACATCACGCACGCGTATGTGAAAGCAAATCGATATATTGAGCAGGTGTGGTAAATGCACGGTAAATAGCAGTTGATATATTGCCGCAACACAATCTTCCTAGTGGTAAGCCTAGTAAATAAACGATGAAAATGTATGATGTAATATCTATGCACGTATGTGCGTATATATTACACGTGTGCGATTTCTTGACGTAGGTATTTCATTTGTATGTGTGTATGCAATTATGAAAGAAAGATAGAGAATAAAATAAGCTAATTGTTTGTGTGTACAAAAGTATGAATACTGAATGTGTAAATATGAGTATATGTGTGTGTATGTGTTCGTGTGTGTACTTGTGGGGGCGTGTTTGCTTTTTCCTTCCTGTTTGTGCAGATTCAGTCATTCATTCAGCGATTACTTCGTATATTCATTCATTGTCTTATTTGTCCGCTTCCTTCGTCTCTCTTTCACCTCCGGAGTGCTCTCTTTATTTTGTAAGGGCTTTTGTCTATCTTAAAAACACTTCGGTGTTTTACTAACACTCCCTTTTGCATTCATCAATATCGGGCCCTCACTTTATCGGTGGGTGTGTCAGATAGATAGATAGATAGATAGATAGATAGATAGATAGATAGATAGATAGATAGATAGATAGATAACGAAAGAGAAAGAAAAACAGACTGAGATGAATCCCATCAAACAGGTAATTCAAACAAATGAATTGGTTATTAATCTCTAGGAAGATTAGTTAGCGCACATTTTCTGTCATGAAGCTTGTTTTCATTAAATTTAGTGTGTTCATATTTATCTATCATTCAAAAAGTAGAATTATGGTATGGACTAAGTAAACAAGTTGAATAATGATAACTGGGTTGCTCGTTGAATGTAAGATTGAATGTAAGACTGGAAGATTGTATAGAGCCAACCTAATGAAGTGTTCATGAATTTACTTGTATCATGGAAAAATATCTATTAAAAATGTCCCTCCATCATCGTCAAATTTCATCCACTTCCACCTGAACCGAATATTTTGTTGTATTGCCACTAAGCCGGCTTCTCTCTGGGCGAGAGTGAGAAAAAGAAAGAAAGAAAGAAAGAAAGAAAGAAAGAAAGAAAGAAAGAGAGACAGGTTTTGGGAAGATTATGTGAGTTTGTTTCGGATTCCTCTCACCTATAATTTGGTTATCTTCGGTCGGATTCTTTTCTTCCGACTTTCCTCTTTAAGCAATTCCGGTTCCCTCTGAGAGAAACCTAACCATTTTCTGTTTAGCGTGTATACGAATAGCAGGTTGCTAACGAAATATCCCGAGGTTGAGTGATGATCCAAACAAAACCCAGGTACGATGAAAAAAAAAAAATACATAAAGAAAGAGTGATATATATATATATATATATATATGTATATATACATATATATATATATATATATATATATATATATATATATATATATATAGAGAGAGAGAGAGAGAGAGAGAGAGAGAGAGAGAAAGCGGGTGGGACCAAGGGTAAGCATGAAGAAAAGACATAAAAGAAAGAAAATGTGTGAACTTTCAGGAGAAAAGAAAAAGACAGCTAAAATCAAAACTGTAAAACATAACTGGACGAGAGAGCAAGAGAGAGAGAGAGAGAGAGAGAGAGAGAGAGAGAGAGAGAGAGAGAGAACAAGAAAGAGAGAGTAAAAGGAATGTATAGAGGTGTAAAAAAAGAATGAGGAAATATGAATCTGAACATATAGATAGATCGAGATAAAATGGAACAGATATGAGCAGATTGAGAGAGAGATAGATAGATACATAGATAGATCAGATTGAGATAGATAGACTATAGAACGAATAGAACGATATGAACAAACCGATAGATAGATAGATAGATAGATAGATAGATAGATAGATAGTAAATAACTAAGGTTAAGGACATTATGAAAGAGGGAGATAGAAATAGATGAATTAATTGAAAATATAACTGAGAAGTAACCAGATGCATTGAAGATACATACATACCAGTGCCAAAAATTCGCATATATTTACCGTACGCTCTCATTTAAACTTAGCCTCTATATGAGAGAGATATATAGAGAAGAAAGAGACAAAGAGAAGGAGGGAAAAATTATGAATTCGTAAGAAAACAACAAAGAAAGGGTGAAATTGTGTAGAGTTTCTAGTGTGTGCATGGGTGCGTGTATGTAAGTAAAAAAGGAAAAAGGAGAGAAAGAAAGAGATAAAGTAACGAGAAAGCCGTCAGAGCAGCAGTTACTGAGCAGCAGCAGCAGCAACACAAGACAAAGCGAAGGAGGAGAAATAATGCGAGAAAGGAAAAGCAAGCAAATCAGTGACAAAAGTAGGAGGTAAGGTTTCATTGGGAGTAGCGGGTGTAGTCAGAAAATGGTGAAGGGAGAATAGGGATAAATGCAAGTGAAATTCACAGGGGGAGGAAGGGGAGAAAAACAAAACAAGAGTGAGGGAGTCAATATGTTGAGAAAGAGAGAGCGTAAAAAGAGGCAGTCTTATGTTAGAGGGTTGGGTGATTAGAAAGACGATAGAAAGGGAGAGGGCGATTCGAACACAGAAAAAGGAGTTTTTTTTTCTCTCTCTCTCTTTCTCTCTCCTTTTTCGAGCAAAAAGAGGAGTGCTTCGCACTGAAGCTAACATTTACGTTATGGCTGCCGCGGTGGTGGCTGTTCTGTCTCCCGCGGTTTCCACCTGTGAACCACTGTCGGCTGCGGCAGTGGGGGCAGGGGCCGAGGTCGAGCCTCCTGCCATTGGAACCTCAATATCACCACCACCATCGCCACCACCTTCTGGTTTGCCTACAGCCAAAGTATCAGGAACTGTATACGCAAACGTTGCCGCCACCACTATTATTATTAATAATAACAATATCACTTCGGCTCGAGGAGTTAAGCCGAATTCTTCATCCCCTAATGCCATTGCTGCATCCACCGTCTCCTCCTCTTCCATCTCCACCACCGACTCATCGTCCTCCTTCGCATCCCTGATTACTCCTTACAAGAACACCTGTGAACAAGACACAAGAAAGACTAAACACTTAAAGATTCCAACCACAGTTACAACCAATAGTATTTCATCGCCGTCATCGACCCTTAACAGAACTGTTATCAAAACCACTTCTTCGATTACGGTCTGTTCTGCTAATGACGGCACAGAGAGAGCTAATACTACCATTTGTCCAGGTTCAATCCCTACTTTTACTACTACTACTACTACTGCAAAGGCCGGTGCTACTATCAGAGCGACGGCACCACCGCCGCCTTCTGCTCCCACGATTACAACAACAACAACTACAACAACATCGATCATTACTACATCTGTGGTCGCATCTTGTAATAACTACAGTAGAAATAGCCATTGCAACAACAACAACAACAACAACAACAAAAAGAACAGTAGTGGTAGTAGTAGTAGTTGCAGTAACAATCAAAGCTTTATTAGCACCAAAACTACCAATTCGACATCTATTATTAGTACGACTTTAAAAGCAAATGGTATTGTTGTTTCTGGGTATCCGTCCCTGGATATTAGCGGGAGTCCCTCAACCCCTCGGATTACTGATGGTAATGAGGACTGTCTTCATACGCCGGCATCTATTGTCACAACAATGGGCCCTGAAGAAGAAGAGGGATATCCTGAAGTCATTTCAAACCCAAACGACGGCACCAGTGTTATTATTGTTACTAGTATTGCTTCTACTAACCCGTCATCCACTGTTATCTCGACCAACGTACGTGGTACCACCACAGTCGCCGACAGTAAAGGAAAGCCACAAAAAAACAGTTGTAAAAAAGGTAATAACAACAGTGAAACACTTACAAACCACCTCTCACTAAACAACGAACACAATCACAACAACAACAATAACATTGAACGTTCTAAGTTTAATATACAAAATACAACAAATTGTATTAAAACCTTCCCTAGTGTCAATATTTCAAATAGCAATAATTATAATAATGACAATAATTTTCAATCGACAGACAATGACAATACACATTGTGCTGTTTTCGTAGTAAATAGAAGTCAGAATGCTGACAATATACTAAAAGTCGCTGATAGAGGTGCTAATAGTTGTCGTCATAGTGACAATTCCAAGCCTCATATAAATAATAATAATAATATTAATGATAATGCTGATGATGATAGAGGCGTAGAGAGTACAACGGACGACAGTGATTTTGACAGTAGTCAACATAGTGGGGTAGACTCGTTCAGTTGCCAAGCCGTAAGATCAAGAAAAACCACACCGTCCAACAATATCAATAACAACAACAGCAGCAGTAGCAGTAACAGTACAGACAGCTGTGGCAGTAGTAGTATAGTATCAGCGTCTATTACTTCTACATGTGCTACGAATTCGACAACAGATTTCTCAAATACGTCAAGAAATAATATAAATAGCTTGAATCAATCTGTCATTACAAATGGTATTTCAGCTTCATTGTTGTCGACTTCAGGCAGTCATATTAATATCTCTACATTTAGGACAAAATCTAATTCTGCTGGGGTCAGAAAACACACAAAAAACACAACGCATGATTTCGACACATATACTAACGATAATGCTACTGCTACAACACCAAGTGAAAGACTGAGCATAATAAAAGTAGCAGTTAAGAACGAATCAAATATTGAAAATCTTCATATCCTAAACAATGCAATCGGTACCACCCGGACGACAGACTACAGTCAGGACAACGAAACCCAGGGCGGGGAAGAAACAGATTCCATACAGACCCACCGTCATCACCGGCCACAACAAAATCCCTCAACGACGCCGTCGTCTCCACCACCCGAAAAAACAAAGCGAACACCACCACCAGGCTTGGTACTTGGACCTCCACCGCCGCCCACGACGACAACGCGAAAGAATAAAAGAAAGTTAAGCGAACCGCGCAAAAGAACAGATTTTAGCATCAAGCGATTCTGTTCGGATAACGACGGAAGCGATGCTAATTACGAGGAGGAGGATATTTTGCCAGAGAAGCAAGGGACGTCACTCCTGCTCGGGTCGGTGCAGGAAACCAGCAGGGTTGACTGTGGGAATAACAGGGTTCGGCTGATCGATGAAACACTTTACGACAGGGTCGAAGAAGGCCGCCAACCTTTGCTAAGCCAACGTTCCCGACCCCCTGTTCAACTTGGCCACACTTCAACACGAACTCTTTTAGATACGGACATGTATTGCCGCCCACTGGGGCGGATAACCCCAACCATAGCCGACCAACCCCTGCTCGAGTCTTGCACAGTAAGAGGCGATATCTGTTCGTCCTCACCAACGTCCTTACAGCTTTATCATCGGCGATCACGTGAAGACGAAGAAAAGGAAGATGACGACGCGGACGATGACGACGATGACGACGATGCAGACGACGACGACGACGACGACGACGACGACGATGACGACGACGACGAGGTTGAAGATCTTGACGAAGATCTTGACCCGGACGATATTAACGAGGAGGTTGTCAACGGGACTTCTCCTCCTTCCCAACTTCGGCCATTCCGCGTGCCTCACTCTCAGCACCGTCGCAACTGTCGTGTTTCTGACGGAGGGGCAGCCAGAGATGAGGCAGGGAACCTAAAAAATAATCGGGGTAGCCGAACCGGCGTGATACGCAACCACGAATCAAATACTTCACGCCATCCGGTGTCGACAGCAGTGGTTACAACGAGTAGCACTGAAACGGTCAGCTCTGGAAGGGAGCCTTCCGCAAACGCTCCGATCTCCAGCGCCCATACTTCTGCTGCTGCTGCTGCTGCTGCTGTCGTTGTTCCAGGTTCATTATCTCCCCTTTCGTCCATACCTCCTCCCCCGCCGCCTTTACCTCCATTGACTTCGCACTTGAACGGTTTTGTCCACCACCACCATCATCATCATAATCATCATCTTCATAACCAGCACATTCACGGCGGGGTTGAGGGAGTTGTCGACGGTTTTAAGCCTTCAGGTGGTGTTGGGTTAAACAGTGGTGGTGGAGGCAAGAAACCCCGGAAAAACTACAAGAACATGACACGTGAAAGGAGGATTGAAGCGAATGCTCGGGAACGATCCCGGGTTCATACGATCAGCGCTGCTTTCGAAAATCTCAGGAGGGCTGTACCTTCTTATTCGTGCAATCAAAAGCTTTCTAAGTTGGCTATTCTCCGAATTGCTTGTTGTTACATTCTCGCGTTGGCCCGACTGGCAGACATGGATTACTCAGAGGAACAGAGCGCCATGTCGTTCGCCGAATGCGTGGATCTATGTACAAAAACAATCCAGACAGAAGGTAGAGCGCGAAGAAGACATTAAAATTTTTTAAATAATGGATAACATAAACACAATTGCAAAAAAAAAAAAAAAAAAGAAAAAAAAAAGAACAACAACAAACAACAAACAAAAAACAAACAAAAAACAAAACAAAACAGAAATGGAAGGAATTGATTTAGAAAAAGGAAATGAAATTTCACTTTTTCTCTTCCTATTTATTTTACATTTTTCATTCTTTTTGCCTTTCAGTGTAAATCGAAGTTTTTTTTAAAAAAATTCTAATTCGACATTTTTTTCCAGTTTATTTTTTGTCTACAACTTTACATGTTTTTATTTTCAGCACGAAAACATTGTTCTGTTTAGTTTTTAAAATGCGCGAAGTTTAAATGAATGAACTACAAAGTTCATTTTTGGCGAATTCAACAACCATCTTTCTTGTGTGTGTATATCTGTGTGTGTGTTTTTACTGGTTTTTTTTTTTTTTGCTTTTTTAAGTTCCAACCATCCGGTGCAGAAACAAAAAAAATCATTTTATTATTAATAATAATATTATTATTATTATTATTATTATTATTATTATTATTATTATTTTATTTTTATTTATGAGTAAACACATTTCCATATCTTCAACTCATTTTTTTTCTCTAGCGATATCCACCACCGACAACAAAAAAAGTCACCAAGAGCATAGAAAAAAGTAAAAACTAATTACCTTGTGATATGCTACACGGCGAAAGAATATAAAAAATAACGCTTTGCAGCTGAGGCAGCAACTAGTTGCAGTTAGATTTTAGTGGGACTTGTTAAATTCCAAAGTTTTACATATTCAGTGCTTTCGGTTTATAGATTTTTATTCGTGGGTCATTGTTTTGAAGAAAATTTTAACATTTTTATCAACATTTTTTTGTGCCATTTCTTGTGTTTAGAACAAAAATTTAACGGAACAAAGAAATTTACTATGAGAAAAAATCAGTTTTTAACATTTGGATTTTTATGAAACTAACTTTACGCATCATCTTAGAAAGTGTCTACGCTTTTTTACGCTTGTTAAGTGCGTCTAAGATTCCAACACATATTCCCTTAAACTTGAAAACTGACAAAAGTTTAAGTTTTTTAAGTCTGTTTCTCACGACAGAAATGTTAAATTTGTAGAAATTGGTTATGTAAATATTTTATCGTTTGCCCATGAATGTAAAAAGTGCAGTTTCAACTTATTTTTATACAAACAATTAGTGTTTGATTTGGCCCCCAAATTGTTAGTAACTTACATTTTTTTTATCTCATTGGGTACGCTGTGGATGTTATTCATTCAACAAATATCACACTGTGAAATTTATTTTAAAGATTTAAAAATAATTTTGTTTTAGCAACTGTTAGTTTTAGCGATTCGCAAATATTGTATTTCTATGGGGAAGTCGGAATGTAGTATTTGTTAGTCCCCAAATGGCAAAGGGATTATCAGTTTTCAGATACAGGTGTCTACGTACATAAATTTAACATAAACCTTTTTACTCAGCCTTTTTCCCTTTCCCCTTTTTATGTCTCTGCCTTCAGGTATTTTATTATTTTTGAGTACTATTCAACTGTACCTGCTTGTTATGGTTGGAGATAGTCGCCCAAGATCACTGAGTGGATTTCCCACATGAACCTTGATAGGTCGATTGTCCTCGCTTTATTTATTTATTTTTAATATCACCCGATTCAAGTTTCTTACTGTTTTTCTTTCTTTTTTCTTTCTAAGGCTGGAGAAGGGAAGTTGATAGTTTTTATTTCAGTCGATGATGAGCCCAGTCATCCAGATATACGAACTTCTTGACAAACTGATGTAAATAGTGGTTAAGTGTATGTTGCCTTTTACCAGCCAACGTCACTGACTCTGCTGCCTACTATCTTTGCCGACCCTCGTAAAAAAAAAGAAAGCGCCCCGCCTTGCAAAGAGATAGAGGTCATTAAAAGCTCCTGATGGGTTCATTTTTTGAGACATCTGGCAAGCAGTCTCCCTCCAGCCACCAACTGCTATTTCTTCCTCTTCCTTGTGTAGATCATCTGTAACAGAACTCTGTTACTCGGTATATTTCTGACATTGACACAGGCATATTTCGAAATAATGGAAAAATAGATTACATTTCTTGTCGTACAGCCTATAGAAAGTGTTTTTTATACGTCTCAGGTATTTTCTGATGAAAGCTTTTTTGTAACGATTTGGTTTTTATTATTGTCAGTCATAAGTGAAATCATTTTAAATATATCATCAATTTGATACAATATTTATAATTATTTCACTTCTACGTAAGTGTGTGATCAAGAATGAAATATAATTTATCAATTTTCCTATGAATTTAAGTTTTTAAGAATTTTGTAAAATACAGATTTTAAAAAAATCCCTGGAAATTCTCAACAGTTGAATCTTAGGTTTTCGTGTACACAGTCTTCCACGTTAGATAATTTAACACTTTGCAGACATTAACTTGGATTAGAATCGTGGAACTCTCACGACTGGTCTATAAAACAAACTAATAAACTTTCCAGATAACTTTCAAATAGAGAGTTCTGCCAGGTAGGAAAAGAGAAAAACAATAATAATGAAAGCAGGCAAAGGTAACAAACAAAAATCGTTAATATTAAACAAGCGATTAACATCAAATAAAACTTCCCTTTAAAAAATTGTAAATAACGGTGCGAAATAACCTACTTTCTTTTATCAATGCATTGTCTTCACTAAAACAATTTCAGAAAGATTTAGGAACGTGGTAAAGCTTTGGGAAGTTTACGTCCTAAAGTAAATGATTTTAAATCTGGAAAATGTGCAACGATTTCTCTAATTTGTTTACATTAATAAAAACGATTAAGTCAACAGTTTAAAATGTAAAACATTTAACTAAAATTTACATGAAACAAAACTTAGTGGACAGCAAACAGAAGTGCATGTCTATCATTTCGCCATATCTTGTAAATTTGTAACCCTTTTTTGGAACAGTCTGCAAACTAAAATCATTTTTTCTTTTCCAACTCCTATGGAAAGAAACTTTCACATTCAGAAACCTTAAAAATGTGCATTCTGTAGAACGATCTTAGTCTCTAGAGAATTTCTAATGTCGTCTAATCTCGATACTCCCTTGGTGCTAAACAATAGGAAACATATCGAAATTTAATGTCCAAATAATTTTGGACATTCTTCTCACCATAAATAGCATTCATTTTATCAAATATTTGCATTTCTTGTCGTGTATTTGTATTTTTGTGGATAAATTAAATCAAAATAATTTTTAAAATGAAGGAACGAGCTTAAAGCCAACTTTACAATGAGGTTTTACAAAAATCGCTAATATTGGTAGTTTTTCTAAAGTTTTTAAAGTGAAGTATATTTGTTATTCCACATGATATATTCAGACTGCGTGTCACCTATCTACCTAACGAGCTTGTGCAATTGTATCTCAGAAGAGTGGAGGTATATACCTACAAAGGATAGGAAATTGTGGAGTGCCATCATAGTCGACGTCCTAAATTGACACGGTACATAAAATATGAATCCTAATTTAGCAGTTTTGTTTATTATTTCATCTATTGGAACTAATATCCTCATCTTTATTAATTTTTATCCTAGTGTTTCGAACGATATGTTCTCCGGTCTTACATAGGCAAATAGGCCTAAGAAGACTATCATGAATAAAGAAGTAATGTATGAAATGCCAGGATAGACACACGTCACAGCATAAAAAAACAAAAATGATAAGGATACTACTCCGATAATAAGGGCAGTAATGAATATTTGTTATTGAATTGAATTTAAAAAAAATATAATGTTGAATATCCCGCAATCCCTTTGTGCTATGTTACTTCGGTGATTACGAACCTCCACAACAACTAAATGGAATAAGCATTTAGATTAGTGTGTGTATGTGTGTTTATTTTATTTTTAATTTGATGTACGCTGCTATATCAACATAGAAAAATCAATATTTATATGTTACGCATATATAGACAGTGCCTACCAATTAAATGAAAAATTATAGAGTAAAATATATTCAGTAGAAAAATCAGTACATTTTTAAAGAAAAATTCTACACGTGTTCACCTTAGAAAAACAGAAAAAAAGTTATTCTATAAAACTACCCTCACCTTTCGAGGACGACCCCAACACGACTGCATGCCTGGATCAGGTGGTTGTCATTCATGTTTAGCATCACGACTACGATACTGCCTTCGATGAGTTCGTAAGCCCTCTGTATTAAGTATGAATCATGAGTGGGGTTCATGCAGAGCCATCTGACTTTCAAATTCTTCATTTGACTACTTTAAAAAAGCTGACTATCCCCGAGTTGTTGTAGTTTGTGCTACGAGCACAGCGTCTCTTTTCATTTCTTGTATTAGTTTGGAAGATGCCCTGTTCATATTTCCAAGACGTTTGAAAGAGAAGTGAGAATGTTTATATTTGACACATGCCGCGTAACATGACGTTAGGTCATTTTCCATTTATAACCCTCAGAGTTGACGTGTTCTCAAATAATTGACAAATAAGTATAGACATTTCTTTTGGATGTAGGTAGTAATATTAAAGATTTTGTGGTTAAGAAAGGTGAGATTTTGAAATACTGAATAAGAAATAGTGAATTTTCAAAAATTGTTGTGATGTTGCATCAAGTCTGAATCTTTTTAAATACTTTTACATCTTTAATTTATACTATTATGATTATATTGTAATCAATATACATCGCACACACATACATTATACATTACAATACATGCATACATAGTTGGATATGTTTGATTCAGTTTTGCTAATATATTCTTGAAAACTTTTTTTAAATTGCATAAAACGTTGGTATTTTCTGTCTAATTTGTCGTTACTTTTATTCTCTTAGATTATCTACAAATGAGATAATATTCTCAATGCAGTCTTTGTCTCAGTAAGATTTTCTTGCTTTGTACAGATTTAGAAATTACGTTTGTTCTTAATTTAAAGCAACAAGGAAGCTTAGCAAAATGTCGAACGAAACCTGTTTATTTTTGTAACCAACACGAATGAAAGAAGAATAAAAGTTAAAATATTAAATCAGTATTGAATAGAAAAGTTATTGGAATTTTAATTGAGTTAACCTGTTTTCAAAACTGAATCGAGTTAAGTGTTCAGGGAAGAAAATAATGGCTTAAAAAATAAATTAGAATCTATAGAATCGTCAACTCAATGAATACGTTCCTGACAGAGAAAGTTCAATCAAATCAAAACTTTGGAACATTATATCCTTTTCGTCTTTGAACTTTTTGATTAGTATTTTTATGACAAAATATAATTTTACTTAATATTATTATGAACTTTTATGTTTTGGAACGAATTTTAATTATTTTTTATTAGAATTTTATCATTTATTATTTTTTAACAAAGTATAGAAGTGTCATCTTTTATTGGTTGCCTTTCAGAAGACGCAATATACAGCATCCAGTGAAGATGAATTCTATAGAAAGTTAGTAATCTGTGTGTCTAGCATGGCAACCATTGTTTTATGGCGTTACATCTTTTACTTTCGATTCGAATGTCTATCGTAAGCCATCACTTTTAATCGAGAATGTTTTCATCAATTCTATTAAATCTTTAATTAATACGAATTTCTTTGATATATTTTAGGGGCCATGTTAATCGTTAATCAAGGAAACTTTAGTGTATACCAGATGTTATGAAGCAATTAGTGTTTTTCATAATAAAATTGGCATGAATCAATCAATATTGACAATCTTTTTCGAATATAGTTGTGTTGAACTTGAGTAATATATTATGCTAGTTTCTGTTAATAATAAATATTATATTAAAAGTATTGGCAAGAGATTACTTTAGAGGCGACAGGATTTATTAACTAAATCCAAAGATTATAGGCCACAAAAACTTATTTCCTTATAACAATATCCCATGTACATGAATAAATTATCATTCTGTCATATGTTAATATAGGCTGCTTGTCATTCTATAACCTTCAATAATCTTTTTCCATTGATTTTGTGAACTTTTCTACTTATTTGCATTTAATATTAAATGCAACACTTTTTATTGATTGCCCGAGATTTTCTTTATATACCCCGTTTAATGATAGACCATGAGTTTCCTGTTTGATTTGGTATTTTTTGGCCAATTGTCGGTTTTGCAGAAAATGAAAGCGCATTGTCTTGCATGAATATACTCTTGAGCTTAAAGCTTCTTGATTGTCACATGTATCACTCAAAAACGTCTGAAATAAATAAATAGTTGTCTGCATTTATCTTGACAGAATCATGAAATATTGAAAGAACCTATAATTTTACAACTCTAGCTAAAAACATTGTTTCAACACCTCCAAATTGTCTTCTAAGTTTTGTTGGGTGAATATTCCCATAAAGGATTCAACATTGAGCTCAGTCATCAGGTTGGTTCATTCAATGTAGTTGTATATACATCACTAAACATTACTGTCAATAAATTAGTTTTCATGTACTTCTTCGTTCAACTTTGACATTTCACTCTGTGATGTTTACTTAAAACTAGTAGTTACGTTTGCTTTCATGCTTTTAGTGAATGTTCTTAGTATTTATTTTCATGTTTTTCTCTATGTTTAATTTTGCAGAACCAACTTAAAATATTTTCTTCTGGTTAATCCACTTTTCTTATTTATTACCCTTTTGATACTCTTCTCAAATCTATTTTTCATAAATGCTTAATGCTTTTTATTTGTTCTTATCTTAATGTTTTTCTTTTGTTATTGTCATGTGATATCTGTTCAGCCTTATCGCAATTTCCAAATATGTATTCTCATCTGTCAATCATTTCATGTTATCTTGTTTTACTTTTAAGGTTATATCTTTCTTATTACCAATACTAATCCTTTATAACCGAAATTAGAAAAGAAATCATTAAGTATCGTATGATTAACAACTTTACAGTTTCATAAAACATAACACCACTAAATATAAATATATTTCCGATAGAATTTTATTGTGAAAACACCGACGTGCACAATCAAATCTGGAACACTGTAATTAATGCTAATTATAGTTGCTCAAATATTATCCTATAACTTACAGAATTTTCGATGTATAATATTCTATTTTCAGATAGCGTAAAACAAACATTGGATAATATAGAGTGACTGTTTTTACTTCCTGACTTTACTGTAAAAACATGCCGTAGAATTCATTGCCTTTGTTATGTAAAAAATAAGTGAAATCTATCGGGTTGGAACGAAAGTTCTGTCCGATTTTGTCGTGTATATTACAAATGAAGCTACTAACATTGTTAGAAATATTTAATCATCAATATAACTTCCATTGCTTCCTAGAATATCATTCCATCTGTCAACTTTATTATTTATAGATTTTTTAGGTTTTACTGTAAAATACGAGACCAACTCATGTTTAAACTCGTCTCTTAATTTTAAGTTTAGGCTATCCAAATGGTTCTGTTAACTCCTAAACAAATGCTAATCAGAAAGAGCAAGGTCAAGAGAATATGGAAGATGCATTTCTCCTATCTTAGCCCCTAAGAGATCTCTAGTGAATCGTGCAGTGCGTGATGGGACATTATTGTAATGGGGGATTAAACCTTTTCTGTTGATCAAGGATGTATGTTTGGGGTCCATTTTACAACTACTGAAACTTCACAATCCTTTTCAGTTCACGTAGGACTGTCGCAAAGTTAACATTAAATGTAACTGAGTTCTTTAGTCGTGATAGCAGGATTTGATGTAATAAGAACTTCCAAATCCTCTGAATCGAGTTATTTTGGACGACCTTCATTTGGCATGTTCCCAAGACTAAAATACCCAATTTTGAAAAGCGGAAACTTCTTTCACTCAATACATTGGCACCATATGCGCGCTACGTTGGATTTTGATACTTCACTTGCGCTGACACATTTATACTACTCATAGAAGACAATATTTCTGATGTATTCATTAGTTAGGACAAATATAGGGATAACTTCAGGGATAGATTATGAATAATATTATTATAATCTGAAAGAAAAAAATATAAATTTCTCATAGTAGTATTGCTAAATGACATAGAGAGGCAATACCTTATAAAATTTTGTTCAACATTTTCGCCTCAAAAATTGAACAGAACCTTAGTTCTGAACTGATAAATCTTTCAAGTTTGAAGATGGTGTGTATCATATACAGTGAATATTACGATAAATACATTTACATGAAAATTCATTGCGTACTCACCAGAAGATTTTACATTTTATTCAGGAGCAAAAGCTCCGAATTTTTGTTGATTTTTGCAAATGTACAATGCCATTCAGTCTTTATCATTATGGTTAGCGTTGTACAAAATTATTGAGGATCTAATGTAGCAATCGATGTTTATTTATAACTCGGTAGGTTGAACCTGGATTTGGTTCAGGTTGCTCCCAATTTACAATAAGGTATCGACTGTCACATTTAGACATCAAGATTCTGTTCTTAACTTTAAAACTTTACAGAAGATTTTATTAGTGCTTTTACAAATGAAATATTTCGTTGTAAACTTGAGTACGGATTGACGAAGAATATAATATTTATCCCAAGGGTCATAGAGGGTTGAGTTTTTGCTTAGTAACGGAAATCTCTTTCGACAACACATTGTCGTTGACGATTCGAAAAATCTGCCCCATTTTTAGGCATCAGTTTGATCTTCCTTTGATATTTCTTTCTACAAAGCAAATTGTAACTTCACATTTAACAATATTTACATGTCCCAAAATATCGATTTCAATTTAGAATCTAACAATATGGCGGTGTTTGGAAAGCCACAATCCTAACGGAAGTAAAATTCCTGTTGTTTTTTTCTATTTTATGAATCAGGTTAAACGAATACAAAACTATTTTTAAGTTTGCCATAAAGAATTCAATTCCTAAAAAGAAATATTAATTAAGTATACAGCTTTAAGTATTCGATATGGGAAAAACGATTTATTCTAAGAAAGCAGACATTTCTCCTTGGGTACGTCATCCTTATGGCCAAGTCTAAGCTAAGCTTAATAAATAATGACTATATATATATATATATATATATATATATATATATATATATATATATATATATATATATATATATATATATGTGTGTGTGTGTGCGTGTGTCTCTGTGTATAATGCGTACGGTTAAGATAATGAAAAGAAGTTTGGTGATTTGTTATAAAGTTGTTTCTACTTTTTGGAAGAATTCAATGCTGTAAACTATTACGAATCTAGCATTATGATTAATTCGATCCCCACGCTCGTGTGTATACGTATGAACAAGATATATTTATACGATATAAAACAGTTAGAAATACAAATGAAAATTAACATTATTCGAATAAAAATCATTGAAAAAGATTATTCAACGTTGCTCTTAGAGATATTATTATTATTATTATTTGTTAACTATGGACTTATCACATACGACATCCCTTCTCTAATAGGTCCTTACTTCATTAGGATTATCAGATTAAGTAAATCGAAATAGAGGATATCTTGTTGAAATTTAAATGCTAGTGATTTCAAATTGATAAGTGTGATCAAATAATTTTAAAGTTATATTGTGAGAAAATATAAATTTTCTGTAGTGAAATTTGAACAGTGTGTCCAGAAGTTTTCGTTGATCAATCTGTCAACAATTTATCTCGTGTATCACTGTTAGATACTATTATATATTCCCATGCGTAGCGGGTATTCCATTTCCATTAGGGTTCTGCATGTTATTTCTGGTTTCGCATGTTATCATTAAACTATTTTTTCATTTATTATTATTGGAAGTCTTTTTTTACCTTATGAAATTCATATATATATATATATATATATATATATATATATATATATATATATATATATATATATATATATACATATATATATATATATATATATATATTTCTTGTAGAGTTCAAAAGAGAAAAGAAGATTTTCCATAATCTTATTTTAATTTGTTTGTTTAAGCATATAAGACTTTCGTTAAAAGGAGAAAATATTGTTTTTATTATAAAAAGATAAACTCTAGAAAACAAAAACATAAATATTGGTTGTCGGAATTTTCTAGCACAAAATCTCTTCACGTTGTTATTTATTGTAGTTAAGCTTCAGGTTTTAATATTTGTGTCAGCTGTTAAATCTGATACTTTGATTGTTATGTACAACATGGATTCTCCCTCAAATTGTATCGTGTTAAGATTGAAGAATATTTTTTCATTGATATCAATTTACATTTGGAGGTCTATAATTGTAATTTGTTCCAAACTTGACTTATTCAAAGAATGTCAGTTTTCTGGTGATTATATTTTTCCATATTTTAAAATGTCTTTTTAAAAGAACGAAGCAAACTTATCCAGAAACCGGCTTATTGTATTGATTCATTTAGCCAGGAATGTTTGGATGATTCTCGGTGGTGATCAACCGACTGGTTGGCGTGTAAAACAAAGTTGTTCAATTGGGTTTTGTAATACATTTTCGTTTGACGTTCGACATGTGATTCTCTTTTAGAAGAATTGATGTCATTTTATCTTTAATTGAAGAAGGGTTTCTCTTTTCTATAGTGTATTATTATTTCTTTTTTTATATTTATAATATTATATCCCTTTTTCTTTCCATAGTGTTGCAGATGAAAAGTTTAGCATTAAAGAATACTTGTTCTAAAATGTAAGAGAGCTTTGGTAGACTATGTCTACCAAAAGGTTTTCAATAATGGCGCAATTGGCTTACGAAATGAAAGCGCAGATCGTGACTCAAAGGCAGGAATAGGATAAAAAATTTTAGCACGAAGTGAGCTTTAGTCTTTTGCGTACTTAGCAAGAAAGTTAAACTTTGCTGAAATCAACTATTTAAGGTACTCAGCAAGGGCCGAACTTTGTCGATACACAGTACATACTGTGGTACTACCATTATTTTTGCACAAATACACTTCGTTGAGATTTCTTGATGAAGAAAGTTGAAAATTATATTACTAGTTTAGTGTTATTCTTTAGCAACAGAGTTTAAGAAAAACAATCAT
Organism: Acanthosepion lycidas; assembly: GCA_963932145.1. Taxonomy (NCBI): domain Eukaryota; kingdom Metazoa; phylum Mollusca; class Cephalopoda; order Sepiida; family Sepiidae; genus Acanthosepion; species Acanthosepion lycidas. The sequence continues at coordinate 961,404 of OZ010582.1, forward strand.
AAGGAGAACGTTTCACACAGGTCTTTGTGTAATTAACTCCCACATAGATACTTTCTTACAAACATAAAATTCACAATATTTTACCTGTTCAAATCAACAAACAATTGCTATCAATTCTTCCTATCACCATAATCATACATGTATGCAAACGTGTGTACACATATATATTAATTGTGTGTACGAAGTATATTTTAAATTTAACTTATAAACATTAACAACAAAATAGCCGTTCAAATGAAAACAGTAGGTCTTAAAACTTTTGTTATTGAGAATTCTAAGATATATAATTGCCCTAATTACTTTCTTTACGCTCTTATACAAATTATATATATATATATATATATATATATATATATGTATGTATGTATATATGTATGTATATATATATATGTATATATTTATGTATATATATATATATATATATGTATATATATGAACACACTTTGCAACAAATAGACGTTATAGATCAATATATATCAATATAAGTCTTCAATAAATCTTGTCCCATAGTCTCAAAGAATCGCAGATATCAAAATGTCTTAAAACATCTTTCTCCAGTGCTGTTGTTCGCTACTTTTGTATGCATAAAACATCCACGATGGATATACTGCACCTAACTTGCTCTCTGTCATCGTGTCATAATGATGGGGAACTTAATGAGGATGGAACTAAATACACTAGCAGAGATCTACCCAGACTAGCTTGTTATTGTCCCAAGACTGGTACATGTCAAACGTGAATTTAATTTACAATTAAAAGGAGAGAAACGTCCATTTGTGAATTTATCAACCTCGCACTGTTTTGTATTAGTAAAAGCAACTGATTGAATTTAAAAGCAGTCTTAGAAAATGACATGCTCACTGTTGATGCAATAGAAATAAAAAGTGACTGATTGTTCTTGAAAGCTTCTATTGAAGAGAATCGGTTGTTACCAAAAATATGACGTGATTAATGTTTCGAAAAACAGCAATGACCTAGTTATTTTCTTGTTGGCCCTGAAATACAATCAAAGTGGTCCACCTTTATTGAATTCTTCATTGTGTTCAAAAAATATTTACAGTTTTTAATTAATTTACCAAAAGCAAATATCTTTATGCAGTAACTTCTCTCCACTTAACCCGAACCTTTTTTTTTCTTTTGAAACAGTTCAACTCTTTCTTTTTAGAAAAGACAAAAAATTACAGTCATGTTAGGGGACATTAAATTATCAGATTGCATTATTTTTTATACCTAGATATATTGAAATTTTATTCTTGTCTTTCTTGCAAGATGTGAACTTAGTGAAGTTGGTTTAAAGTCGAAATCAAAAAATTCTTTTTCGATTATTAAGGATAGTGTTTTAATACCGTAGTTTTGGTGATTTTACAACGGCTAAAAATGTAAACATGAGAATTCTTTTACTTCATTGAATATTTCAATAAAGAAAAAGTCTTCCTCGCAAATATAAATCAGTATAAATCTATCTATTTGTAAAACAGAAACTCGTAATTCCAATTAAATCTCTAATTTGTTCATTTAATCGTTCTATTTAAGAAGGCGTTAATAATTTCCGTTCAGAAAGTGAGGCAATGGAAGTCAATTCTTTACTCCCTTTCAACACAATAGTGAATTATGAAAATTCATCCAATAAATAATGCAATTAATTAAAACGATTCCAATGCTGTTCTATTTGATAAAAAACTTTTCATTAGTTAAAAGTGATTATGTTTTAATAACATTTTATTTCTGTCTTTTTCAGAGTTTGTAGACATTAAAAAATATACATATCTACTTATTCATATTGGACAGGCATTAAGTTCTTGCACAGATTGTGGAGGCTTATTTGTATTTACTGCTTATTTTTCGGTAGGATATCACGGCTAACGAGCTAGTTTTGTAGACATATTGAATAGTGTGTTCAGTATTCATCAGGTATCTATGGCCTTGTGCCAAAACTGAGGTACTTTTATTATAGATATGTATTTCGCACTATATATATATATATATATATAGTGATATATATATATATAGTGATATATATATATATATATATATATATATATATATATATATATATATATATATATATAGTGATATATATATATAGTGATATATATATATATATATATATATATAGAGAGAGAGAGAGAGAGAGATAGGTAAGACGTGTAGATAAAGTAAAATTGAATAAACAAATAACAATCATTGCATTTATCACAAGTTATGTTAAAGCGTCCAAAATAATTATCTGCTTCGTTTGTTTTTTTCTGAAAACTCGAGATGAGTTTTGTTTGGTCAGTTCTGTTTTAAGAATATTCAATCAATGCCACATTATCCCAGTATGGATGGATAACAGAGTAAACAAAATGCGACTTCAAAAATAAATCCATAAGTGCAGAAAAAGAATGATTGCATCATAAATCAATTTCACAAATTCAGGCACGTAGACACAATGACTAAATGAAAATGGACATTCCAAAGAGAAATTTTGTCCAAATATACATTGCGTCTCAGCTTATGTCCAATTGTCCAAGCACGATAAATCTCCATCTTTCAATAGTAATCTTTATTTGTTTTATTTGTGATTTATCCTCTATAACAATTTTAACCAGTTAGGGTTCCTTTAGAAATTTGCTTTATGTAATCATTAGGAATCTTCAACTTCAAGTCTTTACCATGGATAATCTTCACCATCTCAAATCAGATGCAAATCGGATACACCTCCCTAGATGGAAGTAGAAAACTGAAACACACAAATAAAGACTGCAACCACTTCACTTAGGTGTAAATAACCTTGGGAAAGATAAGAATCCCTCTCCCCCAGATATGGGTTAAATAGTAGATTTTCATCTGGAAAAATAATTGTTATTCTAATATAAAGTTTTTAATTGTTAAAGTATTCACTCACAAAAGAGAAGTAGTCTTACAATCCAAAATATGTTTCGGCTTTTGAAAACCCACAAATAGTTGAGAAACTGTAAAAAAACAAGTCAATCAATGTTTATAGTTTATCGTATTCAATTTTCTACGTGGGATTTTCACGCTAATATCTTGTTGATCTAACATTATCTTTTGCACCCATAACAACCTTTCTTGCAACCGTTTTGCTCTTCGGGGAAAATGATATTTCTGTCAAGGAACTAATATAATCATTCAGTTAAGTGATGTTAATACTGTCTAGGTTGCGGACAAGCAAGTAACTGGTCGGTATGATTCGATGCTAGCAAATTATCGGTTTTCGGAATTAAATATGTAATTCCCAGGGTCATCTATTCTGGGTTCTAGATTGTTGATGGTATGAGAGAACAGATTTATTAAAGTTTTGTATATGGATGCAAATAGATTTAGCCAGAAAGTAAGTATTTTATTTGTTTTTATGAACTTTGTGAGAACCAGTTGTATTCCTTAATATCTATGTTGTTTAGTCCCTGTTCCTTTGTTTTTTTTGTATTTCTATCTGTGGTTTTAATCAATTCTGCATCCTTTTTATAATTCTGTTTATTTCCTCTTATCTTATTCCAGAATTTTCTTAATTATTCACATAAAGGTGTTTTTTTTTATTTAGTGTTCAATATTTTTTCGATTTTCCTGAAATATTTTTTGTTATATTTAAAAATGTTATTTTGTTTGTAAAATTTACTTCTTTCTTCATATCTTCTTTGTCTATGTGTTTTACCTGCAAGCCTTGCTTTAGTATCTCCTTTGTAATTGGTATGTCATTTATGTGATATATATGCTTTATTATCTTCTAGTTCAGCAAATTTTTCATTTGCCAATCGTTTCACTTTAATGATTTATCGTTTGATATTATCTAGTTCATTAACGTCTGTATTTTTCTTGATATTCACAGAATTTTCTTCTCCCTATTCAGATTAGTGATGCTGTCTTCTAAAGGATAGTATATAGCATATGCTCGTATGACCTACTTATAATCATCTCTATTTTCTTCTTTCTTTTAATCTGTAGTAGATGGTGATTGAGGTGGACCATTATTTGGGTGTTATCAGTGCCAATTCTCAGTATTTGGCGGATTAGTGTCAGCAGTATATTTTTCAACGTCAGGCTAGTCTGGCACTTTGAGGGGACGTAACGGCCGATGCAGGGCCAGTTTATTGTTTGTTTCATTATTAATTGATGAATTGTTAATAATATAATTAATTATAACTCTAGTCATAAAATGCCCGTATGCGCAAAAATGACTCGGATGTTTATTATTTTAACGCATATATATACCTTAAATTCTTAAATCGTCATTTAAATATAAATACCAAATTATTTTATTTCCAAACTTTTATTAGGATATTTATTCTTGATACTAAACCATTTTTAATTGAAGTTCCATAGAAGAAGCAGAACTGCAACTAACACAGTAGATTGACATTAGTTTGATTGGGAGGATCATCCGGCATTTCTCTTTTTCTCCCTGTTTTTCCCTTTTATTTCTTTAGCCGTTTTCTTTACTTCGTCCAATTCCTTATTGCCACACCCCATCTTTCTTTATTTCGGTCACTGTTATAAAATAGGTGTAAATATACCATTTATCTATTAATCCAGTACTTCTTCCTGCCCACTCGTATGTGTTTATCCCTCTCTGACACTAACCGAAACACAATCATTCCTTGTTGTTTGGTGCGATTGCCATTGATAACGTTCACTTTTGTATGCTGACCCGGGTGGATTTTTAAGCAACAATTTATGAAAGTCTTGAATAGATTGCGTCTATTTTTTAAAGGTGTATTTGTTCATCGAAGTAAGTGAAGTAAATTGAGCAAAATGAAGACGGTAGACGCGAAAGAAAAGGGAGAAAGTGGAAGAGAAGGAAAATGGTTGAAGATGGGTGCGAATGAAAAGGGAATGAAAGAAGAAAAGTGAGAGAAAAATAAAAACAACGAATGCGAATCAGAGGGAAAGAAGAAAGAGAAGAGAAAGAGATAAACGATTGATTTGATTGGGAAAAATGCGAAAAACACGAAAAACACGAAAAGGTGTGAATTTAAAATCAAAAAACTTTGGGATATAACGCCAACCTGCTGCTTAGGAGCCATTGGAAATGTCGAAATAATAGATTAACAATAAACAGGAATACAAATCTTTTGTTCCGTGGGGTGGGTGAATAGATGAGCAAATAAGTGCATGCGCGCGCACAAACGCACACATAAGCACACACATATTTCTCTCTCTCACACACACAATCATGATGATGATGTAAATAGTGCATTGAAATATTAACAGAAAACGATTAAACGAAAAAAAAAAAAACGTTTCAATATAACTTATACATGCGTCGTTTGGTTTTGTCTTTCAAAAATACGTGTATTTTCTCGAATCACTACCCACTAAATTGACCCTTCTTCCAATAAAACGCCACTTCAATCTCTTTAGCTTCTTTCTTTCATTTGTTTGTATTCACTGAAAATTAACTGAATTTTAGGCTAACCAATCAAAGCAAGATTATTTTACTAGTTAGAAAATTTAAAAAAATAGAAAAATGACTTGTCAAATTCTACTTGCCATTAAACTTTTTGCATTAACAACCAAAATGCCGTCAATAATTTTCTTAATATTTCGATGATAATTTGTGCCATGTTCAAACAAGTCATTTTCTGATAGTATTGTGATAAAACATCGAAATATTTGAAAACTCTATCTAGGTTTGTATTTTGAAGATATTAATGACATCATCATCTGCTAGCGCTATGTTTTTAAATAGTTTTCAGGTTCTTTTGAGGTTTATATAACAACTTTTTGGCCGCTGCACTCTTCCGCTTTTACTTTGTCAATTCATGTTTGCATTGCTTCATGTATTGAATAAACTCACGAACGTTAGGTAGCAAGATGAAGTTACAAATGCTTCTAGACACAAAACCACACCCCATAAGACCATAAATGGAAGATCTGATAACAAGTCTAAATTTCAGAATTGAAATAATTTCATTGACAAAGAAGAATCATTCACTCTAATCCTGTGAGATATCTTAGTATGTCAACATTAGAGATTTTTACTTCAAAACGGATACATTTTTAAGCGCTTAGTTTGATAAGGAATGAATCTCATGTGGTAAATATTCGTTCAATTTCAAGTATTTTAACAAAACACTACTATCACCTAACGGAAATGTTTTTGATAAAGATTCTTTCGTAAAATCTATTTGCGCTACAAGCAAGATGGTTGCTCATGAATTTCTTTCTTTTTCCTTAAGTTTTTCTTTTCAGGAAGCTATTCTAAAAAATCTAAGATAATCCATGTTTTCTTCATTGAGATAAAACAGGTGTCTATTTTTTCATTTACATTGTCAAAAAATAATTTCACTGACATTCCTTTTAGTATATTTCTAATGTTTGTTTTTATTCAACAAAAAATACCGGTCAGTTGACCGAAATAGCCGACTTGAAAATAATCGAAATTGCAAGAACATATGTTAATAACAATCTTTATGACCAAATAACCCTGGAAAATGTAACATTTGTCGATTACAGTTACCTTGACCTGTTGTTCATTTAACGAATAAATTATCTTTTATGGAGAGACTTTCAGTTTGTGTTCCCGACTACCGTAGTCATGTTATTGGAACACATCTCCCTTTCTCTACTCCCAAACCTGATCAGAAACTCATTTTGGTGCTTTTACGGTCAGTGGAAGCTGACAACAAACAACCCCTTATATTCTTTTCTTCAATTTGAATTATATAAGACGTGTAAATGTTGAAAGCGGTTAACAGCAAATACTAGAACAGAAAGGAAAAAGACTTGATCAAATTATTATTGTTATCAAAAGAATGAAAAATAAACAAAAATATTTTCATATTCGATGACAAATGCACAAAATACTGAAAGAATATTTGTTTATTAATCGTTGCGTTAATAGAACTCCTCTTCCTTGGCTTTTGCATAACAGAAACTTTCTTTTTTTTGTGAAAGCAAATTTGTTTTTCCATGAAACCCAAAGAAAACACCTGAAGTTTCAAACTGTCTCCTCTTTTTGTTAACTACAACTTTGTATTGGTTGATTCAATTCGAACTGAAGGGGAAGATGCATTAAAATAATTGGTTGAAAATAGAGATTTAATTTAGAAATGAGTGTTATTCGAAATATCTTTCTCTGAAAATATTGAATCTTTTGATTTCTTCTTCAGAAAAATTCCATTAGCCAAGACTAAAAGTGAATGTCCATTTCTATTATTTTATAAACACTACACAAAACAATGAATCAGGAAGATTTACCCGTGCTACTGCTTAGGCTACACTAGAAAGACTTCTTTCTCCATTAACGTGCGAAGAGCGAAACAATATGAAATATATTTAAAAGTAAAATATGTACAATTAAAAAAGTAGATGAAAATTCAACATAAATTACCACATTACTTGGTTGGGTAATATGTATCATTATTTTACTTAAAATCAAATTTTACAGGGAACTTACACGCCAATGCATTGGTAAACATACTTGTCTTGATAAGGATAATGAATTCGTTCCGGACTGGACACTGCATGGCAACAACATTGCCTGACCACGACTAACAGAAGTTACCAAAATACAGCAACAATGATTCAGTCACAACATAAAATATTCATTTACCATTAATTTTATAAAGCGCGCTCCATGCACATCTCACAAATGAAATTACGCTTGCAGACAAATATTTGCCCTGAAATAAAATTCCAAACACATTTTGGATAGGAAGCTGTAACATTAAGTGGAAAATATTACAAGGTATTTATTCTGCAAACTCCACACCATGTTGAATGCAAAATGGATTACAAAATGCATTGAATGCAAATTGCATTATTATTCGAGATTTTGCTAAGAAATATATACAGTGAATCAGCAAGAATTAATAGATACGTGTTTTATTGAAATTGACCGATGTCTTGTACATTTTTGAGATTTTTCACTTATAGATTATAAAGTTTTTATAATGACTCATGATTGTTGTAATTACTGGAAAAAAAAAACTCCACGAAAACAACAATATGAATTTTGGATAGTTTCTTGAAAATTTGATGTCAATGTTCAACAGTTTATATCCAAACTGAAAAAATATAATAAACATTTGACTTTACCGGTTGAAAAAAAGGTTGAATATATATATATATATATATATATATATATATATATATATATATATATATATATACAAACACTAACTAGTAAAACCTATATAATAATGAGATCGAAGTTACTTATTACAATGGGAAATATTTATTTTACAATGCTGTTGAAATTAGATGTTTCTTATTGTTATTATTCACAATAAATTCACAATTATTTAATTACAAGAAAAACTAAATAGATTAAATTTCTTTCTAGTAAATTCGCATTGAAAAAAATACTATATAATCAGAAAAGCCATTTTTAGAGAAAAATTGTTGTGATACTTTTTTCACAAATATTTTTCTCATCGGGGCATGATAAAAGAATCATAATTCAAATGGTTACAAACGGTAATTGTTACTATAAAATATATTTCTGCATAGCAGAAAAGACTGAAACAAAAAGTCAAGACACTGTTTTTAATGTTAGGCACGTGATCACATAATCAAATGCTCTCCTTATATTTCTTTCTCGTCCCCTCACTTTTTTACTTGTGTATGCTAGTTGCGTAGGGAAAGTTGTTTGAAATGCTACAAAAGTTATTAACTTGGGTCTGTGTTAAAGGTTTAGGATCCAAGAGAAATTATCAATTTGAAGGAGTGATTTCACCACTAACATAAAAAGATTATCTGGTTCATATCCTCATTGTCTTCTAATTTTTTTCTAATAAACATTTAATGAGCTGAGATTTATATATATATATATATATATATATATATATATATATATATATATACACAAATGTGAATTTTAAAAAGCACTATAGCCATATGATTCCAAAATAAAAATACTAAATTAAATGAAGCAAGGATGTAGATTGTTGAGATAACGGCTGGAAGTCGTTACGTCAAAATTTCCTTTGCTTATTCGGTTATGCGAAAAGTAACCTTTCAAAATAAAGTTAGGCGAAAAGTAACCTTTCAAAATAAAGTTTTAATAAAAAAAAATTGCGGAATGCTAAAATCAAGTGAATATCTTTCTGAAATTGTATTTGTAACTCACATATATCTGAAGATTGTTTAATCAAATCAAGCTCATATATATATATATATATATATATATATATATATATATATATATATATATATATATATATATATATATATATATATATTATATATATATATATATATAATAGATAGATAGATAGATAGATAGATATAGATATATATATATATATTGCATATATTTTGGCAGCATGTTTTCATCAAAACATGTATCACTGAATAATTTAGACACGTTTTGTCTACTCATTTTCAATAGGATCCTTTCGTATTCACGGACAAACTTCTTAGTATCCTCATAAAGGAAAAGAGAACATTACCATGTTGATACGTATTCATTCATTTAGAGTACTTTCGACATTAGCACAATGTCATCATCAGGTTGTTGTTTTAGTTGTTTGTTCTAAGACAAAATTGTTGTGTTCATCTGAAAGTTTAATTTATTTAACTGTGAAGTCAAAAACACAAAGCCTATGTACTGTTTGGTTTAAATTTCACGTTTGAAACCTAAGGGGCGTTAATTAATATGCATATATTTTTGTTTTTTTTTTATAAAGAAACTAATAGTTAAAACCTAGATATTTTAAACTATCTACTGTAAACATTTTAAAACATTTGTGCAGTATTCATAATTAATTGTATTATGGGTTGGCTTCAATTTCTAAATATAGCTTCAAGAATTATAACTAGACAAAACATGTCTAAATTACACACACATATATATATATATATATATATATATATATATATATATATATATATATATATATATGAATATATATTACAAATATAGATAGATAGGGAGAGAGAGAGACGTTGGCAGCCTTTTTTTTTATTAAAAGACATTCTGCAAAAGAAAGAACGATTATGACGTGTTTGAGTGGAATTGATGTAAAACATATCTGTATCAATCTATCATAGGTTTTTCAACATGGGCAAAACAGGAAATAAATTCATAAAGTTCTAAACATTGAACAAATGCAGAATAGTTTTCTTTTAATTCAAAACCATAATATCTCTCTCTATATTTTGGAAAAAGATAAATTCTGACACTCGAAGCAAGCATCCAAAATGAAAACATAACTAGAAATTGTTAAAACAAACCCTGACTTTCTCGTCAATCAGATCTCCTGATATATATATATATATATATATATATATATATATATATATATATATATATATGTGTGTGTGTGTGTGTGTGTGTGTGTGTGTGTGTGTGTGTGTGTGCGTGTATGTATATATATATATATATATATATATATATATATACATATATATATATGTGTGTGTGTGCGTGTATATATATATATATATATATATATATGGGGGGGGGCTGAGCTACTTGCATATATCCTACCGGTTTTAGATAAAATCCAGGATTTCTTCTTAATGTAAGCACATGCTTTCCACTAGGCAAACACTTACGTCTATTTATTCTTATTTTTAGTATACATCTATCCATCCAATATATATATATATATATATATATATATATATATATATATATATATATATATATATATGTATATATATATATATATATATATATATATATATATATATATATATATATATATATATATATGTATATATATATATATATATATATATATATATATATATATATATACACTGAAACTTTATTTGAACTGCAGTCTTTTATGTCGTCATGAATACCCAATTTTTCCAACGGATCTTTTATTTTTTTTTACTTTTTTGTATATTTCCCTTCGAATAGAGACTAAAATGAATGAAAAAAAACAAAAAAACAAAACAAAAGCCTCAGCTAAATCTGAGATTAAAGATTACTCTCTATCACTTTGAAAAAAACAAAACAAAAAACAAATTTGTAATTACAAATGGACTGGCATTCAGTTCTTTCGAAACCGCCCATTTTGATTGCTACTTTCATGTCTTCCTCCTTTTGTACAATTGTCCGCTCTTTGTTTTGGACATCATTTTGCACAGATGAAGTTTTCACAAAAATCACCTGTTATATCCTTCGTAATATTTTCAAGTTTTTTTTATACCCTTCGTAATGTTTTCAAGTTAAAGTTTGATATCATCTACAATTTTCAATTTTTATTCGTTAACAAAGCTTTTGTAAAAGTAATAAGAAAAAGCGTAATCGACCATGAAACCTGCAAGGAACACCTTTTTTTGTAAAATAGAAAATTTTTTTCGTTTGGATATATGTTATTTTTTCTGAAAGGCAAATACAAAATTAACATAAGAAAATATTTTCTTTTTTTTAAGTGTATAAACATTTCAGTTAATTCCGCTTTTAATTCATTAATTATACTTCTCATTATTAATCCTGCCATGAAAAATCACCCCCACACGCACAGGCAGTCTGACGTAAACGATGTGGAGCAACTGGGTCTTGCAGGCCATTGTTTGTGTAGTGTGTTTTCACTTAATGCCATGTACCAGATTAAATCAAACTTAGTAAATAATAATCGCCGAAAAGGCATGAACTCAGGCAATTTTTTATTATAATTTTTTGTCTTCTTTAAACTTTTACATTTTAATTCTGCCATCTTGTAAAAAAAATGAGAAAACATTTTCGCTGTGACTTATACCGTTTTTTTTTTACTCACTGTATTTTTTATCGTTTATAATTTTAAAAATTGCCAAATTGGCAAGCGATTGCTTAAAATCGATAATTGGAAAAAGTTCATTGTTTATGAATTTTTTGCTTGATACTATGTTGATCATTATTATTGCATTTTGGGAACATTGAGAGAAGTCCGAGTTTGTGATATGAATTTCTCGTTTGAAACCATGAAATAAAATTCCATTTATTTCGTCTCACTTTTTGCTCAACAATATTTTAATATTCTAATATCTATAAAGGTTTGACTGAAAATGTATCCATAGTGGACAATTGCGTTATATATATGTTAGTTTTGGGTTATTTGTTGGCACTAATGAGTTTGAAATATAATGTATATTTCGCCAGATTCGTTGTAAATACTGGGGATGAGTTTCATATAATCCTCATCAACATGGATTTATAATCAAACTTATTTTCATTAACTCCACTGATAAATTGTAATGCAAGAAATCTGTCAACGGCAAGGCAAAACAGTTGATGTTCAAGTGGTTTTTGACCGAATTTAGCAGAAACAAACTAGAGATCAACTTCAGGAGAAAAATTCTTCAACTACTGTTGTAGTAAACACAATATTGTTAATAACCTGTTCTTTCAGATTATTTCTATTAATCATCAAAGGAGCACCGCAAATGGTCCTTCCAAAAATGACGTTGTTAGCAGATCATTGACACAAAACTTCTTTTAATACAGATTTGCGCGAGACAATTTATTTTTGTCCTTGCAAAATATTGTTTAGGATAGGCAGCTATTCAAGTACTGAGCTATGCAGTATGCAAATACTCTTGTGCTATATAGGGAAATATTGTACGGGAATAAATCCTCGTTAACAAGCATCCGGAAAAAAGTGAAAATGAATAAAATTCTATTCTAGTTAAACAGAATATGTAGTCAGTTGCTTCAAAAATGAAGTTTTAAGTTATCCTTAATAATCCTTAATTATTCCTTTATTGATCTTTTATTAATTCTTTTTTAGGAAAAGGCTTACTATTACAACGGAATCCAAATACCTTCAGAATGAAACGGTTGGTCAGGCCAGGATTCTTTATTTTAAAGCAATGTAGCTGTTTATCAGGTCCGTTTTTAGTGCTTGGATCACTGCAAATACTATCGAATATCCCAACGAAACACCAAAAGCCAATATTGTTTAAGGCAGTTTGCATTATGAATATGGTCCCCGCAAATCGATATAAGACATTGGGAATTTCTATTCTCATTTTATATTAAATCTACTTGTGAAAGTCAGGCTTAAAAGAGCACACGCACCCAACATTGGATAAACAGGAAAACATAATTGAATTTTTTTAGAAGGTGATGTATATTGACCAGTTGCCACTTAACGAAGCGGATTTGCATCTTGTCCAATGAAATATTTATTTCATTTTTATTTTTATTTCCTCGTGTGACACAAGGCACTTATTTTAAGAGGCCGAATTTGTTGTACATATTTTGAAATTATTACATATTTTGCTGACTTTAAACAATCAATTTTGTCAGTCTTCATTATCAATTGGAACAGGGAACTGTACGAAAGCGCGATGAAAATGATTTTGGATATTTTTAACCCATTTTATATGAATGAGTTATTTTATAAAGAATAAATTGATATCAACTTCTTTTACGTACCAAAATTTTCAAAGAATTTGCCTCAAATTGCAAAAATTGCAACACTCTTCATTATTCTCTTCATATTCGTTAAACGCGCCTCATTATTCTTCTCATATTAAGTTTGGTATTGGATAAAACAGAAATAATAAAGACAATGTGTTTCCATTAATAAGGATCTTGGCTTTTGAACCTGTCCTTGGCTTCGAACCCTGTACTACTGTTTCTTTCATTCTATTCATCATATTTTTGTCAGCTCTCTTCCGATAAAAGAATTCAAGCTAGCAGATTTATTTAATTCTGAAAATCTCTTGGAAAATGTTTTCTCCATCTCATACAATATGAAAAATATGAAAACGAATCTCACTAACTGTAAAAGTATTTATTTTGAGAGTAAAATTTTATTTTGAGGTATGAAAGACACTGAAAAGATGTGATTTCTTGTCTTATTTTTACAATTACGCATTTCAAAAAAACGTAAACAAATATACTCATTGTTGTGATATATAATCGAAAGAAATAGCCGATCAGGGTTTGTTCACGGATTCAAAGTATTTGAATTTTAGGGATACTGACAAAGGCTGATGACCAAAAGGTCATTTGAACACTCTGAATACGTACTACGTCTTCCGCTTAAGTTGGACGTCTTTACCGGATGAGTCGTACTCAGCCCCAAAGCATAAAATTCGTAGCTGCTTTGCACATGGTTAGTATATTTTGTCAAGACAAAGAAAATAGTAAGGAATCACAAGAGAACAGAAGGGAATGATTAAACTCGTTCGCTGAGGTAGGTTTGGGCCAGATACTGGGAAACCCGATCTGGGGTTTGAAACCTTGCATGAAACAGATGGTGGGTTTCAGTGCCAGACGAGAAAACAACAATCTGAACATTATAGTAACTCTAGTAATTACTTATAACCGCAGCTAATATAGTAAGTAAAGTCCCAATACTTGTAATAAATATTGAAACTGCAATTTATTTACATGTCCAGAAAAAAGTTCTTGTACGTAAAGGTCTGTGTAAGTTGACTCTCTGCCTGTGTTTATTTTAATTGTAAACAGTCTCATTATTTGAAAATTTCATAGGAATGGACATGTTCCTGATATTGAGAAAGTTAATACATTTTAGAAAATGTCATTAGCTACAGTTTACAGGAGAAAAGGAAGTACAAATATACTGAGCGAAAGAAACTCATTTTCTAATTTCTACCATTTTCGATTTTCTTAAAGTCACTTAGAATTTTTAAGTTGACCAAACTCTTCTATTTATCTGTTTTCAGGCGATACACACTCGAGAGTTTTTAAATTTACGCAAGCCAATAGCGATACGTTTATACTTCGTGATCTATTTTCTGTGATATTCGAAAATTTAAATCATATTTTAATTTTTCGTTATATTTTTTTTCTTGGAGCCCATCGTTTTGATAAACGTATATATACATACATAAATGCCTACATATTTCCCAGAAGAAATTAACATGGTAAAACGAGCACTGATTAAAATTTCATAGACTGGTTTATAGTCATATGTTGATTTTTTAAAAATCTGAAATTTTCACTATAAAGTTTTCCATTCATGTCATTAATAGTCAACTCTGAATGTAGTTCTTCAACAAGGATATGGATTATGTAGAAAAAGACAATTGTTTTGTTAAATAAAGGTTATTTTATGAGGTTACAGACTTGAAGTATTTACATAGGAAGCAAATATCTCACACTGCTATAATTTTCGGAGTTACATTCATCGTTTCATTAACTAAAGATCATTGTGAAACATCGTAAGAGACGCTGAGAGTTGTGTTTTTACTTTAAAATCTTCACGTTTGTTGGGGTAAACATCAAATGACATAATAAAAGGTGAAAAGATGCCGTAATGACTGTCATCTTTGCTTGTCGTACGATATGACCTCAACTGATGAGAACACCTGCCGTGAAGCCGTACCTGATGCACTTTTGCCGCCTTTAAAAATCCGACCTCTTCATACTGTTTTAGTCTTGGGGAAGATGGAAAAATATTGTTAATTTAAGAAATAAAATCTGAATGGGCGAGCGCTGGAAAACGTGAAAATGCATGAATGAAGATAAAATAAGAAAGAGAGAGAAAAAGTTCTGAAAATGAATAAAAAGAGAAAGAAAAGATCTGCGGAGAAGTAAGGGACTGTAAAGAGAATAGAGTGAGAAGAGAGAAAGGAGATAATTATAAAAGAGAAGTTGTAAATAAGAGTGCAGAGAGGAGAAAAAAGTACGGAGAAAAAGAGATGAAAAGGAAAGAGAAGATGGAGAAAAAAGCGTAATAGATATTTACAATACATAATATACTAAATGAAGAAATGAAAACAGAAAGGAAAATAAAAAGAAAGGAAGGAGACAAAATACCAAGAAGAAATAAAATGAGATTTAAAAGAGAGAAGGAGAAAAAGAATATAAAAATAGAAGGAAGATAATGGAGGAAAGAAAGGGTGACAATGAAGAATGAAAACAGAAAAGCAAATCGGAATGGGTAAAAGCAAATCAAGAGCAATAAATGAAGTGGAGAAGGATGAATAACGAGAAAGGGTGAAAGAAAAATGAGAAAGAAAAATAAATCGAAATCAAATAGAAAAAGAAATAAATAAAAGTCGGATAAACATCAATGAACAGTGACAGACGAATATTTGAAAGAGCGTGCAAATAATAACGATGGCGGAAAAGACAAACGACAAAAAGGAGAGAAGGAAATGAACTTTAAGTAAGCATAAAGAAAAGGGAAAAGGAAATGACAAAGAATAGTTGAAAAGTAAGAAGGAAAAGAGAAAGAAAGAAATTAGAAAAAAATTGAAAACAATGACAGACACGTAAAAATGACATTAAAAAGCAAAAGAAGAAAAAAGAAAGAAAGGATATAAGAAAAATGGTCGGCAGCGAAAAAGTGCGACAGAAATTTAGAAGGAAAGTCCACCGGTTGAAGAGATAAAAATCGTCATAGGAGAATAAATTTCTACCTTTTGATAATAATATCGTATCCATATGATTGTAAAGAAAAATATATAATAAAATCAAATAAAAACTGAATTCATTTTGGGTGGCGAAGGAGTGTGCTTGGGGTGCATCCTGCTGGCCAGGTTTTTGAATTGGTCAAAGGCAAAAATGTCTCACAGCTGGTAGATGCTCCAGTGTTGCTTATGTTTTTGAGGCCTCTGACTGTTTTGAAAATTGGTTTGGAGAAAGGGTGCAAAGGGCTAGAAAAAGGGAACATAAAAAATGTTTCGGAATGTTTTAAAATAAAAGGCAGCAAAAAATATGACTGGTAGTACGGTAGGGGGACTGAAAACATCAAGTGAAATTCCATATGAGATAAGAAATATGGTGGTTAAACCAACAGTTCTTACTCGTGGAGTGGAGAACGAGCAGTTGCAACGAACGGTCTTTGGATTCAGTGTATGGTTCTCGGAATATGCGAGAATGCGTTTGGTTGCTCTGTGAGGGGCCACTTGGTTGCCTAAGTGTGACGTGGTAAGACTTGGATACAGGACTGGGTTATTAGGAAGATGACCCATGAAACGACGGGGAGAGTGAAGGTGTATAAATCAGGAGAGATTAGAAAAAAATTAGATGTAAAATTTATGTTGGGAGCTGGAATGGGAAGGAGAGAATGAGGAAAAAAGAAGAAAAATAGTGACAGGTAAAGTGATTGCACGAGCGCTCAGAGAAAAAGAGAAAGAAAACCTCAAAACCGTCTTGTTGCTGGACGTAGTTTAACGTCTTACCCAGGAGGCGGATGTAGTTTAACGTCTTACCTAGGACACCAACAAAAAGGAAGCGAAAGAGAAGAAAGTAGTAATCAATGAATCAAATAAAGCTAAAGAAAAAAATCTTCAGAATAAAACAGAAAAAAGAGAAAAAATAAAAAAAAAATAAATTAAATCCTTAAAGAACAAAAATAAAGAATAAATGAAATATTGAGAAGGAAAAATAAGATATTGAGAGAAAGATATGGATTAGAAAAAAAGCACCTCACTTGCCTTCCAATCTCTACCATGTCAATTACTAATATTATTATTTTGGTCGCTTTTTTCTCGTCCATTTTTTTCTTGTTGAAGACCGTACGGCCTCTACCCTCAAGTCGTGTGGCCTTTCCACATGTAACCTCTGTCGATTTGTCTCCTCCCCACCCATAGTACACTTGCCACCCTCAGATAGAACAGATGCGTTTGAAAAGAAGTGAGATACAGAGGGAAGGTGAGTGCATAACCAATGTTATATATCTTAGAGTCTGAGATTCCTGCAAGTTGGCGCCGGGTGTTTGAGTCGACATTTGGAGTAAACGCAGACTGAATAATAATAATAATAATAATAATAATAATAATAATAATAATAATAATAATAATAATAATAATATCCGGGCAAAACATTGAATAAAAAATACCTTAAACTATTCTGAGACTTGAAAAGAAAGAAAAGACAAAGTCTTCTCGATGAAAAAGCAAAAAAACAGATTTCAAGAAAAGAATTATGTTAGCTACATGTATCCCGTTCACCAGGATGTTACTAAGAGAAGTAATGTGTGCTTTCAAGCCTTCCATTGCGCTATAGATGCAAAGATTGTCTCTGTATAGCATCCCGAGGTTATATTAGGTTATCATAGATTAAATATTAACTACCCAACAAACCAACTATTACTTGGGCAGAAGGTAAGCACGGTCAAGTAATTTTCCTTTGTTTGGAGATACCAAGAAAAACTCAACAATGCTCAGATAATATTCTCGAAAAACTTGATTGATCTTTTTTACGGCTTATCGAAATATTTGGGGGATTGTAAGAAGAATAGCAATGATTTTTCCAAATACATGTACTACTAGTTAACTCATAGCTGGGGGAGAAAAGGCGGATTCATAACTTTTCCAAGGGTATTTTCAGGTAAATGAATATAACTAACCCGACTGGAATTCAAACGCAGCTGTCTGATTTCTCAATCAAAGCCACTGTTCCTTAGAACCCTAGCACATCCACTATCCTCGGAAAATACATTACAAAATACACATTTATTAAACATTGTGGAATTTGAAAGGAATATATGAAGAGAATGATGAAGAAAAAGGAAAGGAGAAAAAAGAAAAAAAAAAGAAAAGAGAAAACGAGAAAATTATGTGAAAGAAAAATTGGCAGAAAAGTAAATATTTGCACAGCACTACTTATAGGACAATTATCATGATATTTACTAAGCTTAGCTTAATCAGGTACAAAGCCACAAGTGTAGAGCATTCAGCAACCATCAAAATCATTAGAGTCGTAATAATGTTTGAGATAATCTATCTCACCATTGTTTCCCGACATGACGCTCAATTATGGCTGTTCTAAACATTTATCGTTTTTGAAATGTTACAATCGCTTTCTTGTGTTTCCATTTTTTTTTCTTTCGTTTTCAACCGAATTTCCTTCATTTGTTCGCCGGTTTCTATCAAGAAATTTCCTGTTCAATAACAACTGTTTTTGGTCTCTGATGAGTTTGAAAGAATGGCAGAGAAAAGTTTAACTTCCTCGCCTAGCATTCGCGCATATTCATGGCGTCACATCAACTGTCAGGCATTTTTCAGCAGAGGCAGGTTTAATGCTTCTTCATCACAGGCAAGTTTTAAGCGTCACGGAAAACCTACTTGTTGGAGTTGCATGTATCTTACTTGAACGAATTTCATTATGAACAATGGCTGTCGAATTTGAAGTGGATATCTTTTGTTATGTGGAGTCAGGGATAACAGTGGAACCAGCTAATTAGTATTGAGGCCAACATTCTTCATTATTTCGCCATAGCCAAAAGCAAAGCAAAATAAACCGTGAAAGCTGCATAAGAATCGACACAGTTTGATATATATATATATATATATATATATATATATATATATATATAGATAGATAGATAGATAGATAGATAGATAGATAGTGTTGTAGTTATCCGCGTGAGTTTCGAATCCTCGTTCGCCAAGTTATTGTGGATTCCGCGTGAAAAATCGGTCTCCAATAAATGACAAACGCAAGTATTTAAGCTAAGAAATTAAATGTATTTACACAAAATACAAAAGGTAATGCTGTTAGTAAAATCCAGGAACGCCGGTTAGTATTAATCAAAGATCGCTATATACAGTCTCGAAGTAAACTTCCTTAGAGACGGGCGTCCTTGTAACTGACTTCTAACGTCAACTCAATCACAGTGTCTATGTACTTTTCACTCTGTTTCTCCACCCTGTTCCTCTACCTGTTCCTCTACTTCAGACATCCCTGACTGACTGACTGTGGCTATTTTATGGCAGCAGGACGAGTCCGTTTATATCAGAAAAGGGTGGATCCCAACATACCCACCTCCTTAGATCCCTTTTTTTTTGGGGGGGGGTAATGTTGTGTCCATTGTTTGTTGAAAAATTGCAGGAGCAACTTTTATTCCGATGATGAGTCCATTTATATCAGAAAAGGGTGGACCCCATAATAGATAGATAGATAGACAGACAGACAAAAACAGACAGGTGTTTTACCATGAAAATCAATACACGGAATTCTTGATTTATTTGAATTTTAATATCAACCGTAGTTTTTAGTAAGAAACGCAGCTACCGAATTTACCAGATTTTTATAATTTATAAATCCAACACAAAGTATTTTCATGTCATTTGAAACAAAAGAAAAATCATATTTTAACAGTTTTGCTATTTTGTATGTAATGAAAAAAAAATAGAAAACATTATTCTTATTTGACCATTTTCTTTGATCTAATATTCTTATGATTATTGTTTTTATCTCAACTTTCCAATTGATGTACTCTGAGGTCATTCTCATTCGTTAGTTCTAGCAATTTTAAGTAGAATATTTTATTTTACACATATATCAAGGTTCTTTGTCAAAATGTCCTAGAAGATGCAAGATACAAGGTGCACCTGAAGAAAGCCAGGAAGAGCATCAACAGAAACGTTGAAATAAAATAAAATCATGTGTGAAGTTCAAAAGAATTCGTGAATAAAAATAAATCCTCATATTAAAAATTCACAGTATATGAGCTTTAGCGTTAAGGAATTTCGCAAAAGACAATAATGCCTATAAATAATATCAAACACAAAACGTTCATTTCTTCATTGTTCATAATTAACTGTTATATTTGAAGTTTACAATTTCATTGAAAATTCATAATAGATAAAAATTTAATTCAAAATCACTACATTTGTTTTTAACGTTTCACTGAATCGTGCTGTTTTCTCAAGAAAGCATCTTTCTACTTCATCTATGACATCAACTATAAAAGAATTAATCAGACTCTCAGATAGTTTTTGACCATATTGCTCCATACTTCTCGTCAATTGCTGCATCTTTATCGTTGATTGCAAAGCAATAAGCTATTCAAAATAGGATGCTTTCAGTTTTAGAATCTAAATCTCCATACGAATTATTAAATATGGAACTTTTAAAAAAATAATTTTATTCGTGAGTGAAGTAATATTTTGGTATATTGTAAAACAAACAAAAAAATACAAGCACAAACCGAAATACTCATTTTTTAGTAATGTCTTAGAAGATGACTAATTTCCATTGCATACATCTAGACCCTGATTTAATCTAGATTTACAAATGCGTATAGTTATGTAAAATTTGGAGGATGAGAATAGGTTGGGCCTGAGAGCTATTGCAAGTTTTGAGACAATTACAAAATTCAAGCAAATGTTGAATTTGTTTCCTATTCTTCATTCACTTTTTATTTATTCTTTTTATTGGGTGAAAAATTTGCTTCCAGGCAGATAATGCTTTCCCTAAGTGGACATCTGCGCTTTCTCCATCAATCTTCACTCAGTTGATCCACAGCTATAAGCTCTCTATTATTTCTGCTGTTTCTTTTTGCTTTCCAAGAAAGCAGAGAAAATTTAAATATATCTTTACCGCCAAATATGTTCCGTCTTGTTGGCTTTTTATGTGGTTAGCGTATTCCTCTGGAAGTTGGCATCACTTGCAGTGAGGTTTTGAGTTGGGTGGGGAGATGCGCATATTGCATGTTAAGGATAGGTTGGAATAGTTTTTTCTTTCTTAATATATTGTTGCTTTGTCACATTGTCATCGTCGTCATAATTATCATCCTGATGATTATCCCAGACAACATGCACTGTGTGTAAATCAAGAACTGCTACCGTTGTTCAATGTCCATTCTCATCGCCATCTCCAAATACCTTTTTTCGCGGCAATTTTCTCCAGGCGTTGCTCTAGGCAACGGCATCATGATCTTCAATGAGCAAGTTTTTTAAAACTAAATGCGTCTCCATCATACAGTATTTTGAAGAGGAGCAAAAAAAAAAATAAGAATAAAAATAATAAAAATAAAAAAGTTAAAAAATTTAAAAAAATTGAGAGAGTGAATACCTCTTCTTTTTTCCGTTTTCTTTTCTGTTTTTTTTTTCTTTTCATCATTTTTATTTTTTCCTTTTCTATCATTTTTAATGATTTTCTTCTTGTTCTTTTAACCGCTGATTTTGCGTTGTTGCTTGAGGCTTTGATTTCTGTCCTAGCTTTATCAAATCCTTCTTACTTTCTTTCTGTGTGAGTGTCATAAGAGTAGTAATAGTTAATCGCTACAGTACACGTGTTGGTCCTTGCAGACGAAGAGCTATTCAAAACGATTCTAGCAGAGATGGCAAGTAAAACGCACAGAGTAATGGCGTTGTCCCTATCGACTTGTGCGCTTGAAGAACTCAGCAGGGCATGCAGAAAACAAATGAAAATATTCCCTTCGCGAAAGAATCAATACGCCCACCAAATCGCTATAACGACTTCTCATCCTCATTCTGTGTGTGTGTGTGTGTGTGTGGTGAGGGTTTACTTTAGTAACGCCAACTAAGTTGCAGAAGATCTCTTGGAATAAGATAGGAAACCTGAAAAAATGATGCAGTGAAATATTACTACGCCTCTAAGCTACGTCAAAAAGCCTCGTGCTATACATGATGATCATCATAATCATCGCGAAAAAGCATAAATATAAAAAAGTGTTTTGTATTGCATGATATACGAATATTATTTACTATATCTCAGTAGTCAGAATGCAACAAGAGAAAAAGACGCGCTGTTCAACCACTAAATTGAGCAAATATCATATATATATATATATATATATATATATATATATATATATATATATATATATAATTATTTATTTAAAAAAAAATTATAACATAAATATGTCATAAAATCACTACAAAAATAGCCATTTTGTTTCAACACCCTTGGTGTCTTATCAAGTGATGATGTTGAATGTAAAATAAATGGTTTTAAAAATTTCAAATTAATTAACAATCCTTCGCAAGGGGAAAACGTTGTTACAAAAGCTAGATGAACCAATCAAAATACAAGTATAAGAAAATTCAAAAAGCTTGACAACGAAGTCATGTTATAATATCTATTCAGATGTTTAAAATATGGGTAGTATTAAAAAAGAATTTATTATAACCAATAATTACTACATTATATGATAAAATTTAATATTAAAATTAAAAACTGCTAATTTCAAAATCAAAATTTAATCGCTATTAAGTTTACAACTATAAAATTACTGAGGAGAAAAGAAGAAATATATATGTTATTCAATTTATTTCTTCATTGAAGTTACTTTAGCTAATTTTATATCCGGTCCTTTGACAATGTATACATTTTAATCCTAAGAGTGTGTGAATGGGCTCCTAAACACGCGTAAAACGAACGCAATCAGATTATAATATATAAGCACCAAGACATATTTATATATATATATATATACATACACAAAAAGAGATGAGACAGAAAACATCTCCATGGTCGTTCATGAAAAAGAAAAAAAAGAAAGAAAAAAAAAGGAAGTGAGGGGGGGGAGAGGGAAACCAACGCACACATACATACATACATACACA